>CM046396.1:41415000-42615000 GCA_025413875.1 Rhododendron molle
CTCCGTGAGTACACGGGCAAGGTTGATGAATTAATTAAGGACAAACTAGAGGCTCTTAGTGAAGTTAAGGCTAAAGAGAAGGAAGAGAAGGACATAATGGCACAACAGGTTTTTGCTTTGAGCACTTTATTCATCTCTATAATGTTTCTGTCTTTCACTCGTTTTTTCCGCCCTTCATCCATGATATATAATAGCTTTCGATTGAAGCAAAATTTATTTAATTCTTGTCCTTTGATTTGTTGTTTGTTGCAGAATATGTATGCACAGTTGCTTCCTCTTGCTTTGCCTGCACCCCCAATGCCTGGAATGGGTGGCGGAGGTATGGGCTATGGTCCCCCACCCCCTATGGGCGGAATGGGGATGCCTCCAATGCCACCATTCGGTATGCCATCAATGGGCTCCTACTGATTACGGTGATTGTTGTAGTGGAAATTAGCAGCGAATGACGTGGGAAGGGGAAACTTGCAGTGGGGTTTATTTTGCCTTTTTCGTGGATTGTCACCTTCTATCTTTCGTCCCACTTCTCGTCGAAAGAAGTTTCATCTGATGAAGTCCAATTTGGAAACGTTGTTCAGTTTTTGTTTTGCTTTCCAGTCACAGGATGTCGATATTTTCCCCCTTTGTAATATTCTTTTGGTAGCAGAGGCATTTTTTCGCAGCTGGTAGGCGGCAAGGTTGTACTATAGGTTTAACATTTCCACACTCACATTTTCAAATGGTCGATATGTTTGTGTCAACGGTTTTGCATTCCCATTTTTGAATCATGCTCCTTTCCAATGGATAGCTTTTGATTGTGGTTTCACTTTGACCTCTTAGTTTATCTTTGTAATATCATTTTGTGTGTGTGGCTTTTCTACTGTGCGAGTAAATTTTGGGGAAAATGACGGTCAAGGACGTGTTTTGATAATTAATACCCGTCAAGGACATTTTATTCATTAACAAATGTTCACAACATATCTTTGGCGGGTATTAATTATCAAAACACGTCTTGAGCCGTCATTTTCCCTAAATTTTGTTCCGGCCTCAACCATCCTCTGCCACTTTAGAAAAATGAAATTTAACAATCCATCTATCTGTATAAACTGGTTTTCAATTTTGCTTATATTAACTATTTTTTATCATTCTCACGGCATTTTAATCTTGAATTTTTTTCGATTTTGTGTCAATTTGACATGACATTTTAAGCACCATTTGGTTAGATTGGTTTTATTTCTCCGTGTATCAAACGAGACCACCACTTGCTTGAAAGGCGTGCTGGAAAACTAATATAGGAAGAGATTAGGCTATGGTAGTAAAAGAAGAAAATATGCTTTGTTCTCTTTACAACTTAAAAAGAATTTTTCAAAAAATACACCCTAGATTCCACCTAGATTCCCCCTACTTCCAACATTTCTCTCTCTATCTCTCTCCACTTATTACCCCTACTATTTTTCAAAAAACTTTTCAAATATCAATCCAAACAAAGCATAACACTCGAATACGAAAATTGACAATGCGACCGCGCGTGGTGATTCTTGTGTTTAAAAGAAATGCTTTGGGAGCTAATTAGATCCCATTTCGCTTTCTTTTAAAAAAAAAAAAAAATTAAAAATTCAAATACAACGAAAATGAAAAATAATTTTTCAATTTTTTTTCCGCTGTTTAAAAGATCTCAATGAGATTTATCGAACAAGATCCATATTGGTAGAAAAATTATTTGCGTCAACACATGATTTTTGACTTTGAAATTTTCTTCTTTTTTCCAAAACCTTCTTTTTTAAAAAGTGGAACGCCACTATTTTCTACGGAGTAGCATTTTAGATTATAATGAGAATCAGTAAAAAATATTTGGATGATATGTCCAAAATAGATATTGTAAATGAAATTTGAGAGTGAAAGTACAAAATTAGAATTTAGAAAGCTCATCGAAAATGATTTTTGAATTCAACATTTCTTCAATACATTTCTCATTATGCTGTTTGATTAAATTACAAACACCAAAAATAAAAAAGATATACTCCGTATTAATCTATAATAATCCCATAATTGGGGGGTCTCCCAAACCGAGCTTGAGAGTGGCCAATTGGCCTGCGTCTCATCTCAATTCTCAAACAATCTGTTCCTCCATTTACTGCCACAAACGCCTCGCTCTCTCTCTCTCTCTCTCCCCGTCTCTCTCTCTTCCTTAATGGTTGGGCCGTAGACGATTCCAATCTATGGCAGTTTCTTCGAATTCAGTCGTCGTCCTCAATCCCTCGGTATGTCTCCACTGCACTTCACACTTCCATGTCTTCATTCATATCTGAATTATTCACTTTACTTAAAAGTTCATTCATTTCATTCTTAGCTTAGGTACAAATATCTGCTTTGCACAAAAGTGAAATCCAAATTTACGAGTGGCGGAACCCACTGGATATAAGAATTTGGGAAATATTTTTTGATTTTGAAATCTGTTCCTTGTTGCATTTAGCCGGTATGTATTTGTTCAGACATGGGTGAACTGTGTTGATTGCATTTTCGGGGTTTTTGAGGTTGAGGTTTCTAAATTTCTCGGTGTTCAATTTGGGTCGAGTGAAAACTGGTGTGAGCTATGGATGTACTCAACTACGCAATTGAAACTACGTAAAAGTCTTTGTGTCCTGTGTTCCTTTTTCTCTGTTCTTGATTATTATTCGTGCTTTTTTTTTTTTTTTCTTTTGGTAACTAGCGCATGTTGTGATGGCTTGCATTGAAGATAATTTAAGACTTAGAGTCTGCACTTGGGAGCATTTTCCTAATTCTCTTGAAAATCAACATCTCTGTTGCTTTGTGTTTCATCGTTGGTTTGGCCTATTTCTGATTCTCTGAACACTATGGAGAGATTAATCATTGACTGATACAAAATTGGATTTTTTTTTTTTACTTTTATGCCTTGTAGGAACTTCCACAGCCTTGTCTTTGCCCACTTAGAAGAATAAGAAAGTATCAATCGAAGTCCAAAATCTTCAAAATACCTCTTTGGAAACATAAAAAATCTGTATTTGCAAAAATATCATGGATGAGGTTTACTATCTACTGCTGAAGCTTGAATCAGCTACTGAATAGGTTGTAAATTGCTTCTTCCTTAACCTTCTACCTGTTTGCGGGTTGTTTGAATTGTAATCGCGCTACAGGTGAAATATCCTCAGTTTAGATTGTTAAGAATAGTTTAGTACGCTGTCAAAGATTTTCAAATGTGTTTGGAAGTGTGAATTGGCCTTTGCTCCATTCTTGTGCTTAGCCGGTGATTCAGATATCTGCCCTTTTTTTTTAATCCCCTAAGAGAATATAACCAGATTGTTTTTGAGCTGAAGACTTCGTGCGATTTGAAGATTCATACATTTTATATCAGCTGTTGTTTATTGCTATGATTTGTCTGTTTGATTCCAAGGGGCAGCTTTCAAGATAAGCTATTTATTTGTTGAAGAGAAAGAATACACTATTGACACATTTACTATTTTTGAAGCTTATTATCAAAATGACTATCACGGCTTGATCTTTGATTTTAGTGTATTTATCATTCTTTTAGTGCTAGTGGTATGAGCTACACAACATGAGTTCGTAACCTCCATGCACGTAAGCCCCTCAAGCCTATTACCGCTTTGCGTTACTAGCAACTGAATTCCTGTTTCTTCACAGTTATGCCTTTGCTCGGTTCCCTTTTTGGAAAAAAAATTCTAACTGAAAAAATATTCATTACCCTTGCTTTTAATCGTTACTCTCCACTCATTACCCCCATCTCCAATCATTATTCTCATTTCTCTCTCTATTTCTCTCCACTCATTATCCCTACTTTCAATCATTACTCTCATTTCTCACTCTACTCATAATCTGAAAAAATTTCTCAAAAATTTCATCCAAACACAACATTATAGTGTTTTAAATGTGGCTGAAATTGCATGAGAAGATGTAACTAAATGCAGCTATGCAATATCTCAGGGTCCCTCTTTTACCATGATAATGATGACTGAGGTCCATTTAGGGATTTTATGGAATGATTTGAGCAGAGACGTTCCACCCAGATCTGGACACAAATGTGTTCACAACCGTCCAATGCTCGTGAGTTCCACATGAATCAGACGGTTTCTGACACATTTGTGTTGGAATTTTGTACTCTTTAATAACCTAGCTTTGGAAACTTATCTAGTGCAACATTAAATAGCTATACTTACGTAGCTCAATACTACTAAAACTAAAATGAAGGGGGAACACACAATGTGTCTGATTTTAGTTTTTGTCGTTGTTTTCTCTTGGCATGTATTTATAACCGACTCCAATTTCATTCGGCTATTTTGTTCTTGCTAAGTGTTGCTCTATTTGAAGCTGCAGACCAAGTATTTTCATGTCCCAAAATCTGGCACTAGAGCTTCCATACTAAATGCCTACCATTTTGCATACCCCTCGGGGATGGTCAGATTAAGAAGACATAAAAACTCCAAGAAACGGGGATTATGCCTTTTAGTTGCAGATGGTGATCGGATTGCAATAGATGCCATTGATAAGGGTCCCGCAAATGCTGAAACATCAGATTCTGATGTACGCTCTTCATCATTGGACTCCCCAGTAGGAAATAGCCAGTTTCAAACTAGTGCCAAAACTGTGTCCGAGGATTCAAATGGGTCTGTTGTTTCCTCAAATCAGAAACAGGAGGCAACTTCTGTCAACATGAAATCTGGCGTGAAAAGATCTTCACTAACAGCTAGAGAGAAACTAAGGGCGGCCCGTGTACTCAGTCGTTACACTGAATCAAAGGCTTCTGATAAAGCACCCTTTGGAAGCAAAGTTTTGGAGGCTTTAAGAGAGAGTGACAAAGGGAAAAAGAAATCTCGCCTTCCGGAAGCCCCTACGAACATGTTAGATGACTCCAAACGGGGAATGCCAAAGCCGGGTTGGACTTTTGAGTTTCCGGGAGGTATTGATGTGTTTTTCATTGCTGTTTCGTTTGTACTTATCAGCACCCTGATGTTTGCAACGACTTATTTCGTGTGGAAGGTTGGCGCGATCCATTTTAACGACTAGTAGGAGTGTAACGAGGTTTTGTCTTCTTTCTTGTGAGAAACAAGCTATTTCAATTGTAGTCTGCTTAATTACTTACCGATGCTGTTTAGTCTCACAATTGGGAGTTTAAATATATTCTTTCAGTTCAAGTATAATGGTTTTTGTACAGAAATTAGATTGGCCCACGATACTATGTCATGATTCTTTAATGTTTTTGTTCTTTTTTCTTGAATGCTTTTGTTGAAGCGCTTACTCCCACCGGCAATGAACTTCAATTCGGACATTGCATTTGGAGATAGATGTTCTTGAAATATCGCATGTATGATTGTATTCTACATGCTGTATTGTTCCATCTATCAATAAGGGCATAAGAGATGGGATTCTTGCTTGAGCATATTTATTTCATCATCCTTTATATCTTGTGCTTTGTAGTTAATGGTTTCAGTTCTGATCTTGATGCTTACTAAATTTTGCAATGAAAATTTCTCTTGTATTTTTGCAATTTTCCAATTCTGTCGAATATGTTTGCACGTCTAGAAACGAGAAGTAAGATGAATGCATCGGATGGATAACAGGGGCATTGAGAGGGGCTTCAAAAGGCAAAATGCCTTGGCCAGATACCATCCGTTTCACTGAAGAGTAACGAGTCTTCACCGGTTTCCGCTTCTGGACATTCGGACTAGCATAGATGGCAGAAAAGAACCCGTCCGAAGATCAGTGCGAGGTAGAGTGGAGGTAATGAAATGAAAAATTGCAAGTTGCAATAGCATAGGTGACTACTGAAATTCTTCCTTCCTTTTCCGTCAGTAGTTAACTGGCTGTGCCTTGGATGGCTTTCACCAGTCTTATTACCTCTTGGCTCTTGCCTTCTCTCTGGCCACCTCTTTACTTCTGTTTCCAATTTCTTGCAAAGCAATTCGGATTTCCTCTAAACACACACTCCCCCACACCAGGAGAACAGTGATTCCAGACAGTGTTCGCTGTGGATCTCTAAAACCAAACCCCTTTCTGCTCACGGTACTCAATTAGTTCCCCCCCCCACATTATTACTCTTATTTGTATTTCTCTCTCTCTACTCATTGCCCCAAAACCTTCCTTAAAATTCAAACCAAACAAGGACTCTCCAGCGGCCAAGTTAGGAGTCCATCGAATTAAGATCCTCGTGATGCTTTTTTTAGTTGATTAGGTGTTCCACATGTGACGCAAACTTCACGGTTCTATTTGACGATCTGAGCCTTTCATTTTGTAGGTCTCAATCTATAAAAAAAACTCCTGGTTGTTGGACATCGACAATCATCTAAACCAAGCATATTTGTGACAAGAGTAATATGCAGTCTGATTCTAACACTGCTTATTTCTTCTCTTTGGACAAATATGATTTGATCAATATTTGCTGATGTTCGATCATCTTGATTTTTTGCATGGACAATCAAAATTTACAAATTAAATGGCTCAAATTGTCAAAAATGAAAACTGTGCTGGATTCCATTTCGTGTCACAAAACAAACCAAATGAGTAATCTCCACCATACCTTTCTCTGAGTCGATTATATCAATATAGGACTTGACATAGAGGATGATAGCATTCGTTAAGTTTGTGTGTATATACAGAATGGAGATTGAATTATCATATCAAATAAAAAGAAAATATGGAAACTGGAATAGGGAAGGGGGGAAGATTTAGGATCCTCAGTCCGTTCTTGTTGGACTCTGTTGTTTTATTGTTTTGGAAGAGCAAGAACTGAGCAAGTTTAGCTATTTTACCGAAGTAAAACCCCCAAATTGCAGTAGATAGGTAAAGGTCTAGGTAAAATCTATCAACAGTGAATAGGTAAATATACCTAAGCACTATTCATCATGTGTCTGTTATTTTATTAATTGTTCATCTCTCTCTCTCTCTCCTCTTCTCTCACCTGTGTATACACGCATGCATGAACCAGACTACCAGAGCATGAAGCTCCATTCCCCTTCCCCCGGTGCTTTGATTTGAACGAAGAATACCACCAATCAAACAAATCAATTGAGTTATTAACTGAAATAGCCCACCAATCCCACGAATACCAACTGAAATTTATAGCCAAAGAATCCCACGAACCATTATCAACTGAATAATCTTTCGTTCACCATTTCTTTCAGCGGAAAGAATCTTCGGGAAGAGGCTTCCGGCGACAAAAATAGATGAAAAATGAAAAGAAAATTGATATTTTAATTCAAAATAGGTAAAATTGATAGTATTGATGTACTGTTAAAAAAACATATGAGCAGGTAAATTAAAAATGTACATGCTCTTTAGTTGTCAGTTTGCTTTTGTTTCTTGATCATTAGTTGTTAGTGTTTTGAACCTTTGTTTAATTTATAAAAGTACAAGACGCCTACCACTCATGGAAGTGTACATACTACACCGATGATATTAGAAATACCAATCATTTAAACCCTGTTTCGTTTTTTAGGATATTTTTCAAACTAATAAAAGTGAAACAAAAAAATAAATAAATAAAATTTATTAAAAACCGTGCTCAAATTCCTCGGAACGAAGAAGGCCTAAGGAACGTTTATTGCTAACTTAACAATCACTTTCAAAAAGTACTCCCACTTTTTTAAAAAACGTTTATTGCAAACTTTACATCAAAATCAAACAAAGTACGTAACGTCTCTTCCAACGATTACAATTGGACAGCTGTCATAGAACGGAAAAAAGGTTCTGATCAAACCTCCCAACAAAACAAAACAGAACAAATCGAAAACTGATTTTCTCCCAACACTTTTTATTGATTGCGTTTTACTTTAAGCGTGAAATTAATAGTAATTTCATGTAAAAAATAGAACGCTATCAATAAAAAATGAAGCGCGAATATCAAAATTTAATTAAAAAGATGCTCATTTTGGCGCTCCGTTTTTGTACGCAGACGTTTTATTTTTAATGTTATTTCATGTACAGAGTGGAGCGCAAAAATCAACCTTTAAAAAAAAAAAAAAAAAAGAGTAGTATATGCAAACTGACCGAGTTAAACAGGGGAGTTAAGTCGGAGAGAAGATCGGCAGAGCGGGCAACTCGGCTGCGAACTCAGCCACTTATCAACACACTCGGAGTGAAAACGATGTCTGCAATTCGGCAACACCTTTACTTTCTCACCATCTCCGAACACTCCTAGGCATATACAGCACTCCGATTCATCGACGCTTTTCGTATCGGACGACGACGTGTGCAACACGATTGGAAAGCTCTTAATCGTGGAGGGATCGAGCCCACGGGATCGAGACGGCGGCGCGTGGGGGTATGATGAGGTGTGGGCGGCGGCGTGGTGGAGGTGGCGGTAGCGGCAGCGGGTGTAGAGGAAGAGGAAGGTTATTAGGAGGAGGGTGGCGAAGAGGACGGCGGCGAAGAGGAAAGTGCGGCCGCGTATTTGGAAGTCGCGGTCGTCGAAGTCTATGTAGCGCCAGTGGAAGGACTCGGGCTCGTGAGCTTCCATTGATGGGGTTACTGTTGCAATTTTGGTTTTTGTTTGACGGCGGCGATGGTGGAGGGGTGAGGTGGCGGTGACGACAGTGGCATGGCTGTGGGTAAGGAAGTGGATTGGGAGGTGAAGTGAGTGGATAGGGTCTTGGATTTTGTAGGCTTTGGGGACAAACATGTTTTTGGAGGATCTAGTATGCTTACGTATTTTTAGGGATTCTTCCGTTTTTTTTTTTTTTTCAATTGCCATACATGAGCGGAAATTCTTCGGTTAAATAAGTCAAAAGGCTTTTTTTTTTTTTTTTTTTTGTATTTTTTAGTTTTTTTGGACATTATTGTTTCGTTATGATGAGAAGAATTTAAAAAATAAAAAATTACGATCAAAACCTAATTTTTTGAATAAATACAAAAATAAGCCAATAGGTCAATTTTTTCGTCTTTATTAAAAAAATGTGATTTCGATTGTAATTTTTTACTTTTTAAATTCCTCTCGTCAAGCAATAATTCTCAAAAGATTGACAAAAATCTAACAAATGTGAAAAAAAAATTGAACAAAGACAAAAAAATAAGTTGGCTTATTTAGCCGAATAATGTCACTTTCCGTTTTTGTTCTCAATTCTCAATCAATTAGAGATATGCAAACTAGTCGAATCGAGCCGAGTTTATTAGGTAGATGTTTAAGTTTGTTCGCTAAGTTTTCAAACAAACTTGATCCGAGCTCGACTTCAATGAAAATTTAATGAGCCAAGCTCGAGCCGAGCTTGTCTAGGTTTGACTCGAGCTCGACCTTTTTTATGAGCCATAACGAATAAAAAATACTGTCAGGTTCAAGTTTGACTTTTTTTATCCAATGAGCCTATAATTGAGGCTCACGTTCAGTTCATTTACTATATGAATCAAATTCGAACGAGCCTCTTGAATAGTTCACGAATGGTTCGGTTCACTTGCAGGCCTATTGTCGATAGATACTTTCACATTTGTGTACGTGATAATACATACTTTCGCTCTCGCTCCCGCTTATGCTAACTAGTATTGGATTATAATAGTAATACTTTAGGGGCCGGATTTGATGATCGGTTTGAATATCATGTCATCTGTTGATGGAATGCACTAATTAACTTGTCATATAATTAATGGAGCGGATTCTAATATATACAATGATTTGTTATTCTAAGGCTGCTGATTTTGCCACTCCTTTTTTTTATTAACTTCATTTCTCTACAACTGTATTTTTGGTGCAAAAATATACTTGCAGGGGAGTGACGTTAACAAAAAATGGAGTGGCAAAATCATTTTCCTATTCTAATGCCCCCTCCGTTCTATTTTAATAATCCTATATTCTTTTTCTGGACCGTCCCAAAACACATGTTAACGTTTGAATTAAAATAAACCATAAAAAATGATAAAATTCCACTATTACTCTTATATTTTAGATTGAAGTACTTCTACCTCAATCAATTGAATTAAATTTTGATATATAGGGCATAATCATCACCAAATAACATCAGCATGCATTAATTAGGTTAAATTATTGTGAAGTGGCTACGTTAAAAAGAAGTTGCAACTTGCAACTGAAGCGGGTTGAAAGCGTGGTGGAATCTGAGCGAGCTTAGGAAAGTTCCTGTGAAACATCCTTTGCAACACCCAAAAAAAAAAACAAAAAACCCCTTGCATCTAAAAGTCCAGGAATATTACAATCTTGGATTTTCTATTTGAGAAAATCTTCTCTGTTCTGTAAAGCAGAAGTTACGGAGTTCAATCGCGACCGTTTAAAGCGTTTTTGGACGATCCGGATTGAAAATCAATTATGACCGGTAATAATTAATTGTGCTTCACTTTTTCTCGGAAAAGTTTCATTAAAATCTATATCGATCGTCCAAAATTGAAATGAACGCGCGAGATTGAACAGATTTGTGAACAGAATGTTCATGGACGGAGGTTCTGCGAAAAAGACACCCTCTTTGTACCCGTTCGGCTAAATAAGCTAACTGCCTTATTTTTTTTTGTCCTAATTCAATTTTTTTTTTCGTATTTGTTAGTTTTTCGTCAATTTTTTAGGGATTATTTCATCGTCATGACAGAAGGAATCTAAAAAGTAAAAAATTACGATCGAAACCTAATTTTTTTTGAATAAAGACAAAAATAAGTCAATAAGCCAATTTTTTTTGTCTTTATTCAAAAAAATTGGATTTCGATCATTATTTTTTACTTTTTAGATTTCTCTCGTCATGACGATGCAATAATTCCCAAAAAATTGACGAAAAACAAACAAATACGAATTTTTTTTTGAATAAAAATAAAAAAATAAGCCAATTAACTTATTTAGCCTTACGGCATGATGGTGGAAAGACTTAAAAAGATACTTTTCCAAAAGATGTTTTCAAAAAAGTCGTAAAAGATGCTTTGAAAAGAAGTTTATTTAAGTACTTTCTAGGAGAATATTTTGAAGCAATAAGCATACGAGACTAGGACAGCGTCACTTAAGGGTTTGTCCGATCTGTAATTTCAAGATTTTAGAATTAATTAATTATTGAGGTGGCACGGAAATTGATCTGAACATTCAGTTATAAAAATGATAAAAATGAGGCATATTAGAGTATACCATTAGTTCCAAGTTATGAAGACAAAATTACAGTCATTTAATTTAAGGTTATTGTATTATATCATATAAATGTCAGTACAAAAAATGACAAATGTTTTTGTATTCTCATTGGACTAGTCTGACTCATTTTCCAATTTTCTGGCTTTTACTATGGGATCGAAATATTGAGAATCTTCAATTATCATGATGGCGACATGACATACAAATATCAATTAAATGCTGAGTTTGGCACGCAATAGAGATATTTTCATATGAGGATTGGAGAATTGGGTCCACCACAGTTCGCATTTTTTTGGATGGAAATTGCAAGTGTCGAATGGTTTTTAATGAATGCAATTTGAGTTTTTGTTTAAAAAAAAAAAAAAAACGAGAGAGGCATTTTTTAAGAATTAAAATCCTCTCATGTAATTCCTTAATCGATCATAATTTTTTTTTTTTGGCTCGGCAAAGACGAAACGTTTATATCATCTCGAAAGGATACATCGAGGAGGCTCGAGTACAGTAAGATTACACACGTACTCGAGCAAAACGCAGGAAAAGAAAAGGAACAACAAAATGAAACCCTAGCCTCCAACAAACAGTTGGACGGCAAAAACCTCACCACCCAACCAATTTATAGTTTCAAAAGTTGAACTCCATCCAAAAAAATCTTAAAATCCTCCACTGAATACTGAATACACCTTGATGGCGAATTTTGCCTTTGCTCACATTGCAACTCTAGTTTTAATCAATCATAATTTTCTTAGGAGATCGAGATGAATATAACCGTTACCATTTCTTTTTAAATTCTGACCATTGGTTTTTTCTGAGACAGTATTCGTGAACTAATCTTTTATGGTCAGTGACGGACGCAAAATTTAAGTTTCTGGGTGGGTGAACATTTTAGGAAAAAATTAGAACATATGAAAGATGGTGTCTACTAGGCCATTACATGCAAATCGCAGAAGAGAAAAAAAAAAAAACTATCAAAATTATTACTGTATCATATATTGTTTTGATCAACCTATACAATTAAAAATTACGATCAAAAGGATAATAAATGTGATTTTTTTTTTTTGATTACTACTTCAACATTCCATTTTTATTTTTTTTTCCATTTGTTAATCCTAATCTACTCCATCCTAGGAGACTAGGGGAGGGAGATTGGTGCTTACGGGAAACGAATCCTGCCCATGTGCATGGAAGTGTAAAGGAGGCACAAACTGCACTCCACTCCACTTACATTATTATTATTTTTTTTTTTACTCGGCAAAAGGAAATTTTATTAAACTCGAAAGGTTACATCGAGAGGAAAAGCTGGGGAGCCAACAAACTCAACTCAGCAAAAAGCAAAAAAAAACGGAAAACAATCTCATCCAGCAGGAGATTGGAAGTGTAACGACCCTGATTTTTGGTAAATAAAATTTTCGTTAAATATTAGAATTTTTTTTTATTTACTACTTGGATTGCTTTAAAAATATCTTTTAAATTCTAATAATCCGTCATAATTAGATTTGAAACTTGAAAAATTGAATCATTTTACTCCGGACAATTTAGTCCTTCTCCCATGACTAGTATACTTGTAAACTTACTCGTATATTTTTCCTAGTAAGTAAATAATATCTTTAAATTATATTTCTCGGCTGAAAATCCTACTTGGCAAGTATAGTTAGTTTTAACCGATTAGTTAGCAAACCCTAACTACCGTTTGGCTTAGTTACATTTCCCTAACCTAGAGCGTTGCATCGATGCCAAAGTGGTTAATTTTTAGTCCTTGCCTTGACCGTCGACTTGACTGCCTTGCTTTGGCTTGGCTAGGAAGCGCTTGGCATCGGTCATCATTAGGCTTGCCTGAGCATCGGGTCCTTGACGGCCCGCTGCCTTAGCGTCGGCTCATTCGGCCGACGAGCTCCTTGCTGCCTTAAGCGTCGACTATTGTCGAACTGCCTCGCTAAGCGTCGAATCGCCATCGGTCGGGTTCGCTCGCCGCCATCGGGTTCACCTTGGCGTGGTCGCGCCTTTTTTGTAACGCATGACTTCGGGTGCAAAATAAAATAATTTCTAAAGAAAGTATTGCTAAATACATATAATTTTCCAAAATAAAAATTTTGCTAATACAATCTCAAGATAGATTTACGGAATCAAAATACACCAACTTTGGAGTGACTCAATCTTGTCTGAATCCTAAGCATCCGATCGTTCAAGCATCGATATTCGGTTAGTGAATCAGATCATCGTTGAATCTCCTCCATTGAATCCTGCCTACCAGCAAATTGATCGCTGAAACAATCGATTTGCCAGGATACGACGTATGTCCGTGAGTGATAAATCACCCGATAGAATAATCCAACCCAACCACCCTCTTACAATTACTAGTAAGCAAACAAGATAATCATGATGCGAATAAGTACAACGGAGATTTTCCGTCCAACTTGATTCATTACTATCCATTAGCCTAATGGCGTGTGATCCAAAATCTCCCTACGAGATCTTTCCTCCCCAACCGCTAGCCATGCTCGGTCCCATGAGATCATTTCCCTTTGCTGTCGTAGATAACCTAAGTTACAATACTACAACAAGGGGATAGCTTATCATGCCTGAATCACAACTAGGGTTCGCCTATCTTATATACCACATCACGATCATCACTGGACACACGCCACGCTATCAATTCACCACGGACACACGCCAGGACATCAATTTATTCCACCGGACTCTCGCCAGACATCAATTTATTCCACAAACCATCACTGGACCATCCGCCAGTTTTTATCGCCACAAAACATATTGGACCTCTCGCAGGTTTTAACATCACAAAATATCGGCCACGCGCCAGCACATCACAAAATATCGGAGGCCGGCATGTTTTTTATCAAAACATCCTGAGCTTACTTTGCCAGGTTTTATCAAAACATCATTGGGCTTACTTTGCCAAGTTTTATATCATCAGGCTACGCGATCTTAAACATCTCCGGGCTTACTCTGCCGATTTTAAATCATCACAGATATCACCTGGACTACCGGGTTTCAAATCATATTACTGGACTACCTGCCAATTTCAAATCACAATCCTAGGAGTCCATCGCTGCCGAGTCTGTCCTCGCTTTCTGCGCTACCCCGATACTTGAGGTCTGTCGGTGCCCTGGGTCTGCCAGCCATTCTCACAATTCTAGGTCCATCAGTGCCCTCGAGTCTGCTCAGGCTACCCGATCACACGAGATCTGTCAGGCCACCCGAGTCTGTGGCCACCACTAAGCGACAGGGTCTTTGGTGTCGCCTCGAGGTCCACTGCTACCCCGATCACACGAGGTCCTGTTAGGCCCCTCGAGGTCCTGCTTAGCCTACGACTTTCATTTGTTTCCTTTTCCCTTAACAATAACAACGCCTGTATACTTTTTCACCACAAATCTCATCATATCTCGGAATCACGCCTGCAAACAATCCTCTAAAAAGGAAAGAAACTTAACAACTTATCCATTACTTATCATCGTCTAAGTGATTTCTATCTCGTATACCACCCCATGTCTCTAGGGTCCAATCTAGCAATCAAATCCAGGATCGACACAATTTTATTCTCAATAATAATCAAAAACGAATAACAGACGGATCAAAACAAATATTAGGCAATGCAATCACATAACTTTTTATGACTGGGCCGTTGCCCTTAATCTTGTATGGCCACAAAATCATTAATAAGGTATGAACTATTTAATAAAGATTTAAAAATAATTTTCTAGGCTTTAATTAATTATTCTTAAGTAATTAGATTAATTAAATACTAATTAAATACATTAATTAGGTAAAAATATTAGAATAATTATCGTAACCTTAATAAAGTTCCTAACAGTCCTCTATAATAAGTTCAAGTGCTAAAAAGTTGGGTTGGAGGTTCGTGGGGTTATTTTAAATAAAAAGATTAAGTTAATAAGCAAAAGAAGACTAAATAGATAATAAATAATTAAATAATTAAAAATATTTTTATTCTAACAAATTATCATCTTAGGACTGTAAGAAGTCTAAATAAAATTATTTGGAATTTTTAACATCTTTTATAATATTTTAAAGTATTTTTATTTAGAAACAATGCGTAATTTATAATAATTAGTTAATGAAATAATAAAATTATTATTTTAATAACATATCATCTTTGGGATGTCAGAAGTCTAAAAATAGTTTAGATGTTAAAATCATTAATTATAAGGTCGCAACTATTTTCGTTTGTATCTTTAATTAAAAATAAAATAAATAGCTAATAATATCAAAAGTTTATGAAATCAGTAAGTTATGATCCTTGACATGTTAGAAAACTAGGAAAAATAGTTTGGGAATTTATAAAGTAGTTTATAAGGTTGCAATGATTTTTAGTTTATAACCTTTTACACGATTACGAATAAAAATTAAATAAATAGATAAATAAATAAAAAAATATGAATTTAACAAGGTATGATCTTTGGAGTGTTAGAAACCTAGGAAAAATAGTTCACGGGGATCAAAAACCATGTTCGGACGTCGAAAGGTCGATTCGAACCAAAACAGTCCAACCCGCGAGGTTGGACGGTCCAAGCTTCGCGGCGCAGGTCCGCGTTACAGTTCATGCGGGCTGGGCAACCCGCGAGTTGCGGCGCTTGAGGTTCTGCCAGTTTCGTTTTTCGTTTTTTCACTTTTTCAATGCATGGGACCATGGGGGACGCGTTAGGTTATGTCTAAAAACAATATTTATACTTAGAGGAGGCTTGAATTGAATTATAATACCTTGGTTTGGATTAAATTCGTTTCGATCGAAAACTTGAATTTGGGAAGACGACTTCAATTCCTTCGATCGGGGATCTTCGAGGCCGAGAAGTGGTTGATCTACGGTGATCCTTGGGGAGAAAAATACTTCAAACGATCAATTTGGATCTCGAACGAACGAACTACAGAACCCACTTTTCTCTCTCTCTTTTCTCTCTCTAAAATTCTATGGATTAAAGCTCGGTTCTCTCGGGTTTTTCTTCTCTCTCCGGCTCCGTGGAACGTGGTGTGGTGATGTGCGTGCCCTAGGGTCGGAGTAGTGTAAATATATATGAGAATTGGATGATTTTCGAATTAAAACTAGTCCTAACGGTATCGGGTTTGTACATGGAAGAATTACGAAAGAATTTTGGTCATGGAGGATGTAGAGTTTGAGTATGAGAGTGAGGGATAATATAGGCGTTCATGCATGCTTTTATATTTATGTATATAATGACAAAATAATTTTTAAGTGGTAATTAGATAGAATACTTATTTTTTTTTGTAATTATCTAGTAATTTATTAATAAGTATTATTTTCAAAATTAATTGATACCTTTTAATATTTTTATAAAAAAATTGGGTCGAAAATTCGGTCGTTCGACTTTTGCCTTGGCGTTCTTTGGTCGCCTTTGCTCGGCCTTGCGCTTGGCGTTCGCGGTGCCTTGCTCGCCTGCTTAGGCTATGTCGCCACCGCTGCCTTAGCCGCTGTTGCCACGGGCTACCTGGCTTAACCGCAGCTGTGACCGCCAGCCATCAGCTGGCTAGCGTGCCACCTTGGCCACCGGCAGCATTTGCCATAGCTCACGCTTGCCACCGAACAGCCTTTGCTTAGCGCCACCGCGGCATACCGGCCATCGCTACATGGCTGGCCACTTTGGCCACCAGCTCTTAACGCTAGCAGCTACCTGAGCCAGCCTAGCTAGCTGGCCGCGCCGAGCTATGCCATTCTTTCTTCAGCTTGTTGCCACCGCTTGTACTTGCTGCAAGAGGTCGCTTTGGCCACCGCTTTGCTAGCGGGCTGCCTTGGCCACGCTCACGTCTTGCCTTGGCGTTTGGCACCGTCGGGCTTTAATATTCTGTTACTAGGCGATTTTTCAAAAATAATAATAATATGTTACTTTCCTAAATTATCCTAGCCCTTGTATGTTTTCTAGGAAAGTATTAGCCAATACTTTTTCATCGACTAGTCACTTGAAAACCCTTGGTACTTGATTCTTTCTAGACTTTCTTTTGTACTTATAGATAAGTATACTTGGGAGAGAGAGAGAGAGAGAGAGAGAGAGCCGAATAGGGAGAGAGAGAGAGGGAGGCCGAATGAGAGAGAGAAAAGGTGCAAGTGTGTGCTTGTGTTTTGACAACTCAACCAAGTAATCTCCTTTGTCTTTACTCAACCAAAGTACAACCATTACTACTTCTTTTGTGCTTTTGAAATCAAGTTCTCTCTAGGATGAGACTAGTCCAAAAACCCTTCATAATGACCTAATGCATTAGCCTTAAGCCTAAAGAGTTGAAAGTGACAATACTTGGCATGCTTGGAAGACTTGATTGGACAATTCAATGGGTCAACAAAGAGAGAGGAAGAGAGAGAGAGGGCTGGCCGAATATTTGAAGGAGGAGGGTGAGGTGTGTGCTTCTGTGTAGTACACTACATCAAGCTACAAACTTAGCCTTAAGCCTATTACTCAATTGCCAACCTATTTCTAGTCCTCTAAAGTACTACCTAGCTAATGATTTTGGTACTTTTATCCAAGCAAAGCCCATCCTAGACTAGACAAGTCATAAAACCCTTCATGATAACCTAGGTTGCCTAAAAGATTGGACAAAGACAAGCCATGGAAGCATGGCATGCTTTCAAGCATGAAAATGACAAGTCATGGAGCAAATCCATGGGAGAAAAAGAGAGAGGGGGGGCCGGCCATGGAGGGAGAGGAGAGGCCATGTTTTTGCCTATAAATAGCACCCAAAGCTCTCATTCAACTCACACCTCAAAGCATTGCTCCAACTTCTCTCTAGAAACCATTTTCTGTTTTCCTGGCAGCTTACTGCCCATTGTAAATCCCCATTTTTCTCCTGCTTAAGGTAGTTTTTAGGACTAACTTCTTTGGAGAAAGTTGTAGAGCACTTCAAAACCTTCAAGTTAGACCCAAGAACCACCCCAAACGGTCAAGAAAGGACCAAGATATTGCCATCCAAAGTTCAGTAAAATCTCAGATTCCAGTCCAGACAGTTTACTTTCACTCCCTTTATCACCATTTTTCTCCGAGCGAAAGTCGTTTCTAGGAACAACATCCTTCACGAAAGTTGTAGAAAACTTCGAGATCTTCGATTTAGACTCAAGAACGACCTCATTCGGCCAAATATTGACCATGTTACGGCCATCCAAAGTCTGGCCCAGATTTGCGAGTTTCAACGCCGTAGAATTTTCCAACTAGCTTGTTCGGCCCCGACTAGTTTCGGATCAAGGTAGATTCTCCTTTACTCGTTAATCCTAAGTATACGTAGATTAATCTCTACTCATTTTCCCTAGTTATGTTGTTAGACTAAACGTTGATTGTCTTGAACTTTAAAAATATGATACGAAGCTTGACGTCGAATGAATGTTAAAAATAAACCTATCTTGCTTTTGAAAGTATGACATGTTGAACAAATGATTTCTACGTCAATGAACATATGTGATTTTTTTGAACTTTCCACAAAGAAAGAAAGAACGGATTTCAAAACAAGAGAAATCAGAAGCTTTATTCGAAGTATTCGTATTTTGATCTTTTAGAAAGTTATGAGTTGTTTACATGTTGTTGCATTACTTGTGGTTGTATAAGGATGGTGATGAGCTTGTTTATAAGATTGCCAGCATGATCTTACTAGTTTAGATTACAATGAATGATTTAAATGGTTTACGATGAGAAAGTCCTACCGCGGAGTCTATGCATGAGAACGAGACATGAAAATCGAGAAAATAGAAACATGACACCAAGGGTGTGGTTGATATGGATAAAAAGGGTTAAAGACAAGGTGTGTTTTGAAAACGCAATGCGGCCGGACTTGCCCATTGTGGGAATGTGGTTGATATGGATAAAAAGGATTTTTGAAACTACATAATGACCAAATGTGGGTGCATTATGTGAGTGTGTGTGTGTGTTGTGTGCCAATGGGAACCGGTACGGCGGAACTATTGTGAGGATACTCGGGAACCCGTCGCGGCGGAGGAGTTGGAGTGTAGCTTGGTTATCCGTGGAAAGGAGCCAATGCAAATGTGTGCCAATGGGAACTCGGCGCGGCGGAACCATTATGAGGATACTCGGGAACACGTGGCGGCGGAGGTTGGGTGTGTTTAAAATGATTTGCAAATGTGTGCCAATGGGAACCCGTGGCCGGCGGAACCATTGTGAGGATACTCGGGAACTGCTTAAACGAGGTTGGGTGTGTTAAACGTGATTTTCAAAATGTTGATTTGGATAATGAAAAGGATTTGAAATGTTGATGAATATCTTTGACAAGGTCTCTGACGAGTCGCCAGGAAAACTGTATATCAACACCAACGGTAGAATAGTGTATATGGATGTGCATTGTTAATACCTTGTTAAACATGTATGTATTATTCAGCTGCTTGTTCAAGAGTTGGTATGCTGCTCTTTTACTCCTGATATTAGTAAGTTATGGGTTAAGCGGGTATAGAATTATTCTGCTGAGCTCTTGTGGGCTCATGGTGTTACCTTTGGTGACCATGACATATTATATCGGTGGGACGGTATAATGTGTCGATTTGTAGATAATCAAGATGAACAGGACACCTTGGAGGCTTTTGGAGTGAGGAGCTGGTTAGGATGGAGGAGCGGAATTACAGTAGTTAGAAACCTAGAACCCTTTATTTGTACAAATATTGAACCTTAGTGGGAGTTATGTTGTAATAAGACTCTATTTGATTGTATCAATGAATTGTTTATTTAACGTGCCCAAAATCGGGCGTTATAGAGGTGAGTCAGGCTCTAGGCTCAACACTCGGCCATTGGTAGAATGGGTAGCCTATAAGATAAGTTTGGCCGCAAACGAGACTCGAGTTTAAGCTTACCGTCCCAAATTGGGTGGAATTATGACAAAACAATTTTCGGATTGAAGCAAGGTGGAAACTGGCAGTACCACCGAACTGGGAATTCCCGAACATTTGGATGATGACTTAAATCAAGAATCGAATGTGGAATGTAGAAATTTCAACGATACCTTAGCAATAGCAAACTTACCTTAAAAGTTACTCATTGAGGTTTCTCCTTTATAGAGGAATCACCTAACCAATCTGATAATTGGAGCTCACCAACTCGAGGTCACCCTAGAAACTATGACCATCCAACTATAGAAATTTCAATGATTCTTTAGAATTAGCAAACTTGCCTTTGTAAGTAGAACTCTATGCTTCTGATTATATCTTCCTTTTATCTATAAAAAGCTTGCTTTGTTTGAAAGAGTACTTTTGCATGCTATACAATATTTTGCTATAGTAAATGAAACCCTTATTACAAAGGACAATTATTTTAGTCGACGCAAGTTGCTAAATGATAGTAATCGTTTTGCTTATCTATAAAATTTTCCTTGTTACGGGTACTGTAGCACACTACCATTAGACATTTTATTTGAGTTCGATGAGAGTGCCAAGTGTCGGCCATAACCCAAAAAGGGGGGGCCCGGTAATCGTGCGTCGGCCATGCCCGAAAAGGGGGCCCTGACAACTCATCCTCCCAACCCTCCAAAATTTCCAACCCAAATTCAAATCCAAATTCAAATTCAAATTTCAAAACCTTCCCTCCTCCACTCACCCGGCCCTATAAATACCCCCTACCTCTTTCCATTTCTTCACCCCATCTCTTCACCTCTCCCATCCCTCCACCCTTTTTACCATCTTAACCTTTTCAAACCCCACCAAATCGAGCCATGGCGATCTACCGACGAGGATTCCCGGAGGACGCCCTAGTCCGAGAGATCGAGCAAATCGAGCTCACCTTGACGATCCGGGCAATACAGTTGCAGCCCTTCATCCTCGTTCTCTTTTGTGCCGTGCTTACATTGGCCATGCCACGGTGGTTCGGTATGAACAATCGTCTCACCACCTTCTGGTACTGGGTTCTCGTTGTGGCCATCGCACTCGCGGCATTCGGGAAGGAATACGAGCGTCGTGCGCTCCAAGCCTTCGCCGATCGATGGCGGCTCGAGGCGTAGCAATGGCACCCTAGCCATTATTATCTACTTTTACTTTCTCTTTCTTGTATCTGATGATGCCTTTGGGCATGTAATATAATGATCTTGTTTTATAAAAAAAAAAAATTTTTTTTGCTTGTCTGCAACAATCTATCTTGTTCATTGCATGCTAACACTAGTAACAAAACCCCGAAGGTCGAGTGAGACAGTATCATCACCATTTCGGGAAGGTATAGCCGTTAGTCTAAATGTGTAGTGAGTACGGACTAGAAGTAGCCAACCTACGCTTAACCGCAACCTTAGAGTAATCAACGTGGTAGATTTCGACGAAATCCAAAAAGAGACTGACTATCAGCACATCGAGCAGTCATAGACTGTCAGCGAACGATGGTGACGGCAACTCGTCTCCAATTTAAGGGGGATAGACGATAAATCCGAAACTAGTATGAAAACTAAGATCTTCGCACCGCTTCAAACGGATCGAGAATTGGTGCTGTTAGTGTAATGACCCTGATTTTTGGTAAATAAAATTTTCGTTAAATATTAGAATTTTTTTTATTTATTACTTGGATTGCTTTAAAAATTTCTTTTAAATTCTAATAATCCGTCATAATTAGATTTGAAATTTGAAAAATTGAATCATTTTACTCCGGACAATTTAGTCCTTCTCCCATGACTAGTATACTTGTAAACATACTCGTATAATTTTCCTAGTAAGTAAATAATATCTTTAAATTATATTTCCCGGCTGGAAATCTTACTTGGCAAGTATAGTTAGTTTTAACCGATTAGTTAGCAAACCCTAACTACCGTTTGACTTAGTTACATTTCCCTAATCTAGAGCATTGCATCGATGCCAAAGTGGTTAATTTTTAGTCCTTTTGGCCAATGGTTGACTTGGTTGCGCTTTGGCTTGCTGGGCTGGCGGCCTTAGCATCGCCGTCATTAGGCTGCCTCGCCTGAGCATCGAGTCAGCAGCGAACTGCCTTGCCTTGGCGTCGGCTCATTGTCGAGGCTGCCTTGCCTTGGCGTCGGCTGTATCGGGCACACCGCTGGGCGCGTCGTTATCATCGGGTTCTTCGCTGCCGCCATCGGGTTCTACCTTAGCGTTTTGTTGCGCCGCCTTTTGCATGGCGTTCTTTGGGTTGCCTTGCTCGCACTTGCTTGGAGTTCTTTGGGTGCTTGCTCGCCTTTGTAGCTACGCTGCCACCGCCACTTGAGCTACATGGCCGCTTTGGCCATCGCTAGCGGGGTCGCCTTGCCGCGCTGCCTTGCTAGCGGGCCACCTTGGCCAGCTAGCAAGCTGTGGGCCACCTTGGCTCACTTAGCCCGCTGGCTAGCGGTCGCTGCCATCGCTAGCAGCAGCTTGCCAGCGTCGCATACCGGCCGCTTTGCTACCGCTGCTGGCAGCTGGTAGCTTTTGGCTACGCTCACATCTTGCCTGGCGTTGGCAAATCGGGCTTTAATATTCCGTTATTAGGCGATTTTTCAAAAATAATAATAATATGTTACTTTCCTAAATTATCCTAGCCCTTGTATGTTTTCTAGGAAAGTATTAGCCAATACTTTTTCATTGACTAGTCACTTGAAAACCCTTGGTACTTGATTCTTCCTAGACTTTCTTTTGTACTTATAGATAAGTATACTTGGGAGAGAGAGAGAGAGAGAGAGAGAGAGAGAGAGAGAGAGCCGAATAGGGAGAGAGAGAGAGGGAGGCCGAATGAGAGAGAGAAAAAGTGCAAGTGTGTGCTTGTGTTTTGACAACTCAACCAAGTAATCTCCTTTGTCTTTACTCAACCAAAGTACAACCATTACTACTTCTTTTGTGCTTTTGAAATCAAGTCCTCTCTAGGATGAGACTAGTCCAAAAACCCTTCATAATGACCTAATGCATTAGCCTTAAGCCTAAAGAGTTGAAAGTGACAATACTTGACATGCTTGGAAGACTTGATTGGACAATTCAATGGATCAACAAAGAGAGAGGAAGAGAGAGAGAGGGCTAGCCGAATATTTGAAGGAGGAGGGTGAGGTGTGTGCTTCTGTGTAGTACACTCCATCAAGCTACAAACTTAGCCTTAAGCCTATTACTCAATTGCCAACCCATTTCTAGTCCTCCAAAGTACTACCTAGCTAATGATTTTGGTACTTTTATCCAAGCAAAGCCCATCCTAGACTAGACAAGTCATAAAACCCTTCATGATAACCTAGGTTGCCTAAAAGATTGGACAAAGACAAGCCATGGAAGCATGGCATGCTTTCAAGCATGAAAATGACAAGTCATGGAGCAAATCCATGGGAGAAAAAGAGAGAGGGGGGCCGGCCATGGAGGGAGAGGAGAGGCCAGGTTTTTGCCTATAAATTGCACCCAAAGCTCTCATTCAACTCACACTTCAAAGCATTGCTCCAACTTCTCTCTAGAAATCATTTTTTGTTTTCTTGGCAGATTACTGCCCATTATAAATCCCCATTTTTCTCCTGCTTAAGGTAGTTTTTAGGACTAACTTCTTTGGAGAAAGTTGTAGAGCACTTCAAAACCTTCAAGTTATACCCAAGAACCACCCCAAACGGTCAAGAAATGACCAAGATATTGCCATCCAAAGTTCAGTAAAATCTCGGATTCCAGTCCAGACAGCTTACTGTCACTCCCTTTATCACAATTTTTTTCCGAGCGAAAGTCGTTTCAAGGAACAACGTCCTTCACAAAAGTTGTAGAAAACTTCGAGATCTTCGATTTAGACTCAAGAACGACCTCATTCGGCCAAATATTGACCAAGTTACGGCCATCCAAAGTTTGGCCTAGATTTGTGAGTTTCAACGCCGTAGAATTTTTCAACTAGCTTGTTCGGCCCCAACTAGTTTCGGATCAAGGTAGATTCTCCTTTACTCGTTAATCCTAAGTATATCTTCGATTTAGACTCAAGAACGATCTCATTCGGCCAAATATTAACCAAGTTACGGCCATCCAAAGTCTGGCCCAGATTTGCGAGTTTCAACGCCGTAGAATTTTCCAACTAACTTGTTCGGCCCCAACTAGTTTCGGATCAAGGTAGATTCTCCTTTACTCGTTAATCCTAAGTATACGTAGATTAATCTCAACTTATTTTCCCTAGTTATGTTGTTAAACTAAACGTTGATTGTCTTGAACTTTAAAAATATGGTACGAAACTTGACGTCGAATGAATGTTAAAAATAAACCTATCTTGCTTTTGAAAGTATGACATGTTGAACAAATGATTTCTACGTCAATAAACATATGTGGTCTTTTTGAACTTTCCACAAAGAAAGGAAGAACGGATTTCAAAACAAGAGAAATCAGAAGCTTTATTCGAAGTATTCGTATTTTGATCTTTTAGAAAGTTATGAGTTGTTTACATGTTGTTGCATTACTTGTGGTTGTATAAGGATGGTGATGAGCTTGTTTATAAGATTGCCTGCATGATCTTACTAGTTTATATTACAATGAATGATTTAAATGGTTTATGATGAGAAAGTCCTACCGCGGAGTCTATGCATGAGAACGAGACACGAAAATCGAGAAAATAGAAACATGACACCTAGGGTGTGTTAAAGACAAGGTGTGTTTTGAAAACGCAATGCGGCCGGACTTGCCCATTGTGGGAATGTGGTTGATATGGATAAAAAGGATTTTTGAAACTACATAATGACCAAATGTGGGTGTATTATGTGAGTGTGTGTGTGTGTTGTGTGCCAATGGGAATCCGGCGCGGCGGAACCATTGTGAGGATACTCGGGAACCCGGCGCGGCGGAACCGAGGTTGGGTGTGTAGCTTGGTTATCTGTAGAGAGGAGCCAATGCAAATGTGTGCTAATGGAAACCCGACGCGGCGGAACTATTGTGAGGATACTCGGGAACCCGGCGCGGCGGAACTGAGGTTGGGTGTGTTAAAAATGATTTGCAAATGTGTGCCAATGGGAACCCGGTGCGGCGGAACCATTGTGAGGATACTCGGGAACCCGGCGCAGCGGAACCGACGTTGGGTGTGTTAAACGTGATTTTCAAAATGTTGATTTGGATAATGAAAAGGATTTCGGAAATGTTGATGAATATGGTGACACGGTCTACGACGAGTCGCGTAGGAGAAACTCAGATATCACCAACACCAACGATAGAATAGTGTATATGGATGTGTCATTGTTAATGCTTTGTTAAACATGTATGTATTATTCTGCTGCTTGTTCAAGAGTTGGTATGCTGCTCTTTTACTCTGATATTGGTAAGTTATGGGTTAGTGGGTATAGGATTATTCTGCTGAGCTCTTGTGGCTCATGGTGTTACCTTTGGTGATCCTGACATATTATATCGGTGGCGACGCTGGTATAATGTGTCAGATTTTGTAGATAATCAAGATGAACAGTACACCTTGGAGGCTTTTGGAGCTGAGGAGCTGGTTAGGATGAAGCCGCAAGCGAAGTTGTAGTTAAAAACCCTAGAACCCTTTATTTGTACAAACTAGTGCTTACCCGTGCCTACGGCACTATCCAATTTTTGATGGCATTTTTGTAATATATCTGTAAGAGTGTGAGTGTTTCTTAAGAGAGTTGGAGAGCACACATCAGCCCTTGGATCAAATGAATCTCAGCCTTTCTTTCAACTTTTGTTTGTGTGGTCCCCACACCGTTGTGTTTTATTAGGTAGATATTGAACCCTTTTTTTTTTGCTCGGCAAACGAAACGATTTTATTAACTCAACAAGGGAACATCGAAAGGAAAAACAAGAATGAGAACAACACTTACAACACTTACAAATATTGAACCCTAGTGGGAGTTATGTTGTAATAATGAGCCAGACTCCATTTGATTTTATCAATGAATTGTTTATTTAACGTACCCAAAAATCAGGGGCGTTACAGGAAGAGAGCACCTTAAGGATTACAGTTTCAACAAACAAATACCGTCTAAGAATCCTTTGAACTCCTCGATCGAATACACCTTAATCTCAAATTTAATTTTCATCCACATGGCCATTCTGTACTTGATTAAATCCACCACCTCCTCTGAGTTGATCGTCATGTTCTGAAATATGAGTTTATTCTCCATAGTCCAAATTGACCAGATTGTCGCATAGAAACAAACTTCCAAATGTGTTTTTCTAAGTTGCGGAAGCTGGTATCAAACCACCAACTTGCCATACCAGCTATCGAGGAAGGACAAATCCAAAAAAAATGCCACCAATCTAGAATTTGAGACCAAACGGACCAAGAGAACTTACAGTGGAGGAATAAGTGACTAGGCGTTTCCTGATGCTGCGAGCACAATGGGCATGACTGATCATTCAGTACAATATTCTTGCTGACTAGAACCGACCTCGTTGCCACTCTTTCCTGAATAACCATCCAAGCCAATATTTCCACTTTATGAGGGCATAAATTTTTCCAAACCGAACCCAGGAATAAGTTCCGATCTAGAGATAGCGACTCCCACTGTTCATACACGTACGGACCTTACCGTAAACCTCTTGTCCTCCGTCCACTTCCAGAGTAAGGAGTCAGGCTTGGATGGATCCATTGCATATGATTGTACTCTTTGTATCAAAGCCACCAGTTGCTGATTCTCCCTATCTCGAAGTGTTCTTTTAAAATTCAGCCCCCAACTTCCATCCTCTAGCCCTCCCCAAATATTGCTAATCACATCGTCTTTTTGAGTGGTGGATAACAGGAACAATCTAGGGTACTCCTCTTTTAGAGTATAAGGTCGTAACCAACTGTGATTCCAAAAGTAAATATTGTTGTCCGAATAGACTTTTATTTTAAAACCCTCTTTCACAATTCCACCAATACCTACACTTACATTACTTCAACATTCACCGTAGAATAATGCTGTAGTAACCACATTGTAGGAATTATGTGATGTGCCACTAACATATAAGTAGAATGTGCCCCATTACACGACAATTGGGGAAGAGATCATGTTAAGCCGGTGACTCTAATTAATGCTCAACAACATTCTTTCACCAGATCATCTTAGAAAAAAGTACCACGGGCCACTACCCAAGTATAATAGAAAAAAATTGAGTGGCCTTTGGATGGGTTTAGTTTTTGCGAGTACCAGCAGTACGTAGAAGAATTCTTGTAATCTTCGACACATTCTCAATGCATTGCATTCTCTCTATTGTATCATTTTCATTTTTTGATATATATGATTAATGAACAATTTCTTCGCGGTTAAGGAAATTTTTTATTTTTTATTTTCAAAAGAAGAGACTAAAGTTAAGAGTCCAAAATCATTGCACCATGCAGGATCTGCAAATGAATACGACACGAAAATCCATTAAATTCCCTTGGACAGAAAAATGACTTATCTTCAAAAAAGGAAAAAAAAAAAAACGAACTAAAAAATGAAACAAGAAACTCTTCGAAACATGCAAGTTGACGAAATAAACCGCACAATTGTACGTACATTATTACGAATGTTCTTGATCGCAATCTCACCACAAATAACTGCTAAGAGACCACCATAGATTATGATCAAGCTTTGATACAACACATAAATTTGATCCATGAAATTACTTTGAATCCGAGCTGTCTATTTATTTTTCATGGACACTTTGACAGATGATCAAATTCACGGATCTTTACATTTTCGTAACAAAAATGGACGCCGTACACAGAACATTTCCTTGTGTTTTACCTTACCCAAAAAAAACATTTCCTTATGCAGTAAACCATGCCGTTTCCAAATAGTCCATGCGAAGGTGTGATTTTGCTAATCTACCTAAGAAACGGGTTGGGAGATTAAGTATCCACTATATGTGAGCCAGAATTGTCTTCTATATATGCGGGGCTCACTATGATGATCAGAGCCATTTACTTTTGAAAAGTTGTTTTTTTATGCAATCTTAATAACAAAGATCAGCTCAATTCCATATATCAGCTCAATTCCATATCGTCATGTCCGTAGTTGTATATTGATCAAACAACACTTATTTCCGTTCGGAACGTTGAATGATTCAATCAAGCACTTTCTGATATTCAATTGATGATGAGTTCGGTTGTTTACAAAAGTAGTACCAAAACTAGGCTCTACAAAATGAACGACTTTGACCATGAATATGAGACCCCTAGAGGATTGATAATGTTGTCCGAACATACTTGCACTCATTCATGTAACCTCCATTGGCACAAAATATCGAGTTTGAAATGGTATACGATATACTAGTAATTATTTCAGATGCTTCACAAATACCATCTAGGTCAAGGCCATTGCCAAAGTTTAAGGCCATTGTACATCAAAATCTTAAGCTTCATACTTCACAGTTAACTTATAACAGTATCAGATGTATGCGCTATGCAGAATACAGTAAGTCACATAAATCCCATGCGTGTAAAAACATCTTAGAAACACATCCCAAAGTACAAAACTTCGCAAGAGCAAGATAGTCAATACCGAGATCTAGAACGCATGACATTTCAAAAATGTATGTGACTAATAATGTACCATTACCCTATATATACACAAACCTGTAATGGAGATTTTGAAAAAAATGTTATTCCAAAGGAATACAGTGTGAATATCAACATGTGAAAATATTGCTGCTAATTCTTCCAAGCTACCGAATGAAATTCAGAAACACAAAAATAAAACTGGAAATTTTAATACTATAATGAATTAGTATATATCACAAAAAATGGCGACAGAGAAAATATCAAAAAGAGGAAACAAATTCCCAACACTACCCATTCTTTTACCGAACCCTAATCACTTAAAAATCCTAGTAAACCCTAATTGAAACAACAAACTACATAGCCATTATTATCAATCTTCAATAATAGTAGCAATAGTATAAAGAAATTATGAACCATCTCTTACCTTTCAGATCTCTCCCTTGAAACCTTACTAATCTAGTAAACAACAAACACTGAATAAATCATGATCAATTGCATGTTCAATCTTTGGTGCAATTCCTTCTTCCCATTTTCTCCCTCACTTTCCTTGGTTCGATCGTCTCACTTAGTCCTAAGTGCAATTGAATTCCTTATAAAATTCTTAATCTAAAGAATCCAAACGCAGCCTAAAGCCTCCAGACGTGATCCGAACACAGATGTGTATAAAACCGTTCAATTCATGTGAACCCCACGGGGAATCCATGTTCATTGAACAATTCTAGACACATCTGTGCGCAGCACATAAATCTGCACGTAGGTTGCATTGCTTTTAGACTTGCATGCAATCTTAAATAGTTGAATCATGACTGAAAAAAACCCTAATTGGAAGTTTTCCATTATACCCTTCAAAAGTCAAATGAAGGGTCACCGTAATCCCATATACTAGCTGGGGGATACTCGTCATCATTCGCCACCGGCCATGTAACCAGAGACTCCACCCCCACGGTGGTTGCCGGCGGCTCGGACACTGCCGGTGCAACAGCATCTGTCGAAGACAGGGACAAGCTCGCATCCACCGACCCGGCAAGTGAATTTACCTGGTCGTACAAACAGATTTGCTGCTGAAAACAATCATAAGGATTCTGATACGACGATATCGATGTCGACGACGATGCCGTTGTATTTGTGGACCCCACATCAACCTTGTAATCGGAAGCACCGTACTGTTGCTGTTGGTTACAAGGGTTTTGTACAAAGTTGGGGTACTGTACGGTACGGTAAGGGTAATAGGGGATGGTGAAGCCGGAGGGGCGGGGGAGCAAGGGGCGGAGGGCTTGTGTGGTGGAAGAGGAGGAGTTTCCGCCGCCGCCGCGTGCGGAGGAGGAGGAGGCGGCGGTGCAGGAGGGGGAGGGTTGGAGGTTGAGTTGCGCTCGCGAGCCGTACAGCATAATGGCGGCTCGGTCGTAGGCGCGGGCGGCGTCCTCGGCCGTGGCGAAGGTGCCGAGCCAGCGGCGCACTCGCTTGCGCGGCTCTCGGATCTCGGCCACCCATTTGCCCCAGCTGCGCTGGCGGACCCCCCTGTACTTGAACTTGTTATTGTCTGGGCCGCCTTTACCGGCTCTGTATTTTCTGCCGCCGCTAGTACTGGTGGTTGTGGTGGTGGTGGCGGAGTCGCCACTGGTGGTGGTTGAAGTGGTGGTGGAAAGGGAAATGGGATTGGTGATTGTGGTGGCGCCTTGGGGAGGGTGATGGTGATCAGGGTATGGAGTGGCCATAGGGGTGGTTTTGGTATATTTTTTTTAGGAAGAAGTTTCTGTTGGGGGATGTGAAAAAGATGGAGGGGTGGGGAGACCAACAGCTTTGTCTGTGTGTTTACGGGATTAGTCGAAGGAGGAGGTTCTGGGAAGGGGGTGGTTTGAATCTCCTTTCTTCAACTGGTGGATGAGGGCGGTGGTCTAAGTTTATCTTTATGGAGAGAGAGAGAGAGAGAGAGAGAGAGATTGCTGCAGTGTCAACAGACGTGAACTTGTCTCTGCACATACATATGCGAAATTGCATTATACTTACCCAAAAAAAGTAGGAAATGAGAGTCTTAGTCTCAGTTCCAGAAATTTTTATAAAAAATAAACAGATTATTTCACATTTTAAACTAAAAAATAATATACATGACAAAAAAAAATTATTTTTTTTACACCGTATTAAAGATTTTGATGAGATCTATCAAACAAGATCCATAGTGGTAGAAAAATTATTTGCATAAACACATTATTTTTGAGTTTAAAATTGCTTTCTTAAAAAATAAACAGCTTATTTGTGTTCTGGAACGGAGCCATACTTCCAAATTAGCTGTGTTCAGTACTTGGCCAAAAATAAAAAACAATTAGCTGTGTTCAATGAAAATTTATATCATGCTCCCATTGAATATGAACTTTTAAATTGATATATATATATATATATATATATATATCACGACCATTAAATCAAAATCACCCACCAAAAAATAAGATGATTTTGTAAAAAACGAGATGGTTTTACTATTTTTTTGTCAAAAAAATTACTACAATATTATTTACTATAAAAACAAGATTTACATATTAGGTTTATAAAACAACACTTACTATCTTATATGGTTACAGTTACTACATTGTATATCTACTGCACTTATTACTGAAATGTTTTTGACAATTAATGATTGAAATCAACGATTGAGATGAACTCATACAATGTCTGAAGCAATTTCGTGTTATTTGAGAAAATTGTCCGGACGATCGTGTTATCTATCTTCGATCCTTGCTGTCTGATGTTTCCGTCCGGTTGGGAATTGACGTTGAAACGGGGAAAACCTCCGTTTTTAGAGTTTTTTTTTTTAGAGTTTCCTAACCCAATTAGGTTTTATTTTGTTAGACAACTCTTGTCATTGGACAAATACTTGTTATGCTGCCTCTTTAATGGGGTGAGAGCAATATTGGGGATTTTTACCTTTGTTTTTTGCTTTGGTGAGACTTGGGCGTAGAAAGGTTTCTACAGAACTTTTTCTTTATAATTCTTTGAGTATTTGTTTTCCTTCGCTTTAGTGGAAGCCATCGATCGACTGCCCATGGAGCTAGTACGTTTACATCCCAAATAAGCCGAATCCAATAAAATCTCTCTCTCTCTCTCTCTCTCTCTCTCTCTCTCTCTCTCCTTTTGTTTGGTTTCTCTCACCTTCTTTCATGTTTGGTTTGATTATTTTGGTTTGCTTTTCATATCTATCTGTTTCTTCAATATGACATTTAAATATCGTCTGTTTATTTCGTTTTTGCACAACAGAGTTTATGGTGCACCTAGAACCTTGTTAAATCCTCTCAAAGTTTAGAAAATTTGACACTAGAAGTTCTGCTGGAGATGCTGTTCGAACAACAATAATTTGCAAAAAATTTGGCATTATAACGTACTAATGGACCATTATCTTATTTAAAATTGAAAAAATAGTAGTAACTCATTCAATTACACAAAAGACAAGAGCACCCCCCTCAACTATACCATTTCTAGCATACATACATACCGTTTGGAGGGGGATGGAAGGAAAAAATAAATTCCCGTCGGAGATTGTGACGGGACGGGGACATTTGTGCGCCAACCTTATTCCACGGCAAAAGAGAGAAACAACAACAGATTTTTTTATTCCTGAATTTGATATTAACAAATTTAACCCGCATCAAGTTTTAATTTGGACAACAAGATCTGCACAATTCATGTAGTCTGAGACTCTGACATGCTGTTGTAACTTTGATATCCGCTGCCACTTGAAGACACAGCGTTTTTTCAAAGACTCTCAATATTCGTTTTTTCCGGGTCTGGGTCAGGTTACATACACTTCAACTAATTTTAGGGACCAATTACTTTCGCATGCTCTCCTCATGACTTCTAATGTATTTATAGTGTTTCATTCCGATACTTTGGCAACGTCAACAATGTATATTAGGAGGAATTTTTCAGTACCGGATGGCCGGGTACCACGTCGTGCCGCTCAGCGCATCGGGCCCACGGATCCTTGTATCATATTTTGAATGTATTTATTGTGTTTTTAATCTGTATCGTCTAAAACACTTTTAGACGGTCAGAATGCGCCGAGCTATCACCACGTCAACCCGTACCTGGCAATTGAAAAATTTCTCCTATACGAGAGATGAAAACAATCAACAAAACTCTTGAATAGATCTTCTTACGTAAGTGATAAAGAAATACTCCTAAAAAGAAACTTGGGTGTTAAGCTTAGTGGAAGATCCCTTGGGCGATTCAATTCCCTCCAGCATTGGAAGTAAGGAAAGTTGGGGTCGTCGACTGCTGCCTCTTCAATAGGCTCGAAGAAATTGCTTTCCTCTTAGTTCCCCGTTCCAATTTAAATGCTCTTTATAAACGATTGTGTAATTTTGACTTTGAAAAATAAAGTATTTTTAGAATTAATTTTTAACTTTGTTTTGCATTGTTCAAAAGATCTCGATGAGAATTTTAAAACGGTACAAAAAAGTTTCAAAAAAGATTATGAAAAATACGATTTTTTTAAAAGTGAAAATGACACGACTTTACAAAAGGAGCATTTAAAATGGGATGGATGGAATAATTTCCAAACATTATAAGCCTTGGAATTCAAGATAATCGCCCAAGTGCAGATCTTTTAAAGAAACAAGGCCGTTTAATTGCACTCGTTTCCCAGAAAATTATTTCCCTCCGTCTCATATTTTGTTTGCTATGCACTTAATTTCAAAGGAAAGTCAACAACTTTTTGTCACTTGATAGATGTCTAACTTACTCTTAAAGAATGTGAAAATGGTAGCGCTAAGCGGTATACGGGTGAGGCAAACCCAAAGGTCATCAATCACTACACCAATTACTCGCGCTCCTAGTGAGAAACGAACACTCATCTTCCATGTGGAAGTGTTATTGGGCTACAAACCCGTTGATGGAAAGTCTACAATACGCAACCCTTGAAAGTGTATACCACATATACCTATTGTAATGGTTCATTTATAATATTTTGGTGTGTTTCGTAATTTTTGTTCTAAAACTCGTAACTTTTCAGCAATAAGATTCGGAACTTTTTCATTATGATTCATAATGTTTTGCTACATCTCGTAACTTTTATAAAAAAAAAAAAAAAAATAGTAACTTTTCAACATTAGAATTCGTAACTTTTCTCAAAGCGCAAAGATTTACTTTTGGCCATGTGAGTATGAGTAAAACGGCTTGTCTCCAAGAAATCGCAAGGTCAAATCGCATGAAAGTTAAACGTTTCAAACGTCGTAGCCACTAGAGTTTTGTGTAATCGTTAACATAAAGATCTCGAAATTAGTTGAGAACGTTGAGTTGTGGAAACCAAATACGCGGTTATAAAAAGAAATATTTGGAGCAAATGTTTAATCTTGAAATAGTAAAGGCTGCTTTGTTTTGGGGAATTTTGCATGAAGGGAGATACGTGTAGGCACGAGGGAAGTACAAGAATTGTGACAGAGCAATTAGCATGTGGTGTCCAGCTTTGCCTTGGAACTCACACACACATGCCAACCCCACTTATAAACAAGTTGCATGGCCGCGATTACCGCAGAGAGCGAGAGAGAGAGAAATTGCTTCTCTCTCTAAGCAAATGAGTCTGAGGAAGTCTGAAAGGATGCTTTTTAACTTGGGAAAATTCTAACTTCACACCTATATATACACCCATTTATACATTTACATTCAAAATAAGGATGGGTCCTATACACATTGAGTGCATAGTTTGTGCGGACTCCACTCCTATTATGAATATGGATGTGAGTTTGGGTGTAGAGATAGAATGAATGTTTAACTTGGCAACTAATGCTAGTTTATTCATGTGTGTGTTATTTTGTCGTGGTCTGTTCGTAATTGGTTTTGGGATGTGGGTTAGGGTTAGGGTTAGGGTTAGGGTTAGGGTTGGGGGTTCTTGCATGGTTGCGTTGGAAGGGAGCTGTTCCATTCAGTCCCACAAGAAGTTGTCCATCACCTAACTTTCCACAAAAAGGAAAGAAAAAAAAAAAGGGGAATTGATTTGTACATTCTATTTTTAGTTATTCATATATTTTTTGTCTTTATCCACTTGATTTTTTTTTTCAATACACTTTTTCACACATCTAAGGACAATATCGTAAATTTATGTGGATAAAAAAAAGAAAAAAGTGTGAATAGCTAAAAAAGAGTGTATAAATCATTTTTTCCAAAAAGTAGCCCATCACCTACTCATAATTGACTTCGAATGAAAACAAACACAATTACATGGAAAATTTTTATTCCTCCATCTCTCTCTCTCTCTCTCTCTCTCTCTCTCTCTCTTTTATGCCTTTCTTAATTCATTTGACATCAGTGTGCACTCAGAATCAGGGAGTGAAATTCTCAAAAGATGACTATTCTAAATTGAATAGCTTGTTGGCAAGAAGAATCGAACCTAAGACTTTAGAACGAAGCAAAGTGAGCAAAATACCGAAATTTCAGGCTAATACCACTTGGCTAGTCCCTTGGCTTGCGAGAAATGTTCTTTTCTATGAATATTTCAAGGGAAATGATAATGCCAAAACTGTTTTTGTTGGTGTCAAAATTCTATGGCACAAAAGGCTTGTACCATGTGCAATAATGTACAAGACTTTAATGCATTGGAATTTTGGCACCAATAAAAACAATTTTTACATTATCACTACCCTATTTCATCTGCTTTAACTGAAAATCCGTAACTCTTTTTTTTTTATTTTTGCAATAAAAAGGATAGAGATACATATATGCCAAAGTGTACATATCATATACAAATGGTCATCTGTATTTTTATAAGATTTCCATATCTCTATGATGTAAGATCACATTTATCAAGCCTATCAACCAAAAATAAAAATAAAAAACACATTTATCCCACCAGTGGGAAAGGAAACACGGCCGGCAACCAGGAATGGGGCCCAAAACATAGACAAGGCCTTGTTCTATTTTCCAATGGGACCAAGCCCTTGAAAACTACTACTCCTAAAGATCCTTGGTCCAGCTTCAGATGCGCCTAAGCCCCTCCAAACCAACTCCTCCTAACAATTACAGTAATTTCTTCCTGAATCCACACCCCAATCAACTCTCTCTCTCTCTCTCTCTCTCTCTCTCCGTTAAACCCTAATACACCATGCGAGGTCTACACAAACTCGTTAAACCCTAATACACCATGCGAGGTCTACACAAACTCGTAAAACTTTAAGACACCATGCGAGGTCTACACAAACTCACCATCTCTCTCTTATTTACGTGGGCCGGAATTAGGCCCTTCACACTTGTCTGCACACTATCCGTACCCATAGTCGACTTGTAAAAAACATCCACCGTAATCAAGGGCGGGGCTTGATAGAGGGGGATTGGCGCCACGTGCCACCACCGTTTTTGAAAGAAGTTTTATTTTATACTAATGGATTAGACATTTACCGGTATTCCAATTGTTAGATATATTCAAAAGCATGTAAATCACACAAGACTTACATAATGAAGCGCAACGGAATACTTCGGGCTTTTCAAGATCTATGAACCGAGACCCGCTCTACAATCACGAACTTCGAACACCGACTAGAACTCGAACACGGAACGAACACGGACACCACCTTCTTCTAGTCTCGCCGGAGTAGAGAAGACTACTAGAGTCTGCTCTTAATTTCCACACCACAAATCCTAGGGTTCTTAGATGGAAACCCTAGAGAGAGAAGATATTTGACAGGAGAATTTTTCTAGAGAAGAAGGAGAGATGGAACTCTGACTCTTTCGTATTGTATGTATCTCCAAATATCTGCAGGACTATACTTATAGATTAAAGTCCAAGAGTTCACAGTCTCCTAATAGATGTAGGTGATCTATTATCTTTGAACTCTCCTAACAGATAGAGATTAGGAGTTTATCTCATCCTTCTAACCAACTCAATCACATAACCCATGTGGACGACCCATGTGGGTTGGGTCCGGTTCGAACCGACCCATTTTTCTAACATCTCCCACTCGTACACATTGGGCTTTAAGAAAATATCTCATCCAAGTCAATCTTATCAATTCTCTCTTCATACAGGAAATGAGGCGTGCGACCGACGAGAAGGAAACAAGCTAAATAGGAGTACCATATTAAGCTTCCATCAAACTAATATGGCACATCACTCCACAAGATCTCGTCATTTCCCTAGACAAATCTAGCCACATTGGATCGAGCATCTCCAATCCCTCTTGAGTCCCAGCTCAGAGCTATGCTCAACCCCTTTGCGTTGGTGTGCTTCCAATTTCAAAATTATTTTTCATTTTGATATACTCTATATAAAAAGATAATAACTTGTGCCGGCACAAAGCACAACCAACCGCATAAATGAATGTGATACCAGAAAGTCTTCCTCGAGCCCTCATGTCAATCTATGTTAACCTTGCTGCTTTCCCAGTCATGCTCCATGGGACCCTGGCATTTCGTGGTCTTAGGTAGTCAAGCTAGAGTAGCAACACAAGGTCTCTACTTCATGACATAGTCTCAAGTCTAGTAAGGGCAACGAGTGGTCATATAAATGACTCTTAGAGCTCACACAGTGATAGGAAAAGGGATCCACCCTATCACTCCTCTAAATATGGTCGACAACAGCACATGTGGTATGATTCACATGCTACGGTGGAGTAATCCAAAAAGATCGTGTCTCTCCCCAAAAATACCGTACAGACATAAGTACAGTCGCTACTAAAAGCGCCTTACTCGAGACTCTCAAATTTGTCGCATGCACTGCGCCCCATCTAGGTCTCCGTCTGGCTCAAGCAAAAGGCTACACAGACTTTGTGTTCGGTCAAGAGTGACCTCATCTTGGTCCAACCAAGGCGACAATGCTCTAAACTCAGCATTATATAAAGAGTATAATCATGTCTCATCTCGCTCGCCCATCAGCGCCGAGGTGGGTTACCGTGTGAGATAGTCAACTCTATGCCTTTTGACACACAATTGTAAGTGCATAATCATTTAAATGCAACATGATTTTTATTATCACAATCAACTCGAATATAAAAATCAGTGCATAAACAATAAATATCCGAAGGTGTCACAATAAAGCATAAACAACTCAAAACCTACGAAGTCCCAGACTACTAACATGGCTCTGAAAGATATCCCTCACTATAGGCCTAGTCAAGGGATCAGCAACCATACTGGTCGAGGATATATGCTTTAGGACCACCTCTCCTTGCGCAACCACGTCTCGAATGTAGTGAAACCGAATATCAATGTGTTTGGATTTTCCATGATATTTGGGATCCTCAGTATAAGCAAGAGCAGCCATACTATCACAAAATAGAGTCACAGGCCCACTAGCCCTAGGCCCTGTGTCAAGGCGCTGTAAGAATCTCCGCAACCAAACAGCCTCTTGGACCGCTGAAGAGCAGGCTATGTACTCAGATTCCATTGTGGACAATGCGATACAAGTCTGTTTCTTACTGCACCAGGAAATTGCTCCACCTGCAAGCAAGAATGCATATCCTGAGGTAGATTTGCGCTCATCAATGTCGCTACCCCAGTCTGCATCACTGTATCCTCGTAAGCATCCATCTCCACCTTGATAGCATAGCATGTAATCTGCAGTGCCTCGCAAGTATCTAAGTATTCTCTTCACAGCCTTCCAGTGAGCAAGTCCAGGGTTACTTTGAAACCGACTGACCAACCCTACTGCAAAGGAGATATCTGGTCGAGTACACAACATAGCATACATCAGGCTCCCAACCGCCCTTGCATAGGGGACTCGAGCCATTGCCTCCTTTTCTTGATTAGATTGAGGGCACAAAGCAAGACTCAAGGTGTGTCCCTTCTCGATTGGAGTGTCAATGGGTTTGGAATTTTGCATTCGGAAACGCTCAAGAACTTTTTTGATATAGGTTTCCTGACTCAAACCAAGAAACCTTCTTGAGCGATCTCTAATGATCTTAATTCCAAGTACAAAATCAGCCTCACCCATGTCTTTCATCTCAAAGTTTGAAGACAACCACTCTTTAGTGGTGACAATCAACTCCATATCATTCCCAGCTAAAAGAATGTCGTCAACATACAAAGAGAGGATAAGAAAACTTTTCTTGGACTCCTTAACATAAACACAATGGTCTTCTTCAATCATCGTAAACCCATTAGAAATAATGGCTCGATGGAATCTCAAATACCATTGTCTAGATGACTGCTTCAGGCCATAAATGGAACGTTTTAGCTGGCAAACCTTGCGCTCACGTCCCTCAACTTTAAAGCCAACCGGTTGATCCATATAGATCTCCTCATCTAGTTCTCCATTGAGAAATGCAGTTTTAACGTCCATTTGAAAAAGTTCTAAATCCAAGAATGCGACAATAGCTAGAATGAGGCGAATAGAGACTATATTTGTCGATTGATCCATCTGCCTTGCGCTTAATCTTTAAGACCCATTTATTACCAATGGTCTTGCGCCCAGGCGGAAGATCTACCAACTCCCACACCTGATTTTTGCCCATAGAACTAATCTCGTCCTCCATAGCAGCTAGCCATTCTTTACATGCAGGTGAAGACAAAGCCTCATTGTACGAACTAGGCTCATCTTCCTCTTTAGGAGCACACATGAAAGATTCCCCTTCAATCTCAAAACGACGACGAGGAATACTTTCACGATGACTCCTACGTAGCGGAGGATCTTAAAAATCAGTAGTCTCTAGTGGAGTACTTCCACTAGGAGGCAAGCTACTCCCACTGTTCTCAGCGACCATAGGATGATGATTTAAACTCCCACCCTCGCTAAGAACAGGTGTAACTTCCTCTGATTCACACATCTGATAAAGATTAAGATCTCCCCTCACTTCACCTCTGCTTGGAAACTCATGTTCAATGAAATTCACATCTCTAGACTCAATTTCAGTCAATCCACCATCAGGTTGTTCACATATCATAACATACCCTTTCGAGTGTTCAGGATACCTTATAAAGATACCCTTTTTGCCTCTTGGGTCTAATTTTCCAAGCTGCTGAGAAGGAATGCGCACATAACCTGCTGACCCCCAGGGTCTCAAATGGTCAAGAACTGGCTTCCTGCCTGTCCATAACTCATACGGTGTAGAAGAGACTGATTTGCTTGGCACACGGTTAAGGATGTAGGCCGCGCTCAATAGAGCATCTCCCCAAAAACTAATTGGAAGATTAGCATGCGCCATCATCGACCTAACCATATCTAACAGTGTACGATTTCTTCTCTCTGCAACACCATTTTGTTGTGGAGTACCTGAAATTGTTAACTGTCGTTGGATACCTTTATCCTCACAGAGCCCTTTAAATTGCTCAGATAAGTATTCACGTCCGCGATCTGTCCTCAGAACTTTTAGGGTTCTTTCTTTTTGATTCTCAACTTCTTTAACAGATCGAATGAAGCATTCCAATGCTTCCGATTTATGAGAGATCAAATAGACATATCCATATCGCGAATAATCATCTATAAATGTGATAAAGTAGGTACCACCATGTCGTGCCCTAACATTCATGGGTCCACAAATGTCTGAATGTACTAGCTCTAGTGGACTTGTAGCTCTCACTGCCTTACCGAATGGTTTTCTTATCGCTTTTCCTGCCATACAAGACTCACATATTGGTAGGTTGACTTTAGCGAGTGGGCCTAAAAGGCTTTCTCTAGCTAACCTAGTCATCCTATCTTGGCCAATATGGCCTAACCTGGCATGCCATTTCACAGAACTAGAAACAACGTCATTATCATGAAAAGCCATAAATGCATTATTATTCAAACCATCTAAATCCAAAACATAGAAACCATCATAAATAGATCCATGCCCAAACGGCTTATTACCTAGGTAGATGGAAAAACCATCTCTGCTGAAATTAAAGGAAAATCCTAACTCAACTAAAGCTATAACTGATATCAAGTTACGTCGAACTCCAGGCGCATAAAGTACATCATAGAGAATAAGTGTGCGACCACTTTGCAACTTCAGCTGATAAGTGCCAACTCCTAGCACATCTTCTGCTGAACTATTCCCCATAAAGACACTCTGGCTGCCAACAGGAATCCGGCGATACTCGATAAATCCTCCTCGATCTCGTGCTACATGTTTTGTCGCTCCTGTGTCAACAATCCAATAAGGATCAGTATGAGCAACCAATACATGAGAGCAAACTAAGCAATCTATGCGAGAAATAGGGTAAGATTGTACCTTCTTCGGCTCAGTGCAATCACGAGCGAAGTGTCCAATCTTCTGACAGTTGTAGCAAGTCACTTTAGATTTATCCTTCTTACCTCCTCTCTTGCCTCTGCGGCGCTTAACACGTTCCTTTGGAGCATTATCTCTAGCTGGTTCATGCTTAGCCTTGCCATCTTGCCTTTTGCGCTTAGACCCAATTGTCTTGCGCTGGCCAGGTTCAACCATAAGAGCCTCGCTGCCTCGCTTAGCATCTTGGCGCTCGGCTTCAAGCTCAAGATGACACTTCAAATCATTAAAGGTTTTAACCATTTCATTGTGTGTCATTGTGAGCTTGAAATGGTCCCATGTCACATCAGGCAAAGACCTAAGCACAGCGAGAATCTGCTGCTCATCAGTCAGAACGTTACCGGCAGTCCTAAGGTCGCGTATCATAGCCGACATAACCCTCAAATGTTCAGGCATGGAATGTTGGGGTTTCATTTTATAACTGTCGAACTTCAATGTTAACGCGCGCAACCTAGTTGCCGTTGTGCCACCAAAAGCAATTTTCAGCTGGTTCCACATTTCTTGGGCCGTGGCGCAGTTTTCAAACTCGCCAATGAGATCATTGTGCATGCTGGCTAACATAGTAAAGCGCGCACAACGGTCTTTCTTGACCCAATTCTGATAAGTTTCCATGTTTCGGCGGTCTTGGGCAGTGGTCCCTTCTTCGGGGACAGCCATGGTATTGGTCAATGTTTCAAGTACTTCTTGCTCATTAAGGAGATATTGAATTTTCTTGTGCCACATGTCATAGTTTTTCCCATCCAGTTTCTCTCCCTTAACAAGATCAGCAACAATAGTCTTCGAGGCCATTTCACTACATTCATTTGCGCATTGGAAATATTTAGCACATTACAATAATTTTATCCTAAAACCCTATTAAGCAAATAATGATTTTAACCATGGATAGAGATCGAAAATCTGCAATGCTCGTAGTCATCACTCCAACACATGGTGTAAATCATTATTTCTTAATCGATTTTTAGACAAAATTTCCAATGAATCAATATAACATAAAGAGGATGGGACTAGTTATTTTAAGTCCCTAATTAATATTTTATGCAAGAATGGGAGGCAAAAATATTATACAAACATAAGTGCAAAAATTCACCCCTTTAAATTAAAAACAAATGAGGGTGTTGCACTTATTCCATATAATAAGTTTGTCTCCGGTCTCTATCATCAATGAGAGCCCATCTCCAAACGCATACAAATATTAATCCCTTCAATTGACCATCCATGCCAACATGCAACAACACATAATTGGTATAGGCATGGATGGTTCCATCACATTCTCCCTCTAAGAAGATGGGTAAAGTCCAATTACTAAGGGTACAAATATTTGCGCCGTAACGCAGCAATAAACAATCAATACATGATAAACTTAATTATATCAAGTTTTTCAAATAGTGTAATAGGATATACATCTGCATATATCAGTCCCAAAATGAACGAGAAAAGAAAATCAGTCTTGTGGTCTTTGCCATCTAATCGGTTTCACCAAATCACAAAGATTTGGAGTTGCTCCGCCAACAATATTAGTCATACTAGCCAAGTTTTTTTTCGTAGCTTTATCGAAACAAAGACCAACAGTGGTACCCTTCAAAGCCCAACAAGTTTGTTCCAAAAAAACTGATTGAAAAATGCCCTTTTTTTTTATTTATTTAATTTGCAAAAGATACTTGCAAACGGAACCTAAACTATTCTGTTTAAATAAAAACGCGGCCCAAGGTTAACTCTTCAAACCACTTTGTTCTAAGAAAAAGCACACAAGCCACATGGGGAAAAAGACAATTGTAACTCTTTAATATGGGTCCAAAAACACTTGGCAGTAGACTCTTGAAGCAAAAAAAACGGTGCATGAATAAGCACCCACCAGTGCTCTGCCGCTCATCAATCGGCGCACTCGTAACCGATTTAATTATAATTATCAGAGGCTTAATCAATCATCACAGAACATCAAACCAAGACCCCAATTGATTCTTCTTTCTCACTATTGCATCCTTTTTTTTTGTTTTAACAGAATATTATATATTCGTATTTGCATCCGAAAACATAAAACGGAAAACAAAAAAAAAATTGACGTTCATGCGAGAGCGAGCCGTAATGGCTCTGATACCAATGTTAGATATATTCAAAAGCATGTAAATCACACAAGACTTACATAATGAAGCGCAGCGGAATACTTCGGGCTTTTCAAGATCTATGAACCGAGACCCGCTCTACAATCACGAACTTCGAACACCGACTAGAACTCGAACACGGAACGAACACGGACACCACCTTCTTCTAGTCTCGCCGGAGTAGAGGCTCTTAATTTCCACACCACAAATCCTAGGGTTCTTAGATGGAAACCCTAGAGAGAGAAGATATTTGACAGGAGAATTTTTCTAGAGAAGAAGGAGATATGGAACTCTGACTCTTTCGTATTGTATGTATCTCCAAATATCTGCAGGACTATACTTATAGATTAAAGTCCAAGAGTTCACAGTCTCCTAATAGATGTAGGTGATCTATTATCTTTGAACTCTCCTAACAGATAGAGATTAGGAGTTTATCTCATCCTTCTAACCAACTCAATCACATAACCCACGTGGACGACCCATGTGGGTTGGGTCCGGTTCGAACCGACCCATTTTTCTAACACCAATAACTTAATATTTCACATAAATGATGAAAAGATGACGATTTAAATATGAATTGTTCGAATCATAAAAAAACTTCTCAATGACTTTCATGTAAATAACACACAAAAAATTGAACCAAAAGTTTCATTCTTTTGTGACAAAGTTCAGAACAAAATCTGACTTTATTATCCTTTACCTCATATATATTTCTACGGAAAATGTACACCAATACAAGTAGACTCCTATTACAAAGCGTCACCACCAATCTAGATTGTGGCTCGACCACTGTAAAGAATCACGATCCTTTGTTCTAGAAATACGCATTAGAGATGGGGAAGAGGTCAAGGAAAATTGCAGAGAAGAAGACCCACGAGATGATCATAAGGCAACGTGGAAAAGATATGGTAACAGCGAGGAAGAATGCGGTGACCCCAAAGAATACTCCAACGCTTTCGAGCAGGCGGGCGGCGTTGGGTTTCTTGGGGGCGATGTATTTAGCAACTAAGATAGAAGCAAATGCAAACACAAATCATTAGGCGTAGCAAGTGGAAGCTTAGGGGGTAAACAGTGTGGTTTTCGAGCGATCGGATGGCGATCTCAACCGCACTGGTCAAGCAGAAGGCTACGACTATTATCACTACTACAATAAAGCATAACAATCACAGTTAATAGCTGTGATTGTTTGTCTTCCATCACACTCCTGCTACCGTAATGGATTTAAGTGTGATAGTAAGTCACTCTTTTTTATCACTGTTATAAACCGTGATTGAAAGATAGAAACAATCACGCCAAAAAAGTGTGATCGTTTCTAGGCAAAACCGAGATGGAAAATCATTTTCCGTGTTCTTCCCTGGGTTTTGATCACACTTTTCTTTAAAAACCGTGATTGAAAAGACAGAAACAATCACGCCTTTTGGGTGTGATCGTTTCTCGGCAAAACTGAGATGGAAACTCATTTTCCGTTTTCTTCCCTGGGTTTTCATCACACTTTTCTTGAAAAACTGTGATTATATGTAGATAACAATCACCACCAAACACCGTGATCTTTCATCTTTAAAAAATGAGATGGAAAATAGTTAGGCGTGATCTTTTCTGATTTTTAGATCACGGTTTTCATCTAAAAGCGTGGTTAAATGTTCTTATAATCACAGTCTAAAAATGTGATTGAAAGATGCTACTTTTTTTTTTTTTTTTTTGCATTTAAAAAATGCCCGAATCTCTAACCAATAATAAATACATGTAGAATATGTATTCAGCCCGTAGCAAACTTCTCCAAAACAAAAGACATAGCAATACGAAATATGCATAACTGAAATTGCATCTTGCACAAAACATATCATAGATAGAAACATCGTGCCAAAAAGCCTACTTTCAATCTAAGATCAATCAAATTTCTGAAAATGCATAAAAACTGTGGAACAAAAGCTTCAACAAGAAAAGGGACAAAGAAAACTTGAACCACAAGCATGGAGTTATGTCCTAAGCTACAACGAATAGCACTTCGTCATTCTCTGAAGCCAATTTCAAGCACTCTGTCATTCTTTGAAGCTAATTTCAAGCACTTCATCATTCTCAGAACATGCCTAAATCCAGCAAAAAAACAAAAAGTAGCAGCATCAAAAATTCCATGCAAAAAGTAGCAGAAAACACATCTTTAGAACCAAACTTAGGCATATATACGAAATCAGGAATTTCAGAGCAAAAGGTAGAAGTATCCATAGAGCTGCTAATTTCTTTTATTTTTCCACCAATGCACGCTTTTACAAACAGTCATGTGGTTAGTAGTTAGTGTTCCAGTTTTGTCACTACAGATACAAGTGGCAGACCCCATAGTCCCAGTTTTGTCACTACAGATACAAGTGGCAGACCCCATAGTCTCACAAGCAGCTAGATGGCGAATAAGTACGTGCTTTGTATTCATTATCTTCTTCATGGCAAAAGCAAGGCTCCGGGTCACAGCTAAAGGCATTACACAATTCATTTTAGACACGGAGTGCTGCACTGGGAAATCCCAAATTTAGATTAATGGCAAAGATGGATAGTTTCTCTGTTCTAATTTGTTTGTGTTGTTATTAATCTTGAGATTGTCTATATATCCATAGTCCCTCAAGAACAGCAACCACAACAATTGTAACTGCAATAGCAAAGTATTAGGAAAAATTTCTGTTATATCCCAACTTTAAGCAAAAATTCACCTAATTAATCCAAAGCAAATTTGAGGGTCGCCAAAGTGAGCAGAGGTCCGACGAGCTGTAAAAGGATTGTCGGAGGTCTGGCGATGGCCGACGAGAGTCCGATGATAGTAGGCGGATGCAAACGGAGCTTTGACGATTGGCTATGAGGTGCAGCGAGGGCTGTTGGAAATCAAATGTCAATCTAGGAAGGTAAACGGATAGAGGCAAGTGTGGGGGAGAGGTCGCTGGAGTGCGATACGTCTAGGGAGAGATTCGTCGGTCGTCAATGGTGTTGATGGTGGACAGAAAGTGCTTCAACAAGAGTATTTTTAGGATTTGTAGCTGTATTTATATATGGTTTGCTGTGTATAAGAACACACACACACACACACAGAGTACAGAGAGAGAGTTGATATTCCGGTTGTCCTATGGAGTCAGTTGCTAAGGAATTGCATTCCCTCCCATGGAGCTAGGGTGAGGCAGGGAAGAGGGATGAGGTGTTTTCCTCATCCATTGACTATGTACACTAAAGAGACGAATAACTGTACAGGCTCAGTCAAAATCATGGGAAAGACAATTTGGTTCATCGATCCTACTTATATACCTAGAATCCAAAATGCATGCTTCCAAGCGACTAGACACTCCAAAACAGATAGGGTTGTTACAAACTCCAACATAATTTGATTAAGAAAAGGGCAATACTTGTAAGTGCTGTCATGTAGAGAACCAAATTGGAAAAGAACACATAGAGAGCTTACCAGGTCTTTGGAATGAATGGAGCTCTTTGGGGACAATCACTTTGCTGACTGATGCACAATTTTGTAGTTCACAGTCTCTGAATGTAGAAAAACATATAGTTGGTTAAGTAATGTAGGGAACCAAATTGGAAAAGAACACAGAGAGATTACCAAGGTCTTTGGAGTGAATGGAGCTCTTTGGTGACAATCACTTTGCTGACTGATGCACAATTCTGTAGTTCACAGTCTCTAAATGTAGAAAAACATATAGTTGGTTAAGTGCTTCAATTCAAAAAATTGATAGTTAAACATTAGAGCAAACCCACATAGTAGACATGGGCACCAAATAGATGAAAAAGTGATTGCGTGCACGTGAGTGCGAGAGAAAGGGATTAACATGACTTTACGATTGCGAGTATGATCACGTTTTGAAACAAATATCGGGTGGATTTAGCCATTCAAAAGCATGAGAACTAATCCACTAGCTGGGCCTCCAATTAAAGCCAACACAAAGCCCCGGAATCATGCACACAAAAATCTAATTTTTCAAGGAAACTTGATTAAAGGAACTTTTGCAGCTCACTATGTCACATTGACAGAAAAAGTCTTATGATAATTTTTCAATGTTTCTTCAGCGCGTTCCATTAGGAACTAGATCAGACAATAACTGCAAGGAACAAAAATAACAGTAATCGCACAAAAGTGGTGGTAGTCCACACTGTGGTTACATGGGATAAATGATTTGCAATGTTTCCAATCCATCTAGCAAGAGGGAAGGAAAACGACGACTTACAAGCCTGCCACAAACCTATGCTAGGGTCAGCTCAACAAGAATCTAAGACTAGCATACACATGGACATGGAACAGTAGCAGCAGCCATAACAAGAAATGCAGAGCAACAAAACCATTGCTGGTCAGCAGGTTGCCATAACAGAAAATGCAGTAGCATACAAGTAGTAGTAGCAGCAGAATCCATATCTCTGGAGAATAAAGTAGCAGCAACAACAGAACTGACCAACAGTTGCTAGACTAAACTCAAAGCATCAGCTTATAGCAGAACTTGAAGCACTTAAAACATAAAGCCAGATGCTCTAAGAGATGGACCTTCTTAAATATGGTCACAGTTAGAAAGGAAAATAACCACACTAATCAAATAATCATATAACCACAGGTTGTCATCCCCATGGAAGTGAAACAATGTCGTATGTTTTCAAACACGTCTCCGGTTAACTATTTTCAGACAATCTACGCAAGTCCTAATGGCATGAACGAACGAAAACATACATCCAATTAAACACAAGAAAACACACGGAAGAAGTAGGTGACAAGAGAAAGCAAAAAAATGATCAAAGTAGTGTTTACCCTCAGTAATTAGTTTCCAGTTATCTCATGTATGCTTGTTGAATTGTGTCTATGTCAATCTCACCACAAATCCCACGTGACGTTTCAGAGTGTGTAGTTCTCTCAACCTGCAACACAACACGCAACAGAAAAGAATAGCACTACATTAGACACCGAATACAAGGCGTAAAAGAAAACAGAATATGCATGATGTCTATCCTAGAGTACGTGAAGTTGCATGTCATAGATTAATTGTAAATTCACAAACCAACCACATCCCCAACATGTTAATTATCAGTCCTTATCGATGGTTATAATATGCCTATAATGACACAAAGAAACTAGGTTTTAGTTGGTTCACTGTGACACCTATCAGTTTCCAATTTCCATAATTACCAAATCCAAAAATACACTCATTAGCATTTTCAATCCAATTATCAAACTAATCCTTGCATACAGAAAATAGAAAACACAAATTATACATAGGCCAAATTATTTTGTTTACATTTTAGCCAGGACCAAATAGGAGCACCCAATTAAGTAAAAATGAGAATGGTGAAGACACCAAAGAAAATGAGGGTGTGAAGAAGCACAACTTTCCCATTGGTGAAATCTCACTTCAGATTTTCCAAATGAACTGTAGAAAAATTTGACATTAGTACCATGAGGGTAACTATAAAAAATCTACACAGAGACTTGTAGCAGAGAATTTAAGCACTTCACATAGTCACCTCTTCTGAAATACTTGAGGCCAGGGGATCACACAAAAAAAGGGTATCATTGAGTTTTTACCAACATATCTTAGTTGCTTCATTCATGCCGGCATCCGGGAGCAACCTGCCAGAGAAGGGAAAAAATGATAGAAAGAAAAAGAAGACATGAGACACGAAACTAATTGCTAAAATTGATTCTAAAAAATTAAGTTGGGGTGGCTCAATTTGAGTCTGATATTTGGTTTTCCAACCTTGGGACTCCAATAAATCCCAGTAGAATTTGAGAGAGGTTATATGATGAAGTTAGAGAACTTGCAAGTGAAAACGCTCAAGTTCAAGCATCAAAATTCAACTCAATATAAGAAGTTACCCCTTAAAAAACCCACGGAGAACCTAGTGGTAAGCCTGGTGGTGAAGGGTACTACTCTTTGAGATCATAAAAGAACAGTAGGCACCAAAAAAAATGTCTACTACAATGGCTAAAGATAGTATCTGGTCACTACCAGAACCAGGACGTAGGACAGCATACTTGATGTATACGCGCCTCATGTATGAAACAGTAGTCGCTACAACCCTGAAAGATTGATCAACATATTAGAAACCACATCAGTAGCTAGAAGTTGATTAAAAAATTGTGTTTAAATGCAATATGCAGTCATGACCAATGCATTTAATGTTAAGAGGTCCCCGAATACTCACACCTGCATAAAGAAATTATAGCTATGAAGGATGCTAACAACATTGCACATCCAAATCAATTACAGTGCAGGAATTACAGATACAATAGTGACAGAAGACCTAAATACCACTACATGTCCACACACATACATGAAGCTCAAAAATAGTGTTAAGCATTGCCCATTGAAAAGCTGCACGTTAGTAGTATCTATTATCTACTATGTATGTGTGTGGACATGTATTGTTTATCTCTGTTAACTCGCCAATGGCATAACATAGAAAATTACAATTCTGTAACTTACTGAAGCTCTAGTCTCAGGGGACTTCCTTCGAACAATTTGAAGGCACTACCCTTTGCTTCCTTCATTGAATACCAACTAACCAGTCATAGACAATTGTAGCCATCTACACTTCCAATAACAAACTCCAAAACACAAACAGAGGGTAGAACAGGACATATCAATTTCCAATTCAAATACGATGTTCTCTTTGGACCGAGACCTGTAATCTCCAGCCAGTTCCAAAACAGAAATGAAAGGGTGAAAATCTACAAGTAAAGAAAGGCAATTCTTGCAAAATGAGAATAAGGATTTTTGTTGTTGTAGGAGTATCATTTTTCACCCCACAACCGATCGACGGGGTTAGGGCCACACGCGCGCGCGCATACACACAACAAAAGAGATCGAACTGATCTGAGGGCGGCAATGGTTGTTCGTTCCATTTACAGGTCCCTAAAACATTAGGTTTTAAAAATTGTGACGAGGAATACTAGAGAGTGAAAACTACTTACTGATGTTGATGTGACGGAATGGAGGTCGAATTGTGGCGCCGATGTTGCTCGGTTGGCGGCGCCATTGGCGATTTGGCAGAGTTTCAGATTCACTCACATTCTTCTCACCTATGCATTATGAGAGAGAGAGAGAGAGAGAGAGGGGCGAGATCTAACAGATCTAGTGTAAGAGAATGAAAGTTTGGTTTGGGGTACCAATCGGGGAAGTCGTGACTCGTGAACTGAGCGATAATGGAAGAGGGACCAGCTAGCAGGTGGAGGGTTTTTTCCTAGAGGGAGAGAGTGTACTCGATTCTTATCCGCCGATTGAGATACGGTACCGCGGTGGTGGTGGAGAGATAAGGCGGCGGCAGCGTATGAAGATGGGGGCGAACAGGCGGCGGCGGGTGAGGACTGGGATGGAGATGAAACATGTACTGGAGGGCGGGTGAGGATGAGGATGAGTACTGAGCTTCAACAGGTAAGTGGATAGTGTAACTAGGTCTTATTTTGGGCTAACGTAAAACGACGTCGTTTTGAGCGCATAACTTTTCAATTCGTCCCTAAATACGAGAAGCAGCGCTCACGCAAAAATTCAGAAGTTCCCGGTTTTTATCACAGTCTTTTATCTCGCCACAAGAGCGTGATCTTTTATCTCGCTCTTTTTTATGCCAAAGTTTTTTATCACGCCGCAGGGGTGAGATCTTTTTTTTTTAATCTCACCGCATGAGCGAGGTCTTAAAGTTTTCTATCACACTGTAAGAGTGTGGTCTTTTATCTTTTATCTCATCGCAAGAGTGAGATCTATTATCTTGCTTTTTTCCGTGGCTAAGCACCACTTTTTATCTCAGCTTTTGATTTAAACTGAGATTAAAAAGTTAGTCTACAATTTTTTATCACGCTTTCACTGAAAACCGTGATCTTTGTGAATCTCTTTAATGTGGTATTTATCTATTTTTGTAGTAGTGTATGGGGAAATCGAGGTTGTTCTGCTGCTGCTGGAACGTTTGGTAGTGGTGATGGCTGTTCAATTGGTAGTACCAAGCCAGGGGGTTGGTTTTTGGGATCGACGGGAGAATCCGGTGGAGATGGAGGCTCTCCTTGTAAGAGTTGTGCCAGTGTTTTCTTCGATGGCACGACGGTTCCCATTGCAAACACTGAAAATTAAGGATGTGTACGTAGGAGTTGATTAAGTTGAGGGTATCTGATTAGCTGAGGTCGATGAATCCTTACGGGTAATTTATACCGATGGTCGATCACGTGACATTTGAGCAGTCAAAGGAGTTTTGGGTTGGAGAATCTGAGATGCCTTGACCATAAAGTCGATTTTGATGGGTGGGGGTGGACTTTTGAGTCGATTTGACATGAGTCAGATTTTTGGGAATGGAACGGACCATAGTGCACCCACCGCACTTCATAGTGAAGTGCAGTCGATTCGATCGTCTATTTCGGTACGGACGGTTTGGATTTAATCCGACCTCCTACAAATCCTAGCCGTCCATTGTTCGGATGAAAATTCGAGCCGTCCATTTCCGAGATGGAGGACCGGATCTGCGCGGGGTGCACTACAGCACCCCCAGGTCCCATTTTTGTGGGGTGGAATTTTGAATCAATTTGACATGAGTTAAATTTTTTTAGGGTGGAGTCTTGACTTGATTTGGGTACCGTGTGAGTATCGCGTGAGTAATTACTACTAATTAGAAACCATTACGAGAGCGGTCCCCAAAGTGGATGAGATCATCTGTGATGGTTTCTCTGTGAGAATCTTGACGTAGAACTACCAACACATAAATGAGGAGATCCAACTGTCCAAAACAACACCTCATGCATTTTTAACCAAAAAAAACTACTTTGTTTAGAGCTTAATAATAAAAACCTAACTGACCATCTTCTTTTATGTTTTAACAGACAAAAAGTAGTCATCCAAACTTGTTTGGGTTTTCCCCTTCTTGGTTGTGATATTTTATGATACTTGTTCATCCAATTCAATCGAATTCACCTTCTTGGTTTGTGTATTTTGGCCGGATACACATATCATTATAGCAAAATGGCGATTAAGAGGCACTTTTCAAAGGGCACTTTTACAAAACTGCCTCATCAAGTAGTTAAAGAGGCATATATTGACGTCGATAATCGCAGGGGAACACGATGCATGCATGAAACGGAGGAGGTAATGGTCGGCGTTGGAATATCTGGGTGAGAACACTTTGTTTTTGAATCCTAGTGGGAAGGAGGAGGAGGAGAAAACGATTGGGGTGTCAATTGTGTTGACGGAGATAATTGAGGTTACAACTGGATTAACGGAGTTGAGACTTTTTTTTTTAATTTTTTTTTATTTTTCCCGATCTTACGGAGTTAAGACTTTTATCCCATAAAATGACGTCCTATGGATAAAAAAAAGAAAGGGTTGTTGTGAGCTGTTAGATCTCCTCATTTATGTGTTGGCAACTCTACATCAAAATCCTCGTAGAACATCCGGATCCATCCACAGCACTTTTGCAACGAAGCCGATCTAGCAGATAGCCTTCCCAAAACAACTCTTTGAAGTTTTTTTTTTTGAAACTGTCAATAACATATCAGAGCCCGAAGGCAATACAGATTCCATCAAATGATACAAGAATGAACCAAAACTATCAAGATTTCGACACAGACACCCCCTGCAGAAGCAAGACCGACGAAACACCTAGATTAAGAAACAAATCTTTGAAGTTGGGACACACCTTTTCATACACAACTTTAAAGACAATGGTGTTCGAAATCGTTAATTGATGTGAATTCAGGTACTCATGCAACGGCTTCTGGTGCAACAAGAAGCACCGGTTTTACTTGGGGGTAGTGATTCAATAGTGGCGGCCGGCAAAACGGCTTTGTTACCTATTCCATTAGGAACCGTAGATTTTTTGGGGTTGGGTCAGGAGCCAGGATCTCCTCACGCCTTCTTTTTTCTTTTCATCGGAGTTCTGTCACAAAGACTTGCCATAATAAGATGAAAAAATCATTTCAACCGGATATTCCTATGAATTTTAAAAAAGTCCTTATCGGCAATTAAGCTGTTAATTGGTTGACAGCTTAATGCCCTCTAACGAAATACTAACACCTACAAGCAGGTGAAAAGATTCGAACTCCAATTGACCTCTTAATTGGTTGACTTACCTCTAGCAAGTCTTGGTCGACTTACCTCTGCTTGACTTACACTAGAAAGCTTGGCAACCAGGAATGTGGCCCAAAAAAAAAGACATGGCCCTTTGTATGAGCCCGCGCCCATTCAAACTAGTATTCCTAAGCAACCAAAGTCTACACCATTAGTGGCCCAGTAACGTACAGGCAGGCCCTTAATCTACTATCCGATGGGCCCAAGCCCCTACAGATAGCCTTGATCGCCATTTCTCAATTCTCTCTCTCTCTCTCTCTCTCTCTCTCTCTGTTAAACCCTAACAAACCATGCGATCTCTTCGCAAACTCACCCCTAAACCCCCACATCTCTGTCTCTTCAACATCTCTCCTCGCCTCCTCACCACCCAGAACCCAAACTCCTCCGCCCACTACGACGACCTCATCGACGCCGCCGGCCGCAACAGGGACTTCGCCACCGTCTGCCGCCTCCTCAACAAGCGCTTCAAAGAAGGCCTCTTCAACACCAGCAAAACCTTCAACTTCATCTCCACCGACTTGTCCCTCGTCGACGATCTCTCCCAAGCCCTAAAGAATCTCGACAGAGGCTTCACCCGCAAGGGCGCGTACGACGCCCTCGTCGCCCGGCTCTGCAGGCTGCAGCACGTCGACGAAGCCCTGCGCGTGGCGGAGGAAATGCTGAGGGACAAACAGGGCGCGAACGCGTGCACGTTCCACCCCATACTCAACGCGCTGTGCAAAAAGCAGAAGATGGACGAGGCGTGGCGCGTGGTGGAGCTGATGAGAGCGAATCGCGTTTCGCCAGATGTAACGGCGTACAACTTTTTACTGACGGCGTACTGTTTCGCCGGAGAGTTGGCGTCGGCGGCGGAGTTGCTGGCGAGGATGGAGGAGAGGGGGCTGGGGGCGGACTCGAGGACGTACGACGCGCTGGTGCTGGGCGCGTGCAGGGCGGGTAAGGTGGAGGGTGCTCTGGTGGTGCTGAGGCGGAAGGAGGATGATGGAGTGCCGGCGCTGTACTCCACGCATGCGCACGTTATCAATGGGCTGTTGAAGTTGGGGTATTATGCGCAGGCGGTGGAGTTTGTGGTGAGCTGTGGAGGGAGGGATATGGCGTTGGATACGGAGAGTTTTGGGATTTTGGCCAGCCGTTTGATCAGTTTGGGAAGGTTTGATGATGCTAAGTTGGTTTTGGGGGAGATGAGGAAAAGGGGGTTGAAAATGGGTGATAAGTTGAAGGATTTTTACATTTTACACACGGGAGAGTAAACACATTCCACATTTTTTGGGGAAAGGAGCACATTTTTTTCCCGACCGGGTCGTCTTGTGCGCACGTCAGTTAATTAAGAAATTTGCAAAAAATTTCTTTTTTGCAGTCTAATGTAAAGAGATCGTCAAATTTCGAACATGTCTAGAGATCGTCAAGTTTCGAAATGTCTGGTTCTGACACTTCTTTTTTGCCTTATTCTTTTAGTTTGCTTTTGTCATACATGAACCAGTGTGACATTGTAACATGTTTTGGAAAAAATAAGAAATGAATACCACATTGAAATTTTCGTTCCTGTAAAGTTCAACCAAAAAGTTTTGTGTTTTGTTTTACTACCATCGGCATATGCACTAATAAATTCGTGTTGTAACCCCCTCTTTTAATGGTTAATCCGAGGAAACGGATCCTCTTCGGTAATTGTCTGGGATAATTGTTGAATGTGTCCCGCAAATGTAGATTCCACGATGATTGTTCCGTATCGTGAGAAAAATATGAATTGAGAAAAATATGAATTGTCCGGGACAGCAATAGGAGAGGATCCCATCCATGAACTTAAACAAAACCTACCAGTTTCTCTACTAGTGGTTACAACAACCTGAACTACCACAGTTTACCACAGTAGCTAGTAAAAAGGTCAAAGAAAGGGAAAAATCTACACTAAAACAGAATCATAAGTCCGTCCGTCCAACTAGCCAATAAGGAGCTGGCGTTAACCCCACACACGCCCCCCCACTCCGGTCAGATGCACGGCCGACACCCCTCCCTTCCCTTTCCCACTTCCCTCACCCACCTTTCATTCCGATGCTTTCCTCATTCCCTCTCTCTCTCCTCCCTCTCTCTCCACCTCCGGCCTTCCCCTAACCCCCACCAACCAAATCCATGAATTCTTGATAAGTATGCTGTCCGGCCTAACTTACGCGCACCTCCGCTAATCGTGACGTCTAATTCCACCGTCCGGGCTAATTGAAGTCAGATCAAAGTTCCCGTCCATCCAAAACCCATGAGTAACAACACTTCGCGGCCCCACCCGGGCGGCGGCCGGGAGGACTGCTGGAGCGAAGGCGCCACCGAGACCCTGGTCGAAGCCTGGGGGGACCGTTACTTGGAGCTCAACCGCGGCAACCTCCGTCAGAAAGACTGGATGGAAGTCGCCGACGCCGTCAACGCCCGGTCGAACGGCGTCAAGCCCCGCCGCACCGACGTGCAGTGCAAAAACCGCGTCGATACTATCAAGAAGAAGTACAAGCTCGAGAAGTCCAAGCTGCCCGTTCCCTCCAAGTGGCGTTTCTACTCCCGCCTCGATCACCTCGTCGGTCCCACCGCCGCCTCCGCCGCCGCCGTGCCGTCGAAGAAGAAAACCCCAGCCCCTTCGGCGGCGATTCAGAAGCCTGCGTCCACAATTACCTTGAGTCTCAAATCAAGAACCAAACCAACTCCTAACCCTAACCCTAACGCTGGTCACCCGGTTGTGGTTTACTCTGGAGGATCTTCGAGGTTGAATTCGAGTGGATCTAATGAGAGCTCGCTCGGCGGGGACCGGAGGGAGAGGAGAGTGGAGGATGCGGATTTATCAGAGGACGGGGCGTACAAGGAGTTGGCGAGGGCGATACTGAGGTTTGGGGAGGTGTACGAGAGGATCGAGAGCTCAAAGCAGGAGCAGATGATGGAATTGGAGAAGCAGAGGATGGAGTTCACTAAGGAACTTGAGTTCCAGAGGATGAATATGTTTATGGAGGCTCAACTTGAGCTTGAGAAGGTGAAGAGGGCTAAGAATTATGCTCCTGGTTCAGGTGAATTTCCAAGATTCCTGTTTTATTACGGTAGCGGTTTGCTTTTATGGAATTTATGATGAATTCTATAGTTGATTGAGCTACTTGAAATTATTGTATCGCATAGAAATTTTAGCTATGAGGCTGGACATTGGGTATATCCATGTTATGGGAATCATTGGGAAGGAGAGAAGATTCTTTAAGGACTAAAATTAGTTCAGAGAAACATGGAGTGCAGTGCAATTTACTATATGTTTGGAACATTTTGAATCTATTAGAAGGGTTTAAATCAATTAAAAGTCATTTCACGTCTTTGAATGTACTGAGTAATGGAAGCAGATCATTTTATGGAGGCATTTAGCTGTCTGGTTTTTGATCACCTCAATGACTAGGATCTAAAACCCGCCACTTTGGTGGCAAAGATAAGCTGTGTCTGGCAAATTTTAACCACGGGCCATGGAAATGTCTTGGCCATTTCTTATTTTTCTTGCTTCTGTGCTACTGCATGCTCCTCTATACCATATGTTGTAATCGTCAAATAATTTGTCACCTGAATACCACGGGCTGTGTCTCGGAGTTATTTCTTTAACCATGCCCAATGCTCTGTCCTGAACCATTTTGCAAGTGGGAGCCCAGGAATGCGATTTTCCACTGAGTGGAGAAAGTTAAGCCCAGGGTCAAGGGCGGATCCAATGTAGGCACAGGAGCGTCACTTGATCCTCCTGAAATTATTGGATTGATTTTTTTAATAAAATAGATAAGTAGTACTGTAATATATATTATTAAGTTCCCCAGAATATAGCAAGTATGAAGTCTTGTACAAGTGGTACGGATGCGGGCCTCTGCTTGATTGGTCAATGGTTCAAATCCTGCTAGCATCTTCAACTTTCTTTTTACTGATTATGCTTAAAAAGTTGAAAAAAAATCTTCTTCTACGAAGCTAGAGAGAGTCGAACCAAACTCATCAAGTGCTTATGCAATAGTAGAACCCCAAAGCCAACTTTTGCGTTGCTATCTATTATCATGCATCTAAATATAATAAGGTAGTATACCATTCACTTTTTCTTAATGTTCTTTATTATCCTTCGTCTAAGTATTTTTTATCAAGGTTATGCTTGAGAGGTGACCCCTCTATATAACTTGTCTGGATCCGCCACTGCCCAGGGTAGAATGCAGTTGAGATGCGAAATTGTTGTTTCATTTCTTCCTGTGTAGTTATTTATTTTGATTTTTTTATCTGGGTGAGATTCTTTTTAGATTTACGGTTCCCTTTGACCATAAAGTTTATAGTGACATGAAGTCTAAAGATTCTAGGATTATGTTTACAGTTCCTACGCTTGAGTTATGCATTGTTTTGCTATGGGGTTAATTGTAAAATGCAGGAATCATTGATTCAGGGATTAGCATTATTTTCTATGGAGTCCTTGCATGTCTTGGAAATGTCAACCTTCACCCCAACAAACATACACAAAAGTGGAACAGATGAAGGAAAAACCCATTAACCCAGCATCAGATGTCCTCAGGTTTTATTGTGTTTAGTTTCAGTCGGAGTTGTTTGTCCCACATTAGAATGCCACTTTGCCAAACATGCTCCGAATTATATTGTACATGCTTAAAGTTGACTACTCTCCAGACCTGAATCCAGCCAAGAACCCAAGTAACCCTTTGCTTGTCTTTTGCACAGTGTATTTGATTCCTTGTGCTAGGTTTGTGGGCATTTCAAATGTTTCTAGAAGCTCTGGAAATGGGAACACTTCATTCTTTCATCACTTGCCAAAATCAGCAGAAGAACTATATTTACGTCAAGTATATTTGTTCTGCTGATTCTTTTATTCAGTAGTCAGCATGCATAACCATGCTGAGTCTTTTTTCTTGCTTCAAGTTTTTGCAGTGAACTTTGGTGAACTTTTTATTTTCGTTTACGTTGTCCTGTTGCACTTGAAACTGCTTCTATTTTGTCTGATTAACCTTTTCCTTATTGTGCATTTCTCAAACAGGGAAAAAACTATAGCTGTGGAGGCATGAAAACTCTCCTCTGGCAGGGAAGCAGATTTGATGGTTGCGCTGGGAGCATCAGTGGAGTTCCACCAAGTGCAAAACCCTGTTATATTTGTCTGCAGATTACAAGTTGAAGCGTGTCTAGATCATATGACTGTACTAATGTCAATTAATGTATGTTTGTTGTACATGTTAGTCTATTCTATGGATGCGCCAACATGTTCGTCTATGCTATGGATTCTGGCGCATATTTAATTTTTCTCAGCTGTATAATATATGATTTCTTCTGGGACGTTATTCTGATTGCTAATTTCAGCGACTTCTTCAAGATATTTGTACGTAATTGTTTGTATTTGGCCATAATCCGGTTAAGAGTTTGTAAACTACAAAGCTCTCTGTGCGTGCGCGCCCAAGCGCTTGTACATATTTATGGAAAGCTACGCAGTTGTGTGTAGTCTGTGATACGCGACTTGTGCAGAGGGAAACACAATTTTGGATCATATCTTGTGCCATGAAACTGATGATCATAATCTTTCTGTTACATTCCATGCTAGAGTCCACAAAAGTTGCAGACTTGGTGCCAGAGTAGTCACCTTTTACTGATTTCAATCTGTGTTGCCTTTATACTTGCATCTAGAACACCCAATTAAACTGAATAGTCACCCCACCAGAACACCTGTACCAAAACTTTTTGTACTCTCTGTCCCCATGCATTTTAGGCCAAAAATATACGGGAACAGAGGTAAGAGGGTTTTTCGGTATAGAAGATCTGAGTTCAATTTCAATAGTCACTCCTCTTAGTTCAGATTCACATCCGCCATTAACTATCTGATCGTGTAAACGTATTTTGGCGATGTTCCGATAGAGTTATGATGTTGGCTTCTATTTGCAATTATCTAATCTATGTTGTGCATTTTGGTTGCTTTCTGATGCTTCTGCTTCTGCTTTGTTTTTTTTGTTTTTTGATTACCATTGATGCTTTTGCTTGATGGAGTGTTGCTGCTTCTAGTTTGGGCAGAGACCTTCACCAATTAAAATTGTAAATGATAAATGGGAAGGTCTCCTGTTACCGTGCCGCAGAAAATCCTGATCAGTCCCGCTCATAATATACACCCAAGAATCAAGTTTTAGATTCTTACCTCAATTTCGATCAAAGTTCAACTCCAGATTCTTGATTGGGAAAATAGAAAGAATCTGATGGTCAGAATTGTCACTTAGTAACCAGAGGTTTCCCTATGTTGCACTTGTAGCCTTTAGAATTACATAGTTATCATATTAGTCTTTAAGCTTTGGATTTCCGCTAAATTGACCTACCTCTCAACTATTGGATTACTGGGAATGTGGTCAAGTTTATAATTGCATCCAATTTACTGATCGAAAACGCCACTGTGAGATGGCCAAACTACAAATTCTTTAATACTTTGTAGTACTTTCGAGCAATGTTCTCGGCCTAGCCCCGCATAGGTGTTAGGCGATGGTCTAAGACTCGCTTAACACCTAGAGCTAATTAGTCGGCACCTAGTACCTGCCTACACACTAGACACCCTTTTCAGCCCGACTAGTGCTTAACGATTTTTAAAAACATTGCTTTTGAGGGAAAGGTGTGATTTTAGTACTCCAGGTTCAGCCCTTAGCACTTCACGTTTTGTTTTGAAATCTCACATGATCAAGATACAAAGTGGAGTGCCTATGGTTACAACAGGAGTGCCAAAATCAATTTCCAAATTTGAAAGACACCATCAATTTGACGAAAATCCAATAGTTTTAACGACCAAATTGATAAAAATCCAAAAGCTTAAGGACCAATTTATGACAATCCAACAAATTTTTTTACCCTTTTGGAAAGGGGAGCTGGCTTAATTCATCCATGCATCCACTCCGGTCCAGTTCCACAGAATTCCGGTCCAAACCCTCCACACCCCACCCATCCCAACCCGGGTTCATCATAATCTCAGACAGAGAATTCATCAAAAATCGATCCTCGTCGCTGAGAACAGAGAGAGAAGAAGTCATGCCGCCACCTGCCACGGCGGCGCAACGAGCGAGCCGAGTCCGAGCGACGGCGAGGTCCTCCTGCAGCTCGAACGCCTTCCGCTGCAAGAGAGCAATGGCGCCGATGCAGCCGTAGACGGGGTCCCTCAGCCGCGCCTCGGCCTCGTAAACGAGGGAGTTGACGGCGTCGTCGCGCTGGTTCTCCGGCACGTCGACGAGGATCTTGGCGACGTTGCTGGCGCCGAAGACTTTGTGGACCTTGGCGAATTTTTCGGGCTCGTCGGAGCGGAAGTAGGGGGCGAAGAGGCAGGTGGGGCTGCACCGCCGCTTGAGGAATTTGCAGGCGGCGCAGGAGGAGGTTGAGCGTGGGGGCTCATGGCCCTTCATGGATCTTTTTTGAGTGTGTGGTGGCCACTTGGTGCTATGTCCTAGCCACGATGTCCTTTGCGTTATTTATAGGCACCCCACGGAAATAGTTTCTAGACAAATATCGGACACAGACGTAGACACACATGTTCAGATATGAATCTTGAGGACGCATTACATTACATGATATATTGGCATTGGACGAATTTGAGTATATCTGTGTTCGGATATCTATATATGTGCGAAATATTATTGTTATGTAGGACTTTTATTGTGATTATCCGGATAATTTTAATTAAGACTTGTTAGTGATATGAGTTGGAGTAAATTAGTAGGGACTTTAATAAGATTGTGAAGTTATATATTTTAGAAAGTACTGGAAAGTGGAAACTTAAGTGGCAATATGTTAGTGGGAGTGTGGTGAATAGACTCCATTACTACCAATTTTCTAGCAAATTAAAAACAAAATATATAAATATATATACACACGAGACATATCAAAAGTGTTGGTGGTGACATATATTAACGTGCTAAATCTGTCACAACAAATGACTTTGTCAAAATTGGCAAAGTTTTGCACTCACCATTAATTGGATCTATTAATTCTATGTTCACAACCCAAATGTGGGCTTTGGTAGGATTCGATCGACACTCTGACGTGTGTGTTTGAAGAGGACGAACTACACTATGTCATTTGACATGTTATAGGAATACAGATTCAGTCACGTTTTCACATCAAGATAGCGTGACAGTAATGTGATAATGGTGTCGCAAGTTGTCGGTAGTAATGCCATATTGTGATAATATATACCAATTAAAAGAACGACTCAAAATTCAAATATAGAATACCATTTTCATTAATCTCACTAAAAAAAAACCCTAATAACAAGAAACAAGAAACAAGAAACGAAGAATATTGATCTTATTTTCGCTTTTCTCCCAGTTAATTTTGTGCACCATTTTAAAATCTGGGTTGTATATTCTTGAAAGAAGATAGCATGAGGTTTTTATTTAATTAAAAAAAGACGGATTTCATAAAATCACCCAAATTAATTAAAGCACCTTTAAAAAGTGGATAATAGCACCCACACATTCTCACTATGATCCTCTGCCCTCACTTAACTTCTTTCTCAAAAAGGGGGGGAAAAAATGGTTTGTTTAATGAAGGGATTGTTGACCTAATCATTTTCTTGGGTCCTTATTAGCCCTTTTCGCCTTAGAGATTTTTGTGAAGAGACAGGAGGTCGGTGCTGATAAGAAAAGACATGGTGAGGAGAACATGCATGTTTTTGCATAGGGTTGTGTGGGGACACTATGGACTTTTCCTTTTTGACAAGTGGGACACTATATATGGACTTCATCAGCAGGAGTAAAAATGTTACCATTTGCTACTTACAATGGACTAATGGAATGATTTCCTTAAAGAAAAAATAGAGATAGAGAGAGAGAAATAAGTCAAGAAATTATGATCAAAGCATCCACAAGAAGGCAACCTATATATAAGATATGCTACAAAGATACATTAGGAATGTATTATTTTTTTACATTTAATTAGCCAAACGAATCGCGATATGGTTCTTCCTAAGTTTTCTTACAAATAATCCGCACTTCACGTATAGACCCATTTTGTATACGCAGTTGTTTGGGGGTGAATTAGTTCAATCAAAGGAAAAAGATTGTATGCGGGCGTACCAGAAAAGAACTAACTTCACAAAAGAAATTATTCTTTTCAATGTGGTTTGAAACAACTAATTTATATCAGGCAATTGTGTTATCTGTTCAATTACCTCAACTAAGAGGATTTTTCCTTAAAATGTCAACCAAGACTAAGGACTGGCTTCCTTCAAATCAAAAAAGATGAATGAACACAAACGAACCCGAATCTAATCAAAGGTAAGTTTGTATACAAACACTCTTAAGACTTTATTAGAACGAAGAAACAAATATAAGCACACTGAATTTAATCAAAGAGAACTTATAACCAATTAAGATGATTGAGCACAAACAAGCCTGAATCGAATCGAATGCAAATTTGTGCACAAACACTCTTGGATTTTTCTAAGCAATCATATTGAGTATGAGTTGTCAAATGATAAGGATTTTTGTCGGGGTTTCTATCTTTAACTTCTTCTCTTATTTATAGACGCCGAGCATGTCTTCGAACTCCACGTCTCCAAGTGCTTCCCACGTTTTCATTCGAACTGCCCATGATCCCTTGAAAAGCGGTTGAGGGGAGTCTTCGAACGGTTGCTTGGATTGATTTCCTCAGAATTCTTCTCTCCACGTTTGTTAATATCCATCATGGCTGTTTTCTGGATCGTGGGTTCCCTGCTTTTATGCAACGTGAGTTATTGTAACACGATTGGGTCTCAGAAATGATTCACTGCATCCATGTTTGACTGCTGCACAAAATAAGAGATTTAACCACCGTTCGATGGTTCAAAATAAACAATCCACGGCTAAACTTAATTACTGTCTTAATTGCCCTTAATTGAGGCCCAAACGCCGCCGTTTCCCATCAAAATGATACCGTCTAGTACTAAAATAATATCGCCATTAACCCTATGATCTTCTGTATCTCGGGCCAAAATGGGATATGTTCTGATAGGCCAAAGCATTGCTTGACGCCACGTGTAATTTTCCCATTATGTGGTGTATTTTAGGATGTAAACAGCAGTCTTCATATTCTTAAGGTATTAGACGTACTTCTTCCTCTTCTCACGAAGATGAGGAAGATTTAAGTCGAGCTTAACCTCGAAATGTAAGACGTCCTTCTAAATCTCTCTCATTTTGGATGCCCCGTGCTGCATCCACAAGGACACCTGTGGATTCTACAAAGATACTAGGGATGTACTTTTAACTCTTTCTATTTTACATTGCATCCACAAGAAAGGAAAACCTATAGATGCTACAAAGATACACTAGGAATGTATTTTACATTGAAGCCAAACAACATAGCCATAGATATATCACAATATGGTTCTTCCTAATTTTTCTTACAAAAAGTACATAGACCCTTTTCGTATTCCGTCTTCATTTATCTATTGACTTTAAAACTTATTAGACATACTTCTTCCTCTTCCCACAAGATGAGGATGATTTAAGTCGAGCTTAACCTCGAAATGTTAAACGGACTGATCAGAATCTCCCCCCTTTATACCCTTGGCGTCTTCACATGACACTAGGATTACTTGCACATAGATCCAGAGACGGTCACACAATTCTCAAAGTCCAGGAGCATGTGCACACGAACCACTCTAATTGGACTTAGTAAACCATTGAGTTGATTAACCTTATTGGTAGCATATCAACTATATGGACTTCAGATACGACATATGGTAATTTTCTTTGATAATCGGATGTTCGGAACAGCATAGTTTGGTTTCGTTTGCACAGTCAATTTGAGAGACATGCGTAAAACAACAAAGGTCGTGCACGCGTCTTGAAAGACGGAAGGGACGTGGCCCGGCCCGCCTGGCCCACGTAATTATGATGGTGTGTATATATATCAGGTAAGAAATCAAAATGGACTCCACTTTGGTAGTGATATTTTTTTTTTGTTGTTGTTTTGTTGGGAGATTTGGGTGAAATGTTATGTCAATGCACTGTGGATTGAGTTGCAGTTTCAATGGGCTCCACCATCTTCTTGTCCTCTGATAAAAGCTCCATTCACGCTTCTATCAAAATGGGCCCAAACCAATTCCCCTCCACTTTGTTCATACATCGATTTATATGTAGCTTTGGTGGGCACTTAACACTATTTCCAACCACCTTGTTTGCTTAGCTCTCTTTCCCTATTTCGGATAGGGGTAGGGATGGTGCTGTGCGGGTAGTGCACAACCATCACTTGAACTGTCCGTTTCACGATCCAACAATTCAAATTTCATCTATGCAACCATGTAGCATTCGAACCGTTCATTGCCGAGATAAAATTTGAAAACTTGCCCTACACCCAACTTCAACCCAGCTCATGAATAAAGGTATCAACATTTTTTCTATGGGAATTGAACTCAAAATCTAATTGCACCTAAGGGCGTGTTTCCACTAACAAAAAACACTAAGAAGTAAGAACTTAACGCATTACACCATCTCGTTTCCACTAACAAAAAAGTTTCAGCATTTTATCATCTCGTTTCCACTAACAAAAAAGTTGTCAAAAATTCTTTTTGTTACAGTAACTCTACTCACAAACCCATCAACAACTTTTTCACTATCGGAATCAACTTGATAATTTTCTACAACTTATTCACTATCGGAAACACCTAACAACTTCTCAACCACAAATAAAAATTCTACAAATTTTTTTCACTACCGAAAACACCCCCCAAGTGGCAAGCGTTTATTGGCTCAATTTTAGCTATAAAAACTACTCCGTAGCTCCCAATTGGTGCCCGCGCAGGGGTTGTCTCCAACTTCCTACAATGGCATGATCACACCACACCCCTTATAAGTCAATTCCAAAATTTTAATTATGACTCAAGCTTTATTAGAAAGTGTTTACAGTGTTTTTCCAAACACTTTCATTTTTGACTTTAGTAAAGCTGCGCATGTTACAGTCGGGTTATGGATTAATTGAGTGCAGGTTAGTCAACTTCGACATGAATTTATTTTAGGAATGTCTTTTGGCAATAAATCTGGTATGAATTATACTTTCGTTCGTGAATTTTGAGTCTTGAATTGTAGGAATCTAGAATGTGATACCAAGGCAAAGAAGGAAAAGAAAAAGCAAAGTTGTTGCTTGGTATCTCCAAATAAATAAATGACCAGTTTTGAGACACCCATCATTTTCTTCACAAGATGAAAATAACTTGTCGTGAAGAAAGTAGACAATTAACATATTTTGATCCCTTTGTGGTTAAAGGAAAAGCGGTTCGATGAATGAAATTTGGCTATCGTTATCCGATTAACTAACCGAATTTTTATTTTTTTGTATGCAGCATGATGTGCTCAAAGAGCCCACTGAGGAGGAACGACTTGAATCATCAAGGTGGGCCCATGGTGACCTGCCGTTGTAAATCGCACCGTGCAATCCAGATCATGAACTACGGAGAATCCATCTCCTTTCTCCACCATCTCTCCCATTATCCTTGGACTTTGATCATGCGATAGAAAGGGAGAGATTTAGGCCGACAGACTAGGGTGAATCCAAACAGAAGATCCATGTTGAGCGTCATTTTCAATGTGTATTGGCAATAAGGGAGACGTTTATCATCAACCTTTCATTTTTTATAACTGTATATTCATGTCAGCTTGCACACACCTTAACTATTTCGGGATCCTGAAGTTAAAAGCCGGGCAAACCTCCAACAGCCCCAAGATTTGGAATGTTTGGCCTTTGCGGAATTCAAACTTGCGGCTTCTCAAGGGAACAAATCTTTAAGTTATTTTCTCATGCCCACTTGACCAAACCTTTTGAGGTTGACGTTTATCATCAACTTGATTCAGCAGTTCCTGTATTAAGAATGCTTCTTATGAACGATGTATATCTCATTGTCTTCACCATTTTGTCTCAGCTAAATGTAATTGTCTTGCTATCTATTCAATATTTTTATGGCATTATATACTCTGACAACAAAACTATAAAAATGACAAGCATAGGTTGAACTAGTAAAGGAAAAAGGCTAGCCAATCGGGCGCAGAGATTGTCCAAAGTAGAAAATCCAAAGTGCTTGTGCTCTTGCAGCCAAGTCAATGGTTTTGTTTTGCACTTTTATCTTTTGTCAACCAAGAGAGGGAAACTAATACTAAATAAAGGAAGACAAGTTGAAGACTCACACGCACCTTGACATCAACAGGCTTGATGAGAGAGTGCTTCAACTACCACTTCTTCAGCTCCTTGATTTTTTTTTTCCCACCTGCTATCACACATAAACATTTAAGCTAAAGTTAGCATCAACCTTGATGTTTTTGTACGTCAGAAAGGTTAATGGTACAGATTATAATGCGTACCAGAGCATACAAATGCCCTTTTGGGTCCTTTTTCGGGACGCAAAAAAATAATCGGAACCGATCATTTTGTTTACAATACTTTGTTTACGGTCTCTGGAAAAAATAAGCTTAATCCCGTAACGTTTAGGGCGTCTACGAAATGTCACATTTTGTCCTAGAATCCAAGCCTAAATTATTGCGATTTCAACAATTACCCTTCAAGGGGGTTTAAGAGAACCGTCTGAGTTCAAAAAATGTCCGAAAATTTTGTGTCTTTTTATTTATAAATTGATTTTTTGTTACGAATGTCTGTACTGGGTCATTCATGCCTAGCTAAAGTAAGTGAAAACTTACTTAAATTGACGAATAAGAAGATAATATATCTCAACAAAACAAAATAGATTAGGTCCAATAAATTTATTAGCCAAAAAAAAAATTATTTTATGAAGAGTTTTGTGTTACAAAAAATTTTATGTACGATTTTGTCACCGTTGAACTAAAATCAAAATCATGTAGTCGTCTCTAACTCGTAGAGCTTTAAACTCTTACATCATGCTTGATAGGTGAATTCCCTCTCTCAAACTCTAAACTCAAAATAAGGGCTTGTTCGGACAATTAAGCTGGCTTTCCCGCCATTTTTGAGCCAAAAGCTGGCTTATTGCCAGAGCCCCCTTTCTGACACACACAGGGCTTCCCCGGACCCCACCCCGGTGAAATTACCAAAATGCCCTGTCTTGTCTTTCTCTGGCTTCAGAAGGGGTAAAGCAGGGGAAGGGTGAGTGTGTCAGAAGGGGTAAAGCAAGGGAAGAAGCCAATAAAGTCAACCCTGTCACTGATTAGCCTTTTGTCGGGAAAGCCAGGTTGGCTCATTTCAGACGGGAAAGCCTAGCTCATTTCTTTGTCCGAACAGTGCCTAAGTTTTGATCATCCAAACACAGCAAGACATATGGCACTGTTGGACACGTGACGGTTCATGAGAGGTGTGGCCCCCACATCACAATGACCTCACCCATATGAGGATGGAGGTGGATCCAGTGGTTCAAAAGGATATGGGGTTCGCGGTGAAGGGAGAGCTTGATGCACCCACGACTCGCGAGACTCGTAGGCGGAGACACCACCATACGGGCGGGAGGTACGAAAGGGACAAGTGTCAACATTTTGCTGGATCACCTGGTACAAGAAGAGCACTTGCGTAGGGTGCTTATAAAGAATAATGAGTAACTTCATCCACACAGAATGGCTTAAGAACTCCACTACCTTAACCTTTTCTGCACTTCACGCCCTCTCTCATTCTCCTTTCTCTTTCATACTTTGTCTTACATGTTCTCAGATCAGATGGATCAAAAACCAAACCCCCACGGTGTACTACTCAACTGGTTCAGATCAATACAATCCTTAAGAAAACCTAGTGGCTAGTACAACATAGGGACAATAGAATCTGACTCATCCGAAGTCCAGTTCAGTTTTGAATTGCAGATGTGCGGTCCAAGTGATCGCAACCGTCGGATATATTTTTAATGGTCCAGATTTATTTTCATATAAGAATATACCTTTATTGGACTGTAGGGGTGCGGTCCAAGTGATCGCAACCGTAATGGTCCAGATTTGTTTTTATATTCTTACCGCCGGTAAAAGTTTCAGCAATTCTGAACCATTGATCGATTATTGAAATGAACAGTTCAGATTGAATCGCACACGCTTCTCTGCAAATGACTTCAGAAAAGCCGGATCCGGGACAACATTGGCGAGGAGCAGCTAGCAGCTGCCACACGCTGAGGTTTGACACGGCTGGTTTTAATTATTCTGTTGAATCGATCAATTCAAAATAAAGATAATGTTTGAACTACTAGTATAGTATAAAATTGCCGACAATTTTTATAAACCGAATATAAAATGGGCGGCGAATTTAAAACTAACCCGGCGAGGCTGGTTTTCCCTCCAAATGGCAAGCACAAACAGAAGCAGTCAATAGTCCCATGACATTAATTTGATCTTAAACAAAGAAATAAACAACGTTTCTTCAGGTTTTTGCTTGTTTTGGTGTACATCTAGTGTTTGTTTTCTCTCTCCTATTGTAAGTTATTTAGATTTATTTAATGAAGTTCTTACTCTTTCTCGGGGAAAAAAAAAAAAAACTCTTAACGAACCCTTCTGATGAAAAAAGCATACGACGAACAGAAACGCATGTACTAAGGGGAAGAAACCATGGATGCGTATTTACATCCTCCAATGGTATCCACAAAGCTTTCTCAGAAACACATTCAACTTAATCCAGATTTTGGGATAGATTCTGATGACTTAGAAGTGCAGACTTCACGTATAAATATAGGCATATAAGCATTACCAACTGATTAATTATCAGGATCGGAGCAAGAGTTTCAATGATGCGTTATGCAGAACAAAGCTCGAAAGAAATCAGTGCTTCTCATCACCGTAAGTAGAAGCCTCAAAACTAGAAAAATGACAAGAATATATTGAACTGGTACAGATAACTAGATAAGAGCTACCGAATAGGCGCAGATCCTCCAAGAAGAATAGCGCTCCATCTTTGTCAACTAATAGCAGCGGAGAATAAAGGAAGAGAAGTCGTAGGCCTCAAACCATAACATCACTCTTGGTAAGACTTAAGAGAGTGCCTTAACTATCACGCCAACTGGTTGATTTTCTTATTTTGCAATCACGCAGAAATTTAAGACAAAAGTTAGCATCAAGCTTGATGTTTTTTACAACTTGCACCTATTTGGTTACTGATCATAACCATTTTAAATGATACTTTTTGAAGGCTATTGGGCCGACAGTCGAAACTCTTTTGTGTGAGACTACGGGAGACTCTACTTACTGAGAACGCAAATTTTGAAGGCTGCGCGCCCTTTAACAAGTTGTAACCTGATCTAGCCTCCACAGAATTGTGAGAGCGAAAGCCATCCACCCAGAAACTCTATCCCAGTGTTGACACCCTAAAAAACCAGTGGAATAAGCCTCCATGCACCCACTTGGCCGGCAACCATAGCGGCAATTTCAAATGGCCATATGATGTTAATCTTGCACAAACTAAAGAGAGGTCACACCAGTGCACAAAGTTTCCAGCTCACAACTCCACTACTTAGGATACTCCTGAGACAATTGTTGGCCAGTGTCCCTTGCTTTTTCTATGGAGAGGCTGTTTCGATCACGATACTCGACCCGTGCCACAAGAAGAAAGAAGGTAGCATGCCATAACAAGAAAAAAGGTAGCGATTGCGGCCGATTGTGATTGCTCATTGCCACTAGCAAAAACCAATCTACTCCATTCTCAGAAATGCATTCAGCATAATCCAAGCTTTGCTGTCGGTTCTGATGCTTTAGAAGGATTGATTTTGCTGACGTATAGGATCGATTTTGGTGTATAAGCATCTTCCATTGACAAACTTATCAGGAATAGAGCAGAAGTTTCTATAATGGGCTTTACAGAACACAGCAAAAAAGAAACCAGTGCTTCTCATCATCAATTCATCACAAGTAGAAGTCACGAAACTAGCTAGAAATTGGCGGGAAAGCCACGTTTTTCGTCTTTATTCAAAAAAAATTGGATTTTGAAAAAAATTTACTTTTTAGATTTCTCTTGTCACGAGAAAGAATGCAATAATCTCCAAAAAAAAAAATGATGATAAGCCAAGTGAGATGAAAAAAATTTGAATAAGGACAAAAAAAATTTGGCGGGAAAGCCAAATGGCTTATTTGGCCAAACAGACCCTGAGACAATTTATTGGGCACCATGCACATGGAGAAAGTCCAAAGTCTAAAATTCCAAAACAAACGGCGTAATGATTTAAACAAACTTGAATAGCTAAATTCTAACCCATCATTTTGGTAGGTGAATTCGCTCTCTCAAACTCTAAACGCAAAAATTAGGGCTGCTCACAGTCTAGTTCAGTTTGGATTTTTAGGAATTCGATGACCGAACTACTAGTCACAGTTTTTACAAAATGAAATCTGGGTCCAGATCAAAAGTCTTACAGTCCGGTTCTAATCCAATCCATAACTCGCGGATCGGTTCTGATTTTGTCCACGGGTTTTAGCAAAAATAAAGCTCAAGCATATATCCCACATTAAAAGAGAAGAATGTTACACTCAGAATTAAGTTTAACACTATCAGAAAGTACTTGTTACATAAACTACCAAAGGCCTACTTCAGAAATCAGATTAAAAAGAATCTAAACATTAGTAGGATTGTATCATTACAGTACATAATATAAAAGAATTGGAAAAGAAACGAACTACTGAAACATAGAGTTACTCATAATTTATACGAAAAAAATATGATTTTCTCGTTATATTTTATGTACATCTATACTATATCCCATTATTAAGATAAAATACTAAAATTGGTAGGAAAAAGTGTTAACATTACTAACAATTAATTATACAAATACACAAATATATTTATATATATATATATTATTTATATAAAATAAATATGTCACGGTCTGGTTCAGTTAATCCACGGTTTCGTAATGAAAATTCATGGATCATTTATCTCACGGTTTTTTAATTTTTTAATCTGTATCCGAACCATTAATCCACGGACAAAATCCACAAGGTATGAATCAATTCGGTTTGGACCAATTTTACGGTTCACCGAATTTTTCGAGCAGCCCTATCAAAATAAGCTCTCAGACCAGATGGATCAAGACCAATTAAACAACAACCATAAAGTGTCACTCTACTCGTTTAGATCAAGACATCCCTAATAAAACCTAGCACAACATGTGGACAGAGATTGGCAAGGAGCAGACACCACAGCAACGTTTGACCCGGTTTGTTTATATTTTGTTTGAAGGGATCCATTAAAACATATAGACATGGTCGAACTCTTATAAAATTTGGCGGCTAATTTTATAACTAAGCCTGCAAGGCTGGTTTTCCCTCCAAATGGCTGCAACTCAAAAGTCTTCCCCTACCCAGTCCACCTGCCATGCCAGTACAAACTGGAGCAGTCAATACTCCGTGACATTACTTTAATCTAACACGATAACCTGAGGAACGTTTCCCCAAAGCAATCTAAACCTTAACAAAACCCATTTGATCAACAAAAAAGAAGAAGCAAACGATGAACAGAAACATATGTTCTAAAGGGAAAAATCATGGATGCAGATTTACCTCCTCCAATGGTCTCCACAGGCTTTCTCCCAACTGGGTCATTGCTAGAATCCTTGATCCACATCTCCAATGAAGTCATGTCAATGGAGAGGAATGCGTTCGTGCAAGTTAAGAACGCGTCGACGATGATGAGAAGGATCAAGCTTCTTTCGTCGCTGTACGAAGAGATTCAAGAAACAAACACGCCGCTCCCTCCCTCCTCGATCCTTTGCCTGACGGAGCTCTTCTCCATTGTCCAACGGGTGAAGCTTTTAATGCAGGGGTGTCAAGAAGGGAGCGTGCTGTGGAGCCTCGTCCAGACGGAGGCCATTTCGAGTCAATTCCAAGGTGTTGTGAACGAGATAGGTAAAGCACTAGACATACTCCCTCTTACGTTGCTTGATCTTACCGCGGATACTAAAGAACAAGTTGAGCTCCTTCACAAGCAAGCGAGAAGAGTCGAACTGTTCGTCGACAATAGAGAGATTCAGAGAAGAGAGGAGATCTTCCAGCTTATGGCAATTACGAACGAAAAGACCGAGAAGGAAAAGGGCTACCTCGATTACAGGAAACTAAACGAGGTTTTCAGCAGCATTGGATTGGCAACCTCGTTCGACTACGACCAAGAGATATCAAAACTAAGAGCCGAATCGGGGAAGCAGAAAGGCACAGGGGGACTAATCGTCGTTTCGAATATCGACAATCTGATATCACTCCTTTCTTCGGTTAAATCCATGCTGTTCGACGATGACGAAACAGATAAAACCGATCACGACTCAAGGCAGACGATGACGTCGTTTTCTAACCACCATTCTTCTCCATCTTCTTCCTATTCGCAACCGACTTTCTCCAACATCCCAGACGAATTCCGCTGCCCGATTTCACTCGATCTAATGAGAGACCCCGTGATTATAGCCTCAGGTCATACTTACAATCGCAATTCGATTGCTCAATGGATAAATTCGGGGCATCAAACGTGCCCCAAAACCGGAAAAAGGCTAATTCACATGGCTCTAATACCGAATTATGCACTCAAGTGCTTAATCCATCAATGGAGTCAGGAAAACAACGTGCCGCTAATCGAGGCGACGTCGCCTTCGTCTTCTAAGACAAACTACACCAAGAGGAAGTCAATGGAGAAAGAAGCCAATCATGTATCCGCAACGGATACGGCAATAAGCGCCATCAAAACGACGGCGGAGTTTCTTGTCGGGAAACTGGCGACCGGTTCAACGGACGACCAACGGCAGGCGGCGTACGAGATCCGGTTACTAGCGAAAACCGGAATGGAAGATCGGCGAATAATCGCTGAAGCCGGGGCGATCCCATTTCTAGTGGCGTTTCTCGGGTCGGACGACGCGAGAAACCAGGAAAATTCCGTCACTGCCCTCCTAAACCTCTCGATTTACGAGAACAACAAGGTCTTGATAATGTCCGCCGCCGGAGCAATCGATGGCGTAGTCAATGTTCTGCAAACGGGGAAAACCACAGAGGCGAGGGAAAACGCGGCTGCTGCGATTTTTAGTTTATCGATGATCGACGATTACAAGGCGGTTATTGGGGCCCACCCTAGGGCGTTGCCGGCGTTAGTACGGCTGTTGGGTGACGGAACAGCGGCGGGGAAAAAGGATGCTGTGACGGCACTTTTTAACCTGGCGGTTTGTGGTGAGAACAAGAGGAACGTCGTCGTTTGGGGGGCGATTCCGTTGCTGATTGAGATTTTGATGGATGATAAGGCGGGAATAACGGACGACGCTTTGGGAGTGCTGGCATTGCTCTTGGGGTGCTCCGAAGGGTTGGAGGAGATGAGAAAGTGTCGGGTTTTGGTGCCGTGCTTGATCGATTTGTTGCGGTTTGGGTCGAGGAAAGGGAAGGAGAATTCGATCACGATTTTGTTGGGGTTGTGCAAGGACGGCGGGGATGAGGTGGCGAAACGGTTGTTGTTGAATCCGTGGAGTGTTCCGGCATTGCAAGGGTTGGCGATGGATGGGTCGTCGAAAGCGAGGAGGAAAGCCGACGCTTTGCTTAGATTGCTTAAGCGATTTTGTGTTCAGACTCGCACTCCTGTTGGATGAGAGTACAAAAGATGAGTGTAAATTGTGAAAAGATTTGCCTACAATGAAATTTTGTTCATGTGTTCATCTTTCTTCATTGCATTGAATTTTGTTGTTCTTAAGTCTTGTAGTCCTTAGGATGAGAGTTTTTAGAAGAAGAGAAAAGAAATTGTGCTCATCTACATCGCATAGATTATCTTGTCATATAAGGATTCCCCTTCAAGTAACAAGAATACATTGAAATAGGTCTGTCTATAGACCAAATTGGATCCGAATTCGATAGATTTAGAATCGGGACCCATCAACAATTGAAGTTTAATGTAGCTAATTACCAATTGTTTCTGGGTCCCGATTCTTGGAAAAACACCCACCCACAGAATAGCAGATCACGCTGAACAAGGAGAGGAAAATGCAAGAGCTACAGGATGAAGTGATCAAGGAAGTATTGTATAATTTAACTTGATAATGGCACAACTCATTTAGCAGGTTCTTCTTCACTATAAAGCTAAAGAGATGACATAAGCATTAGAGAAGGCTAAAGCAGCATCACGGTATCACCTTATACCTACCTCATGAATCCAGGAGCACTCGATTAGAATGGAACTATGGTTGCAGAAAACTCGTACAAACATTACGAAACTGGACAAAAGTACATCTTTTAGGATGCATTCTTGTCTTTTTTTCAGTACTTTTTTTACATCTTCTTTCATCTTGACGAGAGGAATCAGAAAAGTATAAAAATGTGATGTGAATAAGATGATCAAGAGGCATGATGCCGCAGTTCAAGTCTCACGAGCTTCAACAACCTTCTCAATTTAAGAAGGGAAAAAATTCATCCCCAAGAAAGAACGGCGAAAAAGGAAAGCAATACACATATCCTCCATTGCTCAAGCTCTGACAAAGTCTTCGTCACACACAAACAGGAGAGAGAGAGAGAGAGAGATGGTGATCGCCATTAAGTTAATCACAAAAAGTTACAATATTGATTACACGGATTTAATGAAAGGGGAAAAAAAGATCCTAACTACCAGCAATGACTAAGCTACTGATATGCCAGTAAAGAAATGACAAAACAACTAAAACCAAACTTCCACGATCTTTACACTAAACTTACATTTTAGTTACATGAGACGGGAACTTTCAGTGATATAGGCTCTAAACCTATGTATGCGTTACTAAAAAAAACCGATGGTAAGAGAGGTTCAACTTATGTTCAACCAAGAGCGAATCACCCTGATAATCTCCAAGTGAGTTCTGAGTCGGATAGTGAACCATGGTTCACATAAAATGCAGGTAGGGATCCGGTTATACTTCTACAACTCTACCAATTCCAACTGAATATGTGTACCGTTTATCTTGTAGTTCCAGAACCAGCTTCCTGTATCCATAGATTTCTCTTCAATAGGGTTTAACTGGACATCTAAACCTGAAGTAATTATCAAAAAATAATAATAAGTTCACCAATTAGATGCTATTTCAGCACACACTAGTGAAAAGATTTAAACCTAATCAATAATCTGATATTGAGGGAGGGAGTTTTGGCAGGTTAGTTTCATTTGTTGGAGAATCAACCATTAGGTGCTTCATGAAAGTATGAACTCCAGAACAAGACAACTACAGGCAACAGAACTATCATAGCTATTTTTGCAGCTCAATTCCAGCAAATAATGGCATTAGGCTTGCTCTAGCCAGCCAAAAGCACAATGAGAATAAATTAATCAAGTGACAGAAAATTGATAAAGAAAGATAAAAGAAATCATAGTTGAAATTTTTTTACAAGAGATTGAAATGAAAAAAAAAAAAAACCACAAAAGCGAATTCTTTTGGGATCGGTTCTTCTTAGATTTGAAACCATAAATCTTGTAATGGTGAATAGAAGAAAAGCATAAGTTAACCAGATATTCCCCAAAAGCCAAAAGGTATAATGCCATATCAAGGTCTCGCAACACACAATTTACCACGACATCTTCCATCATATCAACAATTCAATGTAAACAAAAACAGAAGTAGAAATCGTAAACAAAGGATGCCCAAAGAGAATGAAAGAGTGAAAGAAACAAAAAAAAGAAGAAAAGGCAAGAAAAACATGAAAACAAAAAAAAACCCAATATATCAACATGCCCCCTTAGAGATTGACACTAACCATTGTAAACTACAAGGGAATGTGACTAATCAACTGTTATACTGTATAAAATCACTAGATTCGCTAGAATCAGCACATTAAGGAAGTGCCTAAAATTAAACTAAATACCTGAATTTCCTGATGTGATCTTCAATTTATAGCCATTTGGAACTTCAAAGACATGATTGCCCTGCATTAGGCCAAGAAAGCAAAAGAAAATTTCAGTACCTCATTTCAGTGAAAAGAAGTACAATTAATAATTTCCATTTAGGACAAGAATATAAAGGTCCATCTGGCAGCTTGAACCCTTAATTGATATGCTTCACTGAGCAATCGTTATTAGCTCCTCATGGGATACAAACTAGCCTCAGTGTCATACTAGGTAAGTCAGAATACCTGCCTTCCTTTTGGAGTGAAATAAAACGTACTAGTGGTATTCATTCTTCCATACCAGCATTTTATGGAGAAACCTATGTTGAACAACACATAGAACCAATGACGCATCTCTGTAATTTGTTAATGTTGATCCAACCTGTAAGATGACATCTGTTGCTTCAAATTCAGCATTTCCATGTAGTACGACCTTTAATAACTCAAACCGCTGCACATCATGCTTCCAGTACGTGTTGTGTCCTGAAGTCCAATCAATCCCTTCATTCAGTACTTTGACATTCTGTAACTTACACCTTCCACACCTAGATGAATGAATTTCATTAACACTTTAAATTGGTTGATATTATTCTTTTGAAATAAACAAGAAAAAAAAAATATATCAGAACCATATGCTACCTGCGCCCATACTGTAGTTTTGGATCACCATTTTCATCCATCGTAGTCGAACCCAGGATATTTTCGGCCACAACTATCAAACTACCATCGAGCTGGAAATAGAGGAAACAGATCAGTTAAAGCAAAAATAATTTCCATCAGTGCTTTTATTATTATCAGAATAGTAAAACCTGAACATCTCTCCATAAGAACTCAGCAACCTCTACTTGTAATTCGGAACCCTCTGCAATGGAACCTCCAACAAACTGGGCATGAAGACGGGAATTCAGTTACGGTTTGTGTAACCATTTATTTAGACGGTAAATGCATATATGTGCATTAAAGTCAACAGGGTGAAATTTGGAGCAGCTGCTTGATCACTACAGTGAACTACTCGAGTAAACAAATGAAACATTTTAATAGACAAATCTGAATGCTTTTTGAAGTATGAGTCATTAATATGATTCCCAAATCAAATTGGTGAGATCCAGTCTCTCCAGTTTTCCTCCACCCAACACCAAGAACTGATAGTTTTTTCATGCTTTTGATCAAATTACTTTATGTACACATTGCCTACAATTTCCGGGCAAATCCATGCAACGGACAAAATAATACAGCAAAAGTATTCAGCTAAAAAAGAAAATACAGAGTCTGAAAATTGAGAGATTACTTTTTGTCTAGTGACTTCCCAAAGTGGTCCCAAAGCGGGATGAAGGAAGATGAGATATGGGGGTCCAGAATCAGCATACTTATCGTTACCTTCAATCTGCACAGCACAATATCAAGAAAAGAGAATAAATCAAAGTTGTCAAATATATATTATCCACATATACCAGAAAAACAAGGCATGCAAGCATAAAAAAATTATCTGTAGCAGAAACTTGTAATGGAGTCATTAATCTTAAATCCTGCAAAGAAAGTCCAGTATCGAAGTTGCAAGAGATACGAGAGGATGCACCTTTGGAATTTCGATTTGACAGTGGGAAAGAAGATCATAGGCATTGCGCATAATGTCCAACAATGAACCATCTGGAGTCTGCCCACGTAAATCATTGGATCAATAATATAACCAGGGTTGCTAGGATTTCCATGCAACAAATTCGCAAGCCTAAACCTCTGATTCCAGTATAATGGAATTGGAGGCAATTATGAAGCTCAAAACAAAAAAAGTAAGCATGGATGTCAAGGGTTTTAAGTTATCCATTGTGGTAAGCGAGACATAGCCAAGTATGTAAGGTTCGTAACTTAGTTACTTAGTTCTAAGCTTTGCCACTAGATTAGTACTTGACAAATCCTGGCACGGAAGGATGTACTGTTGTGATAATTAAGAAATGCAGAGAGAAAAAACAATTCTGTCGCATGCTAGATTCTTAAGTTCCCATTTTATTTTATTTTTTTTCTGGGAGGGAGCTTTGACACATGCGTAGATCAAAAATAATTTGAGTAACAAAAGCCAGCAGCGAAGACTGCACAAAACTGGACATAAGTGTAAGATAGAAGATTTAGCTTTTGACTAGGTGGGATCTTGAAAGAAAAATCAGCAGTGCCATTCCCCGTATGGATAAGGATTAAAAAAAAATACTAATACAAAATTAGAACCTGGGGAAAAGACTTGTCGCCATATCTTCTTTTCTTCTTAGCAGATGATGTGACCTTCCTTCGCTCATTGTACACAATAAAGGTATCCAGATTGTCTGCTATTATGCAGCCAAGAAGAGCTTCCATTAACACATGATAAGACTGATGCACAAGGAAAACACATGTGTGCATAAAATGCAGCAAACTCTAAACTAGTAAACTGAATAATCGACGCTGTCAATACCTTCTACACCTTCACAACGTCGAGATGAATGTGCATTGAAGAAATTATCAGCTATGTTCTGCATTGTGCATTCCAGCCGTCCACCAGGGACACTAGTGCAAGCAAAAGCTGATTAGAACTCGGAACAAGTCATGAAAAGAGGAAACTGATATAATATACTTTGAAGTAGAAGTTGATGCAAGTTCTAAAAGTTAATAGTTCAAGACATCATCCATACAAATTATCTGAGCACCAGCTTGTCATGATAAACTGATATAACAAACAAATGACAGTAAGGAATGATTCCAATGCTTGTGCTGTAGTTTTGTTGATCGTCTAGTAGTTTGTTTTCATTTTGTGATTGTATCCAGTGCTTTCGTGGAGTTATTTTGGTTGGTGTAGCTTAGGTGGCCTGTGTGGAGCAGGAAGTTTTTTTGTAGTGGACTCTCAAGGCTACCCACTTGGTCCTCGATTTTGGGTGGTTTGTTCTAATGAATTTACCTTGCCAAAAAAATGACAGGAAGGAAGACCAACTGACCAAGTAAAAGCAAAAGGATGAAATTTGCAAAACAGAGAGACTATAGCAGTGAACTCCTCCCGTGACTTCAATATTTATTCCCCAAGAACTCTTAGATCTCTGAAACCGACATCTATTGCAACCATCAAATACTCAGGTGACTTGGTCAGAAAGCAATTTTTGGACAGAAGAGTACCAAGATAGTGAAGACACTAACAGTGAGTTAATTTCAAGCTCAAGCTCGTGTAAAGTTTATAATCATGAGATGCACATAGAAGTATAGACTACAGATAACAAGGCATGCAGAGTATGTATCACTTTCTGGATCTATAAATAGAATGAGCTCCTTCAAGACATTGTGTACACTAGATCTACAATTGGCAAGGTCTCTAGCCAAATAATAGAGAAGAACATAAAACAGCTGGTCTGAAAAAAAAGGACACTAACGTAACCATTTTATATAGCCCTTGACTAAGGGAATGGCCGCAAAAGTATTCACGAACCCGAACTCAAATAAATTAGACACAAGGCTTGGTTTGAGTATGTAACAAAGTGACTGTAACCTACCATCAAAAGTTCTTGGAACTTACCGATGCTGGATTCCAAACTGATCCACATATGTAATTGGCTTCTTTGTATTAAGCACCATGCCTGGCAAGCTGGTTTCACTTTTTCTTGATGCAATAAGCTCTGCAGAAGGTAAATCCACATATAGAATGTTTGTATTGGCAGGGAACTCTGCCTGCAAACTTAACACGATAAACAAGGTTCACGTTGGAAATCCAAACAAGGTTCATGATAAACAAGCTTAACACGATATACAACTACTATTTTGTAGCCAATTTTCAACTACTATTTTGTGACATATTGTGGAAATCTTTATTAGACTGCAAAACAGTTCAGAGAGTAGGAACGCATGAATGTATTTATCACAAGATTTGTCAGTAACCGTTCATATCTTTTAGCCCAAAACGGAAAAGTAACAGATCTGGAAAAAAATAAGGAAAAGAAATGACTTACGTGAAGTGGAAATGCAACAAAAACTAAAAAGAAACTGGTGAGGAAAATCATAGATCATCATTTCGCGAGCTTAAAACAGAAAGGGTTACAGAATACCTATGAGAAGAAAGAGGTCCCTCGCTGATCCCAAACTTGTCAAACTCAGTGTACTCAATGCATGATAAACCATATGCCCACATTCCATCAAGATTCTTTTTTTCAACTAAAACATTTATTCCTTCTGTGGCCCCCAAGTTTCGCTTACATGACGCAAATCCTAGTTTCTGCAAGACCAGTCAATTATCAGACAGTTCAAGAACCCAAAATGTCTCTCCCAAAAAACTGCAATTAATTTTGACCTAAGTCTCAACGGTCAAGAGTTATGTTTGTTAATAATTTCCCCCTCTTTTGAAGCAAATTGTGTCTTACAAGAATGCTGCTTTCTGTGTACACGAAATGATCAATTCTCGGTGTACTCCCACAGCATGCTAGTTACCTCCAAATAGAGGGGTAAAGGCTACCTTTCCATGGTGCAGACCAATCCCCGCCAATGCCAAGAGGGTCAAATCTGTAGCAGCCACAACATTACTGCAGAGTCATCAACGTCCACATATACTCAAAAACCAACCCTGAACTGTTGAATCTTTGGATGCATACATAAACATCTTAACATCACAAATACTCTACTTAAAGCTCACCTTACTTGTCTAACAGTTGCACCTTTTCTTCCATGGTCATAAAACCATTGAAAAATGCCTTTATCATAAGCAAGCTTCCATATCACACCATGACCACCAGGCTTGCAAACGGGGAGGAATTGTCTGGTGACCAGCCATTGACCATCTTCTGCACCAACAGCTGGAACAAGAGGCTGGAAATTCAAATAAAATTACAAAATGCACAAATGCATCCTCATAATCAAGAGAAGGAGAAATAGGGAGAAGCAATAGGCCAACATGTCATGACAATTTTCCGCATCTAACCTGCTCAAAAAATTGGAATAGAGATTGACCTCTTCCAAACCATCCAAGTCTTTCACACAGTGAGGTGATAAGTTCATGGTTGTTCTTTGCTGAACTCGTCATGATTGCAACAGGGGTGACGCATTGTTTTCCATACAACTTGAAATACAAGAATTCTCTAGCCTTGCAATTTCAAAATAATTCTTTTATTATCATTTTAACCAAACACGTAAAATGTCGACAGCAATTCATCCCTATTTAATAAAAATCAATCGAGCTCAAAAGGCAGAGATATTATACCTGAAGATCTCTTATAAGACCTTCTAATAATGTCCGTCCACAATAAGGAAGCATTGCAGCAGGGAGACATTCACCTGTGTGAGGGTCAACCAAACCAAGCCTGTCTGCAGAACCCCCAAGAGGATAAATCTCACCTAGATCTGGTAAACCCTACAAGAACACAATCTGAATTTCCAAAATAACCTGTGCTACATCCTCTGCGTCCAAATGACAAAACATAATCACGCACAAACCTCAATTCCCCATAGGGCTGCTTGAGATGCATATTCTGTATCTTCAGAAAGGTCAAGAACTCTGGGAGGATGAACTTCAAGTAATTGGCATCCCTTTGATTCATTAAGGTGCTTGGACCAATTTATGGTATGTCCCTCATATCTTGATTGAGCAAGAAGCTCCAGCACCGCTATCTGATATCTGCAACCAATGCACTGTTTCAGTCGATCAAATGGAAAATCCAAATGGCTTTCAATAGATATTGAGACAACTTTGAAACATTTCAGTAAAAGAAAAGCATGATCTCTTGTGAAAGGAAAAATTGAAGCATCCATTTAAACCAGGTTTCCACCGCAGGAGCAATTTACAGCAGGTCTGATAGATTATTAGATTCTCACTTTTAAGGAAACACCATCCAATAACTGCATTGCCAGCTTTGGGAATGTGATGATGCGGGATGGCTGAGTGATTTCCTATTTGGTATTTTGCTCTTATTATGTTCAAATCGATGAAATCTACACAGATATATATTCCTCCCTTGGGGCCTCAGTCCCCTATTGTTTGTCTGCTTTTAAATTTTTCATGTCCCAAATTGTCTGTCCATTTTGAAAACCTCAAGAATAAAGGCCTACGAAAGTTAGCTTCTACCTTATCTCTTGATTTGAAGCGACAAGTGGAATTTGAATTTAAGAGCATTTTTGGAAAGTTCAAATTTTTCAAAGTGTAATAATTATTAGATTCCCTTGGACAAACAAATTAGGACGGAAGAAGTAATAAGGGGCTGTTCGGGAAAAAAAATAAGCCGGCTTTCCCGGGAAAAAAGAACCAAAAAAGTCAAATTTTGTACAGTGTGTCAGGAGGCTCTCTCTCTCTTTCTTAATTTTACTGGGAAAGCCAATAAGCCACAGGTTTTTTTGTCCGAACACCACCTAACTATAATTGGGGTCGGATCGGATGTAAAACGGGTCAAAACGGGAAGGGGAAGCAAATACCACCCCCACCCCAACTTCCTTTTCGGATCGGGAATACCCGCTCAGATCAGGGCGGGAAGGTCAGGGGCGGCATGGGGCCAAGGAATTTCCTTCTCTCCGTAGGATATGAACAAAATGTCCACTCATTTCCCTCTAAATTCAAGTTTGCTAAGCATAGCACGAATCTGGAATGAGGAGCAGTGGCTAAGTATATCCCTACTTAGATATGAACACAATGTACACTCATTTCCCTCTAAATTGTCCCTAAAAAAAACTTCCCTCGACTTCTAGTAATACGCCAGCAATCGAACTAATTCGCAACTAAAAACGGATGAAAAAGGAGATTAACTAACCCAATGATTCCTCCAATGCAGTCATAAAACCGTTCCATCTCTCCAAGAGTCTTCAGCAGCTTCCTCAACGCCCCAACCTCTTTACCCTCCACCTCCTCCTCCACCCTACCCCCCACTACCCCCTCACCACCCTCCACATCCCACTTATCAATCATCTCAACCAAACCATAAAGCGCGCTCTTCAACAACCCCCTGGCCGACTCGAAATCGCCCTCGACCACCGACTCCGATATCGACCCCAGCACGTGCTCCTGCCCCGCCGCCACCACACATTTGAGTAAAAACAACTCGTAATCGCCCAACTTAAGATAGTCATTCAGAACCCTAGAAACCCCAACGGTGAAGAAACGTTTTACTCTGGAGTCGGCGTGGATGGCTCGGAGCTTGTCGTTTAGGGTTTTGGAGCGGGAGAGGGTGAATCGGAGGGATTTGAGGCGGGAGATTTCAGGGCGGAAGTCGGGGGAGGGCGGCGCGTGCTGGAGGGGGGCTGTGGAGACGCGCGTGACGCGGTGGTGGGAGAGGGAGACGGAGGTGAGGGTCGGGGAGAGTGGGGGCGGGGGTTTGGGGGAGTTGAAGAGGGAGTGGGAGGTTCTGGTGCGAGGGGTGAGGAGGAGGTTGTTTTGGTGGAGGATTGGGGTTGCCCGCGCCATGGTTTAGAGCGAGAGAGAGAGTGAGAGGAGAGGAGAGGAAGAAGACGACGAGGAGGAGAAAGGGAGGGGTAGGATAAGACGAGATTCCGGAAGCATATACCCACCAAGGTGAGAGAGAGAGAGAGAGAGAGAGAGAGGGGGGGGGGGGAGAGGGAGACAACGAAGAGGAGAGAGGGAGGGGGAGGATAAGACTGAGATTCCGGAAGCATATACCCACGAAGGAGAGAGAGAGAGAGAGAGAGAGAGAGAGATGAGGGGAGATTCAAACTGTCAGTTATGTACTTAACTTAAGTGTCCTGAACAAATTGTCATCCCTTTTTAAATAGGGAAAATTTCAAAATACCCCCAACCTTTAGACCCAAGTTCAATTAGACTCCTAACCTTTTAAAAACTTCAATTTTACTCCCAACGTTATCTTCCGTTAATCAAAATGCCCTCTTCCGTCAGAATGACTAACGAATTTCGTTAAAAGCTCCGTTAAATATCGTCCCGGTCGAATTTCAATGATCTGAGCCGTTCAATGTGTTCAAAACGTGATTTTAAGGGAACACGCGAAAAAATCGGAAAAAAAAATGAGCCGAAAGGGCTTCATCTGAATAGTTTTTTATTGAACTATTCAATAAAAAAACTGTTCAGATGAAGCCCTTCCGGGTCATTTTTTTTGCCGATTTCTCGCAAATACCCTTAAAACCACATTTTGAACACATTAAGCGGCTCGGATCATCAAAATTGGATTGGGAAAGGGGAGGTGCGGATTGATCCGGATTTTGTTCAAGTCAGGGCGTCCGGATTTTGCTTGGTCCGCACTCCTTTTCGATCGATGATTCGAGTCGCTTAATGTGTTAAAACGTGATTTTAAGGGGTACCCGCGTGAAATGAACAAAAAAAATGACTGGAATCATCTGAACACTTTTTTATTGAACTATTCAATAAAAGACTTTCGGATGAAACCCTTCCGGTCATTTTTTTTGTTTTACCCTTAAAATCACGTTTTGAACACATTGAGCGGCTCGGATCATCAAAATTCGATTGAGACGAAATTTAATGGAGCCTTTAACGGAATCCGTTAGTCCTTCGGACGGAAGGGGGCGTTTTGATTAACGGAACATAACTTTGGGAGTAAAATTGAAGTTTTTAAAAGGTTGGGAGTCTAATTGAACTTGGGCCTAAAGGTTGGGGGGTTTTTTGAATTTTTCCCATTTAAATACGTCCCATTGGTTGGCGCGAGCTCTCTCTCCTCTCTCTCTCTCTCTCCCTCGCGCCATCTCCTCTGTTGGTTTTCTTGGTGGCCTCTGTATAATGTGCCGGGTTTTAACTTTTGTGCGTGTCGTTTTCGGATCATAATCTCGCATAAAAAAATGATTCGCGTAGGTCAGCAAGAGCGAAAGAATGGAAGTGTTTTCCCAATTTTATTTTATTTTTATTTTTTTTTTAAAGTTTCTGGAACTTGCGAGAGCCAGAGTTGTAACCGGAAACTTGGAGCGAGAACGAAATGATGCGTGCACACGAACGGGAGCGCGATAGTGCGAGCGCTAGTGTGGCAGTTTCCTTCGAAAGTAGTACTATTTAAGATGAGAGAATAATTTCTTTACCGTAGCAATCAATTGTGACCGTACAAAAGTGTCATAGGTTCAAGTTTTAATTAACATTCATACCGTCCAAAAGTGTTTTGAACAGTTGCGCAATTGACTCCATAAATAACCATTCGCGACTCTGTCATTAAAAAGATTTTCCCTTCAATAAGTTGATCAATCGCAGTCTAAAGCAGTCATTCTGCCGTAATTCATTGAATGGATTATCCCAAAGTACAAGCTCAAACAACCTTTATTTAATAGAGATAGAGAGAAGAGAAATGGATGGTCAACGTGATCGATCATGATCAGAATTGAACTGCAACAAAAATGTAGTTTGATTATAATTAATAAGGTTGAAAATGTCTGATTACTGGGATGTATTATCGAAAATGATTTAGGTACCAACAGGAAATGTAGGGAAATCGTACCGATGGCCGCGCCGGGCCGTCTTCGGCCACCGGACGGCAGATTCGAGCCGTTCAGAAATTCTATAAAAAAAAACCCGAGGGTGCACGCGCGGGAATCAACTGCATCTAATGTGTGTAGGATGTTTGATCTAAACACTCTATACATATATACACGAAAATAAGGTGTTTAGATCAAGTACCCTACACACATCGGATGCCGTTAATTCCCGCATCGGCCCCCTTGGTTTTTTTTATAGAATTTTTGGACGGCTCGAATCGGCCGTCCGGTAGCCAGAAACAGCCCGGCGCGGCCGTCAGTATGATTTCCCTACATTTCCGGTCGGTTCTCATAGTAGTACTCATGTATTATACCTACCATTGCCCAACAGCTCTTCAAAAATGAAATGATTTTTTTTTATTAAAGTGCACCACTGCACAATATAGAATTTGTCATTGTCAAATTTGGCAAAGCCAGGGTGGGTATTTATTAAAACCTTTTTTTCCACGGGCATTGAGCTAGTTTAAGGGCCATACACTTCATTTCGATAAGTCCCAGGTCGGTTTCACAGTCTATGATAGAAAAGAATGTTGGCTAAATTTGCCCTCCTCATGTTTCGTTGAGGTTCGAAATTTCTTTTTGCCGATTAAAAAAAATTGGTTAAATGGTTCTTTGAAGTCGTCAATATTTTTCAAAGATTAGGAGCACATATTGAGCGACAGAATAAATAACACGTTAAGATGTGAGCGCACATCTTGATTGAAATTGCAAATGAACATGAAAAACCACTAATCGGAGTTGTTCCAAAATAATACCAAATCTTCTACTAAAAAAAAAAGAGAGTAAACTTTCTAGAGGTATTAGCTAGGCAAAATCTACAAACGTGTGGGAACTAATGAGTAGAAACTATTTACTTGAATTTGAGACGATATATCATTACAATGCTTCCTGTAACAGAAACAGATGCAAACAAAGGATCAGAAATTCTTGTGAGCCAAATCCTTGACATACATGGTCCTGAGACTACTACCTTCACATGGACCATGCAAGAAAAACGCAAATTAGAGCTTAATTAAGGGGAGTAATTAGCACGGCCTACCTATCGCACCTTTGAAATATAGCACAATCTAGCCGATAACGAATTAATGAAAAAGTAGTTTCATAGCATGCCCTAGTTATACACACGTCGTGAACGACTGACACATTTTTGGAAGAATTTATGCTTCCAGAAGAGTTGAAGAAAAAGACATTCTGACTAAAGCGGTCATAATATTTCGCAGCTAATGGCTAACCTGAACAACAATGTAATGCAACAACCACAACAAATTTTCACAAAGCTAAAGGGACACGCCAATGGCTAACCTGCACTACAGTGTTAAGTAAGAAACACCACAAATTGTCACGAAAGAAAGCAACACCACAAAGCCTTGTATACATGCTCAACACAAAGACTCGTACCAAAAATCATAAGACTTGAAGGGTAGATCGTTTCATTCTACACCGTTGTCATCCGTACCAAATATCACAAAGTCACATAAGTTTTTGTTTGGTACAGTTTTGTACTAAAGAATTATCCGAGGTGAATGAAGGAAAACATCTTGATGGTCATTTGATGCTTTTGCATTTTCTCCAACTCTTGCTCAACCAAGCAAATGCAAATCATCTCGACAGTATCCATCCCAAACAGACAGGAAAACCAAATTCTGTTACCATTTTCCTCCTAAGAACCACCCATAACGAAATCAGAGAAGGCACTATAGTCATCCTCCCCTTGACTCTAAAGCTGAACAAAAAAATTCCAGGGAAAGAGATTTCCTGGATTACCTGCCTCATTTGGAATCAATTTCAGCCACTATACCGTTTAGTGATCTGTCATTTACGAGACTTGTAACAAAAAACCCCAAAACTGAGTCATGACTCGTACTCATGCCATGAAAACAAAGAAATAACTAATCAATCAGCAATAAAAAAAAGCAGTCGTGAATTTTATTCTCTCCTTTAAGAAGAAAAGAGTGAAACAGAATCCAACTTTGACTTCATTTTGCATGGAAATGTATAGAAGAATGTTATCAGTACTGACCAATCAATGATGAACTATCGGATCCATTGAAAGAAGTTGGAAGCAGGAGAATTTCAGTCCTTCCAACCAATCTGGAGCGAAGGTGAGCCATCTATATATTGGTACCTTCAATATTTATTTACCTGTATTTGCACTTCACGAGAACTTACAGAAAAGACAAAAAGCCATCTAAATCGGGATTGTCGGAGAAGAAACAAACTTCTCAAATGGCCGCATAATACTCTCATTATCCTGGACTCATTGGTTTCCTTCGTTAACTCCAATGTTGTTGAGCACCAAACAAGGGTACGAACGATTACAATTGTTATAACGGTGAAGAGAAACTAAATTGCACACCAGTCTTCCCACGGTCATGCTCAAGTTGTTTCAGTATGTAACAGTAGTTTACCTGAAAACAAAACCAAGCCAGCAGTGATGTTACATGGGATTGGTTGGGGAGGAGAAATAGAAATTCCAAAGAAACTGTAGCAAAGGGGTTTTCATTCATTGATAATTTAAAGGATCTTATCCAGATGAAGTTGTCAGAGGACTTTATTTTTTTGAAAGGCAAGTTATCAGAGGACATTGCCAGCAACTTATCAACTGTTTGAGCAACATTGGCCTGTATTGCAAATTTCAACATACATACATAAATGCTTTTTCAAAAGGACAAGATATAAAAAGATATGCATAAATAAACAAACTTATTGCTCCTTTTAATCGGAGATTTAAAACGTCTTCTAATAGTCTAACAAGGGAAAATGTTTAATATTGTGCTGTCCAAAATACTTGCAAGAAGATGATGCAACACCTTTAAGCTGCTTCCAAGGGCACACCAAGGTCCTTGGGCAGCATCATAGATGAGGACACATATATTGGGGAAAAGTTAGCACTATCTAAAACATAGCCTAAAACACCCTGCTGCATGAACGTCTTCAGGAGTTCTTTTTCAATCCTATAATCGTCTGGAGTATCATATAGGAAAGTAGTTTACGAGACAAGGAAAATATGTAAGGCCAAAAAATGCTGCCATCAGATCATAGCACCGCCTATTTAGATAAGTGTGATTAGTCCTTTGTTTGGAGATGACAATATAAGGAAATAGTGAAGACGAAGAATATATTGACATGAACTATTGATATAAGAAATAAGATGGTAGGAGAGAACAATAAAAACATGACGCAATCTGCACAAAAGAACAACTTCCCATCAACCATCAGGTGTCAAGCAAGTTTGTCGCAAATTTACTTCGTAAATAGGTACTCTTTACAAGAAAGAACTAGATGGAAAACATCTCCTTCAAGATTACAGTTACACTGGGAACCACACTTCCTTGTGAGTTGTGCCTGTTGGATGCACTTTGCGATTATCAATGAAGGAAAATATTTTCTTTTTTTTTCCTTCCCCTTTCATCTACAAGCGTCTACTGATTCTTAGTTTAATACACAGATCTCAGGACAGAAACTTACCTCCAATCGAAATAGTTTAGTAGGTACAACAATTCCAAATCCCGCAGAGCTTCGGGAAGACTCAAGGAACTTCTTGAAAGAAAAATCTCGAAATGCATTCTCTGTTAATTTGGAAAGATTCCCAGCACAAGCAAAGAAATGCCCGTGGATACCAGCTTCTCGCAAAACTCTCAATGGAAAATCGAAAGAAAGGTCCGCAAAACCTGTAAAAGCAAGGTCTCCTCCAAGAAAATCCCTACTTGAATAAGTATCAGAACTTTCATTATCGAAGTTTTCTCTAATTTGCCTCCTTGGTTCAGTAGGGCCCCATCCCCTTGGCTTAAACCCTAACAACGTCATCGGGCCTCCCAAGTTGCAAACCGGAGAAGAATTACCACTGAAGAAGAATCTCTCTGGCATAGAAGAGGGCATATCCAAGAATCCATTTCCCCATGGAAAAATGGCACCACCGGAGACCCCAAAGTTGACTGCAGCGTTATAAAAACCCAAGGGAAAAGCGTAACGAAGATGAAACTCCTGTTAAGAAAAGCCGGAATACCTAATTAAAACAGAAGAGGCTTGAGAAGTAGCGAATGCCAACAAATAGACGGGCATTTATATAGCACGGTTACATCAGGTGGCCAGTGACATCATATTGGTTAAATGGATCAATAAGTGGGGCAGCATCTTAGTTCCAGTTGTTATTTGGTTATCAAAAGAACACTATTCCAACTATACATATATGACCACATAATGTTACAGCTAGAATCATTAAAAAGCTTAAGAACCAGAACAAGGAAACAACTACGTGAACCAACTGCAGTCAAGGAAAAATAGATCAATCCCCAGAACACTTGAGGATTTGCAACCAGCAAGAGCAGACGAATAGTATTTATTTGATTTACAAGGAAGAGACCAGTAATTAGGGCTGCAAACAAACAAGACCGTTTGCGAGCAGCTCGAGACTTGGCTAGATAATGGCTCAGATCGGGTCAGTTCATGATACAAACGAATGAGCCCAAGCTAAGAATTCTGGTTGGTTTTGTAAAGGAGCCAAGCTCGAGTTACCTAAAGCTCTGCCGAGTTGGCTCGCGAATATATTATACTTTTGTGATAAAATCTCCCTTTCTTTTACCACCAACTAACATGGCTGTCAAGAGTCCCAACTTTGAGAGATCACGTGTTAAGAAGTTAATCCACCAGGAAGATTTGTAGGGGAAGGAATGGTCTTGAACTTGTATTTCTTCCGATTTGGGACAAGGTTCATTCTCAAATGAACTTCCTCCCTTCTCCCTCAATCCCACATCGGTCCTCCACAGAAATGTGCAAAGCGTCCTTTGAGCGCTGAACCTAGCTTTAGATTTACGAGCTAAAGCGAGCCGAGCTCGAGCCAAACCTCTGCAGCTCAACTCGAGTTCAAGCTGACCCATTTCTTGGCGAGCCGAGCTCGAGTAGCCTAAAGCTCGGCTTGGCCCGCTTACAGCCCTACCAGTAATCATGGGCACTTATGGGAGGAGTTGCTTGAGGCAATTTAAAGAGCTTCAAGGGCAAGAGGAGGGTCTCTGGAACGAGTAAGAAGCTTTGCATGCCTTCATGGTACTTCACAAAGGCTAGGGCCAGTTCCAAGACAACTGAAAAGTGAAGGTCAATAACCAGCCAAATGCTGAATGACGCCCTCCTGTTTTTCCCAGGGAACCTTTCAATTTACTCAAGGATTTCAGAATGTTAGAACTAAATTCTCTGCCTCTCTACAGAATATGAAAATGACCATGGAGCGAAGGCCGCCAAAAAATACTTCTTCTACCAGAATTATGCAGAGAAGAGGAAGTAAAGAGGTTTTTTTTGTCAAACCTCAGTCTAAATTACGCAGAAGTCAACTGTTCATGCTCAACACAGGTCAGTCAAGCACTGAAGCCCCACAAAACCAATTATCTTGACTGAAAAAGAAGACCATTTTAGATTTATACAACGTTAATATCAAACACTTTGAAGAAGAGAGTGGGAGAGAAGATATATGTCATAAAGTAGCCACATTATGTTTCATTAAACCCAGAAGGGTGGGATTTCATTAGTGGAGTGAAAAGGTCAAATAGGTCAGACAACAAGATAAAGCCCATTTGGTCCTAGAATGATTCCAAATGAAATTAAAAAACAGACATAAACCAAATTGCAAGTTACTTGCAATAAATCAATAATATCATATAATTCAACATGGGAGCATCACATAAGTTGACAAAATGCAAAACAGACCACTTTGAAAATAGTAACTCAACAAGCAAGGCGGAAACCAAGACCAAAGGCACTAGAAGGTACTAAACCTGGCGCAAAAATCGTAAGCTCCGATAATCAGGTATAAGACCGCCAATTTGAGAAGTAGAAACAAAAGCATATCCTCGAGTTGGCCTCAGAGGTGAGTTTCTCTGGTCAATCTTGAATGTATACTTTAGGGATGAGAGCAGACCATGTCCAAGCTGCCTCCTTATTGACCTAGATGCAATTTGTAATGGGTCTGTTAAGGAACGCCAGGTAAGATTGTATGCCAAATCATGATTCGTAGAAGATAACAGGCCAAGAGACAAGCCCAATTCCCGCTCTTTGTAAGATGAAAAATTCAGCCAATCCTTGGAAAGCAAAGATACTCGACCGAGCACAGGAGATGCCAATCCTCTCAATCTAGGCAAAGACACACCAGCACTGACCTCTGATGTTTGGTCCCAGCCATAGGCCAAAGAACCATCCCAAAGGTCCCCAAATCCAAATAAGTTTTTCAGCTTGAGTGATCCTTCAAGTGACCAAGATCTAGCCTGCAAAAGTATTTTGCGTAGTTAAAAATCATGTCCATATTTGCGAGTGCACATCAAAAAAGCATATTCAGAAATATGTAATTTGAGATGTAAAAGTTCCTGAAGATAAACAAGTGCCAAGAATTGGAGGACAGAAGAACTTGACGAGGTGTTATTTTGCTGCTCTCTTAAGAACTGAAGTGTAATATAGTGCATGCATATCTCTGTTATTTGACTGCATGTTGATTCAGGCCAAGGCATCCGGGCTGTGATTTGGCTTTCATAAGATGTCATTTCCAAATAGTGCAAAGCAATAAAACAATGTCTTGACGTCCTTGAAAACATTCATTCAGAAATCAACCACAACATACTAGCTGAGTGCAGCATAGGAAATAGTTTTAGATCCCTAATGGTCCATGCGTATTGACACAATTTTGTGGTCCCTGCAGATATAGAATATTGGGACAGGAGGAAATCAGCAGAAGGCTGCAGCACAAATAATATCCTGAGTCTTTACAGAAACGGAAGTAAATCAAATGCCTAAAACAAGTAGGTGATTGGCACTGTCTTGCCAACACAGAAATAGTGAACAGGTTTCCAGAAAGAGTAAGTCTACACGGGTCAAAATAGGAAAACTGTTTTATGTCCATGAAACTGATATTAGCCAATTTTGTATTTACTTTAGGCAACTTGAGAACTAGATACATGGATCCATACTTCAAGTCGCATTTTGCGATCCTATATGATCCTACAGCAAAATACGGTGTCAGTAAAACCAAGCATTGTCCTTACTCATTAGGACAAATAGGAAACTGTCACAGACTAACAAATCGAACAAACTACCCTTTTCTGGGAGCTGACATATCAATTATTCAAAGATGTTCTTCAACTTCTTCCAAAATGGACTTTTTACCATTCCTACTTCATGAGGAAACTTGCACCAAAATCAAGTATTTTCCAATTACCAACGTCCTATAAGGAAGCTTGCAGAAACAAATTTTTTACGAGATATCATGAAATCAGGAATGTAACAAGTGTTAAAATGAAAAGATCAAAATCCAAAATGAAGAGTCCTGGCACCTGCTAATAATCATCCACTCAAAGTCCAACTAATTATGAATTTACGATTGCAAGTCATTAGAAATCGTGAGAACTATATAAGCTGAAACCTTTCATGTACGAATTAACCCAAATAGCAAAGCAGTGTAGTTGTTTGGATTTGAATATAATTTCTGTGGTGTTTCTGTGCCTTCGAGCATCTCCAACCAACCTTCATTTCTTCAAATGTTCAAAATGAAGATTTTGTGCTTCCAACCATATCTCATTTACATTCTTCATATATGGAGAACCACCTCTCAAATGAAGAACATTCTTCAAATCCAAATTAAAGTATACATAAGTTGCGATTTTATAATCTAATTGATATAAGATTAGTATCATTACAAATGTATTAACAATACCTTCAAAATGAGATCAATTCTGAATATGGTTAAATAAGTAATTAACAAAGTAAAAACTTAAATATTAGAGGGGAAGTTCAATTTTGCAGAGAAACGAATGACTTTTTAAAAACTAGACAAAAATGAAGAATTGTGGTCGGAGTGTGTGTAACCAGTAAGGTTCTCTATATACACTTTTTGAGTAAATAATATTATTTTGATTCTTCAAAATGAGGAATTGGGTTGGAGATGCTCTAATGGGGAACATACTAACCACAGAAAGTAATCTTTTCCAGTACATAGAATATCATTACTGAGCTGTTAATTTCTTACCAAAAAAACTAATCCTACATAGCTAACATGACCCTTACTGTTTTTCTGCTGACATATCCAGTTTAGTTTGCAATAACCTCGCATAAGGGCTAGTTTTTTAATTCAATATCATATAAGCCTGTTCCAGGAATTATTTGCTCCTAAACGTTTTAATTTCAACAGCTAGTTGTAGGATTGAATAGATGTCATCCAACGGCAAGATTTTTGGACAACGGCTAATTTTTTAGCATCAAAATGTCTTCAGATAACCTTTATACACGAGTTGTGAAACATGAGAGGATGACCTCAAGGGCAGCGCTCTCTTTGTTACTGACTTACTGTGATGAGTCTTATGTTCCTCATAAAGCTAGAATCATCCAATTAGTTATAGGAGTCTGAGTATACCAATAGAGTGAAACCAACTCTGGTGACTTGTTAGCGACTCCTTATGTCCATAGCTCTCTCGTTACATATATATAACATATCTCTTTAACATAAGGTTCCTTAATAAAACAGCTGTAGTTTCTCTTTAGCCAATCAACACAAAGGCCCGCGATATCGTTTCAAAAAGATATGTCCGTGCTGCCACCGCATAGAGTGCTCAATGTAGGTGGAAAGGGAAGGAAAACGGGCATAATTCATCCATCATGCAGATGAATCAATGGAGGCTTATTACGCGCACAATGTGCGAAAAATTGTTGTTCATGGCATTTCAATAAGAGATGCAACTCCAACCAGAGCCTTTATGCGATGCCGGCAAGAATGAAAAGCCAATATGCTTGTCTGACGAGTTGACAATCGTACAAACAAATATCAGACTGTGGTTGCACAGCAGAGAAGTAGGATCCCGCAATTCATTGCTTAGAGAACATGAAGTTACTTATGTTTGGTAAGTATTTAATGCATAGAGCTTGCCTCCTAGCTCAGTCAGTAAAGCAGGTAATGGGCACTTCATTTGGTGAGGATTCAAACCCCACCCCCAGTCCCTTTCCCATAGTATAGTATCGAATAGGATTTTCTTGGATGAAAAAAATATCTAATGCATAGAAACATATTAAACGGGGTGACACTTAACTGTGACGATTGTTTGCTGATCGCTTGGGTTTCTGTTCGGAAGTATAAATTCTGATAGGTGCAAACAAGCCAAGCCAAGCTGAGCTTTGAAGTGTTTGAGCTTGGCTTGTGCAAAACTAGTCCAGCTCGAGCTCAAACTCGGCTCGTTTAGTATCGAGATGTTAGAGCTCGGTTGTTTACTAAAGGAGCCGATGCTTTCCACACAACCGAGCTCTAATAAACGAGCCGAGTTACAACTAACTCAAGCTCGGCTCGTTTAACTAAGCTTAAAACTCGAACTCAAGCTCGACTCGATTACAAACAAGCCGAGCCTCGAACTGCTCGCATTGCTCGCTTCATTTACAGCCCTCATCTAATCTATGATTGTTTAGACCATAGGCTTAGCAGCAAAAGACTAAGTTTGTGTTTCGTTTCAAATCGAACAGAAAGCCATTAAACCGTACCTCAGGCTTCGAGAATACACCGAAATCGCCGGAGATAGGGTTTTTGGTTTCGACGACCTCAACGACGACGTTCGCAGTGCCCGGCAACTCCGGCGGGCCCGCATCGAGCGTGATGTTGACGGAATCGAAGATTCCGAGGCGGCGAAGACGAGCATTGGCGACGGCCGCGGCCTGGAGGAGCTCTTGCACCGTGGTGGCGTTTTTCAGGGCTTCGATTTCGTACTCGATGAGTGACTCTTTGGTCTTCGTGTTGCCTTTGATGAACACGTCGTGGACTCGGAGGGCGACGCTGTTCGTTGATATGCGGCGGAAGAGGTCGTCCATATCGGCTCTAACCACTGGTCCTTCTTCTCCGTCGCCGAAGTCTTCTTCGTCATCCTCGTCCAATACGTCGTCGTCATCCTCGCCGTTGGACGCTTCGTCGAGAACTGGTGGTTGATCGTTTTCGCGTTCTTCGGTTGAGTCTGCCATGAAAGAGAGAGAGGTGGTTGAAGGGGATTTGTCTCCGAGAGAGGTAGAAGGCGGTAGTGGTGTGATCCGGTAGAGAGGACAGGAGTCTTATTTACGGTGTGTTTGGAGATACAGAAAGAAAAGAAAGGAATAGCATTCTCTTCTAGTTCTTGTTTGGTTTCTTCTACGGGAGGAAAAGGGGGAAAACGTACAAGAAATTGAATAAAAAAGTGTTTACAGAAGGTTCAGAACATTTTTGGACGGTTATGATTGGTTGGTACCGTAAACAAGACAATCTCATAAAAATATTTCTCCTATTTTCTTGTCTTTTAGTAATTAAATTACATATACAAGTTTTCGCCAAAAGACAAGACATGGAGTGCATATATCAAAAAGGAGAGTGGACATCATTTCTCATTTTATAACACGTTTTAAATGAAGTGAAGTTTTTGTAGTCATAGACAAGAGACTCAAATAGTAGCACTGACACGTCATACGGCTCACTTCGGTTACAAAATTGGGGTGGATTTAAATTAGATACACTGGCGGTGTAAACATTCTTTTCCTTCAAATCAATTAGATTGCACCACGTCACCATATTTTACTAATTGAGAGCACTGTTTCGACATGTGGTGTAATCTAATTGATTTGAAAAAAAAAATATTTATACCGCCGATATATATGATTTAACATCTAACGAGGATGTGTTATGCTTTACACATATGAGGAGTGACAGTCCAACATAGGAGGTTTCTTTATCTATTTTTGAAGTAATTTCTTGCCTTTTGTGTCACATAGTAATAGTAAAATAGTTAAAACATAAACGCATTGAGCATATAAAAACCATATAGGAACAAATAAATTTTACCCCGAAAGTACCCTGAAAAAAGCAATGCATGGTTGAGAATCACTTTGATAATTAGGTCACACACATCAAAGTGAATTTCAATCACTAGTTACTCTTTTCGGGGTACTTTCGGGGTAAGTTTTCTTTGTCCCTGGCATTTTCCTGTCACAAATATTTTCCTATTAGTTTAGGGTTCTTGCTGGTCAAGTTTTGTAGCCTATATGAAGGCGTGTTAGGATTATGTATTATATACGGTCAATAATTACATCATTTTGTTTTTCGCAACAAACAAGTTGGTGAAGAGTGTCACGGGGTGGTCTAACAAGGGGTTGCTCGTATTGAACCCTTCAAGTCGTGCATGGGAGACTAGAAGTAAACTGTTTCCATTTTGAAAGCCTTGCAATACTAGCTAGCCGATTTTGGCTACGTGACTTTTTGCAGATAATGTTTACTTCGGCTGCAGCGATTAGCGCGGCCGATGGCTCCTGATGGGACGGGATTTCGTAGTAATCGCAGCTTTGGCAGTAAGTTACGCCTTCGACTACCACGTCTACTTTCTTCTGCATTGGTTTGGCCGGAAAATGCCCATAACCCGACATCGGGAGGAGGACGAGTGAGACCACGATGGTGATTTCCGCGGTTGGAATCGATTGAAATTTTGAATCGAAGGGAGTGAAACTGAGATAGGGGTTAATAGAGTTGTTATGCGCGGCGATTGCAGATGGTTGGATTGGGGATGTTCTTTAAAAATCTCATCTTAGGATTTTATTGGTGCCAATAATAATATCCATATCTATTACAGTTGATATTCGATTTTGTGTTGTCTATGGGTCAACCGGACAACATAAAGACCGATGAAATGATTAATACGGAAAAGATTGAAAAACTTGATACTTCAATAAGTTGACATTTACATTTACTTTCATCTGCATTTTAACAGCTTACAAATGAACAAACAAACAAAAGAACACAGCAACAAAGATTCAACCTTGTTTTTACCTCTGTTGTATACATGGAAAGTTGCCTTTTTGCCTCACAAGAAGAATACACGAAAACTTATAATAAGTACGGAATCGTAGGCTCAACTTGATCTATCAACTTCCTTCTACAGACAGAATCTCAAGCTCCGCCCACCAAAGAGGAGAGAGTTTAGGGACAGCCCCATCGGGTCCTATTGATGTTATCTCTCTCAACCTTGCAGTGACCTCTTTCATTTGCGGCCTTCGCTTAGGGTTAGGGTTGACACAGGCTTTAATCACTTCATCTATTTGTTCAATCTGCTCCTCTTGGAAAGATTTTAAAGTTGGATCCACCATATCTCTAAGGGAACGGTCCCCTGTCAAGTAATCCGATGCCCAGTCCTCAATTGACCCACTGTGAAGTCTACCGGTAACTATTTCAAACAAAACGACACCAAAACTATATACATTGCTTTCTGGATGTGAGTCCATCTCAGCTGCAGCTACTTTGTCCAACAAAACAAAATCTGAGACCTTTGATGCATAATCTTCAGTTAGATTGACAGACGAAGAGTGGAGGTTTTTGTGGGCAATTGGTCGTTTGAGTTGGTGCATGTGATCAAGGCAATATGCTATGCCCATTGTAATCCTCATCCGCATCCCCCACTCCAAGTGTTCTGCTTCTTTTACTGCAAGAACAAGAGAGTTAGAGATCGATCTCATGTATTGCGGAAGATCTCATGTATTGCTTCCGCGAGGTTAACAGCGAATGCAGAAGGACGCAAACAAGGAATGGGAGTTAGTTGTCAATTGGCACACGACACAAGAATATTGAAATCTTCATTTCCATGTAAATCACAAGAAATGGAGGAACCTTATAATTCTAAAAGAGAGAAAAAATAGAAAAAAAGAACCTTTTAATAACTCAGAAATATAACCTTTTAATATCTCTTGCTTATCCCTTTCCTGTTTTGGAAGTACTACCCCTGAATCTGGTTATTTTTATTAATTGCCACTTGATAAATTGTCAAACTGAAGATTTCTAGGTATGAACAGAGTATAGATAACTATTGCCCATGTTCTTTGTGGGTTCTTATTTCTTGGTCATGTGCATCACCAAATCAACACGGCTTAGGCATTAGGTATTCCTTGTCCTAGTTTTTTTTTTTTTTTTGACAAGCTTGTGTCCTAGTTGACAGCTGGGTTTTTGCATAGAAAAAGATATATGGGACAGTTTTATGGGACAAAGTCCAAATGTTATCCAGTTGTTTCTTTGCAATTTTAAGAAAGAGATCATAGCCAAGCTGGTTGCCAAAGACAGACTATCCTTGTGGTGGTGATATGAAATAGTCAAACCCTACATAATACTGGTATAGCTTCCTCAGCACCAAAATAGTCAATATAAACTTTCGTATCAATCTAACAATAAGGCTAGAGAATGATTATAGAATTAAATAAACATCTAGAAAAACAGCTTGACTAAGACTTTGATGGTCTTCAAGGCTAAACAAATAAGGTGCTTGTCCAACTCTTGGGGTTTAACCCAAGGCTGAAGAAACATTAGGAATGAAGTCACCAAACCTTGCTCATACAACTGTTAGAACAAGAAAATGTAACCCCCTTATAGGTACCCATATCCACTTTCAGGTTTGTTTTTCATCTGTGTCTAACCAAAAAATCAAGCCAATAAACAAATTAGTATATGCACAAAACTGAAAAACGAAGTTAGATGCTCACTGTGTAAATGCTCAAAGAGTGTCCCGTTTGGAGCATACTCAAAGACCAACATTCTGGTGAAAGGCTCATCCTCCTCACAATAGCCAAGAAGATTCATAAAATTCTTGTGATTCACTTTTGATAACGAGTTGATCTGAAAGCAATGTAGAATGACTCGTTAAGGGTGAGTGGAACTGATTAGAAACCACAAAATGCTATTATACTCCTAAGCAATCTACCTTGTCCCTGAATTGAGCTTCCAGATTAGTTGACCACTCCTTGGCAGATGTCACAGCAATTGAGGTAACAGCAATTTCAACCCCACTAGACAAAGTCCCTTTGTATACTGTTCCAATAGGTGAAGAACCAATCACGTTACTGAAATCTTCACAAGCTGCTTCAAGCTCTGCTCTCTTGAGCTTTGGCACACCTGGGAAGAAAAGAATCATGCATTTATACGATAGATGACTTAAAGCAGTGCCAGAAATATAAGCTCGAGACAGGTACACATGCGAATCAAAACAAATAGGAAACGGTGAAAATACTGGTGCCAGGAAAATAACCAAATAACATGCTATGCAACGAATTGACCATATTGACACAGGATTTATTTTAATGGTCAACCATAAAGGAGCAGGCTTTGTCCTTCTAGGCCTCCATAGAATATGACACACAAATTTAAAGAAAATTACCAGTTACAAATGCTTTCTGCAGCTGTCCACTTAATCCTGTGGCCCAGGGTCTGACTGCAACTATCTTGTTGCCTCGACAAAAGACTATGCCAATGACCAAAGAAAAAAGTAGCATAGGACCCACTATGGCTGCACATATTATTAGAGCTCGATGACTGTTTGAGTTGGAACTTTTGACTGGAATACTAGAGTTTTTTGCAGTCGACGAAGGCGTCGGACTGACGAAGGACTGTGAAGAAGCATTAGGAGTAGGGGCAGTGGAGGGTGTGGGAGATGGGGAAGGGGAAGAATATGGAACGTCTGATCTCGGCGATGGCGATGGAGAAGCTGTAGATTTGGGTGATGGTGATGGAGATAACGATTTTGGTGGAACTGGAGCAGGCTTATTATCTCGAAGCTTCCGATGAGCAGCATTGCCAGTTTTAGCATTGTTCCTGGAAAATAACAAAAGCAGACATCAGACATGAAGATGTGCTTTGTAAGTTTCATGATACGCCATGTGTTCAAGTGGGATCAGGAGCAACAATTCATGCTTGTTAAGATTTCTAACTCGAATTTTTGGAAGTTTCGTGAAAATGAAGGTGTTGGTGCAACTGCACGGAAACAGACACAGATCCAAACAGTAGAACTTGCGATAAGAAGAATATCTGATTTGACCATCAAACAAGTTACTTTGCCTGTCTATATTTTATGGCTCTGCATTGTCATCGTCATACCTCCCATATAATACAAAACTGTTTGGAAAGAAACCGGATATCCATTGCCTAGGATGTAATTTCCATTATAATGTTAAAATCCTCCATTTATGTGGATCCAGAGCTAAGAACCTTAACACCAGATATTCAATTGATTTTCCCTAATTGTTAGTAGCATCTACAAATGATCAAAAATCAACTCAATGCCTTTATTGGTGTTTTAACACAATAAATGGATAACTCTGCCAAACCCACAACAAAAGATAGACTGTTGGCAACTTAGATCCTAAATTGGTATTTTAACTCAGATCCATTAAATCCAAACAACAACTAATATGCATGAAGTTTCCCAGCCATCAACTAATTTAGATCTACGCCTGAATATAGAATCATCAGATATTAAATTCATGAAACTCTATAACATTTTCCTTTTTCCTGCGCATGTGCTTATTTCTCCCTTCAGTTTCAAACTAGGAAGAAAATTCTACTCCAGTAAACGACCAAAAAGATAGAAACAGAGATTAACTCAGATTGTCCAAAGTGAAGAAATTTAATGAGCGCCACTTACAAGACCAAAAAATTTGTATTCCAACAATCCAAGCCAAACCACGAACACGGGTCCGGTATTCGAAAGCCGTCATTCCAATTCGACAAAGCCAAACCTGCGTACAAACATAAAGATTTCATCAATTCAGAAAACAGTTCTTCCCGCTCTTCTATTTCCATACAGTTCCATCCGTGCGAAATTCAAAATCTCTTACCTTCCTCGTCTAAAGACCAACACGAGCTCAAATTCTGATACAGCAGACACACGACGAGTAGAAAAATCGCAGACCGACGCTCTCTCAACCTCCAAATCTCGATCATCGCAACCCTCAGCCTCAACAAACACGAAACAAAAACCTAGGTCTCTTCCTCCAGAACTCGGATCACGCGCGCGAGTCCGAACACCGAGCCGACTCGGAAAACAGCGCAACAGCTCAAACGAGTCAAACAAAAGCCAAATTGTGGACAAAACTGGCGGAATTTTGTAGAGATAGGGGATCTTAAATGCGTTCACGGGTATGAGAATGGGAAAACCGCGTGAAAAAAAGGAACAAAAGAAAACACGGAGGACTTTTTGACTTCCAAAGGAGCAGAAAAGGCGACTGAGTGGATACAGTGCGATTTGGATAAGCCTTCTGCGGGCTACAACTATTGAAGGGAACCCGTGAGGGAAGGGTTCAAGGGGAGGAGAGAGAATAATCTCAGAGAGAGAGAGAGAAGAATGGAGTTTTGTTTTCAAGGTGCCGGCGATGGTATGGTATTTCAAGTTCCTCCCTCTCCTCCATGAATGTATGTCGTTTTCCGTACGTCTCCTTATCGGTTGGGGGGGTTTTCAAGCTCAAGTTTACGCTTTCTCGCGCGAGGAGAATATTCACCTGCTGCCGACACCTTCGTTTTAGTAAAACATTTGTACTACTGTATTGTATATCTTCATGGCCCACGTTTTAAAAGAGAGGGGCCAGACCGAAAAAAGGGCAATGTGATAGAAAGTGAACCGGTTCCAATCGATATGATTTTTAGCGTGGTCGATGCTTTCGACGGGATTTAAAAAATGAACGATTTCGATCATTGTTAAAATCCGAGATTCGTGTTGTTCCCGTCTAAGCCGTTCGTGCTCGACAATGGACGGCTGTGATTTCATCTCGATGAGATATTGTTCTGCTTAGATGAAATCTGAGCTATCTGTTGCCGAGCACGGATAGCTCGCATAGGGACGACAAAAACCCCCCAATTCTCATTGTTTTCGAACCCACAGATGGTCTAAATTAGTCGGAACCAATTGGACAGAACCCTTGCCCATTATAGAGATCTCCAAAAGTTTCTTTGGAAAAGGTCTCCAAAACATAAATCAGTAGTATAATAAATTCACTTGGAATTTTAAGATCCCCGCGTATCAAAATGAATATCCGTAATTAATTTCACTTTCAAAGACATTTTGAAGAAAAATATTCGGAGTCCACGGAGTTATTGATGGAGTAATAAGAAGAATTAAAAAGGGGGGGGGGCCCAGAAAAGGGGTGTGTAATCATGAATTCTGTGTCAGGTCAGCACTGAATACATTCACCGTTCGCATTAGGTGCATTCAGCTCACCTCCGTGGCTTTAACCACCATATTCCTCCGAACTACACATTTTAAACCCGGATTTGGACCCACAACAGTGATTCGATTCGTTCTATTTATTCGATTCGTTCTATTTATGGTCCGAGACATTTATTATGCTCTTGCAAAGAACAAAAAAAAAAATTATGAGAGAAGCAGCTTGTTTAGACATTTATAGATGCATGAACAAGTTGTATGAGTTGGATGGTCCAAGTGATTTTGAACATAAAGGGTTAATTCTATACGTCTATAGTTTATATATATCTATAGACTATAGGTATTCGATCAAGTTAACTTACTTTGTAGTTATCTACATGCTGTTTGAATCACCGATTGTAAGCCTAGGGCGTGGGATCGAAAGTGGACAAGGTTTTGAGAGAATCTGGTGGATAAGGATATGGAGATTGGCTGAAGATGTGCATTTAAATCTCGAAATTTTGAGTTTAAATTTTTCAGATGAAGGCAAGAGAAAAAGATCGAACAATGAGAATTGGTCAAAGAAAAGATACGTGATGACATGAGAATTGGATTTTATTTTTCAAAACAGAACTAAGCATTTCTTGAGTGCACGTCACAAAATATTCGCTTAAACCTGAAGAACAAGTTACTATTGAGTTAAGATCTGTGATCTATAGGATATAGTATTTGGGTATGATTCTCTCAACACGCTAATATAGATTTTACTGATAATGTCGACAAATAAGATGAATCGACTTTTGTCTCTCAATGCGCTAAAGTAGAATTCAGTCTCACTATTTATTGTCAGCAAAATAAGACCGGCCATCCATATAGTTTGCTAGTAGTAATAAACATAATCCTAACGTTGACATGTAATTTTTTTTTTACTTTTGGGTCTTATTTAAATATATTCCAATGCTGCAATTGGAAGTTTCATAACCTTGGAGACCTTTTAAGCAAAGATTTAATAATTACTATGTCCACACTTACATTGTTGAATACTCCTAGGTGGATTGGGTTTCAAGATTCGCCATGTTCGTTTTGAATTTGCTTCCTATTTTAGCGAAGTTGCGGCTCTCCAAAATGAAGTCAATCTCCGAAATGCAGAACACAAGTATAAACTGTGTTACCTTTAGCTTATTTTTTTTGGTCTTTATTATTATTATTTTTTTTTTGCGCATTTGTTAGTTTCGCATCATTTTTTTTTTTTTTTTGGGAATTCTTGATTTGTCTCCGCCTGAAGAATCAGACAAGTCAAAATTACGATGGAAACTCAATTCTATTCAAATGTCGCGTGTGCATTTGTAAATGAATATGTGTTTTAGAGGTGTGCAGGTTGACTTACCGTTAAGCAGAACAAGCCCTACAACTCGTCAAATAGTTCCCATTCGTCTTACTATCTGAATCAAACTGTTTTATCGAGCCCATTTACATAAAAATGTGACAAGTGACGAAATCTGTTGTCAAGGCAGTGTCTTACCACATGTGCCAAAACGGGAGAAGATCGTATCCAAATCTCATTAAAAAAAAAGGGCAAAAAGCTAGATACTGAATTCAATAAATATAGAAAGAGAATTCTAACAAATATAACTCCGCAATCATACACAAATATATAAAGAGAATTAGATAAATATAGGAAAAATGCAACAAGCTATATATGTGTTGTTAAATAGTACCCTATAAATATATAACAACACCTACCGCAATCATAACACAAATTCGAGCAAATATATATCCGAAGAGGTAAAGAGAATCAAGGGGCAGCTAATGCCACCTGACCCAACCAAGCTATTCAAAGTCAATTCCGTGTTTTTTTTTCCCCTTTGATTGAGTTGGTACTTTGCAGACTTTACAATCAAAGGAACAAACTATTCTATATATACAGATACAGCATTTTAGCATTCTGATTTTCCTGTTTGTTCTCTTCTGGTCCAAGGCAATGTCTGGCTTAAAAGAGCCTTTGCCATGTGCGGTTATTACATCTAGCAATGCACATCATATCATATGAGGAGGAGGTGATTCTAGGGGAAGGACGTGGTGTGGGGGCTAATATGAATAGTCAAACCCAGCAAAGGGAGTATATAGGTACGACTAAGTCATCACATAATTCGCGTGCAGGTGTGCGAGTGCGAAAGTGTCTTTGAAACACATCCTAAACTAGTGTCGAGAATTAAGAGCGCAAACGTAGTGCGAGAAGTGAGAGCGGGGAGCGCGGGGCATCTTGAAGAATTATATGTCACCAAGGGTATGAGTTGATATGGCCCGACCGCCATAGAATGGCGAATTAATTTGTTTCCATTTAAAGGGGACAAAGTGGACCAAAAAAAAAAAAATTTAAAGGGGACAAATATAAACTTGTGTGCCTTTTGCATCACCAAAACCAAGAGTAAGCAAGAATTTGAACTTCTTGCACCTGATATTCTTCCATTATTGTTATGTCTCTGTTCAAATTCTAGGTCACAAGTCTTTCTAGAATAGCGTGTCCGGAGGTTCAATTCCATGAACAACATCGGAAGAAGTTGTGTCATCACATTTTCATATCAAACGATACAAGACGGCTAAATTTCTCATTTCTCAACTTTTACATTTGGTCGATAGGATGGTACATACAAGATAGCATAGAACATGCGTAAAATGAGTAAAACTTGGCTATTGAAGGTACACGCTGCAAGTGCAAATCCAACTAGATGTGCAAGATGTATATTCCATGTCAAACCAAACTAGAACCGAACAAAGTCTATCAATTGGCATCAATGCATATTCCACCCTCATTCAAATTCCAATACAAGCACTTAACGAGTTCAGAAGTGAGAAGACTCGTGTAACATTTGAAGGAAGAACAAATTATGGCCGTTTTCCAAACCTAAAATTCTTGCATAATACGGTTCGAATTCTAACAGTTATGCAACACAAAACTTCAAACTAACTGCTGAAAATTACAAGAATATATGACAGACTGACAGTAAAACATGCAAGATAAGACTAGATTAATAAGTACTTGCCAGAAATTTGGCCTCAGTTGTTCACGAAAACATAAGTGTATAGAAGTCACATCCATTGCTTCTTGAGACTAAATAACAAAATTGCGCCCAAATTAACATATTCTGATTTGCAAGTCACAAGATAGAAAAAGAAAAAATTGTCAGCATGAATTCTACCAGAGATAAGGATTACAGAAGAAATTTACGACACAGAGGTTTGCTTACTTCAACTGTATCACATCTTTGCCCCTCTAGAAATGAGAATATCCCCATATGGCACATGTTGCTCAACTCTTATGAAATCACGAGAGGCAAGAACTGCACAGAAAGCATTTCCATGTCAAATTCCATGAGCGAAATTGTTGCAAGTGGAAAAAGGAAAACTTTCAAATGAATAGGCTGATACCACAAGTTTGATAGAAGAGATGGGCTGCTCTTATTTTGTTCATCCCAAAGGCTAGCTGGTTTAGGGATTCCTTTTGAGAGGATCCTGTTGTCTCGAAATGAGTCTTCAGCTGCCTGTAGGCATCAAGTCCAATTATGAAGCATAAAGTAGGAAAATGAAATTTATGATAAGGACATAGTCCAAGCCAAAGAGAAATAAAAAACAATGTTACATTCGAATAGAGTTGGTTATCTGATCAATGGCTGGATTCAAGATTGGCTGTTGGGTTTGTGTAGGTCCAGTTTCCACCAAAAGATCTGCGTAAGTTGAACATAATATTTAAGTTAGTCCCACGAGCACAGTATAAATGACCATAATAACGAAGGACAGTGGTGGCTCCATGAATTTTGCCTGGTAGGGGTGTTCAAATATGTTATCTTCCCAAGACAATTAAAACAAAATTAACCTCTATTATATGAAATAAAGCATACCTTATTAATGTAATTCAATCTCCCTCAATTTCATCAATATAAACTACAATTTGTAACTTTTGACACATTGATTACTATATTGACTCGGATAGACAAAGACTATATTGACTCCAACATCCTATTTTTTCATATTCTTTTATTACGCTCATTGAAGATGCATGCAAATTTTATCAAAATTCGTAAATACAGAAAACATATGTAGTTAGTTTCCAAATTATTGGGTCTATTGACCTGATAGTCGTCCACCTAGAGCCACCCCTGGCTTGCGATGAAGTAGAAGAGAAAGAACAGATGGCTATTTACCATTCTCAGGTGTCAGGCCATTTTCAGATAATCTGGCTAACTTGAAATTTGGGTCTGGGTGCTGCCATGGATTCTCCTCAGCTACTGTTTCAAGGCTGCTACCACTGTGTCGGGATGAAGAATAAGGCCTTTTTTTGTTGGACCTGAGAAGTAAAAACATCTCAATCGAAACCAACTACAAAAAGTTTTGATGAGGCACCAGATTAAAGTGATTATGGACAAGTCAAAACAAAGATTTCAAGGAAACCCATCTCAAAATCCAATGGCTGTACATTGTACGGTAGATGTATGTACATGACATCACTAACCTGCCTGAGGTCCCATGCCCAGATCCTGAACTGGGAATAGATCTTACTTCATCTCCTGCATAGTGTGCAATCATGAATATCAGAAATCTTAAGGCGTGTACGAGATGATACGGCTTGGAAAAGTAGGACATACCAGAGTTTCCGGGTGTGACCATCACATTGGCTTCATTCACTCTCACACCATCGTTAACAAGGTTGTTTCTTAGCTCCTCCATGAGGACATCAGTTCGTATCTCATTAACATTGACATTTGTCCGTTGCTTCTCTATGGAAACTCCCAATGAATGGGAGCCAAGTCCACCATGCACATCTTCATGAGGCTTTCAGAGCAGAAATTTGTTATCAATAGTAGAATGTTTGTTTTGGAAACACTGAAGTAAGAGATTAATTGAGTGGCTTACAAATCCCATTGAGTCATTATAATGAACTCTCTCTGCAGGTGATGATGCAGAAGGTTCTGGTGGCTGGGGTGGGGACATCTTCCCTGCATGCAGTCGTGGACTATTCTTATCTTCTACTTTCTCAAACAAACAAACAAAAAAAACCCTTCTTCAAAGGATACTGAGATAGAGTTCTTACAAGAAGGTGAATCATGGGGAGGTTGGGTACTTCTAACCCATAGTTCCAAAAGAGGTTCTGGGTAATGTACTTCTCTATTTCCAGTTGTAAAGAGCCCACAGAGTAGTACTGTGGGAGGCAAATCCATGAGGTTGCCTATCTTCATGGTAGACATGGCGTTGAAACGCTGAAGTGCAAGGAGTTGTTTATCATAATCAATCTCAAATATAATCCAAGTCTGTCCGTACAGAACAGAACAAAAATGAATGTTGCATATTACAGGCAACCTTTCTTTTTCTTCCTCTTCTTGACACAAGATCAGAAGCACTCTGAAGCCAGGACTGGTATATGTGTCCAGGAATGATAGTTTGCTCATAATCCATGGCAAAGGCTGCAGGCTTCCTTGCCTTCCTTCGTGTTGGTCCTTGCCTCTGGAGATCCTGTTGGGGCTAACAGCACATGCATATTTGAGATTTGTTCATTTCAAACTGAGTCACTTATTTGTCTTATTTTTCGCACATTATTGCAGTACTTGCAGATGTTTAATTCAGGCTACCTGACTAGCTGCCTTTCCCTCATCAGGTTGGTGATAAACCTGATCTTCAGGATGCTGGTCCAGGATTTCATCAGCTGTAAGAGAGCCCGAAGTCAGCATATCGAGATTCCAGAGGAATAACTTTATATCATTCAGGTTTATATGTCATCGATCACTGTGCATGGGAATGGGCTCCATATTTACTGATGTCTATGGCTTTTCCACTTGTCACAGTGTGTTCTTGTTTTGTTGAAACATAAAATGTCAATGGACATCGATGCTTTAAGAACCTTAAGGAGTTAGGAGTCGAAAGCTCTATCCACATAAGAGCATTAAAAGGGACTAACAGAGAAGAAAAGCTCAACCCTCATCTTTATAAACCAGTGAGTTGAAACTATTTAGGTTTATCCACTGCAGAAGTTGCATCTCAGGATATCGGGATCAACCTAATGTGGCATCCTTGATCACCTCAAATGCTATCAGTTCAGCCTTTGGGCATGCTTTCGCCCAGAAAGATGGTGATGGTGTTTGTCATGAATGAGTATAAGAAAAATGCTTTGTGAATTGTGACCATAAAAGAGGCACAATTAGCTACCGGATGGGATAAAACGGTAAAAGCAACAAATCTGTGAAATTGTCCCACAAAATTCTGCTTTCTTTTCGGATTTTAATACTGAGTGTATGATATCTTACATGCTTAATGCATCATAACTGTATCTCTTGGTCAAGCATTCCATTGATTGGCCATATCATCGTATTTGCCCAAAATAGAAATAGGCTTGTTGTGTGAGGTTTTTACAACAAAACTCCAAAAGAAACAATTGCAAGTCCAGTTCACCATGTCAATAATAAGGTGCTCATCAGTGATCTATAATTTGAAAACCCACAACGCATGTTTAATCTTCTGTAAAAAATACTAACTTCTAAGTGACCTATACAATAGCTTGCACAGTTTCTTTCATTTGTAATTAGCACTATTTTTTACCGGTTATCCTAGTAAGAACTGACAACCCTACCGATGTGGTGCATTTTTCAACTTTCAGTTTTATAAGTAGTAGAAGCATCATTCTGTTGCTTACGTTTTTGAGGCTCAGAAGGAAGGGGTGGAGATGGAATCAGAGAACTCGGAATTTGTGTGCGTTCTTGAGACGTAAAATTTGCTTGTGTCTCGTCATCATCCCCTTCAATGTCAAACCTGCCACACCATCCAAAACAACCCCAGACACAAAATCAATAACAAAAACGAGTCCATGAACTACAAAAAGGCAACGTTCACTTCCTCCCTGCTGTAGAGGTATGAAAATGAATATAGAAGTTATATAAGGTGATAATAGTGTAGGAAAGTGGAGTAAGAAATCCCTTAAAGCAGAATTCACCATCCATTAATAACCATAAATTACCTCTCAAAGCGACTGTAACGATTGGCATCAGTCTGATACGAATCAAATCGGTCAAATAACGTGATATTAGCGGCATCAGCTGAGAGAGAGAAAGAGAGACAAAAATGGTTTAGTTGATAATGTACTAAGATGGTGAACTCCGAACATAAATAGGGAGATAGACATGCTTAAAGCCTCATGAGGCAGAAGGATGCAGGAAAAAGTAGAAAACCTTGATGGTATTGCTCGGATTGAGCTTCTTCCCTCGGATCGTTGTTAATATAGGGCTCATCCACATTGTCTAATCGCTGCAAACAGAGGAATGACAAGCAGAGATTTTGGTCTATGGGATATAGGATGAATTTGATTAGAAAAAATGCCAATAACCGGCCAATAATACAGAAAAAGGATTAGAAAAACACAATTTTCTATACGTTAAAGGGTATTGAAAATTTAATTTTTTGTACTCTTCTGGACCTCTTCCGATCCGTGGTTGTCAATAGCATAACTGATTTGATAGACCACTGAAATGGGTTAGGGATAGAATTCGACGTTTATAATATGCTTTTGAAATTGGGAAAAGGAATAAAAAGGAATGGAGAATGTTTAAGAGGGTAAAGGGAGAGAAAATTGGAGAAAAAAAATACTATTTCTAGACATTCTAGTTCTCACTATTTTCCCTCTTTCTTCAGTGTTTTCACTAGCAATCAAAGAAGAAATTTTTCCTTCCTTTCCATTTTTTTTTTCACAATTTTAAACACACCCTTCAACTTTTAATAAAATATTCACAAAGTTGAATATTCACTTGAAAGATAAGGGAAAAAGCTACGATTGTATTTTCATTTAATTTGTTAAAATAAAAAACTGACACCATCAAAAAGTATACAAACAGACAGTTGGAGTAATTTGGAAAGAAGCAAGTGCATAAGTTAAATACAGAGTCTTGATATATGGTTTTCAAGTACTTGTGACATGTAGATCAGAAGAAAAAAAAAGTCCTTGTGACATGCGTCACTTTTTTCCTCTGGTATTTAGTCGTTATTCAATGAGAGAGGAGAGAATAAACATGGACAGTTACCATTGCGACATAGGCGGTTTCCTGGAACCCCATCATTGTGTTAGTGTAATTGAGGGACTGCTCAATCTCTCCAAGCTCTGCATCTTGATTGTTATCAGGTAATGTAACAGCTTCAAACCTTCAAAACATGGAGAGAAAATTCAATACCTATGGAAATTGACAATCCTACCCTTCACTAGTTCGTACCCTTTTTTACTAGTAACTCATTGTGTCTGGATCAAGCACGGACCCGGATTAATCTTCGAAGGACCAATCTCGTTTTCCGTTAACGGAGCCCAATTTAAGTTGATACAAAGCCCGAAACAAACTGATCCCATAAAGTTGAATAAACTTCAAAAAGTTTTAGACATAAAACTTGAAAATTGAATTCTACACTCCTTTTTTGACATCTACATTTCTTTTTTTGGATTTTAGTGTTAAAAATGTATGTAATTTTTTTATTAGAAGACAAAAAAAAGGAGTGTAAATGTCAAAAAAAAAAGAAGTGTAAAATTCAATTTCCTAAAACATTTGAAATGAATAACATCTTAAGTTTCAAATCTTAGATCACCAGACAAATCTTGAGAGGTATAATTTACCTACGTCCCCATTGTGTAACAAAGATGGAGCCCAAACAACAGAATATTCACTCAATACAATGACTGTGGGTTGACAATCACGTCCTTCCCTAGCTCAGATCTCAATGGAGCTGTACTGAGAAATCTACGAGCGAACCTAAAACTAAAACATCCTGCCATCCTCTATAGTGCGCCGCCACTTTAACATGAACTACAGTAACTGAAATCCTGTTAAATTGTTGTCATGCGCCTAATTTTAATCCATACCAAAATGAGCTAAAATAAAATGCTCGGATTAACTGGAACTACTACTGGATACTGATAACCAAATCATGCTAAATTACCAAAATGCACCTACTTTCACCCTGTACCAAGTTAACGCTACGATGCCCTGATTGTTAACAAGTAGAGGCCAATAGAAGCGGGGACTCACTTTGCCTGAGATTTGCCCTTGGGGAGGAGGGTCGGATCCGGTACGGATTTAATCTTCCACGCCTGGTTTATCTCCACCTGAGATTAACGCAGTTATGAAGTAATTCTAGACGTCAACATCTCCTCGTTATTCAAATTAGTGATTAAGCAAAAACAGATGGAGTTTACGTACGTACCAAAAAGCGATTCACGTCATCTACCAATACAAAACAGGAAAAAGTAAATAAGGCTCTATAATTCAGATCTCTCTATAAAAGAGAGCTAAACAAGGTACAAGAATAAAAGGGTTACAAGCTTACCAAAAAGGAGTTTTACTTTTCGTTCGTAGACGATCACTACTCCTCCTGAGAGCAAGCCAAGCGAAGCCAGCGGTAAGTCTCAACTCGGTCGAAAATTGGAATTGAGGTAAATTTACAGAAAGCGTACCCATGAGAATTCCGGAGAGTCGAAGAGCCATTGGAACTGACGGATTTAGGATCTCTTCGCTGTCAGTAGCGGATAAAAATTAGCGAACTCGAATTCTGATTGAAGTAGAAGTAAGTTTGATCGAAGCAGTATGGAAATTGGAGAAGAAATTAACTGACCAGATTTTGATGATGTTGAGCTTGTCAAGCTTCTTCCGATTGATCTTTGCGTGCATTGTCGCTGCCATCCTTCATAGTAGAGAGAGAGAGAATTGAAATCATATTTGTAAGATTACGAAAACAGAGCGAGTTAATGGAAATTGCAATCGTAAATTTGTAATAGGCGTAAATTTGTTGAAACGGACATAAATTTAACAAAATCTGGGAATAATACTTTACAGAAGCTAAATAGAGTGAGGACTAATACCAATTCAATCGGATAAATTACAAACGGTCTGAGCTAATACACAGAACAAACCGAGTAGTATTCAGAAAACTGGACAATGGATCGTGTTAAATACAATTCACAGCTTGAATTGAACGAAATCGTAGATTGAATTAGGCGTGAATTTGCAGAAACAAACGTAAACTAAGAGTCGATATAACTACAGAGAAAAAAAAAAACAGAGCAAGACCGAACTTCGACTCAGTCGCATGAATTACACAGAACAGACAGTGTAATAAGTTACAACGATTCACAAACAGATAAACTGAAATTCTATTTAGAGGAGGAAGAACACAGAGGCTTCGATCAAAATTCGTATTGAATTACGAGATAAGTAGTACAGTATACGAAACGTAAAGGAGTTTTGAATCCATCACCATATCTGTCCGAGCGGGGCTTTCCGAGCCAGGAGCTGGTGAGAGTAGAACATCTCGATTCGGTGTTGAAGCCACTAAAACGCTGAGAAAACACAAGGCAAAACAGGCGTGCTTTCGAGAGAGAGAAAGAGAAGTTGTTAATGGCGGTCGAAGTTGAAAAACGTGTTGATGTATGTATATGTAGAGAGAGAGAGAGAGAGAGAGAGAGAGTGGTCACATGTGAAACGAGAGAGGTGAGAGAGTGAAGGAGTAATGATGAGTGGTAGAATTGGGAGTTGCAGTGAAACAGAATACCGGCCGGGCCAGAGCTGGAGCGAGTGCGCGCGCGGAGAGCATGTGGCGTTGGGAGAATCGGGAGGGAAAAGAATGTTGTGTGTGATAGAGTTACCCCTTGGGTCACACTTTTTTCCATGCTACGCCTAGATTGAGATTTGTAGCTTGTTTAGATGGAGTGTTTAATTCTTTCCTTGTTTGTTGATTCTTTAAGAGTATGTTTTGTATGAATATTTTGCTGAGTTTTCAAGACTAATAGCTTCAATTAGCATTGAACTACGTGTAGAAACAAGAACCAAGCAAGCCGGATTCACAAGTGAAAAGATATTGGCTTACGGACTTGCCGTATTCAGGCTACGATTGGGTGGGAAGGGCACCATCTTTCGTTCATTTCAAGTGAAAATCACACTCTTAATATTGACCTACAATGTTGATAAACTTTTCATTCCAGGGGAAAAAATGACGGAATCAGCTTCTCATTTTCTCTCTCTTTCCTTCCGATATCTCTGCCCGTATCATATCAATTCCACTCTCTCAGTTTGGTTTTGATGACAGGTACATTTGGGGTCACTCCAAAGATGGAGACTTCAATGTAAACTCAACATCCTCTCTTCCTTTATCTCTCAAACTCCATTCCTCATCCTCTACCCCCAGCACATGTATTCACTCTTCTTGGCCAAACTTTGCATGGAACTTCGTTTGGTCCTTACCAATCCCCCATAAAATCCAGTTTTTCTTATGGCAATTGAGCCACGAATGCTTACCTGTAGGTGACCTCTTAATTAATAGAGAATGGATGTCACTTTTGCAAGCAATCCTCTGAGAGTCACGTCCATCTTTTTCTTTAGTGTGAGTTTGTGAGGCCTATTTAGTTTGGTTCTGAGCTTGGGATTTGCATTTCTGAAACCCCTAGTCACTCCGTTCCTTTTTGGCTAGGATGGTTGTATAATTTAGGTCATGTCTTGTCTATGGATATTCACAAATTCTTTTCATGGATATCTTCTATTCTATGGTGCATTTGGCTTGCCAGAAATAAATATGTTTTTGAATCCTCAACCTCTTCCCCCATGCATGTTATCAGTCATGCTAAACTAATGGACCAATCTATAACCCAAGCCTTTTTCCTCCTTAAACCAGCTAGATTTTCCAGTGAATTTGGGAGGGGTTTTGGGAATGTTCAAACTCTCCAAACTCTAGGAACTGCTCAACGGACACCTTACCACCAGGACTCCCTTTGCTCTGATAGACAAGCAGCCTTAACTTTTCATTCAAATCCATGTCCGTGCTCTCAAAATATACCTGTCTTGGATATTTTCTGTGCCACTTTTGTTAATTTGCAGCTCAAGAAAACGGGTGCGGGTCTTACCTTTCTAGTTAACTCTAGGATTGTGGGCTCCTCTTTCAAGAACTCCTATTCTCACAAGGATTGTGCTTCTATCATGTCTCTCATAACGGCGGTGAGTTGGGCCATTGATAACCATATGCTACATTTAAACATACACACTAACGATTTTTATCTTTTCCAGCAGTTGAGAAGCTTTAAGGAATTCTCGGCAATTGCAGCCCCTCTGTTTTTTGACTTTTGCTTTCTAGCTCAATAACTCCACATCTACAGTATAACCTTATGCGAGCGCATCAGAATTCATCAAACTCTCCTTTCGACAAAATTTGCGGGCCGCTTTCAGGATTCACTCTGAAGTTAACATATCTTAGCCTTTTGACAACGGATAAGCTTTCTCAAGTGGATCTTTTTTGCTTCGGGAGTTGCCTATCTTTATGCTTGTTGTTCTCTTCTTTCTAAATTTCAGTCTATGTATTCTTTTCTCTTTGGGGCTGTATTTATTATCAATGACTCTTGTAATGACTTTTATCTATCTATGAAGTTCTTTTTTGATGCCAAAAAAAATATTGACCTACAAAGACGGATCCATAAGTTAGCATTTGTAGGGGCACCCAAATTAATAAATTTTAAATTTAACACATACATTTATAACTTCTTGATTAATACCTTCTTTTTTTTCCCATAAAGTAGTAACCAATTGATAAGTATATATGTAATTTCACCTTATCGTTAGCAGAAAATGATATGTTTGCACAAAAAGATTGTGCGAAAATTTAACGTTCTAAAAAAGAGATCAAGATAAAAATTCTCAAAAAGGAAATCTAGAGTAATTTTATTAGAACACTATCATATATATTTTTTTCAGTATAATGGAATATTTAAAAACGAGCATAATTTTACTGGAGTGGGAGCTTGCGCCCCTGACGGGACTCCACTTGTGTGTGCTCCTGTTGACCTCCGCATTAATGAATGATGAGAATGACTTATCCACGGCTCTTCCGTGAATAAATTATTTACGTCTGCGCATGATTTCATCTGTCCGTCTCGACAATCAATGATCCGGATTTAAAAAAAAAAACTCTTGAAAGAAAGAGTTTTAAAATCTAGATTGTCTAAAACACTTTTGGACGCCCTAAATCAAGAGCTATAAAACTGAGTTTACGAAAACCTTCGTAATCTAATGAAATTGGGGGATGGTGCTGTGCAGTGGTGTGCACAGTACCGTGCTGCGTATCTCAGAGGCATCAGATCGTGCATCCGACGGCTTGGATCTCATCTTGGCAATGAACAACTCTCGATCATTGGTTGCTGAGATGAGATCCTAGCCGTCGGATGCACGATCCGACGGCTCGGAGGTGCGCAGCAGGGTGCTATGCACCTAACTGCACAACTCCAACCCGAAGTCCAATCTAATGTATGATTTTATTTATAAACACCAAGTGATAGTGTAGTGGGCCGAAATATCCCTCAGTTCATAAAATCCAAAAGGGGTACCATCATATCTCGGAAGAACCATAAGGTGTTGTGTCATTACAGCAAAACGATTTCAAACAAGTATTATCCCACAAGTATTGCCGAACGTTTGTCTTATTATCACTCGGCAGTTTTATCGTTACTCGGGAGCTCATATTATCGCTTGGCTCTTCTTCGGCAAAACTTAGCCTTCTTCGGCAAACCTTAGTATCGTTCGGCAGATCTTTATATCACTCGGCGGTTCTTCGTATTGCTCGGATTACTCCACCTGCTCGGCAAACATCTTTATCGTTTATCGTTCGGTAAAATATATGGATGCTTGTTATTGCTCGGAATATCTTGCTATTGCTCGGTATGCAGACACGACAAGTCATGACATTCTAGAATCTTCTGGAAGCTTCCTTTACTCGCCACCTAACCCTCCACTTATGGAAACCCGCTATTAATAGTCGTTTCTTCCATTAATAGTAACTTTCTATTAATAGCCGAGACTTAACCATTAAGTCTCACCTTTTCTCTATAAATACAAGGCTCCCCCCTCACCTAAGGTACACCTCTCTCCTCTCCTCTCTTACATAAACAGCTTACATTATCTGCTTTACGTTTCGTTTTATCTTCCTCGGGTACTAACTAGCTCGTCGGAGGCTCTACCCGGAGGAACCCCCCTTCGGTTTGCAGGTGTCAAGCTCGGCAGCAACCTCCTCACGCTCGGCAGAAACCTCTCCAGACTCGACGCGCCCCCACACCGTTCACAAGGAGTAAAGTGGAATTCACCCCCCCACAGATAGTGTGCCAAAAAACACCCAATAATTTTTCCTATTTGTACGGGCTATTAGCGGCTGCTTTTTTCCAACAACTGGAGGATTGTATATCTTCCTGTTTTGCCTTGATGCGACGAAACTTCCTTTTTTCAAGTTTGTGTACAAAGGGAACAAATGGGTGGGAGTGGGATCATGGCGTTGGATTGGCAGTATAAGTACTAGTTTGGATGGAGGAATTTTTGGGTGCCGGGGGTACCACGTCACCCGGTCGACGTGGTGCCCAAACAACATATTCGGGCTATCAAAAAGTGTATTGGACGGTCCAGATTGAAACACATTCTCTCCTCTCACCCCAACACTCTTTCCTCTTTCTCTCTCCAAATCCGAGCCATCCACAACCTAAATGGACGCCCCAGATGCGCCGAGCGGGCACCACGTGGTACCCATTCGGCACTAAAAATCTTCTCGTTTGGATGAGTTTGTACAAAAAAAATTTTTTTGGGACTTCGCTGTTTTTTTCTCAATTCTTACGAGATTGGAGAATAATTTTTTAGATTATAATTTTCTTTTGTGGTTTTTCTATCATTTTATTATGATTTTTTTAATTACGGCCTATATTTTTTTATTTTTATTTTCAATTATTCTCATCGAGACGAAAAATATTATGTACTCCGTCTCTCTCCCCACACAGTTTCACAAGCTTTACGCGTAGTTAATGCGCGCAAAATATTTCGGGTCATTCTGCGTACCCTTCAGACTAATTCATGCAGCTCTTTCGAAGCTGTTTCACAAGCTTATGTGGGATGAACTGGCCCAAGAGTTACTGAGAAAGATAATCGAAGACAAAATCTTAGGATGGATCAACCGGTAAGTTTCGGTCAATTTATGCGCACCTCTAAATCAGTTAAATCAACCTTACATTCTTTCTCATCGCACCAAATAAGCACCCAAAACAAAACAAAACAAAAAATCTAAGCGAGTACCTTTAAAATAAAACTCCAGACTCAAAACATATTCGGAAAACATGTTTGAAACCGTTCAATGAACGTAAACTTACAAATTATTTAGGGAAATGATTTTGCCGCTCTTTTTTTTGTTAACGCCACCCTCCTGTAAGTATATTTTGCAAGGGGTGACGTTAAAAAAAAAAAATGTGTTGGCAAAATCAGCGGCCATTATTTATCCTACCAATTACTATACAGTATTTAGAAGCAATTCCAATACGCAACAGAAAGCACACACCAATGTCTCGTCCTTTCTTCTTCCTCCTCACTCTATCTCTCTTCGCCACCACCCTCTCTCTCTCCTCCCCCTCCCCGCCCATCCCAGACCGCTTCACCAAATCAATCCCCCATTCCCTCCGCCAAAACTCGTCGCCCCAAGAATACATCGAGCTCACCCACCCACTGCCCTCCGATCGCCTGATCCCCTCGTGCTCCCTCCAAGCCTTCAACCACACTTTCGGCGACACCATCGGCCGCCCTCCCACCTCCGTCTCTTACTCCCCGCCGTCCGATTGTCCCCCGCCATGGTCCCACGTCGTCCTCGAGCTGCGCGCTTCCTCCGACGGAGAGCAGTACGACCGCATCGCCGCCGTCTGGCTCGCCGGTGCCGAGATCCTCCGGACCAGCACCGCCGAGCCTAATGCCGAAGGGGTATTCTGGAAGGTTCGCAATGACGTCACCAGGTGAATTTTTACTCGTCTTACCAGTACTACAATACTACTACCTCGGTCTCAAATTGCTTGTGCTCTATTAAAACAATCGTGTAATTTTTGGACAAAAAATAAAATATTTTTGTTCATAATTTATTAATTTCTTTATCCCAATTTGAAGAACTCAAGAAGTACTTTAATTTGACAGCAATTTGGGATGGATGGAGTATCTTGTAACCTAGTAGACTTATAATGAAAGGGAGAGGATCCCGTCAATTTTCTTCGACGAGCTATAAAAAATAAATGGTTCTGATCATTATTGTGGCCCGTGAGGGGTCCATAAATGGTCCAAACTGGACCGGACTGGTTGGAAGAAACTGGACGGGATATGCCCCTGGAATGGAATCCTGGTGTCCAACTGTTCATAACACAATTTGAAAATAGACTGTGAAGTACTTACAGTTAAATGACGTAGCTAGTGGATGAGAATGGGAACAATTGCAATGTCAATTAACCCCATGGGATTGGCCAATTGAGGTTTGTCCGGTTCTTAACTTTAGAATCCCGGAATTAGTGGATTCTCCGGCTTAACTTAAAGGATACTGGTATAAGTTGAGGTGCAGTTAAACTGGTTTGGATACCTGATGGTCTAAAAAAAAAGTGTTTTAGGCTCCGTTTGTTTGGGCGTAAAATATTTTTCTGTGAAATGTTTTACTTATTTTTCGGTGTTTGGTTGTGTAAAAGATGAGGAAAACATTTGACATGTAAAACATTTTCCATTAATTGGATGAAAATAACTTATCCTTAAATTTTCCGTAAGTTATTTTTCGAAATGAACCCACTGCACTTTACTGCAATTTTCATTGCTCAATTTTCTCAATTGTCAGTCCTGATCCGCGTTCAATTCCAATATTCTCATGTCTCTCCACCATTTAAGCCCCCCTTTTTCTCTCTACACTATTTTGTCAATTTTTGAAAATATTTTCAAGTGTCAACCAAATACCAGAAAATAAAAGTTTGAAGTTTATTTTCAGAAAAAATATTTTACATGGAAAATATTTTACATTGTAAAACATTTTACATTGAAACAAACGGAGCCTTAATGTCAATCCGTTCAGTGAGGCCATTTCCAATCCAGAAGTGGATGACAAGGGGAAGGCTTGAGGGGAAATGGCCATCCCGAAATCTTGGAATATCCTCTTTCATTGTAGTATTAGTTATGAATAAATTTCAATTATACTGTATATGCTTGTCATCCCACTAAGATTTTTAGAATACTTAATAAGCACCTTCTCATGGTAGGGATATTACTACTTTTGTGGGAATTGGTATAGGTGCATAAGAATGTATACGGTTGCATCTCGACTTCTTTACAACTGTAGTTGCTCACTGTACTGATATAGAACATGTGATTATTTCCACATCCCATTTGCCCTCTGGAAATTGGATTTCTGTGTTCGTCCATGCAGGTATGCCTTCCTGCTCCAGCAGTCAAATCTAGCGTTGACGGTCATGCTCGAGAATGTTATCACCGACGACCTCACCGGCGTGTACGACGTTAGTCTTACTCTGTTGTATTACAAAAGTAATCACGTTGGGGTTCCACCACAACATCACAAATTAAGTAGGAAATCTGGGCTTTTGGAGGAGAACATAACTGTGGATTTTGTCAACAAAGAGAGCCAATTAGGATTAGAATCTGAGAAATTCAGGGATAGTCCACTGATTAGAAAGAGTTATTCAGATTCATCGGGTCTTTACGAAACACCGGCGAATTTGATAATCCCCATATCCAGTGGGGGTGATGAAGGGTTTTGGTTCAGAATCGAGAGTGAATCGGGTGTTGAGTCGAAGGGGATTCAGATTCCTCCAAATACTTGTAAGGCTGTACTCGAGATATACGTATCATTCCATGGAAATGATGAGTTTTGGTACTCAAATCCACCTGATTCTTACATAAAAATGAACAATTTAACCACAGGGAGAGCCCACGGAGCCTACAGGGAGGTTTTCGTGACAATTGATGGGAGATTTATCGGCTCGGTGATTCCATTTCCAATCATATTCACTGGAGGAATAAATCCTTTGTTTTGGGAACCAGTTGTCGCGATAGGTGCTTTCAATCTACCTTCCTACGATTTCGACTTGACTCCATTTCTGGGGTTTCTTTTGGATGGGAAGGTTCATTTCATTGGGCTTGGTGTGGCCGATAGCATTCCATTTTGGCTTGTGGATGCTAATCTACACCTTTGGTTGGATCATGACTCTTCGGCTGTTGAGGCCAAAACAGTATATAGCCATGCTCCTAAACTATCAATCCAGCGAAGTTCGCGATTTGAACTACTCAACGGATCGTTCAAGATTAAAGCGAAGAGGAAGTGTCAGTTCTCGGGGTGGGTGAAATCAAGTGCAGGGAATTTGACTACGCATGTTCTGAATCAGTTCAAGTACAATAATTTGATAAGATTTGATAAAAATGGTACTTACAAATCCGTTAAACAGAATTTCAAGACAATGAGTGAAGTTAGGGTGGCATCTGAGACGGGTAGTTTGATCAGCCGCTCGATGGTGAAGAGGAAATCCCCTCTCAGAATGATCACATCAACAATCTCTGGATCACAAACCGATGCCTATTTGATGGTCACGAATGTTACCCATTCTTTGAGAGAGAGATTGATTTTCGGGGACTTGTCCAGCTCGTTGCATAACAGTCAGGATTCAAGGGGGTGGATGGTGGTGAAGGATCACAACGTTCTCTCTGGATCAGCTACCACTAACCAGAGTTTCACTTCTATGGGTGAGTTTGGTTGCTACTCTCGGTCTGTTTCGGCTACTGATGGCCGGCTAATCAGAGACAATGCGACCTTTTCTTGTGCATCGTTGATTTAGTTTTCGTCTTTTCTACTTTTCTATCCACTGCCACGGATAGGTACTGTTTCTACGTCTGAGGATATTGAGTCCATCTCATCCCCAACCCAGCAGGATCATGTGTCTCACGTCTCGTTCCGAAACTCAACTGTTAGTAGTTGTAGAAATGTGGTAATACAGTGTATAATTCTTGTGAGGATATGGAAGTCCATCTCAGCCCCAACCCAGCAGGATCATGGGGCTCGATTCTGGTTCGGATTCTCGCTTCAGAATCTCTCTTCTTGTTCCGAATCTCAACTGTTGGTATTTGTAAAGAGGTGGTGATATAATAAGTGAACAATTCTTGTGATTTGTCTGTTGTGTAATTTAAGTGGATAGCATGCTAGATTGGAGGCCGGAAACCATCTTGTGATTGCTTCTCCCTGGTGTCTTTACCAAGCAGTTCCTCCCGTACTTTCGGGCATAAAGTTTCTGAAAACTCGGCCAAAAGAAACGAGAAAAGGTTCGACAACGCAACTATATTGAGAGATCAAATGAACTTTTATTGCTACGGTTACTCCTTAAACTTCCTGAAAACTTAGGCTAAAAGAAAGCACAAAAGGTTCGGAACCACAACTGGAAGACCAAATCAAATTTTATTGCTACAAATGCTGTTTAAGAGACAACGATACATGAATTTATGACAGTTCAAGGAAGAAGGAGCATTTTCACTTTCCGAACACTTTTTTTTTTTTTGGACCCGTTACCTAACACTTCGTAAGAGGATGGTTAACACATTGAGTATAGTATGGCAAAAGATGGGGACACTGCAAAAATACCTTCGGTGGGCCCCGCATTGTGCAAACCGCACAAACGCATGGGGTGCGTCCCGTGCGGCACACATGCGTTGTCTGTAGCAGAAAAGTATTGGAGACTTGTTCAAATCTTACTTCTACCATCGGGACGCCAGAACCCTTTCTTACCGAGAAGGAATTGTTCTTGAAACAAGTCTATGGACCAGTGGAGCGAGCGGAAAATAGGAGTGAGGACGTTTATCATTTCAACAGTGTCTTGAACCAAAACAAATCCACCTGGTCTCAATATGCGATCCATCTCAACAGCAACTTGCATAATATCACATCTGAAAATGAATCACAAGAATTCAAAGTCATGATCATGACCAAAAACCTAGGAATAAGAAAAGAGATGCTAACTGTCATGGCAACTAAACATGTGATTATAATGATTGATAGTCCCAGAGTCAGGTTTGGACCCAAAGCAGACGCAAATGGTGGCACAACTGATGAATATCGGAACCAAAAGATTGTGACCATTGGTGGTATCTGTTGATATCTTTAAATAGGTGGACACATCACACCCATAAGATATAATCATACGAAGTTCATTCACCAAAAGTATAGATTGTGCTTGCGTGCGTGCATGCTAGGTATCTGGGTTATGGACTATGGTTTGGTTAATCATTGTAAGACACTAATTGTGAGTTGTGCTCACTAAGTAAATTATTCTTCTTTGTTTGTTCTAAGGGAAAGCCAAAGAAGGTATGTTTTTTCTCTGGAATTACTGGCAAACAATTTCGTTATCAAACAACAATTATTGCAATCTGAGGATTAGGTCACCACATAGTTAGATCACTGAAACACGTTCAAGAGAAAGATGTGTTACCTTTGAGTGAGGTTCTTGAAGAGGAAACTGGAATGCAGAAGATCATAAGTTCGAGGGTAGGTATTGAAAGACTCGCACCAGTCATGATAGACTCCAATCAATCCTCTATCGAATATTACAGACAAAGTGTCTGGTCCGTTGACAGGGATTACATTCATCACCCATAGAGGCATATCAATAAGTGCTGCAGCATATCTGTAACCAATGTAGAGAACATCTTAGAGCTAGGATAACAGAGGATAAACCAAGTAGGAGTAGCATATATCTGGTATTGATGTTCCCTTCGGGTTTCTGTTTCCATTTTCCGGAAAACTGCTCCGGGAAACATTTTCTAAAAAAAAGCGGCTTTTAGGGTGTATTTGGTTCATGAAGATACGAAGGGAATTATCATGGGAAAGGAAAATCCGAGGAAAACCAAAAAGAATAAATTCTGCATTTTCAATCCATTTTTTCCTTCATGTTCTGCTTTCCCTCCCGATATTAGTATTCCTCAACAAATCCTTGAACCAAATCAAAATTTCTAACTCTGAAAAGATGTTTTCTAATATTCCATAACTTCCATCTGTACAAAATGAAAACAATGAGATTTTAAAACTTTTCATTGATTCTGTCTCCAACAATATGGAACCCAAAAATGAAGGGAAAGATACCATTACCAGATAGACCAAGTTGAATCAACTGATTTTCCTTACCCTCCATAACCGGCATTCATATCCATTACATTCCTCACGCTTGACCAGTTTATAGCAGCGGCTTCTAGATAAACATCTGAGACAAGTGTGGACCAGTGTTTTGTGTCCTCGTAAAAGATTTCTTCAGCGTCTCGTTCAGCAGATAGATGTGGGGGTTTACTGGTAAGCCTTTTGGGCCACTCCTCGGGCCAACTGTAAGAGTTACCCATGCTATCTACTGGCAGAGGAGCAAGACAACTGTCAAGGGGCGTATACCTGTTAAGATTAACAAATAAATTGGCATTAATAACAAACAGTGAATATTGAATCACAATTTCTTAATTTTTCTAATTGAGAAATTCTATTACCATAAAGAATAATCTACATATGAATCACAATACCCAGATTTCTGGTAATTGAGAAACTTGATAACCAAAAAAGAGGATATACAAGTCGCAATTTGATTTCCTAATTATCACAAAAGATTTTAGTCCAAAGAGTATACCATGAAATGTTCTGCCGATTGTTCTGATTGCACAAAGGTGGATTATTATCTTTCCGTTTTCCATAGCAGGAAGATGACACGGGCTTCTTGTATATAACCAGCCCAACACCAGATGAGTCAACAGTTTTTGCCACAACCTCCCAGCAAATAGATTCTGTCACAGCCACCATAGCTGCAAGAAATGGGGAGGGAGGTACAAGAAAATGTACGATTTAGTCAGATTCCAGGATTATGAAACACTAACTCGACTTCAAGGAAAATAACCCTCTTGCAACAGCAGAAAAATCAAAGAAGAAATGGTAAAGTACAATTGCCCATTAAGAATCCAGTCACAAAAGAGGCACCAAGAATGAAATAAACAATATACAAAAACAATGTAAAGATAGGGATACTAGAACACAAACAGTTCCAGACATTCTGATCTCTCTCATTGTTACGGTAAACTGGTGTAGCTGACCAAACAAAAAACCCTCCAGGCCTAAGAATCCTGTTCAGTTCCATTAGTGGTTTCCCACCTGTAATTTTGCAACAAAAACACTCAGACAGATAGACAGAGAACAGCAGGACTGATAGAGTGATAGATAACAAAGAAGAACTAAATTGGGTTTTACGAAGTACCGTTTGCATCCCAGTGAACCCTGCATCGAGCACAATGAATCAAATCATACACGTTATCAGGAAAAGGCAGCCTTTGTGTTCCAATGACAGAGAGCGTAGCCGGAATTCCCCGCTCAAGAGCAAATTGTATCTGAGCCTCATGTTCGTCCTTTGGAGCAAATGACATGGTAATAACATCTTTGTCCAACAAATAGCCACCAAAGCTAGCAACGCCGCAACCAACATCCAAAATAACCCTAGCGTGTTTCCCCCATTCAATTACTGGTAAAGCCTGGAGTTAAGAGAGGAAAACAAAGACAACATAAAGTACCTTATGATCTGATAAACAAAGAGCCTGCATACCTTGCTTTTGAACCAATAGCCATTCAAGATAGACATACATGAGAAATAAAAGTCTCGGACAAAACACTAATGGATTTGGTCGTTTTTGCCAAAAGAAAGAACAGCTACCAAGTCAGTATCAACTACAAAGCACAGGCTCACTTGTTTGGCCAACCGCAGAAGGGGTGTTAATTGGTGTTGCTTCTTGAAAATAACTAGCCAAGCAATAAATATGAACACTTAAATAGTCTTCATGGCTGTAGTTTCATATAGTGATAATAGATTCCTAACAATATCCTTCCTGCGTTAATATGTATGGACACTAACAAGGATAATTTTTCATGTAATTCCTCCCGATCCCAAGCCAAGGATGCTTCCCAGAAAACCTGATATTTTATTTAAAGTTCATTTATGTTAGAAGACGTTGGCACCTGACCATCAGATACCTGCATTTCAAGCTACAATTTCGCAACCAGTTGTATTTTGTGACCACAAATTTGTGAGATGGAGATGCAAGAAAATAATAAATGACCCAGCCAACATTTCCTATTAGTACATTTTTCTTCTCCAAATGCACAACAAATGGACATGGATATCGGTTACATGCAACAATTACGGACAAGTAAATGAACTCAAACAAACAGGAGCATGCAATCATAGACTTAAAAGGTTAAGTGAAACAATTTGAGCCCATAAGTCGATGTACTACCTTTTCTACGAACTCGATGTAGTGAGTAACACCATCTTTAAATTGAGTACCACCTCCTGGGAAAACAAGATATTCACCGGATTTGCGAACCCAATTCTGGTCCTTCTTGTATTCAACAAGCTTAGGGTGAGGTACATTGTCAAACCATACCTGGAAACAGACAAGTTATATCCAAAACTACGTTGGATGACGACAAAAGCGCCAAGATAACATGTGAATAGTGTGAAAACTTATTAGGATATAGCAATCCCCCGGTTTTCACTAAGAGAATCATATAGATTTTTGCTTTTAAATGAAAGGACTGTCCTGGGCAAAAAACGGAAGCAATTTTAAATACAAACATGCTCATGTCGAGTAGTGAAGAGAAAAGTATGTTATTGTAAGTAAGTTTCACTTAATCTAATCCTGCATAAATTAATAAATGGACGTCCATGTTTTAACCACATGTGCGAATTGCTTCTTTCCCACCCAAGAAGTGTTACAACATTGCATCTTCTGCAGGGAACTTGTTCATATACAATCCACTGCAGGGTTTATGAATGTGAGTTGGTTTTTTTCCCATGAACCAAGGAGGGACTTTTAGTTCAGGCAAAGTTAGAGTTCTGGTCAAATATGTCCCCTTATCAAATCTTATCTTTCCGTTTTTTACAAACCTCATAGCACAGGAATTCTGGATTCTGGAATGCAAGTCCTGACAATTACCCCTTCTATGGATAAAATCACTTTGACAATCAAATGCTTTAAGTTGAACGCACACCTTGCATATGATCAAGGATTTTGATGCAAGGCGATAAAATAAGTAAAGGAAAATAAAAGCTTAGAATCCACACCTAATGGACCCTAGAAATCCGCATCTAGGGGTTGTAAGGGCATCCACACAAATACTCAAAACAAAACAATTTTGTTTCATAAAACCCACTCAATCAATACCTGAAGAGTCCTTTAAGTAGGCTCTTCCAAATGGTAACTACAAAGAAAGATAGGATAACCTAACAATATTATCTAATGGACAAATCCTAAAATAACAAAGAAAGCTACTAGATAGTATCCTTATGTAGTTAATTATTACACCAAATAAACATCCGGCAGGATCAAATAAAAATAACATATCTTCGTCCCTATAAGATTCATTGACTGAAAAAAGAAGGAAGTCAGCCAAAAGATTAAACATACTCTATATCAAAATTCACATATGATCCAGCTAATACACAAACTCACAAACTCTACTGCAGTCCACGTCAAAAAATCAATCACTCCGCTGTTTTTTATTTTATTTTATAACTCAGTAAAAAGCCAGCATATGGGTACATCCGACCTCGACTAACCCCTTGCGACCCAATCCTACCCTCCTCTAATTGGGGCGCCATCAAAGCAAGGGCAAAGTCCTTATGGACTGGCCCCATAAGAGTAGCTGGGAGTCCAATTAAAGCATGGGCAAAGTCCTTATGGACTGGCCCATAAGAGTAAATAGCACCTAGGTCCCAAGCTTTGACTACCAGGCGAACCGCTTAGTTTACGTCGCTGATTTTTTAAACAACAATGGATCCATAAAAAAATAAAAAATAAAACAAGAACCAAATCTTACCAAAAGTAACCAATCATCTCACCATGTCCCTGCTCCTAGGCCACGGCACCGGAACCCTATACCCCCGCGGCAGCGGAACCAAGCATCGAGGACTCGGCTCCGGGCAGTGCCGCTCTCTGTGCTCCATATGCCGCAACGATTTCAACGCCTTTATGGCCTTGAAATTGTCGAGACAAGGGATGTAGTCAACGGCCACTGCGCCGTTACAGAGATTCCAACTCACATCACCGTGTATTGGCGGCGGCTCTGTCAAACCATCGTGTATTGGTGGTGGCTCTGTGCTAGGGCTTGAGATTGGGGAACTTCGAACTGAAGGCGGAGAAGCAGAGGTAGGCGGAGAGGAAGAGGTGGATCGAGATTGGACGAGATCGAGGGTGGAGGCGATAGGGGATTGAGTTTTGGTTAGGAGGAGGAATGTGATGAGGATTAGGGCGAGGAGAGAGAATATGAATGGGTATTTCCTCTCCTTGATTAGGTTTTGGACCGAGATCGCCATTGCTAGCACTCGGATCGATCCGTTCCGAGAGGGAAGCCGTGGGATGATTAAGGTCGACTGAGATCCGACTGTGTGAAAGTAGAGAGAGAGAGAGAGAGAGAGAGAGAATCCAAAGATAGATGGTGTCCCGGCAATTACTCCAATGTAGTAGATTTTGAAATATGGTTACCGCAGAGGACAGGGTGGGCCCCGCGAACTTTTCCCGCAATATCAGGGTTCTTTGTTAAGTCAACGGGTAAATTAGACACACTAGGAGCTTGTGGAAAGGAAATGAAGGGAAAATGACGGCCATAACGACTTGTTTTGATAATTAGTACATGTTAAAAAAAATTTAGCATTAACAAATGTTTTCAGCATGTATTTGACGGGTATTAATTATCAAAACACGTCATGAACCGTCATTTTTCCGAAAAAGAAAAGGAAAATGTGAAGAAGGAGAATTTTTTCTCTTGTTTGGTTGTAGAAAGAAAATAAAAAGAATTTATGAGAAAAATGAATTTTTCTTGTTTGACTTCAAGAGGGAAATGAAAAGAAAATAAAGTTTTTTAATCGTCTTTCCGTATAACCTATAACTCTGTTGGGTGTTTTCTCTCCCATTTTCCTTTCCAAGAGATCTCTCATTCTTCCTATTTTGTTTTCCTTTTCCTTAAAATAGGAACCAAACAACTTTTTCTTTTTTTTTTTCCTTTGTATTCTCCCATTTCCCTAAATTTCAAACAGAGCCTAAAATACCTTGACAATTTTGCTACCACCACACACAAACACCAATGTGGGGCCCTATACTCCTAGCACCACCAAACGAGGGTTAAAATAAGTTGAGTTTTGTTCACCCTTCACTTAAGAGGGTGAATAGTACCATCCTTCCTATTGGTTGAAATGACGTGGACCCCACCAAGTGATGTCATGCTTATCAAAAAGTGTATTGCATGGTAAGCATAACATCACTTTGTGGTGGAATCCACATCATTTCAACTAATAAGAGAGAAGGTAATATTCACACTCTTTTAAGGAGGCTGAACAAAATTGCACTCGGATTAAAACCCCACCATTATGCTTTCATCCCCCATTAAGACAATTCGAAGTTTGGTGAGATTTTGACTTGTTCAACATTTTGATCATCCATTTTTTCAATGACAATTATGATTTGTTTAAGTAGAGATAGTAGATACCAATATATGATCAACCTGACATACATGCCATAAATGAGGAACGCATAGAGAATTACAAAAAGAACTACTCAAATAGCAAACTGCAATCACGGTGGGTCTTGTATAGTTTCAGTAGGCGTGCCACATTTTTCTGTGATTAGTTTTTCTGTGATTAGTTGACTATACATGAATTTATGACGGTTCAAGAAAGAAGAATGAGCATTTTCCCTTTCTAAACGCTTCATAGGCAAAAGATGACACATTGAGTACAGTATGGAAAAAGATGGGGACACCGCATGTGCACCACGAACAAACCTTCGGTGGGCCCCACATAGTGCAAACCGCACAAACCCATGGGTGAGTCCCATGCGGTGCACATGCGGTGTCTGTAGCAACGTCCAAGTATGGAAGACTTCTTCAAATCTTACTTCTATCATCCGGACGCCAAAACCCCTTCTTACCAACAAGGAATTGTTCTTGATACAAGTCTACGGACCAGTGAAGCGAACGGAAAATAGGAGTGAGATTGTTGATCATTTCGACAGTGTCTTGAACCAAAACAAAGCCCTCCGGTCTCAAAATGCGATCCATCTCAGCAGCAACTTCTATAATATCACATCTGAAAATGAATCACAAGATTTCAAAGTCATCATAATGGCCGAAAACCTAGGAATAAGAAATAAGATGTTAACTGTCATGCCAAAGAATCCAATAACTGAAACCATGCAAGTATAATGATTGATAGTCCCCGAGTCAGGTATGGACCCAAAGCAGACGCAAACGGTGGCCCAACCGATGAATATGGGAACCAAAGGACTGTGACCATGGGTGGTATCTATTGATATCTTTAAATAGATGGGCCCATCACAACATTAAGATACAAATTATACAAAGTTTATACACCAAAAGTATAGATTGTGCGTGCGTGCTAGGTTTCTGGGTTACGGACTATGGTTTGGTTTAATCATCGTAAGACACTAATCGTGAGTTGTGCTCACTGCGTAAATTATTCTTCCTTGTTTGTTCTAAGGGAAAGCAAAAGAAGGTATGGTAATTTTTTTTTTCACTGGAATTACTGGCGCATGATTTCGTAATCCGACAAGAATTATATTCCCAGCAATAAAATTTGCAATCATCACTACAATAATTAGATCATTGAAACACATACAAGATGTGTTACCTTTCAGTGAGGTTCTTGAAGAGGAAACTGGAATGCAGAAGATCATAAGTTCGGGGGTAGGTATTGAAAGACTCGCACCAATCATGATAGATTCCGATCAACCCTCGATCAAATATTACAGACAAAGTGTCTGGCCCATTCACAGGGATTACATTCATCACCCATAGAGGCATATCGCGAAGTGATGCAGCAAATCTGTGAACAATATGGAAAACATTTAAAGAGGGTAACAGAGCAACATACTGTAGTACATGTTAAGTATTGATGTCGCCTTCTGGTTTCGGTTTTCATTCTCTGGAGAACATGGTATGAAAACTGTTTCAAAAAAAATTCCTGAAAACCTGAAGCTTCTAACCTGTGATTGGTTCATGAATTTACACAGGGACTTATCATGGGAAAGGCAAAATGAGAGGAAACCCAAAGAAGAGATTCAGAATTTTCACTCCATCTTGTCCTTCATGTTCTCCTTTCCCTCCAAATATTAGTCCTCAACAAATCCGTGAACCAAATACAACTTCCAAATACTAGAAGTTGTTCTCTAATATTCCATAACTCCCCCTTTCATACAGCAATGAAGACAACGAGAGTTTTCAAACTTTGCATTGATTTTATCTCCAAAAATATGGAACACGAAAATGAAGGAAATGGTACCAATACCAAACAGACCTAATTGAGTAAACTGACTTTCCTTACCCTCCATAACCGGCATTCATATCCATTACATTCCTCACGCTTGACCAGTTTATAGCAAGGCCTTCCAGATAAACGTCCAAGACAAGTGCAGACCAGTGTTCGGTGTCCTCATAAAAGATTTCTTCAGCATCTCGTTCAGCGGATAGATGTGGAGGTTTACTGGTAAGCCTTTTGGGCCAAGGGGCAGGCCAGCTGTACGAGTTACCCATGCCATCTACTGGCAGCGGGGCAAGACAACTGTCAAGGGGTGTATACCTGCTCAAGATTTAGAATTGGTTTGACATTGATAACAATCAAATGAATCACAATTCTTAAGTTTTGGTGACTGAGAAATTTCTTCTCCATGAAAGATAATGTAGGCATGTATCATAATTTCTTAATTTTCGGTAATTGAGATATTTGATTACCAAAATAGAGAATATACAAGTCACAAAAAAGAAACCCTAAATTATCAGAAATATTATAGTCCAAAAAGTTTACCATGAAATGTTCTGCCCACTGTTCTGATCACACATTGGTGGAATATTATCTTTCCGTGTTTCATAGCAGGACGATGAAACAGGCTTCTTGTATATAACCAGCCCAATACCAGATGAGTCAACACCTTTTGCCACTACCTTCCAGCAAATAGATTCTGTCAGAGCCACCATAGCTGCAAGAAGCAGGGAGGAAGGTACTATCAAATGTAGGACTTAGTCAAATTCCAGGATTAAGGAACACTAACTAGCCTTTAAGGATAAACCCTTTTATGACAGTATAAACTCAAACAAGAAATGGTAAAGTTCAATTGTCCATTAAGAATCCAGTTACAAAAGCAGCACTAAGAATGAAATAAAAAAAACTAACGAAAACAATGTAAAAGATAGGGATACTAGAATACAAACAGTTCCAGATAGTCTGATGTCTTTCATCATTAAGGTAAACCGGTGTAGCAGACCAAACAAAAAAACCTCCAGGCCTAAGAATCCTGTTGAGTTCAACTAGTGGTTTCCCACCTGCAATTTTGCAACAAAAACAATGAGACAGAGATGGACAGAGAACAGCAGGACTGATGAATAACAAAGAAAAGCTAAAAAGGGCTTTACGAAGTACCATCTGATTCCCAGGGAACCCTGCATCGAGCGCAATGAATCAAATCATACACGTTATCAGGAAAAGGCAGTTTTTGTGTTCCAATGACAGAGAGAGTAGCAGGAATTCCCCGCTCAAGAGCAAGTTGTATCTGAGCCTCATGTTCGTCCTTCGGAGCAAATGACATGGTAATAACATCTTTGTCCAACAAATTGCCACCAAAGCTAGCAACACCGCAACCAACATCTAAAATAACTCTAGTGTGTTTCCCCAATTCAATAACTGGCAAAGTCTAGAGTTGAGAGACAAAAACAAAGTCGACATAAAGAAACTTACAATCTGAAAAACAAAGGGCATGCATACCTTGCTTTTTAAACAATTGCCATTCAAGATAGACGAACATGAGAAACAAATGTCTCGGGGAAAAACACTAATGGATTCACTTCTTTGCCAAAAAAAAGAAAATAGCTACCAAGTCAGTATCGACTGCAAAGCACAGGGTCACCTGTTTGGCTAACCACAGAAGGGGTGTTAATTGGTGTTGCAACTGTTGCTTCTTGAAAATATCCAGTCAAGCAATAGATATGAGTACTTGAATAGTCTCACGGCTGTAGTGTCATATTGATAGATCATAAATTCCTAACAATATCCTTCCTACCTTAAAACTGATAAACACTAACAGAGATAATTCTCCATGTAATTTACATTTCAAGCTACAATTTCGCAACCAAATGTAATTTGCAACTCGAAATTTGTTAGATGGAGTTGTAATACATTTGTCTTCTCTAAATGTACAACAAATGGAATGTATATCGGTTACAGGCAACAACTATGTACAAGTAAATGAACTCATGCAAACAGGAGCTTGCAATCACAGACTTAGAAGGTTAAGCGAAACAATTTAAGCCAATAAGTCAATGTACTACCTTTTCTATGAACTCAATGTAGTGAGTAACGCCATCTTTAAATTGGGTACCACCTCCAGGGAAAACAAGATATTCACCGGACTTACGAACCCAATTCTGGTCCTTCTTGTATTCGACAAGCTTAGGGTGAGGTACATTGTCAAACCATATCTGGAAATGGACAAAATCCCAAAGGATGTTAGATGCAAACAAAAGCACCAGGAAAATGTGTGAACAATGAGAAACCCCCCTATTTTGCTTAAGAAATTCATATAGACTTTAGCTTTTGAATGAAAGTGTTGTTTTGCGAAAATGGAAGCAATTTGAAATACAAACATGCTCACGTCGAGTAGTGAGGAGAAAAGTATGTTATACTCGGGAGAAGCAAGTTTTACATAGTCTAACCAAACATAAGTTAAGAAATGGGCATCCATGTTTTAACAGATGCGCAAATTGCTTCTTTTGCATCTTCTGCAGGAAACTTGTTCATATACAATCCACTGCAGGGTTTACGAATGTGAGCTGTTGCTTTTTTATGGAGGGACTTTAAAGTTCAAGCTAAATTAGAGTTCTGATCAAACATGTCTCACTATCAATTCTTTTCTATTTCTATTTCGTTTTTCCAAACCTCAAAGCACAGAAACCCTAGATTTTGGTATGCAAGTTGTGAAATTACACTTCTATAGATAAAATCACTTTTTAAACCACCCTTCTCAGTGACAATCAAATGCCTTAAATTCAATTAACGCACACCTTGCCTATGAGTAAAAAGAAGGAAATCAGCCGAAAGAGTAAACACTTCGCTGGGTTTTTAAACAAGAATGGTCTTCTCGGGCCATTTAAGTGGATTACAACATACGGTTGGTGCATTTTGAAGCCTGGTCCATTTTGATGATCGAAGCCGTTTATTTTTAAGAACATCATTCATACGAACAATCATATCGTTCAGATATCAATCAATAGCTGATTTTTTTAATTTGTTTTTGGATAAGTTGATTGGAACACATTATTTAATCCATTGTGCCCAACTCATGTTTACGAAATAACTCCACATATAGTCCGATTGGGTATTGAATATTGATGTATATCTGAACAACATGATATGTTAAATGATTAATGTTGTCAGCGAGTTCCCCAAATGCACCAACCGTAGGGAGCAGTCCACTTAAGAAGCCCAGGCCTTTTTAAACAACACTTGATCCAATAAAATAAAATAAAAAACAAGAACCATATCTTACCAAAAGTAACCAATCATCTCACCATGTCCCTGCTCTTCGGCCACGGCACCGGAACCCTATACCCCCGCGGCACCGGAACCAGGCACCGCGGACTCCGCTCGGGGCAATGCCGCTCTTTCCGCTCCATATGCCGCCTCGATTTCAACGCCTTTATGGCCTTGAAATTTTCGAGACAAGGTATGTAATCAGCGGCCACTGCGCCGTTACAAAGACTCCAACTCAATGGGTCGTGAACAGGGGGTGGCTGCCCTGGGCCAGGGTTTGAGGTTGGGGAAATTTGAACCAGAGGCGGAGGGGAAGTAGAGGTCGATTGAGATCGCGATTGGACGAGGTCGAGCGTGAAGGCGATAAGGGATTGAGTTTTGGTTAGGAGGAGGGATGTGATGAGGATTAGGGCGAGGAGAGAGAAGATGAACGGGTATTTCCTCTCCTTGATTAGGTTTTGGACTGAGATCGCCATAGTTAGTACTCCTACTTCAGAGAGAGAGAGAGAGAGGTAATCAGATGATTAGGGTCAGACTGAGATCCGATTATTTGAGAGAGAGAGAGAGAGAGAGAGAGAGAGAGAGAGAAGTAGCTCTGTAAGGTAGAGGGTATCTATCCAGGCACGGGCTCCTTATCTATATTTGAAATGTCGGTAACAGATTGAATACAGGGGGGCCCGCGAACATTTTCCCGCAATATCTAATATCCATGGATCTTGGTTTGGTCCACGGGTCAATTACAATAGTAGCCACGTATCCGGGCACTCAACTAGAGATGACAATCAGACCCGCCCCGCCCCACTCCGTTGTCATTCCTACACTTAACATTACCCTGTCGGGATCGGATCAAGCCGGAGACGGGTAATAATTTTCGAGTCAAAAACAAGGTACGCAAAAATCCGCCTTGCTCAGTTGTCATTCCTACCATCAACATTCCTACCATCAAGAATCGTTTCTTAGTTCTTACATGAAAGAAAAGAGCTTTGGGTTTTTCATTTAAACTTTAAGCTTAAAGGTTATCAGTAATTTACATGAAATTTAGAGCAACCGCAACAACGATAGTTAAATAACTAGTGAAATTGTTGCTTTTACGGTTTACCTAGTGACTCTCTCTTGCTCAATGCAGCAATACTAGATATCACTCTCTATCTCATAAAAATAATGCTTTTAAGTGCATGTTATGTCCGAAAAATGGAGGGAAAAGAGTATAAATGTAGGGAGAAGTGTGATAATAGATTCACGAATACCTAGGTTGTTACGAGAGTGGATCCAAGGGTTAAAAGGTTAGTATTTTTTAAACCTTTAGCTTTGGAACAGTAGAGTGCGACAACAGAGTAGCAAAATCAACATTTGTAGCTATTTTACTTGCTTAAGGCACCAATACAAGCTTGCAGCAGGTTCGGCAAACATGGCTCTATTTTTCCTTTGTGAACAATTGATAGTTATTTTTATCGAACAACTATTCACCAGGTAAGGATTAAAATATTACTTTCTTCTCTCTCTCCTCCCACTCTCTTGTTCTTCTCTGCAACCCAGTTGGGGAAATCAAAATAAATGATAAAGATAATAGAAAATATGTATATTTTAATTGGTGTCAGGTAAAATAGATAGTATTAGCGTTACAGGCGTAGTTATAAAAAAATAAAGTTGATAGCTAAAGTAGAATTGTGAACTGTTCACAGGGTAGTTTGCATACCCACCGGTAAACTTGCTCTTAGAGCATGTATAACAGAAGAGCTAAAATGCCTTTTTGAGCTATTAGAGCATGTACACTAGTTGAGGTAAAATAGCTAAAAAGCTATTTTACCTAAGCAAAACCTCCAAATCAGCACTACACTAGATTAGGTAAAGGCTGAGCTAAAACCCATCTATGAACAGTGCCTAGGTAAATATACCTAAGCACTATTCACCATGTATGTAGTATTTTATTAATTGTTCTCTCTCTCTCCTCCTCTCTCTCTTCCCAGAAAATAAAAAGAAAATAAAAGTAATAATATTTTAATAGAGAATAGGTTAAATAGATAGTATTGGTGTAGTGTTGAGAGAAATGTGAGTAGGTAAAATGAAAAAAATGTAGTATTCATGGGGCATTTTACATTTTCATTGGTGTACTTTATACCGACGAAAAACAAAAAAACCAAGCAGCAGAGGTAAAATGGCTTTGATGAAACGGCTAGGTATTAGTAATACCTAAGCACCGTTCATCAACTACCCTTTTAAACAATTACTCCAGTTTCTCTCTCCCTCTCTCACCCATAGCATTGTTCCTCTCCTCTCTCACTCACTCACTCCCTCTCTCTAAAAGCAATAATATTTTAATAAAAAATAAGTTAAATAGATAGTGTTGGTGCAGTGTTGAAAGAGATATGAGTAGGTAAAATGAAAAATGTTCATTGTTCACGAGTCTTTTCAACTAATGATTGGTGTACATGCTCTTAGGTCATGCTAGTATAGATGTCCACAGGTGGTTGGTTGATGGATGATCTGAATTTATTAGCCAATTTTTGGTCTGACAAAGTGTGGTCTGATTAAAATTTGCCAAAATGCTCCAACGTTGTTAAAGCCATTATTTGGCCTCCACCACTTGCAGCCAGTGGATCTCACTCACATATGACATCCATTGAATTAATCTCCAGGGTCATTAGATCACAACCATTGCAACAAATGGTTCAGGCAATTTTCACGGCCAAGCCTTTTTTTGGCTCCCAAAATGACTTCCCCTTGGAGGAGGAATTTTGATCTTGAAGCCAAAACATGGCCTTACCTCCCAAAATGACTCCCCTTCAGAGATGCCCTTTGGGCGATAATCACAAAAATAAATTCACGAGCGTGTATCGGAATTCGTACTCTATATAGTAGTAATCACCAGTGTGTAATATCCACAACCTTGTACGGTGATTATTTGGTCACCAGCTTATTTGCTTAATTCAAACAAAAAGCAAATAAGTGGTTTGATTTTTCTTCATTTTTGGGAGGAACTTAGATGGTTTGGTTGACCTACTAGTAGCTGAACAAACGAGCCCTAACTTGACTGATCTGATTGCTTCATCTCCAAGCCCCAACCCATCTCAAACGGAAAAGATACACCGGCTAGAATCATACTCTAATTACATTGCATACGACACAAATACGCAACAAATAAAAGGCATGACTAAAATGTAGATACATACATCTCAGAGCAAGGGAGGGAGAAACTGCTGAGCGCGTACCAAAACTATCCTCAAAACGGCAAAGATTCAATCAAAACATTGGTGAAAGGGGAAAACAGCTCACCATAGGTCACAGGACCAATATCCTGGTACTTTCCATATAGGTTTTATGATACACCAGTTCAGCCGCACAGGGTCGGAAAATAAATTTCACCTCAACCTAATACAGGACAAAACTGAATCTTCAATCTGTTATCCCGGTGCCCGAGCTTTCCAAATCGACATCTCCCATCCCAGTATCTTCTTCCTCCTCACTGTCTTCATCGCCACTAACCTCCTCGTTTTCACGTGTGAGCTTAGCCATCTGTTCTGCAAGTAGTTTATCCTCCCGTTCACTCACCTGAACCAATGGACGTCACCACATGAGAGAGAGAGAGAGAGAGAGAGAGAGAGAGAGAGATTATCCTTTCACTAGAAAGCAAAACTGAGGCAAAATTTGAAACACAGTTCTAAGGCAGTAGAGAAAGATTGACCAGACTCGAGCTATGGAGGGGTGGAAAATAGCTATCAAGATTAGTTTTGAATGAGTGGAACTGATTCTTACCGCTCTAGCTGCTTCCTTCACAGTAAGTTTTCCCTTGTGACGCTCTATTTCTTCAGAGCAAGCTGCTATAGCTTTATTAAGAATAGCTATGCCTTGTTCCTGACAAACCAAAAAACATAGCAAAACAAAATTGAGAACATTGCCAAACTCCTTATCAGTTTCATATCCAACCTAGAAGGTCATTGGCTCACGCCCAACAATAATGGAAAGCAAACTGAAAAGAAGAGGCTGATATACATCCGATGCATGAATACCCCCTCGTTACCATAGAAGGTGAATCCCGTATGAATGAGATGACTAAAATACACTCCGCAAGTCCAAATACTAGAATCCCCGCAAAAGAAGTATGCAGATAGAGAAACATCCTTTGATGGTAAGTGCCAACTCATCCTAACAAAATGTTTGCTCAGGTTTTCCCAATAGCATATCGAACTCAAATAAGAAAAAAAAGTTCTTGATGCTAGTTACATACAATACACAAAAGGGAGGGTGGGATTCTCAAATACAGGGCTAGCCAGTATAAAGTAATAAAATTCAAGCTCACAGAATCATCCCCTCTTTTTTGTTTGGCGCAGCCTCAAGATTCCTATTCCAGACTTGAATTTTTTTTGGAAAATACTACACCAGACCAAAAAAAAGAAAAAAATTGTCCAAACAGTCATCGATTCTCAGACCTTGTAAAAGTCCATATTTCCTAGTCTAGGATGACATAATAAGCAAAGACTTCTAAAAAGGAAATTACCACTCAAACTTCCCCTATACAAAGATATAAGGGTTGCATATGATGCAAGCAAACAACATTTCAATCGGTGCAGCACACCATTCAGGCACAAATGTCAATAAAGGCCTCAATTCAGTTGACAGAGAGAGGTTTTTTTGAGAGGATTGTTTGTTACCTTGTCAAGCGTCTGAGTATTAAGAACATACGATGGAGGGGCAACCAGTTTAATTTTTACTGGGCAATCTTTATTCCCAGCTGCTTCAGCTTTCCGCATGGCTTCCTGAATAGTCAGACAGAGAAAAGATGAAGACAAATCTTCAATTGAAATTTAAATATATGATCACGATTCTTTGATGAATAAGCTGATCAAAGAAAATATGATGGAAGAGGAGGAAAGCAAGACCTTAATGTGAAGAACGCCATCAAATTGGAAACATTTCATCTCTATATCAGCTCGAATCTTCAGAGGTTGTGGAGTCATTCTTCTTCTGATGTTCTTGATTAAAGCATCTTTAACTTCTTCTGACATAGCAGGAACCACCTTAGTCACCTATAGAATGAGGACAAAGTAAATAGCACTAGTACCAATAGGAAGAATCTGGCTCAGGAGACCTTGGGCAAACAAAGGTTACCTCCTGTCCATCAGGACCAATTTCTTTAACTTCACGGGTGAGGGAATTAATAACTGAATCAGGATCATTGACAATTAACTTGAATGCCTGCACAAACGGAAACAAACTAACAGGTGTAGGTTCCTTATTGCTAGTTAAGGAGACAATAATGCTGTGAGAAAAACAGTAGAGAGTCTTACCTCAAAAGCATGACCATATTTTCGGTACAACGGCCAGCCAACATGAATGTACAGATCCTGTCAAATATAATTTGCTTTTACAAGTGGCCATATGTGTGGAAGACGACCAAAATCAGCACTGACTAGAGTCAGCATATACATTAGCATTTGATATGCGGTTGATTGCAGGATATGTAAAATGTATGTGACAAGAAGTAAGATATTTATTATCCAAAAGAAACATGCAATTTGCACACACAAAAAAAAAGACATAAGAAGATATAGGAGAATGCAATTTGCAAAACAGCATCCAATTCCCCTTAAAACATGAACTGACTAAATGTAACATAACTAAGCATTACCCAAAGTTCAAGTACACCAGCCACAAGCAGCATCTGGCATTACCTGTTTGGGAGCCTCGTCTTTTCCATTTCTCATTTTTAGATTTCGAGTGCTTGGAGCTGATTATGGAATAAATTATGTCAAACTGTATGACAGAAATGAACTAGAGAATGCAGAATCCAAAAATCACATCTGAAAAGCTTTGGATTCTGACTATACTTTCACTTACATAACCCTTCTACAAAATCTAGTTTGCACATCATCCAAACTCTTTGATGAATTCTCATTGTAATCCAAAATTTATAATCTTCAATCCACCATTCAAAATCTATCAAAAAAAAAATTGGCTCCCAAACATTAATCAGACAATGAGAATAGTTAAGATCCACAAAACCAAATACTGGAAAATACATTAGGGAACTCGCAACTGACAATATCAACCGGTGAAAACTTAGTCCAAGTGGACAATATGTCAACTGTAGAAACTCCTGTTTTTGCTTCAAATACCATAGACTCCATGGAAAAGTGATTAAGTCAGGTATCTGGTATTCAAACAGTTCACCAAACAACTCCATAACCAGACTTGAGATGACACAGAACACCCATTCCCAAACCAGCATTTCCACTCCATTTCTTAACAGTGTACACTAAGACATCTTTTAATTGGAAAGATAATACTACCTGGAACTCTTATCTTGCTAAGAAGTGACCCCTTCATCTTACAATAAATTGTCTAGCACGGATGGCATGAGATAATACTAAAGTATGATCTCTGATCCATTGTGTGGGAAATGAGTGGGAGAAAATAAGATCTTCGACAGAGCAAGGAACAAACAAGCAGGCAGCCGTGGGTGAAGGGCAGTAGCTCCTCATATTGTTTAGGAAATCGGAGGAAGTAAATAAAGGAACGGATCTTTACCATGCTGTTTGAAAGTTTAAAAAGAGATATCATTGATGTAAAAGACAAGGGGTAAATTCATCGGTCCATCAATTCCCTTTTCTTTCTCTTGAATTTCCCTTTCTTCCAACCTATGAGAGTAAGGCATAGTGACCTCAAGTGATGAGGAACTTCTCCTTTGACTCCAAATCCCGTTGTTTCCTTGCTTTCATTCCAATCGCAAGAGAGTATATCACCATCAATTTCCCTTTCTCCATGTTGTCAATCCAAATGCACTAGAAGAGCGAAAATGAACTTGAAACATCAGCATAGGCAATTGCAAGTTCATTCTAGCTCACAACTATAACCCTTTGGTATGCCCAATATCCAAAATTTAGCTCCATGATGATATAAGTAAGGCCTCTTGCTTCCCATTGTTTTCTTAAGAATACCTCAAACAAAAAACTGAGAAGAATACATAGAGGCCAAAGTCTTAATTCCTCAAAGACTAAGATATTTTCTAAAAGGAGTAATTTTGAAGTATTGGTACCGAAATAGTCTGAAACCATCATTTCTAAAATTCGACAAAATTTTTCTAAAAAAAATAGGAAAACCAACTAATTCTAGGCCCCGGTGAGTCCCCAACTAGGCGGCCTAGGAGCTAGGCGCCTCTATTCAGCCTAGTAATTTTTTTTTGAACATTGTTTGACAATCCTAAACCATAATCATTGACTTCATGAGCAAGGAAATCCCTCGGAGTATAATATAACACGAATCCTCGTAATAATCCAAACCTAGATTGCATTTCTAAGCAATCATACTCTAGTCCCATTCGATTGTTAATAAATCCAAACCTTAACCGTTCAGTACCTCAAAATTTCAACGTAATCGACAGAAATGAATTCAATAACTGCATCATATACCCACACATAAAACTTGCGACGAACATTTAAATCTTTGACGATTGTTCGATACCTCGAGATCGAGCTTCATAGTCTCGGCCACGTGGCGCATAATCGAGTGGACAAGCTTGCTCTTATTGTACCTCTCCTCGCACCCCTGAATATCCTCCTCGGAAACCCTCCGCTTGCTGAGATCGATGTATCCCTTCTCCTTGTCGACGCGAAGGACCATGACGGGCTCGATGCGGCCGACCTTGATGAGGCTGCTGACGCTGCGAATACGGCGCCGCGAGAGCTCGGAGAAGAGGATCATGCCCTCGATGTTGTTGTACTCGAGGAGGGACACGTACGCGCCCATGTCGGCGATGTTCTTCACCTGTATCATCACCGACGTGTCCACCTCCGGGTACTTGGCTTCGTACATGCGGCACTCGAGGTTGGGGGTGTTCGTCGCCATGGCCAGGGTATTGGAAGGTCTAGGGTTTTGGAGAGAGAGAGAGAGTTTGATGGAAGTGTGAGGGCACTACTGAGAGGCAGTCAAGCTGCAGGGTTTCTTTGATTAGGGTTCTAAAATGATTCGTGATAGGATATGCGAGATGTGTTTTTCGGTAATATGAAAACTACAGTTACCTCCCCTGATGTTTTCGGAGTGCATCTTTTACCCCGAGTTTCCAATTTACGTTACAGTTGACCCCCTTTGCTAATCCTCCGTCATGGTTACTACTAACAGGATTTACCCAACTCAGACAAAAGTGATCCCCAAATCCAAATCTAAGCTTCAGTGGGATGAGCACTTACATACAAGGAGTGCATGGGAAACTTAAGTGGTAAGGTATTCTACAAGTTAGTTTCATCAAAGAATTAGGATTGAATTCGGGAGACTGGCCTGATTTTCCAAAATAAGCGTGGATTCTTTTTAAATTTTGTCATTATTTAATTATTTTTTTTGCATTCCTTAATTTTGCATCAAACTTGTTGAGCGTTGGTTTGTTTCGACGAAAAGAATTGAAAAATTAAAAAATTATAACTTTTACCCAAGTATTTATAAAAGTATTAAAATTTGGCACTTTTCACTAAAATTGCAAAATTCTAGATGTTTAAATAAATGAAAAAATTGGATAAAGGTCATAGTTCATAATGGTGGGTGATAGGAAGGTACTACAATGGTTTGGTAGGAGGAGTTAGCTATGGGGTGGAAGTGAAAAAAGGCAAAAAGAAAGTAACTTGGCATTGTCATAGTTCGTTAATGGTGTTATTTTGATCCGTGTGCTTTTTTGTTTGTTCTTCGTGCAATTCCATCGTTGTTATTGGGTTGACCCCTTCCTTGTCGCTTTGGGTGGCGCATAGATTCGCGTTTTGATGAGGTCGTAGTTTCTTACAACAGAGGTAGCAGTTGGTGTTGGTGTACGGAAGGGTGTGGCTACTGTGGTGATTGAGGTTCCGAGTCGCGGTCTTGACAGCCATTTTTGGGCGGCTGAATTTAGGGGTGTGAGTCTGTTGTAGGTTTTTTATTTATTGACCTACGTGGGTGTTTTGTTGGTTTTTTTTGTCACCTGTCTGGTGTTGAGATATGCTCTATCTATTTTGCGCATTTAGTTGTATGAGGTCCTGAATGTTTTGCGTCGTGTTTAGGCCTCCTTTGTGGTTACTATATCCCCTCCCTTGGGATGACTTCCCGTTCTCTGTATTTTCTTCATCATTATCAATGAAGTATCCTATCATTTCACCCAAAAATAATAATTGCGTGATTTCGCGCGGGAAAAAAATGAATTCTAATTTATCATCAAAAGTAATACTGTAGTTAGAAATAAAATGAACATTGTACTTACCCATTCCTCGTCATCTCTCATCTATTTAACCAAATATATTGTGAAATTATTCTTTCTATCATTTTCTCACCAAATCCCTATATCCAAAGCAGGCGTCACCATCCCAACATATTCATATCAAACTTCAATAAGATTCCGTTCCGGAACGCAAATAAGCTGCTTATTTTTTAAGAAAGCAATTGCAAGCCCAAAAATAATGTGTTTACGCAAATAATTTTCCTACCACTATGGATCTTGTTTGATAGATTTCATCAAGATCTTTAATACGGTGCAAAAAAAATAAAAAAATTATTTTTCATTTACATTATTTTTTAGTTTAAAAATATAAAATAAACTGCTTATTTTTTAAAAAGGTTTTCGGAACGGAGCCTAATATACCTATGAAACTAGGTAACAAAAAAGATTAAGATCACCATCCCGACAAAAGAAAATGATTATCCCATCCCATATTTTGTTGAATAAAAAAACCAACCCCCTCTTACTTACTATGATATGAAAATCTATTTACCTAAATCAACAAAGATGTGTACGATGTGGATTGTGAAATTCCGTAAGTGGCTCCGTCCTACGGGGATTGCAGTGCGGCATGTGGGTTGTCGATCTCGGTAACGAATGGTTGCGATGTGTTTTTAAATTTTGACCGTTTAATAAATGATTTTTTACCTGTAAAAAATTATTCTTAATCTGGACCGTTGATTGATGAGATTGACGGCTGTGTGGCGCACTGTAATCCCTGTAGGACGCTCCGCCCTACAGGATCCCCGGGGTCGTGACGATGCGTGACATGCATTAATATGGAGCCCATTGTAGATTCTCCGATAGTGTGTTTTAGACAAAACTATTAAAGTACAGTAATTTTTTAGTTCCGTCATTTAGTAAAACTAGTGTTAATCCGTGCCTACGGCGCTACGCATCTCGGTTGGAAGGGGGGATGACAGTTGTGTGATTTAGGTGAAAACCACGGGCACTTAACTGGGAAATAAGAGGATGCACTACAGCCTTTGGATCAAATGAATCTAAGCCATTCTAACAACTTGTCCCCACACCCTTCTGTTTTATAACAGAGATAATCACGACTAATTTTATCGATCCGTTAATCAAAGAAGGTAAATTGATACTCCAAAATTTGATGCAAGCATTCCAAAACCATTATAATTCCAAAGTCAATTTCATTTATTTTTTGAAGTGCCTTCATCAATTTTTTAAGTGCCAATATTATTTTCCATCAAAGAATACATATTAATCTGAAATCCGTTAATCCGATGAACATACATCAACCAATTTCTGGACTGCTATTGGAAATTGGAACCAAACAGGGAGTTTTAAAAGGCCCCCGCCCCTGCACGAAGCACTAACTTCCGCCCCATTTTGGCTGTACCCCACCACCGCAGCGGTCGCTCAACAAACAGATTTTGTTGAACCATTTGTCAGGTGGGTACGAGAAAGCAAGTAAAAATAAAAAAATGAAAATCTTTTCTTCCATAAAAGAATGCAAGTACGAATCCAAACATTACGGTTTTACCTTGTTTTGTTTGGTCGTTAATTTTAAAATCTCAAAAACTAAATTGAGATGTGTTCAACTTGAACTGAACATCCATCGTTAAAAAAAAAAAAAAAAAAAATCTGCATACTTACGTACCAATCACGTCCGTCTTACATACGCGTGGGTCCAGTACATTTAATCGTGGGAATGGGCACACAAACGTTGGAAGGGGATTTTGTTTATTTTTCCAAAAAAAAAACCACGGCGTGTGTTATGGGTTTGAAACCTTCACCGCTACGCTAAAAGACTGCACTAGTAAAAGTTGTAAAACCAAAATCAGTGAAAACGGCAACGAAAAGAAAGTTTCAAACCTGCGTTATAACAACGAAACATCGGCGCACCAAGTATAGACTAGAGACTAGAGAGAGAGAGAGAGAGAGAGAGAGGGGTTCAACACGGAAAAGCAATTCGGAGTTTGTTCCGCACCCGCATTCCCCGATCCAAGCCGAGTCGAAACGGTTACTGCAAGTCTCAGTCGCGGTTGTCGACCGAGTCGAGATCGTCCAGGCTCCATTGTTGGTTGCCTCGCGTGATCTTTCTCTCACCTACTCTCGCTCTAACCTAACCTAACCTAACCAAACCCCCACGCTTAAGCCCTCGCCCGAACGACTCGTTTTTTTTTGTCTTTCTGTAAGTTCCTGCGCTTCTCTCTTTCCCTTCTAATTAATGTTTATCACGGATTTTGAATTCCGCCTGTAAATTATTGATCACTAGTTAACGCTCACTGAATTGGCGATCCGTGCAGTAAATTCTTGTTAAATTCCACTGTGATTTGCGGACTCTTGATAGTGTGGCGAAATGTGACTAGTTTGCTTTACAATGGTTGTGGTGCTATTAGGCGAGAAATCGGTACCTAAATTTTGATGATGGGGCGGATAAGAGTTGCAATTTTGTACGGTTTCTATTTTTTTGATAGCCCAGGTGTCTGGGCACATGCACTTCGACTAATTCTTGGGGCCAATTTCACCGTCCACTCCCAGGAGTCCAATTAAAGCCGGAGCTAATTGCTCCCTATAAACTGGCCCCAAAGGAGTTGATAGCACTTGTGCAGATTCGAGTCTGAGTGTACAGTTTCTATTTGTTATATTCACTCACCGAAATCCGCTCCTCCACCGAAAAAAGGAAAAAAGATGAAGAAAAACTGATATACACATGTATATGTAGAGGTCAGCGTGATCAGTGGAAAAGGAGTCTTAGTCATCCTTTGGAATCGGTGTGGTGGGTGGGTTGGGTTTTGTGGTTGTAAGTGTGGGTTATTACATTCTTCTGCTGATATAAACCCGGGACTGAGAGTACCGAGTAGAGCAAAGGGTACCCAATTTCATAACGTAGGTTATGCTTGTAGAGTTGTAGTGTAAATTGCTTGTAGTGTAAAATGCAGTCCACCTGTTATAGGCTTTGGAAACTGTTGGAGAGAGTAGTGAATCCGTCTGTTATGTTACCCTGTGATAAGACTACATATTCCGTTATATCTGCAATTAGTTTCTTTTATGTCACAGCGTTGATAAATGAGTTTTTTTGGGGCATGTTTAGTAACAATGGATCAGTGGTTCTGTGCTTCCCCAGCGAAGTACAATTGGCAATTTGTTCCTGAATTACATAAAGATCATCCAAACTCAACTGAGTGTGAGTTTCTAAAAAACAATATAAGGCCAGGCCAGTTCAATTTCTAGATGCTGAACTTCTGTTTTATTGTTTCTTTTTCTTTTCTTGTTTTTGGTTGGCTAGGGGAGGGGGGCATGTGAATATTTTCCCCTTCCACAAATATCAAACTGAAAATTTTTCGTACAAAATCGCAGGTATCTAGAGGTCTAATTATTAAACGGTTTGTCCATAGTTACGAACAATGTAGAGAGACTTGTTCACATGACTGCAATTTGTGTTGTGTGCCTTATTCTTTCATCATATGGTTTCTGCAGGCTCCATGAAAACGTAATTACTTGTTACTGCAATTAGTTGTGTGCATTCCACGAATGGAAAATTGGGTATTCCTTAAATGAACTCATTTGTGTCATATGAAGATGTGAAGTCTCTTGACATATCTATGAATCAAAACGCCGAGGAAGAAAAATTACTCGGTACGCCAGTTGTGAACTTGTGTAAGAATGGTGTTTAGCAGAATTGTGGAAATCTTATCTACTGCAGCAACTCGTTTGTCAGCCCCAAAGTCATCAACCTTGCCATACGTATCCTCTGGATTGTCGCCTCCAACAAATTCTGTTAATGGTTATGGTTTGTCCAAGACCGGACTGAAGAATAATCTGCGACCATCCTCTTCTCTCCAAGATTTCTCTTCTTACCACATACTTGATCCACATGGAGGTGATTTTGAATTTGGAAGTGATGCGAGTTTGATACATGCAAAGCAGCCTCACGTCTTACACAGTGGAAATGGTGGGTCAAGTTTTTCCAAAGAGAGAACATCACCAGGAATCCCTCATGCTCGAAAGAAGTGGACGCATGTGCTTATGGTCCTACTGTGCCTTTTTTTATGTGCTGCTGTTTTATATGCAATACAGTTTTGTTATTCCAGTTGGTCTCAAACATCCAAATTCTATGTTGTGCTCGACTGTGGTAGCACGGGGACTCGGGTTTATGTATATCAGGCAACCATAAATCACAAAAAAGATGGAAATCTCCCTATTCTATTAACATCATTACCAGAAGGTTTTCAGAGGAAAAAAAGTTTGCATAGTGGGCGTGCTTACAACCGAATGGAGACTGAACCTGGGTTTGACAAATTGGTGCACAACGTATCTGGCTTGAAGGGAGCAATAAAACCGCTAATTCAGTGGGCGGAAAAGCAAATTCCTAAACACGCTCATAAGACCACTTCTCTGTTCCTTTATGCTACAGCAGGGGTCCGCAGGCTGCCAAGTTCAGAGTCACAATGGCTTCTTAAAAATGCTTGGTCCATTTTGAGGAATTCTCCCTTCTTCTGTCAGAGAGAATGGATTAAGATTATTAGTGGCATGGAAGAGGCGTATTATGGATGGATAGCTTTGAACTATCACACCGGTGTCCTGGGGTCTATCCCCCCAAAAGCAACATTTGGTGCACTTGACTTAGGTGGCTCTTCCTTGCAAGTTACTTTTGAGAGTGAGGAAAAAGTGCATAGGGAGACTAGTTTAAAGATGAGCATTGGTCCAGTTAATCATCATCTCAGTGCTTATTCACTTTCGGGCTATGGTTTGAATGATGCTTTTGACAAGTCTGTGGTTCATCTTCTCAAAAGGCTTCCTAGTGTCAGTAAGGCAGATCTAGCTACTGGAAATGTTGAAATTAAGCACCCTTGCCTACAATCTGGTTACAAAGAGCAGTACTTTTGTACGGAGTGCAGTTCTATTTACCAAGGAGGTGAGAGTCCTCTGAGTGGTGGAAAAGGATTAGTCAAAGGAGGGAAGCCCGGAACACTAATCCAGCTTATTGGTGCACCAAAATGGGAAGAATGCCGGACACTTGCAAAAATCGCCGTCAACTTGTCTGAATGGTCAAATCTAAATCCAGGAATTGATTGTGATTTGCAGCCTTGTGCTCTTTCCAATAATCTGCCTCATCCTTATGGCCAGTTTTATGCAATGTCTGGTTTTTTTGTGGTGTATCGTTTTTTTAACCTGAGTTCTGATGCCACCCTCGATGATGTTTTGGAGAAGGGTCAGGAGTTTTGTGAGAAGACTTGGGAAACAGCAAAGAATAGCGTTGTGCCTCAGCCTTTTATAGAGCAATACTGCTTTAGGGCTCCATACACTGTGCTTCTATTGAGAGAGGGATTGCACATTACTGATAACCAAATCATTATTGGTTCTGGAAGTATTACTTGGACCCTTGGGGTTGCCCTATTGGAAGCTGGGAAGGAATTTTCAACTAGAGCAGAGGTTCGCAGTTATGAAATACTCCAGATGAGGATAAAGCCAGTTGTTCTTTTTGCCATTTTGTTTGCTTCACTTCTTGCCCTGATTTGTGCATTATTGTGTGTTGGAAATTGGATGCCAAGATTTTTCCGTACACCTTATCTCCCACTCTCCAGGCGTAACAGTGCATCATCTGCATCTGTTCTCAATATCCCAGCTCCTTTCCGGATTCGGCGCTGGGGTCTGTTAAGTTCAGGTAAACTCTAAAATACCCGTGACTTATGCTAAAACAATATGGATATTTGCCGTTGTAACATATTTTCCCGGCAATGAAATCATACCATTTTTGCTTTTATTTTTCTGACTTTTTATCGTTGTAAAGATTTTTTTGTCCCATTTTTACGTGGAATACAAGTTCCCTTTTCTGACACTTTTTTACAATTCCCTATGGAGAAATTTCCTCATATTTCCTTGAGTATCATAGTAACGGTCGGAAGTTTATGTGGCCGTGCTGACAATCTGTGGGATGGAAGGTAAAATCCTCCTGACAAGCCAGACCGGAAACTTAAAGAGTGTTTATTTGCTGTCTCATGTGTTGTGATTGCCATGGATATCTAGATTTGTGAATTACAGCATTTTGTTCAGTCATGAACACATATTTAGACAACGAAATTTGCTTGCTTCTTTGCAAATGAGCTTTTCTTGTATGAGTATGGTGTCTTTGGTGATTGGAAGTTGGAACCATGACTAAGTAGAAAGAAAAAAGTTTAAATTAGACAGGAGTCAGGACATAGTATTTGACGCCTTGCTTACCATAGTTATGCTATAGCTTACTGTGATGTCTGGCAAGTGGTGACTAGTTTTCAAATGAATGAATTATAGGAAAAGATTGAAGCCATTCTTGAAATTGCTTGCAATGTGTCATTTTTTGCTTGTAATCCATTAAGGGAGATTCTAACCTGCCACCACCCAAGGGAAAAACTATGGGGTGTTCTTGGGTCACAGCCACGTGGTGCCCCCACACAATTCAACATCACGCATTCATGTGAGATCCACGGCTAAGGATATGGACTCCATAGAAATGAGTGGTGTTGAAGGGTGTTGGAGCACCATGGCGGTGCCCCAAGACCACTAAATAATTATCCCACGTAATTGGGGTAGATAACCTCAGTAAGTTTGTAAAAAGTGTATCGAAATCCGTGATATGTGAATTGGTATTATTAAAATACTTTGGGATAGGTCATAAGTGCATCGAGATATTTGGTGGTATTATTCTATCCTAACCACTGCCTAGTGGCGTGGTTAGCAAGGCCCATTAAGGAATCCATTTTCCTTTATTGATCCTTCCTGTTATTTGTGTGGTGCTTTTGAGTGATAATTGTGATTCATTTTTAGGCAATGTATAATTTTTCAGGGGATGGAAAAGTAAAGATGCCCCTTAGTCCAACCGTCGCAGATGCCCAACAGAGACCGTTTGGCATGGGACTAGATTTTAGCGGCGGCGGGGTCCAGCTCACAGAGTCTTCCTTGTACCCATCAACCAGCAGTGTGTCGCACAGTTTTTCCTCTGGTAGCTTGGGGCAGATACAATATGACAATAGTGCCATGGCTTCCTTTTGGACTCCTCACAGAAGTCAAATGCATCTTCAAAGCAGGAGATCACAATCTCGAGAAGACCTGAATTCTTCTCTTGCTGAAGCACACTTGGTGAAGGGTTAAAGCTAGACCCTGAATAAATTTTGGTACGCTTTCCTAATGCATCTTTGAATTACATATCAAAAAAGGGTCAAACCGTTGTAAAAAAAACCTTTTCTTCTTGTTTTGCTTTATCTCCCCAAGTAAAGGGTATTCTCCTCTTTGGCTACATTAACCTTATTACGCTTAAAATTGGACTTTGGCTTATTTTTGTGTCGTATAAGTTCTCTATCAATCTCCCAGCATATCAGTGGCTTCTGAACTGTAATAACGAATTATGATACTGGAGGATATTTTCTCATTATCTCAAAGGCTAAACTGCTCTTAAAAATGAACAAAGAAATAGAAAGACGTCACAGATCCCGTATTATCATCAATACCGGTGTTTTTGATGCATCTAGGTTTCTTTTAGAGTTCTTGTCAGGATTACACATTACTTATGGTTGCTCTCCATGTTGTCGGGGTCAATGTTCCTTTTTTTCATCCGTTTTTGTTGTTGCAGGTTCTGGGCACTATGATCTGCTTTTATCTGAGATCCCAATCCAGGAAAAGAGATCATCAAACTTGTGAAGTGGGTTCCCTTCTGAAGCACTCAGCCCAGCGGGATATTTCGTGCATGTGAAGCCACTCAGTACATACAAGGACGTGTTGAAGCTCCAACATGTTAGCCAATCGACCAGGGCAGGCCTGTATGATCGTTTCTCCTGATCGAACGGCCAAGCTTCACTAAGTGACAACCTGATTTGCTAGAACTAATGGAAGGTGTTTTTCTCATCGTAAATCCTGAAATCCATCGAATGAGAAGCTGATTTTTTATGACCGATTTTGAATTTTGTCCACGTCCAATCTCATTCTTGATTGAACCTTAGAGTACAAGGAACTGTAGTCTTCTTTGGAAATAAATATGAAAGGAAAGAAAGTTTATTTTTGCATACTTTTATTTGATGATACACTTTGATCAGATTCTTGTCGCTTCGTACTCTGTCTGCTTTATGCTATTGTATGGGAAAGTACTGGTTGTGATGGGGAGGAACTATAGAACAATGGCCTTTATTAGTCTACCTTTGGAATTTGAATTTGTTAAAGGAAGAGGAATGACAAATGATGATGTAATAAAATCAAGCTCATATTTAATGTTGATTAATTAGTGATAGGACCACAAAAGTCACTCTTGGCATATATTTGCACTATGAATAACATTTTTCTCGACTATTACGGTATTACCATTCAACCCTTTATGAAAAAGGCTAATGACAATCCAAGAGTTGGTCGAGTGGTGAGTTGAAGCATGATAACACTTCACGAAAGGTGTGTTAGGGCATGACAATCCAAGCGTTGGTCGAGTGGTAAGTTTAAGCGTGATAACCGCTACATGAAGGATATATACTACGAGTATATATGGCTAATAAACGAACCGAACAATTAATTGAACAAGTTTTATAGTTTAATTTGAAAACTTAACGGAGTTTAAAAAATATATGCAAATGTAACTTGTGTTTTATAGTTTAATTTGAAAACTTAACGGAGTTTAAAAAATATATGCAAATGTAACTTGTGTATGAAAGTAGTCAATTTCAAACGGGCTTTAATCGAGTCAATGCCGAGTAATATGAATTTTATAAACATCACAAGTCGAACGAGCCGAATAATAGCTTGTTCCAACTTAGTTTGAGATTTAACGAGTTTTAAAACAAAGATTCGAACTTGATTTGTTTATGAAACAAATCGATCTCAAACGAGCAAACACGAGCTCGAACTCGAACCGGAGCTATTTGGTTTGCTTATTAGTCTTGGGGTGTTTTACATCATGATTTCAAATGAGGTGAAAATAGAAGTTTTGATCATTTTTCAGAAAACGTACAAGTCTGGTAGCATTGACCAATGAAATCTACCAATGCCCATTTGCAAAATAGGAGTTCCATCATCCAAATTCCAAACACAGCCTTAGACTAAGAACCACAGGCTGCTGGGCCATGTGCATCAGTAATCAGTACATCTATCCCCTAGTTAAGCCCCAAGGCAAACATTGTTCCAAGTCCCACCAGAGAGCATGCAATATCCAGTAGCGCAGTATACAAAACAGTTATAGCTACATCCTACCCAGAACTTACAACTTCCAGGTCTCTGAAAATATAAAAGGACAATACAAAATCTCATCTCAGATACCCTAAAGTTAGAATATTTAGCACCGTATCCCGAGTAACTGGTTGTAGCCCGAGTAACCGATTGTATAAACTATGGGCTTTAAAGAAAACGAAACCCTGTAAGGAGCCTCTTCCTAAATCTGAAATTTAAGCCAATCATTGGCGCGAGGAAAGTAACATAAGAACTGTCACTGTTACGTACAAAAATGAACTATAGCTCTTGTTTGGTAGACTGTGTATCATTGCTTCTTTGCGGGAATAGCCACTGAAACATTTGCCATAACTTACTGGTGAGTGACATCCGCTCTGGTTCTTCTATCTTCAGATCACAGAGTGTGTTGTAGTCATGCTTTAAATGAGGAGCAACTATTCTTTCCTGGATACAGACAAGGTCTCTCAGCCAAAGAAAAAAGAAGAGGAATGCTATCAATAAAGCAGGTAAATTCGCAGGAATAGAAATTTGATACCTTGAAAACTTCAAATGGACAGAAATCAGAATTACCACATCCCTATACAGGAAAATACAACACCTACTTAGAAACTTGGAACATGTAGAGGAGAGGCACAATAAAGCATAAAAAAGCTTGCTAGGGTGTAGCAAGTTCCATCACAGTAGGATATGAATATTCCGGAAACAGTATAAAAATACTAGCTAATAACTTCAGAGATGAAAGCTTGCTAGGGTGTAGCAAGTTCCATCACAGCTGGATATGAATATTCCGGAAACAGTATAAAAATACTAGCAAATAGCTTCAGAGATGAATGAGTAAATTCCACCTGAGTGAGCTATTTCTAATCACAACCATCTACAGTCTATTGTAGGGAGCCCCTTGAACAAACTTTGAAAGCAAAACGAAGCCAAAATCAAACTGATGCTAAACACAATATGCACTACCAAATAGAGAGAGATGACTTGTGAGGACTGAAATCTACAGCATTTTGCAAAAAAATGGATAACAAATGCTTACTGGCATTGGAACCGGATGTTCATTATGCAGTACTTGCACAAAGTACTTGCTTGAAGACTCAGTTGGACAACTATAAAGTACTAGCATATTATTCCCAGCAAAAGGCGCCACCGTACTGCCCCTCCAGTTTCTTCTCTGAAGAGGCTTTGGAGGGAGTTCCAAGGGTTGTTCCTTCTGTATTTTCTCAAACTCTGAAATATACAGAGATAATGTACTTAGGGCAGCATAAAAAAGCAGAATTTTTTTAGAAGCAGCAGAAACATAATAGGCATATCTGGCATAGAAGACAATATACATGAATTTGAAAAGTATCAAAAGAAAGAAAATCCTTTAAACCTAAGGAAACAAAGAATTGCATGCATGCATAGCCCCAATAGTAGAGACCCAATTATCAGACTGGAAGCACTCACCAGATCCCTCAAGAAAGAGACCAATCAGACATGAGAATGGAACCAGAGTCTCGGCGTGAGCAAACCTCAGTCTTGCATTTTCATAACTACCAGGAGCACGTTCTTCTGCAGTTAGAGAAGGCACAAGTTTTGAACAACTACAATAACATTAAAGCATCATTCTGTATTGGGCGATGCAAACATTTGCAAAATAGTAGAACAATGTTTCCTTTCTATTCTTTTTTTCCCAGCTTTCACCATGAAGACTTGTAACAATAAGATTGTAACAAAATAACTCAGATAAGTTTTGTAATAAACGCCATGCTGGGGGAATTTTTATTCCTAGTATTGACATATTAGACCCAATAAAAATCAATTAAACACAACTGCAATTCGACAATGATAAGATTTATGGGAACTGAAAAGTCAATGAGAAGAATCATATGACCGCGAGGTGAAATTCCCAGAATGGCATCACATAGTTTCTAGTTGCCAAAGAGGTTATATTAGTTAAACCAAGGTCAATGTTAGCCAACTAATAGTCCAAGTTCTCCAAGAGAGTATCTAACGACTCTAACCTTCTTTAGCCTTAATTGCTTGTTCCATGGCCTGAACAACGTCTTCAAGCAGTGGCACTCCCATCCGGTAGTTTAGTGCATTACCATAACCCTTTAAAATGAACATTTCCACATCATCTGCCCACTCCAGCAAAAGAACCTACAATGTTTATATTTGGAAAGTTAGCAAGAGCCAAGATACAAACAATAGGACTGGCACCGTACATAATTTGCATATGTAAGTGGACAACCAATGCAGAAGTGGATAGTAGATACCACAATAGGTAAATACGCGACAAATATACATACCTCAGATGGGGTGAACAAAGCACAAGCTTGATCAGTTATATTCAATAAGGATGCTTCCTATAAGATAAAAGTTTAAATGAACGACTAGAAACGGATCTCACTCAAATATCCACATAGATTACAATAACTTGTACAGAAGTAAAAAAAGAAACGAGATACGAAAATATAAGAGGGTACTAATAATCACCTCCTTGCACAAAAACCAGAGAGAAGACATATCCTGTCTTGTAAAATTCAGTCCATAACGCTGCACTAAGGCATTGGTGATTTCATCCAAGATAGGTTCCTCAAGCTTACGAACAGTGGGCTCCTGACTTTTCCTGAAGTCCTGCATCCAGTGATGTAAGCAATAAGAACAAAGAAGGACCCTTTGATGCAAAATTGAGCACATAAAGCCTCACTAATGCATTCTTAATTGAGACAAAGATAGGTTTCTCAAGCTTATCCATTAGTAGGCTAGATCCTGAATACAGAGCTCGAAGAGATAAAAAGGAAAAAGATATATGAACCAGCAAGCTTGCAACTAGACAGCAACCAAAAGTATAGTCTTAAGAACACTATAAATCTTCAAGAAATCCATATATAAGTCGCACGAAGTTTATAAGCTGTGCACATCAAAATAAACTTTGGATGCATCTGGTAGTATTCACAGCTAGAAATTGTAGATGGACTTGTTCCCTGAATGTTCTTTCAAACTCCATGCTAAGATACATAGCAAGTGCAAATTAATTATGGAGGATCTGCAATGAAGAAGTGAAGTCGTCGTTGTAGAATAGAAAAACGTATGAAGATGTGATGCAATCAAGACCGGCGGATTAATCTGGGTGTATGTACAATCAAAACGGAAAAATTCAACTACCTTGAGCAGAAAAGCAAGTGTATTTCTATACACATGTACGTGATAATGTAATACTGTTGAGAGAAAGAAAGGTTCACTTCTGTACCTTGTATCTCTGACAACAATCGTGGAATCTCAGGAAAATATCGCTTGCACGGCTTTCACTGGATACTGCAAAAGCTCGATTATGCCCAGGTCCAAGATTTCCTCTTCCGCTAAACAACCCCATGCCAAATGCTACAGCACTAGCTGAAGCCCGCGGAATCTATCATATAATGCATGTCAAAGGAAATGAGATGAATAAAACTAGTGAATTCTAATAGCAACAAGAAAGTTTAATATGACATTGGTGCGACGCAAAAAGCCTTGTAACTGATCCAAAAAAGATCAGTGGAAGCTTGACCCAACAGCATTTATGTCAATGAGTGAGAACCAGCTCAATAATCATCCCTTCGCACAAGTGAATAAAAGAGGGAGAGAAATGTGTGCCAACCTGGGTTGCCTTTATTGGATACACGTCCGGGTGGTAATCCTCATTAAACAGCTGTGGAAACTTATCTCTGATTCTGATTGCAAGATGATACAATTCTTCTTCTCCTTCCCTAATTAATTCCCCACCCTTGAACCTCCCTTTCGAAGGAGATTTCCACCCCCAAAGCCAGGCAGGAACTTTCTGCAAATCTGACTCCTTCTCTTTTGCATCCTGTAGCAGTACTTCAATACGCTTAGCTAAATCATCCATTTCTTTTATTCTTCTTTTGGTAGGAGCACGTGTTCCATGCCTTGCCTGGGATACAAACACTGTCGTTTATGGAAAGCCAATTCACTTTAACCCTCACCATAACAGTGTATTGCAAGTCAAACTAAGTAAAAGCAACGAAAACTACCATAGCAGAAAAGTTTCCAGCTTTCCGTTTAAGTTTTGGCTAATTCTCAATCTCCAAGAATCTAGAACAAGCGTGTGCACTTTTTTTGATGAGTCCATAGAACATATATCCTAGCTAAGAATATGATTCTAGCAAGTGACACAATTTGACACACAAGCTGGTTCTACTTCAGGATAGGAGGAAATATATGTACTGTATACAACGTCCAACTGTTTAATCATTCGCGTGGGGGTTGGGGGGGAGGGGTGATTTATTGCAGCCTGTTTTATTTTATTTTATTATTATTATTATTCCTCTCTCCTCATGGTTCTGTCGTAGCTTATCTTAAAAGAAAAGTTTTCTGTCGTCCTTTTTTACGACATTTCATTGTTCTTTGCTTTTGTTTCTCTCCTTAAGGATTTACGGATAATAATTCCTAGAGGCACCAAAGGGGCCTTTTCAATAGGGCTCGAATAACACATATCGACACTCGTCACTCACCAAGCATATCTACTCTCCGGTTCTAGCCCTAGGCTACCTCTTGCTTTTGTGTGGCGGGTCTTGTGAAAGAGCATGGCAGGACCCAGAATCGAAATGGTGAGGCTCTAATGTTCCCTCAGCTTGACATCTACAAACGTAAGGCCTAAACACGTCCACAAGAAAGGGAGTAGAGCAAAAACAAAAAACTTAGAACGAGTCTGAGTCTTTTGGATTATATTATGTAGCTCAGCATCCATATCAAGAAATGTACAAATGGTAAGTATCAATTGAAAGTTACATAGTTTATGTACAAGGTAGTTCAGCATTTTACAATAAATTACCTAAATGAGGCATGCATATGTCACTGCTACAATAAAATTCATCCCAGATCAATATGCAATCAAATTTAATATTGCATCGCTTATTTCGAAAATGATGGCACAATCACTTTCCAGTTTTGAATATCCATAGAGTCGCAGTATTTGACAATATCGATCGGTTGCAACGACAGTTTGCCCTAGTAAACGTGAATTACCAGCAGATTTAGATGGATAGGAGTACATTGGTCTGGAATGTTAGAAGGCACAAACGAATTGTCAGTTATGTCCTTTACAACTTCATACCTGCTCATCAAAGAAATGAGATAGAAAGCGAGAGAGAGCAATTCCATTGATCAAATAAAAAACATCCTCAAAGGAGATTAATTACATCAACTTCATTGCTAGCGCCCCCCTTGAATAACTATGTCTAGTAACACAAACGCCAAAAAGGGGGGAAAAAACTATCACTCTCAGTTTCATTGTAGTTTTTGCATTCACATAGTACTGCTATAGGTACATATGCTTTGTACATACCATGTACATATCGATTTTGTGAGGCCCACCTGGGATCCTAAAAAAATGATCCTAACCGCCCATTATTTTTAGAATATTTTTTTATGGAGCCTTGTAAAAAATCAGCTCAATCCGATATCGATAAGGATTTTTCCGGAATGCGTATGGACAAAATTGAGCAATTAAGTAGTTTCGTCCTTACAAATTCAGAAAAAATCCTTATCAATATCGGATTGAGCTGATTTTTTACAGGGCTCCATAAAAAATATTTTAAAAATAATAGGAGGTTCGAATCATTTTTGTGGAACCAAGGTGGGCTCCACAAAACTCATATGTACATTCTCATATGTACTCATAACTTTATTGTTTCAAATTGTTGGTTACGTTTTTCAAGCTAAGGCGAAGTTGAATTAAAATGGCACCACTGCATAGTGAATTTTTCTTTTCTTTTGGGTAAGTCGCTACATGGTGAAATTGAGCATCAACAGATCGGATTATTGCTTAAATTTGGCCAATGATTTTCACACTCCCCATTTTGATATATGCAACCCATTTCTTGTATTCCAGTGTAAATTTTCTACGTAATTATTCCACTAAAAGACAAAAAGAATGCATGCATCAAAAAAGAGAGTGTTATAATCATTTTCCTTAAATTTATAGAAAATTCAGCTAAATACTTCCTAACAGCCCCTTTGGACTGTGAGTAAGGGTGTGATAAAAAATACACACTCCGTCACAAAAAGATTGTACGGTCACGGGAACTTGGGAAAACGCATTTTTATCAACACTAATTCAAACTTTTTATGATAAAATAAAAGAACTCATTGATATTTAGTAGTAATAAGTAATGGCAAAAGGTTTGAATTTTTTCCCAACAAAAATGCATTATTTTTACGTTCTTCTTTTGCAAACTGGGCAATTTTTTTTTGGACAGAGGTACTACAGTCCACATGAGTGATTTGGCAAGAACCTCTGATCCTTTGTTTTCTTTTCTTATCAAATCCCTGAATCCAAAGGGGTTGTAAGTGTTGACAAAAAAACCCAAGACCAAGCCCTAGAACTTGAATTCAGCGTTCTACTACTAAGCAGTACACGACGCGACGAAGGAAATTCAGAGAGAGAAATCAGAAAACCTGGAGGTGGTGGATAGATGTTTCCTAACGTAGAAAGCTTCTTCGGCGTTTGAGCGAACGAGTGCAAATAAAAACAGAAGCAGAACAATCGCCATGGCCGCCTTCTCCACTCTCTCTCTCTAGATGGGATCGATGGGACTCAAAAACCACCGAACAGAAGGAAATAGAGAGAATTGGAAGTGCGCTTTTATCAAAAAAAAAAAAAAAAAGAGTAGAAAGTGCGCGGGTATATGAATAGAGTTTTTTATTTTTGTCGGTTTTTTTTTGAACCCTCAAACTATCGCTATTTTTTCTATTTCGTCCCTAAACTATCAAAATCACCAATTTCGTCCCCAAATCTAACCAAATCCAACCCATTCAAACCAAACGGTGACGGCTGTCAAAATTTTGGAGAGAGAATTGATACTATTTCTGTCAAAATTCTATTTATTTCTTTTGCTTAAACTCTTGGAGAAGTTTGAAAGACTGATGATGATGCTACTCTGCTGTTAGTTAGGACCAAGAGTCTTTTAGTTAATTCCTTGTAATTTGTTTGTTGCTGTTTGCTGTCTTCGATTGAGTTTGCTTTCTTAGACAGCTGGGTGTTGCTTTTGGTTTATGTTTGGGGGTTTGGACCTCCCGTGAAAGCCGACATTGTGAGTGGAGAGGGATATAAATCTGTTACATGAAATATCCCCTCCGCCCAACCCCGTGAGTACAATTCCTAGGCCTTGTTCGTTTGAAGATTGTGGTTTGGCTTTTGAAGGATTTTTTAAACAAAAAAATCTGCACCCTATTTTGAACAAGTGGTCGGTGTGAATTCAAATCACAATAAGTCTGCACCCTATTATGAACAAGTGACCAGTGTCAAGTCAAATCACAATAAATCTGCACCCTATTATGACAAGTGACCAGTGTCAAGTCAAATCACAATAAGTCTGCACCACACCCTATTATGGACAAGTAGCCAGTGTCAAGTCAAATCACAATAAGTCTGCACCACACCCTATTATGGACAAGTAGCCAGTGTCAAGTCAAATCACAATAAGTCTGCACCCTATTCTGGACAAGTGGTCAATGTCAAGTCAAATCACAATAAGTCTGCATTCTATTATGGACAAGTGTTTGCACACTATTCTGAACAAGTGGCTAGTGTGAATTCAAATAACAATAAGTCTGGACCCTATTATGAATAACTGGCCAGTGTCAAGTCAAATGGTAGCGCCTTTAATTGGATTACAGGACTACAGTGAGGTAACACATAGTACAATCCAATACTCAAATACGATCAAACAAACAGCCCAAGGCAAAGATTGTTAAACTTCATTATGGGACGATTAGAATCACCGAAAAGGACAGCGCTGCAAAACAACCCAACTTCATACACCACAGCCTAATGGTCCCAACGGGGGCGAATTACCAAAGCAACATCAAATTGACCGCAGAGTGGCTTCGCGCCACCGGTCTATCTTAACTACGCAAAGCAATCAACTTGTGGAGAGAAATGCAGATTTGAGTCATAGTATCTAGAGTGCCAAGGTTCAACCAGTACAATGAACCACAATAACGAGGGTGGATAACTGAAAGCTCAAGCACTTGTGACTGAAATTGAACATCACTTCCTGCATCTAACCTTACACAAAATTCTCTAGTTGGAAATCCAAAACCACAAAACACTGCAAATCAAAAACCCCCATAATGGCAGACATAGAACAAGACCAGATTCACCATCATGCAATGACTTCATCTTCCCCGCGGAGGAGCATCTGATCAAAGTGCCAGACTCCTGAAATTCCAGGAATAAGAACCGGGTTTCAGAGAACGATAGAGAAAAAAGTAGCACGTGTATAAGAGGTCAAAGAAAAAAAAAAGCGTGAAAAGGGGATTTGATGCTGAGGGGAGGAGTTTGAGGTCATACCATGTCCTTTGCCCACTCTTCTTAGCTGAGCGACATATTCTGCGATCTTCTTAATGGCTTCCACCTAATAAACAGAAAAGGATTGAACCCTATAACCAGAATAATGCTACATACATTTCGGAAGTAATTTCTACATGTGGGAAATAGTAGTTCACCTGCTCCTGTAGAAATTCGCTTTCAACAAAATCGGCCAACTGCACATCATTGTTCCGGCTAGCCACCTGATGTCACAGTGTTTGTTAGTATCATTATTAACAAGAAATAGCCTCTCCTTCAAGCATCTGGATAGATAAGAAATCCAAACAGTATGGATTAAAAGGATCAAACTTTAAGATGAGGCTTAAGGAATGAAATTTTGAAGGACATTTTCTCCAAGATATGTATTGAGTTGCCTAAAATATGGAAGTCTCTAAAAAGAATTAAAGTTAACGAACAAATGAAGAAAGAGAAAAATGTCTTACGGCGTGCAAGTTCAAAAGTTTTTCGTTCGTCAACTTCTCCAAAGACAGCGCAAGCTCCATTGCTATATCAACAAAATAGAGGAATTAGTTCTAATCAAATAAACTGAACAGATTCCCAAAAATGCTTAGAATAAGAGTTCACGTGTGAGGAGAATGAATGCACGCGAACAAACAAACAAAATAATCTTGCACTTTGCGAGAGCCAACTTCTTGGCTTCTTGTTCATTCAACATTAGTAACACCAATATATACAGAGCAATAACCAGAAAGAAGGTAATGTGGGAAGCACATCAGCGTTGACAACACTACAAACGAACATATGTATACCAAGGAAGTCCATATGGAAGAATTAGCACATATGCCAAAGTGAAAGGTTCTTACTTAATCAAAACACAGACAAATACTGCCGCTTGAAGTTCAATCACATTCATGTTTCCTAAGGGACATAGAGAGGAACAAGGCTAGGCACAAGACAACAAATTAAAGAATGGACCGAACTTTGTGACCTATACATATCGTAATCTCACGCTAAATTGTTCTCTTTTTAACAGAATGATGACCTCCCGGAAGTTTGTCTCTCTATATGTTTCTCATTTCCATAAGATACTTACAAAAACCAATCTAACCCCAAGTAGATGAGCATCTAGATATAACTATATGCCTAAAAGCTGGAGAAAAGCATGTTTAACTCGCATCATATAGCAAAAAGAGCATTAAAACCTACCATACAATGCATCTCCTTTCTCAATGTGATCAAACTCAGACAATGGCATCTGAATGGATTGCAGTTTCACTTTCCCACCACGTTTGTTCTGAAATTGATAGGACGGTAAATATCAGGGTTCAATTGCAAAACAAAACCTACTCCAGTTTTTCCAAACAAATTGAAAACCACCAAAACAATAATCACAGGTGCAATTTTTCACACACCTGATACTCCATCAACTTCTCCGCATGCTCTCTTTCCTCTTCGCTTGATTCCTGGAAAAACCTGCAACAAAAACAAACTACAAGTCAGATTCCCGTTCTACCAAAACATAGAGGAAAACCCCACGTCGAAATCAAGAACTGATGGAACGATTACCTTGCAAGACCCTTAAGAGCTACGTTGTCTCGATCAAAGTAGGCGAACATAGCGTGGTACACATATGAAACATTGTACTCCACACTGTCAATTACCACAAAAACAATAGTTCAGAAAAGTGTACAAATCCAGAAACCAGAGCCCCCATGACTAATATCTGAGCAATGTTACATACACACCCACCAAATGTACGGGCTTGTCATAAATAGTTGTGGGGTCCACACATATGTGAGAGGGGTGTGGTTGGTGGATGTGTACTTATCATTTTCCTTAATATCCATGACACACAACATGAAATGTAATCATCAAAGTGCCCAGAGATTAAGAAAAAGAGCACTCTACATCATTTCAAAGAATGAAATACGCGCATCTCCAACCCTTCACCGAAACTTTTATTATTTTTAATTCTGACCAGAAAATGGCAAAAAGATAAGCTATAATTCTTCCACAAAACAATACCAATTGAAGGACAACCTATTTTTTCCCCATAAAATAGAGTATGAGGATTAACAATTCAAAAAATCATTTGATGAAGTGTTTACCGTAGGACCCACAGGAGCATTCAGTTTTTCACCAAAAACAATGCTGGGTTTTAATTGCCCAACTGAGCATAGAAAGCAAATTGCCCATGAGTTTGCATGTTCAAATCTAACGGAGGCCAAATATTTCAAACTTTGGGGCCACTCAGGAATTTGCCCAGTCGTTAACTTCAGGGCTCGGACTGGCTCGGACATCTAGTTATTTAAAAAATAATGTTGGATTAAGGAATAATATTGTGGGGGGTAATTAATTTTGGGATAAGTTGATTTCTAGAAAAAGAAAGAAGTTTAAATGAAGATCCGTTGGAGTGATTGATTCAAGAATTAAGCAATTGAAAGGATTAGCCTTTTGAGATAGCCTACAACAGCAATCTTTTTACGGGAACCATAAAAACATATACCGACTCCAACATAAATAAAACGATTTACAGCAGAGTAATCAAAACCCACTTGATTTGCTCATTGATGGCCGCTTCACAGTGATCGGCATACTTCTGGCGAGCGAGAGAAGCTTGAGGGACATTAGGGACGAGCATCAACTCCTTCTTCACCTCTTCGAACGGGTCAAACACCACACCCGTCAGTGACCGACTGTTCGAAGACGAAGAAGAACCCTTGGACGCGCACACAACCACTAACCCATTTCCGCCCTTCGATTGAGAAATTCCAGAGGGTGGCCGATTGTCACCCTGGGTGTTCAAGAGAGCGAAAGCCGGAGCAGTTTTGAGGAGCATGGTTTTGTGTAGAGAGAGAGAGAGAGAGAGAGAGAACGGGGAGGATCAAGAAGTGGTGAAGAGAGCAGGGGGGAAACGGGCAGAGTGGAATTAGGAAGGGTGTGTGGTGTGGATGAGCTATAAGAATGTATACACGGGAAAATTTATTCCATGATTTTTGGAGTAGTATAGTGTGGCATGTAAGGTAATTGTGATTGATCCATGATTTCCTGCATTTGGTGCTTTCAGAAATTAAATGAGATGTGATTGTGAAGGGTTATGCAATAATGGGGTGTTAACAAGATGAGAAGAATGCGAAAAATACAGGCCGTGTTCGTTTCATATACTTACTTTGTTTTAACTTTGTTTTTCAATCATTATCTTATATCTTTCTCCAATCATTACCTTATTTCTCCAATTATTAATTTCATTCCTCTCTCTATCTCTCCCCACTTATTACCTATCTCTCCAATCATTACCCTATTTCTCTCTACATCCACTACCAAAACTAAAATACCCAAAAGTAGCTAAACGAACAAAGTTTTTGATTCATTTTTTAGCGTTTTTTTATGACATATTAACGGATAAAAGAATTGCAACTTTTTTGGGGGGCTTTTTCCTACCTTGTTATCGGCATTTTTCTATTGTGAATGGTGTCGAATAATGCTTGAAAAAGAAAGAAAGAAAAAGGACTTACCTATTGATGCAAAATTATGGAGAAGTCTTATTACGGTATGATTTTGCGACATACCAATGGTTTAGCAATGGAATCTTGACGGAAGGAATTTAATCCGACAGTCTCTCTCTCTAGGAAAAAAAAACCCTCTCCAGCAAAACCCATCTCCGGCTTCTGTTTGGGGGGAGGCGGCTGTCCTCTCTCTCGTCGGCGTGTTTTCTATGGCCTCCAGATCGCGGACGGCGGCGAGGGCTCCTCCGGTCGGCTCCGTTGGCGGATGGTGGCTCCTCTGGCCCAGTCCTCTTCCTTCGTCTCCAGATCTGCTGTTCGTGGTCCGGCGGCGAGCTTAATAAGGTGTGTGGTTGGTGTTAGGGGTTTTCCGTTTTTTGCTTCTGTTTTTCCGTTATCTTCTACCGGCGGGTTTCCCCCATTCGATTCTGTACCAGTCTGGGTGCTCCAGATCTGGTGGGTGATGGTGGTGGGCAAATAACCCGACGCCTATTGAGGAATGGTCCAGTGTTGGTGGTTTTGGTGTTCGGATGGCTGTTGTGTTGGGGGCTGGTGGGTTCTGGTGGTGGCTTTGTTTGGGTTTGGTGGTAGTCTTGTTTTGGGCTGCAGCAGATTTCGGCCCGTGGTCCGGTGGTACTCGTTCTCTTCCTGATCAGGCCGGCGTTTTGTCCAGGAGACCTATTTCATTTTAGTTGATTTGTTGTTTAGCCTTCAGATTTGAGCGATGCTTATTTGTTTACGGGTTTGAGCCATGGATCCCTTAGATCCTCTGTTATCTGGAACGAGATTGGTTTTTATGTACCTGCGTTATCGCGGGGCCTGCTTCGGCAGTAGGTGTCTGAGATCAACGTTTAGGTTGCTTTGATGCTTTCCTGTTTTTGTTCTGAAATCTATTTGCCCGATGAACTTGTGACGAAGGAATGACCTTTTCAAAAAAAAAAAAAAAGGCTTAGCAATCACACAGTCGTCAGTAAGGTACATAGTTAAATTGCGAAAACATGATCACATAAAATTCTAAAGAAAGTTGGGCCGACACATAAAACAAATTTTAAGCATACTATTACTGAGGTTCCGTTTCCATTAATAAAAAAACACTAAAAATTTAACGAATTTTATCATCTCGTTTTTACTAACAATTTTTTTTCAGCATTTCACTATCTCATTTTCACTAACAAAGTTGTCAACAAAAACTGTTTTTACTATAGTAACTCTATTCACAAATCTATCAACAACTTATTCACTATCGAAAATATCTTAGACATTTATTAACAACTTATTCACTATCGAAAATACTTAACAGCTTCTCAACTACAAATATAAATTTATAAATTTTTAATTACCAAAAACACCCCGACCGTGTAGAATTGCCGTTCCGTTTTCTTTTCCAACCTTCTTTTTCAAAAAGAAGCTAATTTCAAGTTCAAATATAATGAAAATGAAAAATAATTTTTTAATTTTTTTGCACTGTTTAAAAGATCTCAATGAGATATATCAAATAAGATTAATATTAGTAAAAAAATTATATGCGAAATATATAATTTTTAAACTTAAAATTATCTTCATTTTCTAAAACTTTTTTTTTACAGAAACTGGAACGGCTCTGTAAAGTGAGGCTTATCCCTACTGTGGGCCGTTTGTGGGGATGACACGCGAAAGGCTGAGATTTGAGTGACCGAAGAGGGCGCGTGGGATGCTCGTGGCACATACGGGAGATGCTTCTGGTTGTCTCGTGGAATCCCAAGAGAAAACCATCCGAATCGGCCCAATTTCGTTATCCTATAACTTGCTTGAAGGGGTCCGATCTTTTCTGTTTCGAATAAAAAAAATTTACATAATAAAACGGTTGAAAAATTTTCGGCATGAGAATTTTTAGCACAGAAAATCCTACCTCTTGCTTGAGGTAGTTGGTATCTATTGTGGGCTCATTGTTCAAAGAATGGCAGGCTATTGGACTCTTCGTTGAGAAATCAAGCTTGTCAAGTTGTTTGTCTCATTTTTCCTTCAAGTGGTGACCTGAGTTCGAGTCTCACAGAGAACAGATTTGGAATTCAAGGCTATGGATGATTTCTAAATCTCCCGTTGATTTAACATATTAACACCCCGTTAATGTATATATCGTACGACAGTGGAGGACCTAGGATTTGTTTCACGTGGGGGGCATATTATAATAATAACCTTAAGGAAAAATCGAAATTAAGCGCAAAGGCACAAACTATGAAAAAATGAATTGTAAATTTCATTCATTGGGTAAAAACCAAGTAAAGAAATGAAGGCCTAATTTTTCCAAACAATCAAGATATATACTATTACGAACCTTAAAAGAAAAGAATAAAAAATCCTAAATAATGTAGCCCCAAATTAAAAGCCTTTTCAACAAAATGTTACTCTTTGCCATGTAGCCTCAAATTTAATTGATGATTGGTGAAAAAAACGGTGAGGTGACGGGCATTGACCACATAGACAAGCGACCAGCAACGACAAAGTAAATCAAGCGTCGAGCGAGTTCTCCCCGTCGAGTTTTCTGTGTGAATTTCTCGTTCTCCTACTCATTTTTTCCAAAAAAATACTCATTTTTGCACAAAAATAAATTATAAATTTCACAAAAAAAAAAAGAAAAAGGAGATGGAGTGGAGGCACGTGACTCCACGTACTCCTTACTCGGTCCGCCCTGCCGTACGTCAGGGGAAAAAAGAGGCAGGGGCGGGGAACTCTTCCTTAGACATTGACATAATGATTCAATTTTGTGCCGACATGTTTTAAAGTAGGATTTTATAGGAGTACCACAAAAAAAAGCAGTTAACGGAGAAATTGATGGGTTGATTATACTCCACCACCTAATCTTTGTTGCCATTGGAGGTTGATAATAGCAGTGATGGATGGGTTAACGTGGAGATGGCAAAGCGAGAGAGAACAAAAGAAGGGAGAAGACAGTTTGAATCCCCAACTGGGAAAATGTGGGTAGTGTAAATGAGTGTATAAATTTAATCCGGATGAGCCGGAAAAGAGTGGTTTTCTGCCAATTCTATGGGCCTTCTTTGCGCATTTTTTAGGTAATCCAAACCGTGCATCTTGTAGATCTTGTAAAATAATATATTTATGCAAAAAATCAGCTTGTCTAGAAATCAATAGGTATGTCAAGAGTTGAGTTTTTAGACAAAAAAATGAACAGTTGTTGACAGTTTAATTTAAAAAACAGTTTACAGATCCAGACCTTCCATTTTTTTTTTGTCTAGAACTCAGCTTTTGACATACCTATCAATGTGCGGATAAGCTGATTTTTTGCATGCATACATTATTTTACAGGTTCTACAAGATGCAAGGTTTGAATTACTCCAAAAAAATGAGCAAAGGAAGCCCACGGGGAGTGCTGGCGAAAAACGGCTTTGTCCGGCTCATCCGGACAAAATTTAAACTCAGTGTAAATAGAAATTCAATTTTACTGTGTTTTAACCCCACAGCTGTTTTAGGTGGTGTTAATGAAGTCCATATGGAAATTAATTTGTCTAATTTGGGAAAGTGAAAATGCGAGTCAGCCTCAAAAGGGCGTCCGCACCAAATGGTGCTGTTATTTTATATATTGGAATAGACAGTTGTAACGAAAATCACGCCAGATGTAAATTTTAATTGATCGGAGCGTAATTCCCTTCTCCCTCGATGAAAATTATTCGGGATTTCATGAGCAATGCTAATCTGTCTCAAGTGTGGATCGTACCATCCTTTTATCTCGTGCATCGGTGCCGGTGCTACGCCGACTGCTCTGTTTTTCTCACCATCCGTCTCAGCAATCAATAGTCCAAATTTTAAGAAAATTCTTTCACGATTCAAAACACTTTTGGACGGTGAAATTGAGAGCGGTGGAGAAAGCGGTAGGGCGTAGACTTTCTTTATCTCGTGTCCAAATATATGATTGCAACATAGAGTTGGTTCCATATATAAACAAACCCCCTTTTTCTTTTTTTGGTGGATGGAATTAAATTTAAACTTGGATCACGCAGTCCAAGCCCACGTTATGCTTGGGAATGTCTAACGGAAAGTCCAAGCTAAAATAGCTCCAAGTATTCGGAAATCTCACTTGCTTGGCCCATCAATTTTCGGCCCAACTTGTCACCAAAACACAGAGGAAAATGGCAGACATTCCTCAATTGAAACAAAATTGAATCGCCAATTGGCTTCGTTAAACTCGGAAAACAATGGCTTCTCTCTCGGCTTGATTATTGGAGACACTTATACAAAGATTCCCAATTAGGCGTTGAAAAAAGAACCGTATTCTAAAACAGATTCAGAGTATACATACATATCGTCAGGATGAGGACCTCGTTATGCCATTTTCAATGTGAAATTGATTTGTACGAAAAGAAAGATACCTCGTCTCAATCCGATGATGATGGTTTGATTGACCAGTTCAATGACTTATCTGATGGACAAAGTTAGCCTAGTAGAGTCCTCCCCTTTGGAAAAAATAGAGGTGGCAAAAGAAAAACACCAAAGTTAACCTAGTAGAACCTATGGTTGGAGAGTCCTCCCCCTTTGGAAAAAAATAGAGGCGGCAAAAGAAAAACACCAACTTTGATCCAATTGTACGGCACGTTAACCATAATTCGTCGTCCTTGTATTACCTTTACCGAGTAAAGGAAAAAAAAAAAAACAACGGCTACCTCCGTCCGTGTTTGTTTGTCCACTTTACGATGTACACCTTAAAAAGGTACAAACAAATTAAAAACGACACGAATGTCGAAAAATGAACCGACAGGCACGGAACGGACGGAGAGAAAAGAAGATGAAGTTGGAAAAGAGAGGTCGTTACATTTGTTTCAACTATGGTTAATTGGTTGGTGAAAATTAATCATGAATCCATGATTGATCTCTCAACAATGAATATGTAATGCTTGATTTCAATGCAAATAAGCCAATGCGAGATTACCAAAGTAATGTCTAACCATAATTAAGTGACAAAACATCTCGAAAATGAGTTTACTTTCATGTGACCACGATGCTCATTTTAATGATTGCATTGGACCTCGGTCTCATTTTTGCGATTTCCCCTTCTAAAGTTTTGAAAGATGTCTGTTTTTTGTTTTCCCTTGGGTCACTATAGCTAGTATATGTATCCCCAAATTTCTCAAAAGAATCCAGTAATTATAATCACCTTCCTTCCTAATTAAGTGCTAGATATCGTAGGGTGAAAATCTCGGACACGGGCCGCTAACGCGACACAAAATCCCAAATGCATGACACGAGCACGACACGGTGCACGTACATCTCTATTGAGATGTCCCCATCCTTTGAGGCTCACCTTGGGGGGGTTTGGAACCAAGAGTTTATGAAGGAAGCCATTCATTTGGACACTCCCGGCATGAAAACCCCCGCCAACCGATCAGATACCAATGCTGGGTATCTGATGTCACCGGCCGAAAAATAAAAAGCTGCAAAGTAATACCATCTTCCACTAATATAAGAAGTACTTAAATCGAAATTGCATTTACGTTCTAATTCGAATTGTAAGCCAAATCACTAGACAAACAACACGGGGCATGCTGAGAAGTGCTAGCTTCAATAGTACTGGACATCGCGTGTCCTTCCTTATAGTGGAAATGTTTCGCTGATTGGCGATATTGTCTCGTGTTATCATCGTTGCACCAATATTTAGTTTCACACATTCTACGACCGGGGAAAAAAAAAAAAAACTTAAAACAAATTAATTTGGGATGGTACCCTAATGCTGAAGAAGACCAGTGGTTAATTCTTTCAAAATGAACAAGTTTTTCTTTTGATTGGTCTATTGAAGACTTGAGCCCCCCCCTACAACTGTAGCTTGCCCTTGGGTCTATTGCACAACACTCTGCCCAAATGATTCCAAATGTTTTTCAAAACTCAATGGTACTTTAGTTTATAACTAAAGATCTTTCTCATGTTAGATTCTATTGTGATTAGTCAAACCAAAGTAATTTTTTAGTTTGGCAGTTTCCTAAATATGTAACAACTAACAAGTAGTTGAACTAATGTCCATTTAAAAGCTCCCCCATAACTTTTCCTTCTTTCTTTGAAATGCTGAGTGTCCCGGACCATCTTAGAGGAATTTCTATCGCCTCTATCAAAACCGCTTCACACTTTTACGCGTGGAGACGAGTTAGCCATAGAATTGCTGATCAGGAGATTAGAATCAAACCTGAGACCTTAAAAAAGAGCAAACCCTCAAGTCGCGGTCCAAATTCACTTGAGGAACCCACGGGGTTAGTTCCCACATACCTCATGCCTACTTTCATACTATAAATATCCACAATGGAGTCCATTCTCCACAACTCCATAGTTGTGTTTTCTTAATCATCTTCTCTCTCCTCCCCTCTCTCTCATCCTTTGCTTAGCTACCCCCACTTAAATTTCTCGGGGACTAATAATTCTTCTGACAAGGAAATGGGTGGAAATATTTCACCTTGTGCTTCTTGCAAGTTGCTGCGACGTCGTTGCGCCAAGGACTGCTGCATCTTTGCTCCTTACTTCCCTCCCGATGACCCCTACAAGTTTGCAATTGTCCACAAGGTCTTTGGTGCTAGCAACGTTGGCAAAATGCTGCAGGTCTCTCTCTCTCTCTCTCTCTCTCTCTCTCTCTCTTGTCCAGACCAATGTTATATAAACAAAGAAAGTGTACACAAAATAAAATCAAGTTTATATGATTTTGTCATTGAAGGAGCTTCCGGTTAATCAGAGAGCAGATGCAGTGAGCAGTTTAGTATACGAAGCGAACGCGAGGATGAGAGACCCTGTCTATGGCTGCGTAGGGGTGATTTCGTACTTGCAAAAGCAGGTGTCCCAGCTTCAAATGCAGTTGGCAGTGGCTCAAGCAGAGATCCTCTGCTTCCAGATGCAACCACAAGAACCGGCTGTCCCGATGATCAGCGATCATCATGATCAGCGCCTGATGGACGACCCAGATGACGACGGCTCGTTCTTTCTCTGTCATAACAATCTCCCCCATCAGTACCTCGGTTTTGCCTCTCCTAGTAGCAATGTAACAATTCAGGACTACTCTCCTGGGAGAGAGTCTCTATTTGGACACTGACATGGTTTCTTCTTAGTAATATTCTAACTACTATTTAGTCCATATATATATATATATATATATAAAGTAGCACGTCAATTAATGTTTTCTAAAACGGTGGTGCTACGCTCGCTGTTCTGCTTCACCGCTCAATATCTCATCGTCTGTTTCGGCAATCAAGGGCGGTCCGAATTTAAAAAAACTCAATCCTAGACCCCCTTTTTTTTTTCACGAGCCAATAAGCATTGACAACGTTAATCACAATAAAGTGAAGGATGAGTGAGAAAACAAGGGTGTAATACGTACGCGAAGTCAACACTCGCATGTGCTCGGCCCATGGAGTTAAATAGCTCTTTTTGTTTTTTGTTCCAAATTAATAAACAAATGAAGCTTCTCTTACAGCATGATCTCCAATGAAAAAAGACTAGTGTGGTCATCAAAATACTAAATTGTTAAATTGCTAGCCGATAAAAAAAACATAAATACTATTTTCTCCGTCCCATTTTATTTATTCATTTTTTAGATTTTAACTTTTTAAAAGAATATAATGATTACTACTACAAAGCTTTGGCCCTTGTTCGGTTTGGAATTCCAAACTCAGGATTTTGGATAAATTAACATTTTTACTTTTTCTTTCTCTAATTTTTCAATCATTACTTTTATTTTTCACTCTATCTCTCTCTATTTTTTACCTCTCTCCACAATCATTGCTCTCATTGCTCTCTCTACCTTTATTCAAAAACACAACTCAAAACCCACAACCGAACAAAGCCTTGATTTTTCAATAACTCTCCTTACTTTTTGAACATTAAATAAGGTTGCACATTCTCCAATGCACAATTTTTTTAAAAGAGAGAGCAATGATGGAACTTTTATGAGTTAACTTCAAATTAGACAAAAAAACAATAAAATAGAAATATCAAAAGTCAAAAAGAAGACAAACAACTCGACTTATCTAGTTGACCATTATATCCTTCTAGGTTTCTAACTCTAATTAATAGGTCAAACTATAGCCATGCATGGTCTCAATGGCAGAGCCACTACGAGACAAGTGGTCAGTGGGGTCACTTGACTCCACTTCATTTGATTTCTCAATAAGAGAAATTATATTTTGCATCCAATATCTCATATTCCCAACAATAGAACTCTTAATATGCTATAAAATGTTGTTTTTTAAACTTTTGACTCCAAATATCATAAATAAATTCTGAATCCGCCTCTGGTGATGGCCTATGTGAAATTTAGGACATTGCTTCGTCCGTTATATCAAAATATATGATCACCCCAAGGGTAGGGCTAATACGTGCTATAAAGCATAATAATTCGGAAGTCCGGGTATCGTACTCAAGGGAATATCATCACGGCTTGATTGGATTTGTAGAAGTAAGATTTGCGGCTTTGAGACGACTAACTTTAGGAATAGTTTGAAATGGAGAAAAAGTGCAAATTAAGTGTGTTTTGAAAACAATTTAACTAAGCGGCTAGGTCTATGAGATTTTAACACTCATAACTTGAATCAATCAGCTTTTTTCTCGAATTACTCGAGTTGAGATACGCGTTAACGATCTCCCAACCTGAAATATTTATCCTTAAGCTCATTTACTAGAAAATGAGTCGAAACACCAAGAGAGTTCTAGTATTCATTTAGCAAACACAATGGATGACATAGCTCCATGTATCGATGCGTGGCAAGTAGGCTTGCTCTTGCCTACACATGATCAAAGAGGTTAACACAGCTGAGATTTAATAGACAAACACGAACTACCTTAGTTTCCCAACTAACTTGAAGATTTATTGAGAAAAGCATGATCAACCCAAGTCATGAAGTGCTAATCACCCCATAACCAAGCCTAATTAACTACTCACTCATGCTAGGAATTGAATCAACAAAGCTAATTATTGAAAACATAATGGAATTTAAATTAAACTAGAGATTAAGATAGATCAAGACTGTAGCTACAACTTTAATGAAGAGTAAAACAACTAACTATAATTATCTAAGGTAGAAAATGCAGGATTTAAGCAAGAACAATGAAGAACAATAGCAAGAGTAAGCAACAAGTAAGTAAAATCAATCCTAGATCTGGAAATGTGTGTGTGTGTTATTTGGATATTTGTGACATATAGAGGTATTTATACAACCCCACTTTCTCCCACAAAATATCTCAGAAACGACTTAAAAACTTGCCACGTAGACCTTTGGTATACCGAGCAGCTTTGACTGGGCCGTCGTAGCCACTCGGTATCGATACAAGTAATGTTGTTTCGATACCCAAAGTCTACAAACTGATTGGGATCTGCTTGCAAACGGGGTATCGATACAACACTCTGTGTATCGATACCGGCCTCGAAATTCTTGGATTTTCAGCTTCCGGCTTGGCTTCCAATGGTCTTGGCCACCCAGTGGGTCTATGACTCGTCGTTCTTGGGCCCCGGTGGCTCCATTCTTGATCATCTTAAATCTTGGATGCCTCCGGCTTGGATTTAAACTTTAAAACTCTCTTGTTACGCAATTTTCCTACAAAATAAAATAAACTACCCTACTCAATATCAAACAAAGTACTAATTTAACTAAACATAAAGCGATAGAACTAAGGACTTAAGCACCAAAATATATGCATTATTGGGTGCTTATCAGACATGATCAAATTTTTGCCAACCATTTGGCCATGTGTTGTGGGCACACGCCCCTGAAAATCCCCGCATTTTCGGTCTGCGGAGGGTTCCGGTTTGCGCCCTTTTGTTTGAAAGTATGACGAAATGCTGTTTTGAGAGAGTCGCCACCCGGGTTTTGCGGAAAGCACCCAAGAAACCGATTTGAAAACGCTTTCGTTCACGTTTGTTTGATTTGAAAAAGCTTGCAGACTGGACCGTCGTCACCTTCGATATCTGAGGTTCGGGAGCTAGATTACGAGAGGGGAAGGGTTTTATGGCACCCCTCTCGCCCAATCCGAAGATCGGTCTCTACTTAGGCATTTTGTAAAACATTTGCATTTTTCTCTCTTTTAATCATTTATTAGCCATTTAGGGCGGGGGGAACAGTTAATGGGGATTAGCAAGTAGCAAGTTGTATTTACATGGCACGATGTAATGTATGGACTATGAATAATGTAATAGATTGAGAACAAGCGCTTCTGTGAGCATTTTGAACGAACTAGAACACACTGACCCAGAGTGATACACGCAGGAGGTGACCTGTTTGGCCAGGCCGCACACGAGGAGATCACATCGTCGCGCCACCATAGGATCGGGCGGCGCCGTGCGCCCAAACTCACGGCTTTTCGAACTCAACCCTCTGGGCTCTGGAAAGGACCCGGTGCACACCAGGACAAACCACGCGGTTGATATAGCGACATATTTATTGTTCTGAGAACACAACAACAAATCAAGCAGACATAAATGAATCGACAACCCCATGAGCAGGTGGGGAATCAAGCAGAGGCGAGGCGAGCTAGGAAGCAAGGGCGCCAGCGGAGCTCGGGGAACACCTTGGCGTGCGCAGTCATGAGTGACCGTGCGCGATATACCACTGATCGATGCTTGGCTTTACGCCGCTGGGTTGAACAGGACGAGAAGGATCGATGGCCTTATTAAGCAGTTTAAACTAATAATAGGCTACACAGTTCTCAAATATGGAAAGCAATAAACCTGGTTTTAGCATGCTTCACGGTGATCGAGAAAGAAAGAGGAGGAATGAGAATGATCGGTGGTCCCAACGCCACCACGTCCATGCGACCATGGTAGCGCCGCAGCGATATAAAAGCTGGCGACGCCAGCGATCTTTCTACATTATTGTTTTATTTGCTAGCTTTGAGTCCGGACTTGGTATTGATTACCAGCCTGGCCTCTGCTAGCTCCCCTCAGGGGTCGAAATAGTTTCCAGAAGCAAAGGTGGTATACCTTTGGTTTGAGATTGATAGATAGTTTGAGCCTTGAGATGGATGGATGGATGGATGGATGATGAAGAAAGACAATGTAGGACCAGAGACTACTCTCTCTTGTCTTGTTTCTCAATGGATGAAAGAAAAACAAGAGAAAGAGCTAGAGAGAGAAGGTGGAAGGAAGCTTAGGAGCTATTATGAGTGTTAACCCTTGACTTGGTGAACCTTTTGCAAGAGTGAGAGAGGGAGTATATATAGAAGAGAGGGGACTGGTAGAGCTGGTTGGGTTTGAAGGGAAGGCTTCCTTCTCTTTAATGAGAGGAAGGGTGATGGGAGATGTGTAGGAGAGAGGGAGGCAGTTACGGGCGATATAATCATCAAAGGCGTAGACCACGTCCAGGTGGCCACAAAAGTCTCAGGCAAGTGGTCGAAAAGATGATTTGGGGAACATGTGGCGTCGCCACCTTTGGGTGGCGTGCGCCATCTGAAGCCAGTTCCAGGCTTGATGATCGACACGTGGCATTTGCACGGCGTCGTCGATTGATAACGGCGTCTTTGAAGCGGGGGTTTTGTTGAGGCCATTTGGTTCTGGCTCGAAGGGTTTGGAAAGGGTTTGAACGAGGTTCGGGACGCTCAGAACTCAAACATACCATCGACTTTGGATGTTCTCGACCACTAATCATCATAGGAGAATCAAATACCGTAAGTAAACTAATCTGGACAGTCCAAAATAGGGTGTCTACATGTGTGAGAGAGCAACAGAAAACAAGTAAAATTTTTAGCCAACCACCATTTGTCCATTTGATACTCGCTAGCAACTGGATTGAAGAGCTCTTTTTAAAGTATCTCCTATCCCAGTTCAAGAATTACAAGCTCTCTCGGCACGTTTGTGGTAAATTTTGCACTCCGCATCATGACATAATCCGTGCGTAGATTGAGCGGCTACTAAGCATTATAACATCAACTAAGATTTACTATGTCACCACATGCATGGCTGTGTTTGATTGCCGGACTACGCTATGCGGCGGCTTGAGAAGAGGCACCTGTGAGGATTAAAAAGCATAGTCGTTATCGCTTCTTACGATAAGGAGGGGATAACGACTTCTACATAATTGATCAGGGACGTCGGTTTCTTGAACAAAACTAGATTAATCTCTTCCTCCTATATTTGGTTGGGCGTGAGATAAGGACTGTGCGTGATCAAGATTGAGGTGAGATCGATCCTTTTTTAGGATTAACAAACTCCATATCGGGATTACGATTGGTAGTCCGGTATTACACATCTAGACGGACTACAAAGTTAGAGCAACAAGATATATATAATCCCACGCATCCGATCGAACAATTGCACATCAAGCGGAGAGTAATCAGCTTGAACTAGTCCAATCTTGTGACTGCTGATCGATCCTCGTATCAAACATCCACCGATTTCTGCGAACATTGTATATATATATATATATATACAGCAACAACTTCTCTTGTCCCAGATTGAATTTATTTTATTTTATTTTTCCCATTAATTTTGTTCGTTAATTCTCCGCCAACCAACAGCCACCTCGTGGCAAACAGCCATTGGATCCTTTTCGATGCCAGACATTCTCCTGTTTGGTCCGTGCATCATGAAGGCTAGTACTAGGCCAATAATTAAGTGGTGATTAACAGACGTACTCCCGAATCTTCAAGATTATGATCAGCACAATCCAATCTAATCCAATGAGCATTCCTCATTCTTTCTACTTCCTTTCACGTGGGAGATCGAAGAAAGCTAGCTCATGGGATGGTTCGTGCATGGAAGTTTATTACGACAAATTCAAACTGCTGTATAAAAAAGCGCTCAGCACTTTCTAATGTTTTCTAAAACCATCTCCCAGCGCAATTAAAACGTCTAATCAATATCACAGTAACGTTTCACGTGTAGAAAAGCAGAATGCGACTTTTGAAAGATTCCTCATCTCGCTTTGTTTCTAGTGTCAAACCATTTCCGGCAGAGTCAACAGGTCCATTTCATGATCGTGGCTCGATCTTTTTGCTTTTTTACTAGAAACGATTTAATCCGCCCACAAACACGTGACTTGGTTGAAGTCGGGACAAAGCCACTGCACTAGCCCAATACGAGACTTGTTAGCTAGCTAATCGATGGAAGTAGAAACCCGGACCAAAGACATACTAAGGGGGCCTGCGATTGTTGGGTAACTACCGCTGCGCCAACTCCTATGATCGCAAGCCCAATATCGCGACTCCTAAAAATTCCATTAGTAGCTTAATGATGTACGGTACTACATGGGGAATTATTCGTACGTTTTAACCTATAGAGTGATGCTACTATCAGTGAAGTGTGAACTTTTGAGAGACGGAAAAGCTCATTAATGTACGTTGTTTCCAGTATTGATCAAATACTACATTATTCATTCATTGTACATACAGACTCTGAAAGGAAATATAAATTTTTCTCTCTGTGTAGCCAACCAACAGACGGACAGACAGACACATTTTACATTCTCCTCCACGTGATACGATACGTACGAAGCTTTTTATTTCTTTTTTGAACTAAGAATTCGAACACTAGGGTGCATGTGCCAGGAAAAAAAACCCCACTCCCTAGCTTAAAGGTCTTAAAAAAATCTTGCTAGTTTTTCCTTCTTTTTTTTTTTAACCAACACAAATCCTCTCAAAAGTCATTTCCCTTTGACATTTTCTTAATATTATTTGACAGAAATTAGCCGCCTTCAATCTTCCACCAAGATCTTGTTGTTTATTCATGAGAACTTCATGCGGCGCCATTGGTTCCCCATGCTAGTGCACCTTAACATTTTGGCCATAAATAATTATGCCCATAAAGTGAGCTTTTTAGAGAGACGTGACTAAACCAGAGTTAGTGCATGAAAAATACAATGGATGATTAATTCAGTGGGAGAAGGTAGAGAAGATCTGGATCAGTCAAATTATAATGGATCAGTTTGAAAATGTTTATGTAAAAAGTAAAGGAAAACTACATAACAAGACAAAGGAGACATGGCCATTTTTTCATCTATCAGCCTCGAATTTTGCTTTATTTTTATTTTTTTTTTGGACGAGGGAAAGATCGACAAGTACTGGGAAAATTTAAACCCAATATTTTCTCTCCTTTGAGGGCTCGAGGCCAGTGCTTCCAAAATGGGGATGTTTTGGTTTCACATGGCATTCCCTCTTTTACGTCTCTTTTCCCTTTCTTAATTTGGACACGTTAATTGTTAATTGTGTCAATATTATATATATCAAAAAAGTGGTAAAAAGTGATCGACATGCATTTTACACTATGTATACTACCAACAGTTGATTTATATATATATATATATATATACATATATTCACCTGTCGTGTATTCTGGTGTGAATTAATCTCTCCCGTCTGAACCTATTAATCGTAACCACCGGCCGATTAAAAGGTTTCTGGTTAGGTTGTCCACCCTACTTTGGTACTTCTTGTCAAGAGTACAATTGTTGCACGTTTTTTTTTTTTTTTTTGATCCGCTACAATTGTTGTACGTTGATCGGCTCCTTTTGCTTTAACTATCTTTTTGAAATGAGAAATCGAGATAGAAAGTTCAATTGAACAACCAAAAGTCGAAATGATTGCCCTTGTGCAGATGAAATGACCTTATTCAGGTCAAAAACAAAGAAAAAAAAAGAAAAGAAAAAAGATAGTCAATTTTAGGTACTATTGGGATTTTTTTTTTTTCTCAAAAAATACAAAGAGACTCCAATCATTTTATTGAAGTGCCCGATAGTTGAAAGGCTCTCTTACGAGATTAGATGTCTACGTTTTGCATACTACGGTATTACGTACCGACGTAAGAGCAAGTCCAATGGTAGATCACGTAATATGGCTACCATAGGTCCGTGTACGTACATTCGTGGTTTTACCCCCACTACCACCTCTACATTCTCTCCCTCTCTCACCCCAGTCTCTCTTTTATTTTATTTTTTGTTATAAAATTTTTAATGCTAATAACTTTTATTTCACGTTTTTGTTAAATAAATTATATATTTTTTAAATGTACTCAACGAAACCTATCAAATGAGCCTAATATTGGCGGTGAAATAATGTAAAACGAAAAAACTATATGGTCATAATTAAACGGAAATAATGTAAGAAAGTCGTAAAATCAAATATCTTTTAAAATTAATCAACAAGAGCCTTAGAGTCAAAATTTAATTATGGCCATTTAGGATAAAATGATCAGGAAACTAAAATCTTTCCACCGGTTCGAACGGATTGATATTTGGAACACTTAACTTTATAACCATATTTTTTAATATATAAATTAGAGGTGGCAATTCCAACCCATATTTTTTAACTCGTCCAAATCCGCCCACTTATAACCCAACCCAACCAACTCATATTGTATAATGGCTTGATATTTATAGGTTGAACCCATATCAACCCATATTTACATGGGTTTAGATGGGTTGAATATGAGTTTAATATGAGCCGTAAATAAAAGACCTAAACTTGGATTTGGAAATTAATTTCCCGAACGAATTGCCTACCGTAGGCCGTAGCTGATGGTCCACTGGACTCTCTTCTTCGTCTCTTTTTTTTTGGCTCGGCTTCTTCTTCGTCTTCTTTTGGAAGATGCATTTCCGAAATTTTTGAAATTAAAGCTAGTATAAATACTAGAGATAAAATTGGAAAATTTATTCATTGTCCGATAATATTGTAGTCGTTAAAAAATATATTAAAATTGAAAAATTTTGCATTTTTTTGTTTTGCGCAAACTAAAGTGACTAATTAATTCGTCTCAATGAGAGGAATCGAAAAAGTAAAAAAATTTGATCGAAACTCGTAATTTTTTGAATAAAGAAAAAAATAAGTCAATAAGACAAAGGGATTGCGAAATATCATTTTTCAACTTCTTTAGATAGTTTATATATTAAAAAATATGATTAAAAAATTAAGTATTCTAAATTTCAATCCGTTTGAACCGGTGGAAAGATTTTAATTTTTTGATTATTTTATCCTAAATGGTCATAATTAAATTTTGACTCTAAGGCGCTCGTTGATTAACCCAAAGAGATATTTGATTCTACGACTTTCTTAGGATTAATCAACAAGAGCCCTAGAGTCAAAATTTAATTATGACCATCTAGGATAAAATGATCAAAAAACTAAAATCTTTCCACCGATTCAAACGGATTGAAATTTGGAACACTTAATTTTTCAATCTCTTTAGACAGTTTAAACTACCACAAAAATGTAATTTTTTTGCTTGACATTATTTTATCATCAATATTAGGCTCGTTTGATAGGTTTCGTTGAGTAGATTTCAAAAATACAAAATTTATTAAAAAAATACGTCAAAAAAAAGTTAATACTACCATTTAAAATTTTATAACACAAAAATAAAATAAGAGAGAGAAAAAGCTGATGGAGGTAAAAGGGGAAAGAAGTGGCCCGTGTCAGAGGGGGGGGTCTGACACGGGGGGGGTGGCGGGGCTAGATCACGTAATATGGCTACCATAGGTCCGTGTACGTACATTCGTGGTGCCCAGAGTAGGATTTCGAGAAAAAAGAAGAAGGTGGTGCTCCTAGTAATTATTATTTTATTTTTTTGGCGACAGTATGCAAATTTTCTGAAAGTCTAAAAGTTTGGGCTCAATTTTAGGGCCCATAGTTGGAAAACATATAAGCCCAATAACACCGCTCAAGTTATTCCTGAATAAGTGGGTCGTTCCCACGGCTGAGCAAATAGCACGCGACGGTACCCATCGGCGATTCCAGCTGTCCAAACGAATTTTTAACATTTCCTCTCTTCTCACCCGATCACTTTCTCTCCGCTTTTTCTCTCTCTAAAATCCGGACCGTCTAAAACACGTTTGAAATGTTGAGATTACCGACGGGGTACCAAGGGATACAACATGTGTGGTACCCCGTTCGACACCCAAAAACTTGTCCGTTCTCACAATCTCTTTGTTTCTTCTAACACTCAACTCAGGGCAAACCGGCAGAGCAAACAATGCCCATCAATCGGTAAACGGGCCCAAATCGGGTTGGGCTCTTAACCCCGTAACCCGTTTTGTTGCAGTCCTATCCTGCCATGCCATGCAAGGGTATATTACTTACCCGATGACGGAAAGAGCCCCTGGAAAGCAAATGGATCAATTATGAAACCTTTAAAATCTAAAAAAGTAGCGTTTCTTTTATCTCTATTCTTTTCACTTTTTGTTTTTTTGTTTTTATAGGCAAAATATCTTTTTTTTAATAATCTTTGAGCAAGAATCCGAGATTCAGATACCCAAATCCGAGATTGGAAAGAAGCCAACCAAGGTTGTCCCAGTGGTAAGGGCGAATGACTGACTTTGGAAGTACTCCCCTTGGTCAGGAGTTCGATTCCTCATCGGGTGAGTATCCTGATAGTAAGTAAGGGATCGTGCTAAGGTAGTTCCCCCCGAGGTTTGGATGCGCATTTGGGTCCAATTGTCACTCGGCTATAAGATTGTTCCTCGGTTATAAAAAATAAAAAATAAATAAAAAAACCACTCATTAGACCAAGCCCAAAACCTAAAAGAAACCCTAAAGCGCCCCCGTCTGTTGTTCCAGTCTACTAGATATATAGCTAATGTATTAATATTCTCGAAATTAGTGAAATGAGGCTCTTTCAGTCAAAAAGAGGAGGGAAAAAACACACAACGTTGTTCCAACATGTAATAATATGTTTCCTTTAGTAAATAAAACTAACTTGTAATATGTTCGGATGGAAAGGGGGCTTAAAAAAAATTCAAGAACTTATGAGCTGGTCCAGAAAACCCAACTTACTACGCATCATCTGCGTCAAGTACTATAAGACTTTTGCGCCCAAGAAGAATATTGGAAACTTTATTTTTAATTTATCCTTCACTACCGACAAATTTCCATATAATACACGCAATCAACATACCTACGGTGTAAAACCAATACAGAAGCCTATCTGACAAGATATATATGAGGTTTTGAACCGGTCGGGAGTGGGCATTCATGTGCCAGTATGTGGACGGAACGACATTGGTCTGCCGTAGTAATTTAACTCTGCTAACAAATTAACTCTGCTAACACCCTATCGTCTGAAAGAACAAAAAAAAAAAAAAAAGAAGAAGATAAAGAATGGACAATAGATATTTAGAGAGTAAGACAAATACTTAGGAAGAACCTTCTGCTGCAATCAAGATCGTGTATATCTGCAAAAATCTATTATTATAGTCTAATTAAAGAAGGGACTAAAGATATTTAGAGATTACGTACTCAAACGACAATCTATGCATACTTAGAGTGTGGTCTGAACAAATGGACAAGAAAATGATCTGAACTTTTGGGTATGTTCTTTAATTAGGCGCAAAATTTAATTTGTACTGGCTTATCAAAAAAAAAACAAAAAAACAAAAATTTAATTTGTACTGGATAAAAGAAAGACAAAAATGTTACAAATACACACCCCATATTTAGGTATGTACGGGATGAAATTTTGTAATTTCTCGATTACGATTAATTTATAACACCGATATTGAATTCATTGCCATTATATAATAGTTTTTAACCTTAAATTGATGAGATTTACATGCGAATAGTTTTTGTCTTGATGTCATGAAACTTCAGTATTTTGCAAAGTCACGCTTTTCTGTGCAAATGTCGTAAACTTTTTGGGTATGTTGGCAAATTTTGATTCAAATGTTATCGAATTTAAAGCGATTTAAGGGTGTGTTCCAGAACCGGAAAAAGTTCTTATTATTTGTCCAATAAGAAGGCCCGTTCCACAACTTCAGGCTTCTTATTTTTCAACCAAGAATTTGGATCAAGCACCCCATGCCCGGAAATCAACCGGCGGCCGCGCCGGACCGTCTCCGGCCACCGGAAGACCGATCCGAACCGTCCAAAAATTCTATAAAAAAAAAACAAGGGGGCTTAAGCGAGAATCAACGGCATCCGAGGTGCGTAGGGGTGCTTGATCCGAGCAATCTTTATTCGTGTATGTATCAAAACATATTCTTACTCATATATACATGGAAAAAGATTGCTCGATCTGAGCACCTTACACTCCTCGGATGCCATTGATTCCCGCGCAAGCCCCCTTGTTTTTCGGCCGTCCGGCGGCCAGAGACAGCCCGGCGCGGCTGCCGGTCGGTTCCGTCCGCCGGCCCTCATTTAGTGTACCAACAGTCCACTATTTGTATAGAGCAACTTCCAGGTCAAAAAAAATAAGGTTACGCAAAAAATTTTCCTACCACTATGGATCTTATTTGATAGATCTCATTGAGATCTTTAATACGGTGCAAAAAAATTTTTTTTTTTTCATTTATGTTTTATTTGAGTTTGAAAATGTGAAAGAAACTTTTTGTTTGGGAAAAATAAGAAGGTGGATTATTTTGGAATGAAAAGATGCAAAATAAGTACTTATTTTTTAAGAAGCGTCCTGGAACGGGGCCTAAGAAGGTGTATACCCCACACACCATTAGCACTTCCCAAATCCCAAGAGAAACAATTGCAAAAGAGAGGAAAATGAACTAGCTAAATCTATCCCTTTTTTTTAGTTTATGTTATGTTCCTGGTTTACCAAAAAAAATAATAATAATAAATCTATCTTTTCATTTATCTACGCAAATCCTTTCAAAAATTCAAAAAGTTGAGGTTCATAACTTATCGATTAATGGAAACGCCCCTGAGTTTATGCTTGGTTGTAATATGTACTCCCTCCGTCCCAAATTGGATAACAATTTTTGATATTTGTATCAATTTCAATTCTTTATATCTTTCAATATGAATCTCAAAAAATATGCAACGTGGATCTTATTTGACAATTTTCGATTAGTTTTATTATACAAAATTTTCAAACTTATAAAAAATATTATAAATTAAAAAATATAAATAATAAAAAAATTCACAAAATTTAAAAATTGTCATCAATTTTGGGGACGGGGGAATATCTTTTACTCCGTTGTTTAAAGCCTTTTGGGCCAATAAATGGCCTTTCCACCTATATACAGCTCATACTATGGATATATACATGTTTATTTATTGGAGGAAATTGAAAAAGAATGAGAAAGAGAGATGAAAAGCCCAACAAATTTAAAATAATAATCTGATCAGATGTACGACTTCTGATTGGAAGGTGGTTTCGGAGATTTTCATGGTATGACGTATGACTTGATTGATGATTAGTCATGGGAATTAAGCAAAGAAATTAAAAATAATTTCACTTTACTACTATAATTAAGGGCCCCCCCCTCCCCCCCCTTGCCCACTTGCAAACCAACTTGCTAATTCTTGTCACGTCCTTCCAGAACACATCATAAAATAATAGAGAGAGAAGATTAGGGAGGGAGGGAGGGAGGGAGAGAGAGAGAAGACAAAAAAAAAAAAATTACTAATTAATGACCAAAGTTCAACTTGCATAGTTATTTTTCTTCTTTTAGGGTGCAACTTGCATAGTTATTGTTTCCATAACAAGTTGGGTGTTTATTACTATTAATTGAAAAGTCAAGTTGGCAGCAGCTGTTGATTCCTCCATCTCAACAACTAGCTAGCACTTTTTAGTGTACAATTTGGGCATGGGAAAATTTTGAAGGCTTTCACCCCGATTGGTTGAGCTTTTAGAAAGTTATTTTTGAGAGTTGAGTGGTAATGAGTGGAGAGAGATAGAGAGAGAAATTTATTGAAAACTGTGTCGAGAGTAAATGTTACTCTCAAAATGTTCAAACAAAATTTTCTATTTACATGGCTGGAATATTTATTTGTTAATTAGAGACTCTCCAAAATGTCAATGATATGATGTACCAATTTTGATTAGCAACTACTTGGATTTTGTTGGAAAAAAATATTAGGCAGGGGGATAGGATTTAGTACTTGTGTAAGTATTTATCATCGCATGGAAAAACAAAACAAACAAAGAAGTGGACCGATTTTTCCGATACAAACAGAACGGAATTCTGTCATTTTTGGCATGCGGTGTGATTTTTCTTACAAATGGTTTATTTTCCTCGATTTAAGGGGAAAACCATAAATCTCGAATTTTTTTTTTTTGGGTAATTATAAATTTTGATTCTAAGACACATTATTTTTAAAATGGAACTTCTTGAGTAACATTGATTTTAATTAAGACTTTCTCATTGTTCTCAATCCTTATTTTACAAATAACCCTAAAACAATCTAAGTCTTGCGATCAATAGATCTTGATTTTTAGGCACATTATTTTTAAAATGGAACTTCTTAAAAAAAAAACTTCTTAAAAGTTCACTCTAAGTAACATTAATTTTAATACTTCTCAATCCTGATTTTACAAATTAAATAAGATTAAAACAATCTAACTCTTGTGATCAATAGCCACACACATATATAGTTATTTTGGAATAGACAACCTTCCATATGTCCTGCAATCCAGCTTTCCACGGAACGACAAAACACATTGAGTTTGACTGTCATTAATTTCATCAAGACACATTGAGTTCGACTGTCATTAATTTCATCAAGACGCCGTTTTTCCTATCAGAAAATGTACGAAAAACATTTTACGTTCACATTTCATTAAATGGGCGAGTTCGCAATGTACGAATTACGTACAGTACAATAAACTGAAAACCCAAGAAAAATAACATAAAATGCACCATGAAATTATCGTCAGTCTCGACTTGTAACTTTGATATCAAACTGAAAGATTTTGCACATAAATACTAGCATAAACCACAAACGTCCCACACTTTATCACCTTGAACATTTAAATCATCAAACTAGCTAGCCATGATTTTCGATAAAGGGGTTTCGATGAGAGATACACGATAAACCTCCGATAAAACAATAGTACCACATACACAGAACAATTCACATGACGAACAACAGATGATAAAAACTAAGTATCATCTGACGGAATTCACATTTAAGTATCATCTGACGGATGTAACATATTATATGTGCTATGTAAAAACTATCAGATGATATTCCGAACACGATCATCATCGTAACTCTACACATTCAATTCTGTGTCTCTGTAGGGTTTACTGTAAATAAATCCTGTGAAACGATCTGATTAAACGAAGGAGTAGGAGGGTAAAAAAGTCAGGACGATTTACAGTTATTGGTCTTGGCCAAATCCTCGGCGATCCGGGCGAGCGACTGCAAATTACACCGGACGATCGTATTGACGAACACGCACGTTTCCTCCTTGGTGTTACCGGGCGGCACGTCGACGACGTACGACTCGATGACGACGGTCCCCGCCCCCGCGGGTGACCGGTGGAGGGTGGTGACGGACCGGTAGTTGTTGAGCCGGTGCTCCCCGCCGACGATGCTGAAGCTGATGATGTGTCGCTCGTCGTCGAGGATCTCGAGGCGCTCGGTGCTCGAGGCCGCGGGCAACCCGGAGACCACGTGGACCTCGCGGAGGGTGCCGACGTTGCCGTCTCCGACGATGACTTGGCAGCTCTTGACGAAGTTCTTGTAGACCTGGGGGTTGTCGAAGCGGCGGACCACGGACCACACGGTGGAGACGGGGGCGGAGACAGTCTGGGAAACCGCGGAGCAGCACTGGTCGGGGCCCACCGCGTGGGTGTGGTAGTGGACGGCGTCGTCCGGGACGGAGACCGAAGGGTGGACTATTTGGAGGTAATTCGTCATTGCGGAGGTGGCGGTGGCGGTTGCGGAGGAGGAGGGGGAGACCGTGGCGGCGGCGGTGGTGTTGATTCTTTGGAGCTGAAGAGACGTAGGCATTTCTACTTTCTCTTTTAGTCTTTTGGTTTTGTCTATCTAGTCTGAAAAGATGACTGGGAATAGCAAATGGGAGATCTCATGTCGTGTGATTATATATCCAATGTACTAGTGTGAATCAATGTATGGAGAGAGGGAGGGAAGATTATTCACTGCTCCAGCTGCATCGCTACGTGGTGCTTGAGGCCTCTCACCTACTCAAATATTCATCTGCATGAATGCGTGGTGAGAGAGAAGTTTGAGACATTACGTGACGGGCACCGAATAATTTTTTTTTTTTTTTTGGGGGGGGGGGGGGGAAGAGGGAGAAAAGAGATTATTTAGGAGTGCAGTTTTGTTCGTCTCCCTTAAAAAAAGGTGAACATTACCCTCTTCATTATTGGTTGAAATAGTGTGGATCACACCACAAAGTGATGTCATGCTTATCATGCAATATACTTTTTGGTAAGCATGATATCACTTTGTGGTAGAATTCACATCATTTCAACCAATAAGAATGAGAGTTAATATTCACCCTCTTAAGTAGAGGGTAAACAAAACTCAACTCATTATTCAGAGCAATGCTAAGGTAACATTGTCTGAGTATCACATTTGGGGTAGCGTGTGATGTGTCACAATTATATTACAGAGTACGTTGTAGAATTTGTTTCACTACATAATAAATGAGACACATTCTGCCAATACAATGGTGGCACATTACATGATACCCAAAATATAATATTACATGGTCACTGAAGTATTAGTGATTATTGAGTGTGTTTATGCAGTGCACCACCACGTGGTGCCCAAGCCTTTTTCCCATCACACATTAATGCAGGACCCATACAATTAGTCTGAGCTCCGTATCAATGGTTGGTGGAGAGAGAAGTCTAGGGCACCGGATAATTTTTCTAGAGAGAGAGGGGAGGAGAGAGAGAGAGATTTAATTTTGTCCACTTGTTGGTATAAATTTTGGGGTTTTATGGGAGGAAAGAGTCGGAGGGAGGAAAAATGAGTAATAAGATGGGTTGGTTTGATCATATCACGCACAAGCTAACACTGGACGCATGCAAGTGGATCCTCTCCCAACTTGCAAGTTGCAACTGCCCTTTGGACGCAGTCCTAGATTAATTGCCCCTCTCTTTCCTCGTATTTACGTGACTGGTCAACTTTCATCTTTGAGTCTAGCCACCTTGCTCAAATGACACAAATGCCCCTTTAGGAAATTGGTTGATTCCTACACCGTTCTTTTCTTCTTTTTTTTTTTTTTTTTCCCCATAAAGTCGATCGATCATTTACGCTCACTTAATCACAATAGGGGTAGACTCCACACACATTGAAGGTGTCTAGTGTATGCGACACTCATCCCTATTGTGAATGAGTGTGTGTAAATGCTTGTATATTTTTGTGTGGTTATATACTTATTGAAAATTTATATGTGGCCAAATAGACTAACACTGATTCGGGAGGTCTAATTTTCACTTTTACTGTACGGAGGCCCAATTAAAATTGAAATAAAAATCACATATAGATCGACCAGCCGAACACAAAAGTGGGCAGCGCTTGAGTTTGTTGAGGCTTAAGTACGGTTTTGATGATACAAATTGGACAATCAAAACCACAAACACAAAAGAATATCGAATTTACTTGTCCAGTGTAATTTGAGAAACATCTGTAATCGGTGTAGTTTCACTACCTTGGTTGAAAAACTTTAGAAGGATAAAGTAAGTAGATCTATTGCTAGAATATATGACTAGGGGTTACGTAATGAGTGTTGCTATTGGTACCGATTGAGATGTAGAAAAAACGTACCGATGGCCGCCGGTCGGCTGTCTCCGGCCACCGGACGGCTGATCCGAACCGTCCAAAAAAAGAGTGTTTAGATCAAATACCTTACACACCTCGGATGCACTTTATTCCCGCGCCTGCCCCCTCATTGTTTTTAAAAAAAAAATTTGGGCGTTAAACTATAATTATTTACAGCCGACCGGCGGCCATCGGTACGTTTTCTCTACATCTCAATCGGTACCAATATCTTTATCGTTACGTAATGGTGTAAAGTATGCAGAGTCGAACAATATCATCATGCTCCACGCTCCTGTATTTGCCTAGTTAAGCAGAGTCGAACAATATCATCATGCTCCACGCTCCTGTATTTGCCTAGTGGAAGGAGTAATTAATCTGGGCTACGAAAGGAGCTTTAGGAATTTGTTTAAGGTGTACGCAATATAGCCCGAGACAACTCGCATCAACAACAACAACAACAAAAAAAAAAAAAAGAGGACGAAGAAGGAAACTCCATAAACAAGAATATAACTAAAAATATATATATATATATGTGCCCATGTTGTATTAGTTTAATGCCATCAAAGAAGAAAGTATACACACCGGCGCCACACCGTATGGTTTATTCAAATGATGTTACTACTAGATGGGGACATGTTCCTGTAGTGTGCAGAAATAAAGCGTAGGGGCCGGGGGAAAATACTCCAATAGGTTTCCAATGTTTTGGTAGCCTAGTAAACAAAAATCAAGAGAAAATAAGGGGAGAGGTTTTCAATTAGTAGCTAGGTTTTGTTTAGGTCATTTAATTTGGGGATATTAACTTCTTTTTTGTCCACAACTATTGATGTTGATGGTGATGGGATTAAAGAGCAGCTTAAGCTGAATTCTTGTGCACAAATTAATCTCTGTTTGCTTTGGGGATTGGAGGAGAACTTTATTTTTTTTCCCGGTATTTTTCTTTCCTTGGCAAGTTGGTAAATTGTAATAGAACTAAGATGGCGCGGCCGATGACGGCTGGCTAGTTGTCTACTTGATTGAATTTTTTGTTTGTACACATGCGTTATCCGATCAGCAGGGCGGACCAACACGAGCTGAAGGGGCGCGCCCCACTCAATCTTGTATTCGCACTTCATTTTTGTCTTTGCATGTTTATTGGGGATTTACATATTACCCCTTCTGTAGTAGGCTCAGAGAGGGATCAAAGAGCCATGACAACTGCTGCCCCCACCAATGAGCTAGCACAACGTACAACTTTAGAGTTTGACAGGGCGTTGTCAGCACGAATTGGACTTTGAACCTCTTGACCACCCAATTAAACCACTCGAAAATAAGCCATGAACCACTAGGTTACTACTCTTGAAAACGTAAAATGCTATATATTCATATGAGCAATTACATTCAAAAAAAATTAAAATTAGCACATTTTATAAAAAGGTAAGTATCAAAAATCAATTCTCATGATCTTATTTTACTATCCAAAAAGACTTTTTTGGGTAGTTATTATTTAACTAACCCACCTAGGCAACATCAACTTTAATTATCCCTCTCTCCCAAGTGGCCAATGTTTTTTTACCGTTTAATTTTCTCTGTCGTACAACTTTTAACATGGAATCCATATTCCAGTGGACTCTTTTTTTTTCCTTCCCTTTCGTCCTTTCGGCCATTGCTCTATTCCCACCCACTTCCACCAACTTGATCATTTCTTTTGGGATCAAAAGTAATTCCCACGGTGTACGTTTATGGAAAAAAAGGCAAGCTTGATTGAAGGACTCTGCGTAATTTCAAACCCTGGTTGGATTTGGATAGAAACCTTAATTAACCCTCTTTTTCCTACAACTCGGTAGCACGTACCTTCGTTTATTATCCAAAAAGTAGAGTTCGACTATTAGGGGTGTTTTGGCTAAATAAGCCACTTAGTTTTTTTTTTTTTTTTTGTGTCTTTATTCAAGTTTTTTGCATTTATTAGATTCGCATCAAATTTTTGTGAATCATGGATTTATCTCGACGATGAATTGGGAAAAAGTAAAAATTTATGGTCCAAACTTAATTTTTTCTAATAAAGCCAAAAAAATAGGATTTTTTTTCAGCTTTATTCAAAAAAAAAAAAAGGGTTGTATCACAGTTTTTTTTACTTTTTCGATTCCTCTCGCCATGACAAACTAATACTCCGATCCACAAAAATTTGACGCGAAACTAACAAATAAAAAAAAAAAGAATAAAGACGGAAAAAAAAGCCAATTGGCATATTTAGGCAAAACACCTAAATTACTGAGTTTAAGTTCTTACTTACTTAATTTCTCGCTTCCTATATGTTTTTTGTCTTCTATTTTCATATCTCAAAATTAAAAAAAGTGATGTTTTGATAGCCCACGGAGGGTGATGTCTTTGCATTACCTTTGAGCTGAAATCTGAGATGTGAAAATAGAAAACAAAAAATCCAAGGCATTAATTAATTCATCTTATTTTAAAGACGTCTGATCGCACACATTTATTCGGAACATATATAAATATATGGGATTTCCGATAAAAGGTCCTTGTTATGGTTTGTAAATAAAATAACAACTTGAGGAGTCATACTGATTAAAACAAAAAAACTGAAAACCAATTAGTATTTAATTACTGACTAAATTATAATCTGCCTAGCTCATGATACATTGTATGTAGTTCCAGAAATACATTCATGCACAAGTAAATTAATAAACATAAATTTAAGTTTAATTAACACTCAAATACTTATATTTTCATGACCACTTACCACATAACCAGGCTGGTTGAAAGATGTATCCAACATTGTTAAATTTGAAAAGAAAATAAAAGTGACCAAGTCAAGGAAACGAATCTCTTCTGACGAATGTATGAGAGAGAGAGAGAGAGAGAGAGAGAGTTGGAATGTTTATCTCAATTTGCCAAATATTGGTTAATTAATTGAATCGTTTGTCCACTGGAAACGAGGTAGTGTTAGCTAGACCTGGTTTGAGAATGGTTTTACCAAGAACCACTTGTATTATATTTTTTGAATTATTTAACTAACAATTAGTCCAACATGCATATATATTATAGTATATGCAATGATTTTCTGTTGAGCTCACCATTTTATAGCATTTTGGAAGTGATCTAAAACTGAGCATGCATGACTTTCATACTCAAATCCCCCCGCCCCCTCTCTATAATTCATTTTAGTATTTTTTTTATTTTTTATGGGAAATTGACTTCTACACTCTCTCTTTTTACCACATACATTCCCTTTTTGTCCTTATTCATGTGAATTTACCTCTTTACTCTTTCATAAGTTCACTTTTTTACACATTAAGGGGCAATAGAGTAAATTCACACCAAATAATGACAAAAAAATAGTGTATGTGATAAAAAGAGGAGTCTAGAAGTCAATTTCCTTTTTATTTTTTGGTAATGAAGAGTGATTCCTGAGCCAGTTTGCACGCATCACAAGACTAATCTCTCCAACTCCCTTTGCAAACCCAAAGGAATTTTACGCATGGGGTGACTCCAAGGGCTAACTTTCCGTAGTGCAGGAAAATCGAACCTGAGACCTCGAGGTGGTAAACCCTCTGTCTTTGCTGAGCAACTAACTGCACTACCCCTTTGGGGATTTCTCATTTTAGCATTTGGAGTAAGGAAAAAGTATTCCGTCCTAATTAATGTCACGTTGGAATGCGTAATAAGTTTTAAATAGTCCACTTGGTATATACCACTAGTAGTAAGTTTAAGAAGCTTGGAATCAAGGACAATCTTACTATTATTATGAATTTAACACCTACTAAAGTATGTATATATATTTTCAATCCCCGACTAAAGCCTACATGCACATATCATATGTTGCTTTTTTTTAATAACTGAATATCCGAACCAGCTTGCGTACACCTCCATTAATTCCGGGGCCCTTAAGATAACGAGCGGGTACAACCCCTAGTGGCCCCAAGATTTTGAATGTTTGGCTTCCATGAGAATGAAACATGTGACGTCATAGATGAGAACTTATTGTTTTCTCACAACCACTTCGCCAAATCCCTTGGGGTTCATACGTATATCATATGCTATTATACATCTATTATAGTTTTCTTTTTCTTAAAATCGAATGTGCGGACCAGCTTGAGCGCGCCTCAACTAATTCCGAGGCCCTGAAGTTAACGATCGGAAAAGCCACCACCAAGTGGTCCCATAGTTTGAAATGTTTAGCCCTCAAAAAATTCAAATATGGGACTTCATGGAAGACAAAAAACACATCCATTACAAGTCTCGAAAAATTCAAAGAGTGTATGTGGTAAAAAGGGGAGTGTAAAAGTCAATTTTCCTTTTATTTTTTGGTAAGGAAGAGTGGTTCCTAAGCCAGTTTGCGCGCATCACATGACTAATCTCTCCAACTCCCTTTGTTAACCCAAAGGGTTTTTACGCATGGGGTGGCTCCAAATGCTAGCTTTTCGCAGTGCAGGAAAATCGAACCTGGAACCTCGAAATGGTAAGCCCCTCCGTCTTGATTGAGCAACCAACTGCACTACCCCTTTGGGATTTCTCATTTTAGTATCGGTTTTGCCTCCGCCTACTAGTGAGCGGAGGATAATAAACACATAATTCCAAACAAGTTCGGATATCAATGCATATATTACGGATATTAATTCACTTTTACAAATATCAATACACTTTTTTCTCGTATATCAATGTACTTTTTACCTATTATTCTACACTCTTTGGACGGATGTTACAATAACCCTTTTAGTATTTCGAGTAAGGAAAAAGTATTTCGTCCTAATTATTGTCAAGTTGGAATGCGTAATAAGTTTTAAATAGTCCACCTGGTATATACCACTAGTAGTAAGTTTAAGAAGCTTGGAATCAAGGACAATCTTACTATTGTTATGAATTTAACACCTACTAAAGTATGTATATACATTTTCAATCCCCGACTAAAGCCTACATGCACATATCATATGTTGCTTTTTTTAATAACCGAATATCCGAACCAACTTGCGTGCACCTCCACTAATTTCGGGACTCTGAAGGTAACGAGCGGGTACAACCCCTAGTGGCCCCAAGGTTTTGAATGTTTGGCTTCCATGAGAATGAAACATGTGACGTCATAGATGAGCACTTATTGTTTTCTCACAACCACTTGGCCAAATTTCTTGGGATTCATACGTATATCATATGCTATTATACATCTATTATAGTTTTCTTTTTCTTAAAACCGGATGTGCGGACCAGTTTGAGTGCGCCTCAACTAATTCCGAGATCCTAAAGTTAACGATCGGAAAAGTTAATGACCGGAAAAGCCACCACCAAGTGGTTCCGTAGTTTGAAATGTGTAGCCCTCGAGAAATTCAAATATGGGACTTCATCGAAGACAAAAACACATCCATTACAGGTTGCGGTGAGATCAAGTTTCGAACTCCAATTTTTCTTTTGAATAATACTTGTTTACAGCATTCACGGAAACCAGTGTCCAGCCCATGGGTTTCTCTCTCTCTCTCTCTCTCTCTCTCTCTCTCTCTCTCTCTATCCTGCAGTCCAATGCGATTCTTTCCCTATATATAATTATGTAGAGTATAATACGGTGAAATATTAGTAGCTGAGAGTTTTATATATAGTGGTGTCGGCGAAGGCTACACAAAATCGATCGATGAACTGAATGTAGTCTCGTTCCGGAAAAGAAAAAGAATAGTCTCGTCTCGTTCGATGTTATAATTACCTGTTTCAGCTAATGGTTCGATCTCAACAGTCTGTTTCCTACAGTACTACATGGGATGAAAGTATTGTATGAAACGGGTGCATGTCTCCTTTCCTCTCCTCTCTCGTGAGGAAACGGATATACACCCATCTCATGCAATATTCCAAAACGGCATTCAGGAGGACCGAGGGAAAACATTGGTGGTCCCAAATATAATCGATGTGAAATCACGAACTATCCAAATTAAGCAATTTACGTGAGAGAGGACACTCCTTGTCCTCCAACGTGCATTCAACAATACCTCAGAAACAATGATCTAGAAACACCGAATGAATTTCTCCACAACACAAGGCGATTTCGCATACTCATGATTGTTACAGTTTCAGGTAGATGGGACATATTGGGTCTCCGCTAAGTTTAATTTTTCAAAAAAATTATTGGTCCGTAAATAATGCTTAGGTTGCCCAAACTTGCCCGTTTATCACCTCTACGCTCAATATTTGTTGTTACATACGGAGTAATTGTCTTTGTACATCAATATATTGTTCAGTTCTAACAGTTCTGTGGGTAAAAAAAACTTGAAAGCCCGAGTCTTCACAGGGAGATGTGGCTCAAGTAGGCCCATATTTGAGCCCTACTTTTAATGTGGGAATTTGGGCCTTTACAGTCCTTTCATCTAGGAATGTGGCCTGTTAGACCTTTTCGGGTAGACGGCCCATTGGACTTGAGCCCTACTGAATGCCCTTAATGTTAAAAAATTGTACAAGTAGTCAATGCATCAAGTATTATTAGCGCCACAGAACGATCGGCTTCTCGGCAATCCCAACTGGAGAGAAAGTCGGTGCAATTCTAACTCGATCGTCCATCTCGACAATTATTTGCCTGGTATTCTTCTCTACATTGTAGCATCAATGCAAGAAGAAGCAAATATGATGTGATTTTTGGCTTCTCGGCAATCCCAACTGGAGAGAAAGTCGGTGCAGTTCTAACTCGGTCGTCCATCTCGATAATTATTTGCCGGGTATTCTTCTCTACATTGTAGCATCAATGCAAGAAGAAGCAAATATGATGTGATTTTGGCTATCGTTGTTTAGGAGAAGCATATACCATCATTCTCTTTTATATGGGTTTGGACAAGATGATTTTGGTGATCAATCTTATGTTTGTTCGTACAAACTAGGTGGTAGCCAACGTGCTACGCCCGAAAAACATATGCTCGGTAGTTTGGAAGCGTACGATTTTGTTCGGGTATATATGCACAAAGCAGGAAAATAGGAAAGTAAGAACTGTACATATATATCATGTATCAACATATTGAAAGGTATCATGACGTTCACATGCCATTGTTACGGTTTATCACGGATTTGCGATCGAGACCCATCTAAAAATCAAACAGTTTAGCTGGTTAAGTTTCTGAACCCATTGGGGGATCAACTCCCATCTTCTTGTTTGATCTTCTTTCCTATGGGCTTCTAGTGCCTCGACTGCATAATTAAGTGCCTATACTAGAGGGAAGGGAAGCAACAGTAAAAAGGCGAAAAACGAGTCTTAATGCTCAGAGCAATGCTGCAAGATCACTTTAGCCGAAACAAGCTTTTCCAGTCCGAAATTGGATAACTGGGCTTCGAAATCAGCATCAAATAGCACGTTTGGGGTTTGAGGTCTCCATGTACCATTGAGGATGAGTGCAAGAAGGCCAATCCGAGGCTAATTCCTAGCACGATCAGGTGGAGCATTGGCCAATTCAGGACGTGTCCGTCTTGGTGGGATGCTTCTTGAAGGAGGGTTGCTAAGTTTCCATTGGGCATGTAGCCGTCGACCAGAAGTCTAAGGTCCGGTGCGCCTGCGTAGTAACCGCGGAGAACGGTTAGGTTCCAGTGCTTCACTTTTCCGACGGATTCCACTTCTTTCCTGAACATGTTTTCGTCGAGGGATCCATCAGGGAGTCCACGAATTGAGAGGACCATTCCATCGTGGTAACAAGCTTTAAAGATCAACTTTGATCACTAAGAAGGGGTTGCGATGCAGGAGCTGCAAACGAAAAAAAAATTCTAATTAGCCCAAGAAAAAGGAACGACAACAGAGGAAAGGATTGAAAAGAAACTCAATTTCCAACTACAGGCAGATGCAGTAAAAAAAGAGAGGTGCAGATAAAGATTACAATCACAAAATAAAGATTAAAGTTAGTCAAATGAAGTCGTGCTCTACAAATCTTTACGGTATAAACACCATCTATGATAGAATTAACATCAAAATAACTAATTAGAAAATCCTCCTACCAGTTTTTCTATGTCCCTCTGTTCCCATGTAATTTTAGCCCTTAGATTACATGGCAGTTTTGAAACACATAAATTTTAAGACATGATCTAATGGCTCACAACACATGGGTACACGGGAACAGGGGAGAGATGTTACATAGGAACTGGCATGGAATCCTAGGAGGGTTTTTCTAAAGCTCCAGGGAATGCTCTAATGGCGGCATAAACATTTCTATTATGTGATGCATTTCTATAGTAAATGGTAGTATTGTCAAGTAAAATGTTAAAAACATACCAAAAAGGGACTTATCCTTCCATTCTGCTTCAAGTCTACGTTGCCTTAAACAACGGTACATATTTACCCAAAAACAGTACATAATACACATAATAAGCTAGGAAAGCAAAATTTCCAGCTTCGGCAAAAAACCATTCGCATACACGTCTTAGGTGACACAAAGTGATGGTGATATGTACGGGTGCATATTTACCCACATATATACAAATACCTTGTACAAAAACCTTGACAACAGAACGAGAAAAGGGAGGAAGAAGTTAATTGTTACCTCTGACCACCCACCCATTTGAAGCTTTTTTCATTCTGTGTGATCTTATGGAACAAATTGGCTCCATCTTTCTCCACTATCTCCCTTAGTAGATCATCCTCGATCTTTTCTACTTGCTGCTTTGAATGATCCTCCACGTGCCCCTCGCTATAAAGAATCATACTGGAAACCCTTTCCTTCCATGCGGTCTTATTATATTTGTCTTCTTCCATACAACCGCTAGCCAATAGCTGATAAACATATACCACTTTCTCCTGACCGGGACGAAAAGCCCGCGCTATCGCTTGCTTTGTCTTAGAAGGGTTCCACTCTGGATCCAATAAGATCACTCTTGACGCTGCAATCAGATTAATGCCCTCACAACAAGCTGTAATTGAAGCCAGCATTACTTTTGCCACCCCTTCCCTCTGCTCAAACTTATCCATTGCAATTCCACGTTCAAATAGTTCCATTGTCCCTTGAAGGACCAAAACTTCCTCCCCTTTCCTCCACCCGTAAGAGGATGCAAATAAATTAACAAAAAGATCAATCGGGGAAATATTGTGGCAAAAGATTAAAACCTTCTCTTTCCTCATGATGCATTCAGGCACTAGACTCATTACAAACCTCACCTTGGAACCCAACTTGAGGTCAAACTTGTATTTCTCAAGACCTTCAAGTTCTTGCTTGTTGAAGTATTGAATGGAAGCAGGTGTAGTTTTGAGCAACCAAGGATGTATCGAAACTAGAGTGGCCAGAAACTCCTTTTCCAGTGGAAACCCTTTGTATTTGGCGACTTGATTTAGAAGTTTTTTCAAAAGCTCTTGCTGTTTCGGCGTGGACTTCATTGTGAGCGTGTAACATTGTAACCCGGGAAGATTAACAGAGTTTCCTCCATCATATACATCGATAAAACTACTCGTTAAATTCCTCAACAAATTCAAACCACGCATTCTTTCTTTTCCTACACTTGAATCGATCTTCCTAGCAATTTTAACGATGAATAATCTTCTTGCTCTGTTTTCAAGTGCAGTGCGTGTTTTTCCGCCTTTGTTTGCCGTCCCGGAGTTTCGGTCCAACCTCCTCAGCACATCATTGACAAACCGTGGTCTTGCCAAAGTGAGAGTGTTGAAATACTCTCCAAAATTATTCTGAAACAACGTACCGGAGAGCAAAATTCTCAACCTCGTCTCAACTTTCATCAGAGCCCTCCTTAACCTTGATTTATTATTTCTAGGGTTATGCCCCTCATCAAGGATTAGGATCCCAGGGCATTGCCGCAACAACTGGCCTAAATACCGCCTGTGAGAATCTTTTGAATCTTCCCGTGTGAGTGTCATAAAATAGGAATAACTCATTAGAAGAACGCTCGGGTGATCAAGCCACTTTTGAATTTTTTCCATGCAGTCCACAAGATGCAAAGCATTGCGGTCGGGTTTTGGGAATCCAGGTTCAAGAGATATTCCCAATTTCTTTCTCAAGACTTCACATCTATAGGTTTCACCATCATGGATTTGATAAACTGGAACAGGAACTTCCCACTTAATGGTTTCTTTGGACCAGGTGTAGAGTGCTGTTTTTGGAGCGAGGACCAAAGGGCGTGATCCAGGGAACAACTTCAAGTAGCTCACAAGGAATGCAATGATGAGCATAGTTTTACCTGCCCCAGGAGAGTGAGAGATAACACAACCACCTCTGTTCCGGGTTGTTAGATCCATAAGTGTAGGTACCAAAGAACCGGCACAGTGTCGCCAGAGAAATTCAAACGCTCTCATTTGATGCAGCCGTAATTTCCTTTTGAGATCAGGTATTAAGGCCCAGACATTTTTGTCCCCCTCTGATAAGGGCATGTTTGAGGCAGCAGGAGTGCGGAAAAGATCAGAAAATCCCACATTATCATCCGGTTTTGGCTCTGCATTTTCTCCATCGCGTAACCACTTGTTTGGAGTCCAACTTGGAAATCGCCACTGCATATTAAAGGATCAAGGACTAGTGAGGATGAATTGCATGGATGTCACCCTAACACAAAGATAAAATCCAGAGACTAGGCTAAGAAAGTAGGAACCTAAATCCATGGACCAACTTAAAAATAAAGGCTAAAAGCCAACAAATGACTACTTCAAGTTGTTCTTGGTCAGTTGGGTTGTGCCGATACTTTCTATTGGACGCTTCTTGTGTGATTGAAGAAAATGCCTTTTTCAAGCTCAATTTACTGAAAACACCATTTTATCTAGCACAATAGTTTCTAAATATAGCAGTAGAACCTTTATGCCAAGTCCGTGTATTTGACTTACAAAAGTTGGGGAGACGTCCTTTATTTCTGTGTCCACCAAGCCGCACAATTGGCAAACAATGCCAATTTCTTCATTGAGTTTGTATTCATGCGGGCAAACGTGTGCACATTGTATACTTGTATCTTGTGCGACCTCAGCAACAATGGAACCCTGAAAGGCATTGCAGTAGGTAAATCAAACATTAGATCCCACTCCAGTCACAAGAAAAATGTTCCAATTCAATGGACTTTACACTACTGATATCCTAAAGTTCCCTTCAATTTTGTTTTCAACCATCTGTCATCCAAAACCAGACATCTTATACCCACGAATAAGACATTAAAATCCCAAACTCTCCCAACTTCCAGCTTCAACATAGGAAATTCCTTCAACCAAGAAAACAATATAAATAATGCAAACAAGCTGACAACAAAGTTTAAACATCATACCTCACCATCTTGAAGAAGGTAGGTTGATGCCCTGCAAAGTTCCATCTGTTTCCACAGTACTTGAATTTCTGGTTCCTCTTCCCCATTTGGTGAGGGTGCATTATCTCTGTTCTGTCTGTCTAAGAAATTAGTGGCCTGGAATTCGTTCCACTTATCAATAGCTAGTGGATGTTCTTTATTGATGGAGGACTTTATGTTCTCCATACATCTCTTTAACATTTTCCCACATATACTCACACGACTGTTTCTCCTTCTATAAGTTCCTGCATTGTCAAAACTCTCACGTACTGAAAATGAAGAATAGTCCCGTTTTCTTTGGTATTTCTTATGGGAAGGTTTACCCTTCCAGGCACCTTCAGCATCCAAAAAGTCTAACTCGATAGCACCGGTTCTGTGTACATTATGAGTACCATTCATGTGCATATACCTGGAACCCACCTCACCATCCTCTCTTGAAAACTCTCCCGTAATGTGAGTATCAAAAGAATCCTCATCGTCGACCATTCCATTAGTTTCATCCTTCACAGGAGAAATAGAAGGTTGGGATTTATGTTTCCTTTCACCTCTTGATAAATTGCCAGGAACATGAGTATCAAGAGAGTCCTCCTCACCAACAATTTCAACAGTTTCCTCATTCACACAACTACTAGAAGGTTGAGGTTTATGTTTCCTTTTACCTCTAGATAAATTGCCAGAAACATGAGTATCAAGAGAATCCTCCTCACTGACAATTTCAACAGTTTCCTCCTTCACACGACTACTAGAAGGTTGAGATTTATGTTTTCTTTGATGAGCAAGGGGAGATTGATGTTCTCTTGGTTTAGAATACCCCCCTGTTGAAAAATTTCCAGGAACATGAGTATCAGGAGAGTCCTCCTCATGGGCCATTTGATCATTTTCATCCTTAACAGCAGCAACAGAAGGTTGAGATTTTTGTTTTCCATGAGGAGCAAGGGAAGGTTGATGATCTTTCAGATTAGATGCCATTGATTTCACCTCCCTAGATTTGATCTTTCCTTGGCAACTAAAAAACTCTTTTCTATATGAATCAACCCTGCCACCACCCTCACATTCCTTTCTTCTTGTTTTACATGACCCCAACCAAACCACATCAGCATCCGAGTCTAGCAAATCATCACCACCCATGTAAAGCTCAGGTTGTACGCATCGACGCTTGGATCGCCGCAAACCCATTAGTTCATAAAGTGACGATGGTTCATCTTTGTCCAGGTAACAACCAGTTCGCTTCCCCAAAGTAAATGTGACAACGAAAGGGACTAAAATTCCATTATGTAACTTGAAATTCACAGCCTTTGATCTGGCTTCCGAACTTGGTGAATGCTTGTCACATTCATCTTCCACAAGCTGATAGACAATTCTAGTTTGGATTGACCTGACATCAACTTCAGTTTTCTTCTGCACAGATGCCACAAGGAACCAAGAAACATCGTATGAGAACTTCCCTGGAAACAATTTACATTCCTGCAGTGAAGAGCAGTCCTCAGAGATGCACCAACGATAGTGCTCATTTTGATAGGGGTTCCTTTCAAGCTTTTGAAGGATGAAAATTTGATCAGTTTGCACCGTCACGGTATCTTTCCGAAGTTTTTTCTTCGTTACACCAAGAGGGCCTTGTGGAACATAAAAGCTGACATAAACTATGCAAGCACATTTGGATTTATGCGGCTTCCTCTCAATAGAACGTATTTTTGCATCTAACCAGACCTACATAAAAAGGTATAACAATCATAAAAGATGGCACAAACCCTTCTCAAGGCAAGAAACATATATGGCTAAACAAGCAAGTATTTCTGAAGCAATAACTTGACCAGGAAAGCCATGAGACAACAAGTAGGTAATAAATAGTCAACTTTGGCCTATGAATCTTATACAATTTCGACACGACTTTGGTTATCACATCGTTTGAACATTAATCTCACAGTCACATTGTGCTTCAAATAAGTTCAATTTTGTACCACTCATGCACCAGAATCTATTTTCTGCAAAACGAACAAGGTATAGAAAGGTCCATATTCTATGATTGCAGCATAATAAATGCTTCAAAAGAGTACCAAGACTGGTGGCTAAAACTTACATGTACAGTAAAGAAAGTACTAGAACTAAAGCTTAAACAAGACACTAAAATATACTCTTGGAATCCCCTCTAGGAGGAAATTGCCCCTACACAATGATTTGAGTTCGCTAATAAATGCCTATCACGCAATCTATATATAGACAAAGGAATTTAGGGATACACGAAACATTTGGTCATATCCAAAGATGTAATAAGCCTAAAATGAGTGTGGATTTTAGGTATCAATGCCACATACTTGTAAAACCAATTCAACTCACTGAAATCATGATGCGAAGGTTTTGAGGTCAAAGTCAAAACATTACTATTTGATTAAGTGCAAGGTTTTGAGGCTCCGTATAATAGAAATGGCTACTTACAGGCTCCTGGTTTTCCTCTTTGCTTGAACTTCCCGTAAGTTGACAGGTTGAAAGCACACAAACATCAAGTCCAGGCCTTAAAAAGCAGGTGCAATCTGATAAAGTTGCTTTTCTTGACCTTATTCGAAGGTTTGTGATGGGAACATTTTCTTTAATCACATGTCCGTCTCCTGCTAAAAGCGTGGTTTTAGCCCCAGCCCTAATTTGTAAGCATTCAACAGTTTTCCACGAACCATGGTAGAACGCCTCGAACGCTGTCATATACCCATATAAATAACAAAATTCAGAGACCATACGAGAAAAGAGTGCAAATATGTTTCCTATCGACAGGCAATATAGTACAAATATTGCAAGCAAACATCGTGCAACAAAAGTCGTAGTAGCACATGAAAGACATACTATTCTTAGTGGCACGTGAAAGACAATCTATTCTTCTGCATCAAATTTTTTGAAAGAATCCAACTGTTTCTTACACCAAAAGAAGTTCTGTCGCTTTGGGGGTAGGAGCCACAACCTAGTTTCTACATCCTACAATCACTCCTATTGCTCTAATTAAATCCACCCTATCACTCAAGCATACAATAGCAAATTGCCCACAGAAGTTCGAGTTAAACCTAAGGAAATGTTAAAAGCTCAAAATCTGAATGAAGTGGATTGAACCCAAAATCACACTAATTCAACCAGAAATAGCTAATACATTTCTTTCAGCCCAATTAGGATTGCTGATTAGATAGGAAAGACTTCCTTTTAAGCCAGTTGTAGCGTTCGTTGTGAGAAACCAATTAAGCTAGAATTAAGAGAAAAAGGTTGAGGTATTAACTCAATAGAATGAATTCTTATATTGATGCTTCAAGGTGATAAATAGCATTTTTGTAGAAATAACTAAAAGCATCACTATGTGGGCTATTCTAACAAAATCAAAGTCAGAAAATTGAAAGAGCATTGAGATCCTAGCACTTTTGTTTCTTTTGTTATTACAACCTCAAAACCGTAGTTTTAGTTATTTGGTCTGAGAAAAAGCTACATTTTTTTCATTTCTTTACCAAAGTCAAGTGAGCTCGGAAATTATTGCATATCAAGTACGGATAGTGTCGAGCCTTAATATGACAAATCTACCAAAGGTTCAACCGGGGTATTAATAAAAATTAACTTGAGAACCAAAGTTTGAGTAAATCTGTTTAAACTAAAATGTCATCTGGAAAGAACGAAAATACTGGGAGGAAAGGGGAGTCAGGGCATTCGTTCTTACGGCAAGCATCAAAAGGATGTGTGCTTTCATGTATACTCCTTGTCCTCATGACTGCTTAACCAGTGAGATCAGTCTTCCCTGGCACCCACCAAAATATTCCTGTGTGAAGTTGTGTACCTGCAATTCATTTGCCAACCACACAGATCTTTAATCAGTGCTCATGCCAGGTAACATTCATGGTTCATCTGCTCTACAAACACACACAAAAAAGAAACCTCAAACAGAATTTGGAAAACGTGCAATGAAATAGTAAATTTGCCTCGACAATATGGATACCACGTTTCCAAAAGGTCAGTAAAAAATAATGTAGCTTAGGCCAAAACATAGACTGTAAACAACCAACATGGGATCCATGACTGGTCCCTGCAAGGAGGCCCATGAAACCTGGGCTAATTCGGCTGACCAAAACATCAGCTTTAGCATATTCTCAAGCTGCACGCTGTTTTCCTAAATGTAATTAGCAAGCAGAAACCAAATATACATATGAGGTCCAATGAAATCATTACTGTGTTATTCTTCTTGTAACTCAGACCAGTTGCCAAGATGCCAGAATCACAGCCAAGCCCCTTACGCATCCATATATGGAAGGCAGTCAAGTATACAGAATCAATTAAATGATCTGAATGATGAAAATAACAAGTTTAAATGTCTTTGAAATTCCCACCAATCTAACAACAAAAATTTATCTCCTGATGATAAGCAGATATATCCCGCCAAAGTGAGCACTCACTCATTTTCCTGTTTCTGTAAATTCACATTAAAATGTACCGATCATTTCCACTTAACAACTTATGATTAATATAGTCTAATGTAAAAACTCAAGTACCCATCTTCATGCAACAAAAGAATTTAATCTCAGCATAGAAGTAAAGATGGCGGCGTACAGCAATAAGCCATCCTTTGAGCAAGACAATTGGATTTCACAAAGCATGTAACTAGTACTTTTAGACAGCTGAGCAACAACTGTAGGCACTAATTCTAATTCAATTCAACTATCACAAGTCCAATCACTAAAATGTAACCTTTTAAAATGTAACCTTTTAATCACCGAGACCAACTCTATTGACCACCACTACTTCTGGTTATTAAACAACCAAGAACAATCATGCAAACCCACAAACACAATTCAATATCCAAAATTTAATAACCACAAAATCACAAATACATAATAACCCTACAATTACGTAGCTGCACAAGTTTCACTAAAATGGAAAAACTACAGAATTACAAAGGTGTTGCTCTATCGCGACGATATATAGGTAAGGTTACAACTAATGTACTATCAAGCTCCACCCTCTACAACAAGTGAAGCATAAGAGTCTACTTGTGACACCCATGCACTCTGACATTGAAAGTATACATAGGTAATCTTGGGGAGACAAATTACAAGAAACCATGTAAGTTACCCCTAATACTTGGACATAAGCATTTTGGGCCATTTAGTTCGGCTACAATAAGTTGCTTGGCTGGTTGTCTATCTGAGACGGCACAGATAGTATAACAATTGTCCAGGATCAAGCTAGGAAATGACAGCAAAATATCATGGTGATTCCGGGCTTGGGGCAAATGTGGCCACAAGAGAGAAAAGACCCACGGAACATCGAGATAACTCTGGTCACTACAGAAAAGATGAAATATCGCGATGACTCTAGTGCTCAACTACTCGCAAGGACACAAGGCCATAAAGGTGGGGGATTGTGACATGCAGTCCCACATCAAAGGTCCGCATGAATGATCTTCGGTATGCAAACAAACATGCAAACTACTAGTACTACTAATTTAGACCTAAAGCATTTTTGGCCCCATGCTATTAGGCTCCAACAAGTTACTACTCTAGTCTCTATGGTCCACATTAGGCGTCACACTACTTAGCTGGAGAGAATGCAAATGTGTTGTATTGGAGCAAGAGCAACGCTACACAATTTTAAAACACACAACTTTGACACAACTGTATCCGAAACCCATGTGCATTGAACAGTTCCAGACTCTGAAACCCATTTCCATTGAACAGTTCCGGACTCAGTTGTGTCCGGAGTTGTGTTTTAAAGTTGTGTGCGTAGGCTTTCTCATAAAAAGGGATCAGTCACGATCGTACACGGAACAGTTCCGTAACAGAGTTTTCCAAAACAGGGATACAAAATGCAGTAATTAGCAGAAATTTTCTACGAAAATCGGAGAAAGGGGCGGAGGGATTACGCGTAATTGAAGTAAATTTGTGCCGGAAGTGGGTTGATGATGTCAGAATCAGGCGAGCTGGAGCCAGAAGATTGCGATTGAAGCGGTTTTCAGCAAATGCATGAGAAAGAAAGGTGTGGGGTAAAGTGAGAAGGGTACGGTTTTGGAGGGGGGAGGAATCGCCGGCGGATTCTGGGTCTTGTCTTTTCTTCTGCATGAAGAATGATGAGAGAGCGGAGCAGAGCACTTATTTAGCAGAGGTCCTTGGGAGTCGCGCGCCAAGTGGACTGTCAATACTCAAAGAAGAACAGTACTCCCTCCCTCCCAAATTATCGGTCTCCTTTCACCATTTGTGTCACTCAAAATTTTTAAAATCGTAAGATGCGTTAAAAATTATAAGATAATGACAATCATTTGAGTGACACAAAATGCAAAAAGAGAACAAGAATTCGGGATGGAGTTGCAGGAGTAGCACTAGCATGTATCACTGATGCTTGTTTTTCTTCTTTCTTTCTTTTTTTAATAATTAAAAAATATCCGGATCAACTTTGATCATGCAAACTTACGAGGTGTTTTCGGTGGTAAATAAGTTTTGGAAAAAAAAATTGTTGCAATCAAGTTGGTTTGTGTTCGTTCGATAGTGAATGAGTTGTTGAGAAATGTCAAGTTATTTTCGATGGTAAATACTTGTAGATGGGGATGTGAGTGAAAAAATTATTGAATAAAAAATTGTTAGATGACTAGTTGTTAGTAGTGTGAACAACAAAATAAAATGCGAAAACTTAATTAGTGTAAATGAGATGATAAAAACGTTTACGCTTTTTCCTCAAATTCTTAGTAGAAACACCCTCTAATAAGATCTTAAAGTTAACAACAGAGCAAACCCTCTAATGATTATGAGACGTGAAATATTTCGCCTTTATGGAATTTGAGCATGCACCATCGTAAAAGGACAAACATTTATTTACTTTCTCATACTCATCTGACCAAACTCATTCGGGTTTTGATCTTACTTGTTTTGCATGATTGAGATTATTTTTTTTTGTTACAATTTATAGCTTTAAGAAGCACTTAATTTAAGATAATAATTAATCAAATATCAAAATTATTTTAAATGATTTCATTAAGATCTTTTATACGGTGCAAAAAAAATCAAAAAATTATTTTTCATTTTCATTATATTTGAATTTGAAAATTGAAGAAAACTGAGGTTTAGAAAAAGAAAAGAAAGTGGAACACCCCCTACTTGTTTTGCATGTTTGAGATTATTTTTTTTGTTACAATTTGTAGCTTTAAGAAGCACTTAATTTAAGATAATAATTAATCAAATATCAAAATTATTTTAAATTGTAACGAACTGCTCGAAATTCGTGGTGGTGAGTAATGTTGGAGCATTGTCTCAAGAGCACCCAAAAAAACAAAAAAAACAGTAGTGTGGGTGAAAAAAACTTGAAAGCCCGAGTCTTCAGTGGAAGATGTGGCCCAAATAGGCCCATAATTGAGCCCAAATTTTAATATGGGGGAATTTGGCCCTAAACAGTCCTTCATCTAGAAATGTGGCCCATTGGACCTATTTGGTTACACGGCCCGTTGGACTTGAGGCCCACTCGTTCCAGTATTCGTTTCGGATCTTCTGTTTCTTTCAACTGCTAACATATCTTTACAATTTCAACTTGAGGAATTGAATGAATTTTAGGCTTTTTGTCAAGGTCTCAAGTGCATATGCTAATAATCATTAAATGTGAACAATTAAATCCCCTTAATGCTAAAACTTGTGCTAGTAGTTAACGCATTAAGCATTGTTAACTGTAGAGAAGTCGGTGCAGTTCTATCTCGATAACTAATTGTTGGGTATTCTTTTATGCAATATATAGCATCAATGCAAGAAGAAGCAAATACAATATGATTTTGGCTGACGCCATTTAGAAGAAGCATATACTTTTATTTTTTTCATATGGCTTTGGACGAGATGATTTTGTGTTCAATCTTATTTGTAACCGGACTTGATTTTACCACTCTCTTTTATCCTATAAATGTAATCACTTTTCATTTTTAATCCGAAATTATAGAATTAATTTTTTCATGTGTGAAGAAGAATGTATGGGTTATCATTCGTCATTTCACACATAAGGACTGGAAAAAAATGAGTGCATTTATATAGATTAAAAACAAAAGAGAGTGCTAAAATAACTTTTCCTCAAATTAATACGGAGAACGACCTGCCCCACGGCTATTACTTCGCAAGTCCTCCAAATTTGCACTGAATTCAAAGTGTGATGTGTTAGTACATGGAAAATACGAGTCCCGAAGTCACATAATTCGCGTGCGTGAGCATGAACAAAAGAAAGAGAGAGAGTGAAATGCCATACAAAAAAATTATTGACTAATACAATTCGTGAAAAACGAGGATCGAGAGCGGGAGCATAGAGCGGGAGCGGCGAGTTCTACGTGAGGATTATATTGCCTAGGGTGTGACAGAGGAGGACAGATCCTCCTAAGGCCTAAGCAGCAACACCACGGACACACAAAACTAAGCATATGATATGTGCGGATGCCATGCAGGTTTGGACGCGAGAAAACCTCACCATGTTCCCCTTCTATGACACCAGAAGTAGAGTGGGTTAATCACACGGAGAGAATCCTATTTCCAGGTACCGAAAGCGCACGTAACGCCTATCTAGAAAAAATTGGCTTGAAATTTTTTTAGTAGAACTACGACCACAAAAAAAAAAAAGAAAAAGAAAAAGAAAAAAAAGAAGACGACGACGACAAAAAATCGCAAAATAGTAAAATAGACGTCCCTTTGGCAATCCAGAAAACAAAACTATGTTCCTACAGTGGCGCATTATCTTGTCCCCCGTAAACAAAACAAAACCAAAATTGCAACCACTGCTATATGTCTAATGTCTAATAAGTCTATTAAAGTTTAGACAACTGAAGTTGTGCTCTACAAATCTTTGGTTTTTCTATGTTATATATACATGGCGGTTTGGAAACACGTAAATTTCAAGACATGGTCTAACGACTCACAATACATGGGTACACGGGAACAGGGGGATACGGTACAGGACTCGAGTCGGCACGGCCACGTGACATTTCACGTAAGAGTCCAACCAACCACACGACCAACAAGAAATAGCACAGAGTAATCCAGCGGAAGACTTAACATTAACATAAACCAAAAGTGTCGACGATAACCACCGCTTACAAAAGATATACGCCCCAAGTTACCAAATACTAACGAAATCTCCAACATCGTTACAAGCTTGAAGTGACGAAGCATTTTGGCCCCATGTTATTAGACTCCAACAAGTTACTTCAAGTAAGCAAATAGGAGAGAAATAGAATCCCGAACTTCGCCAATATGAGAAATAGAAAGTCAAACCGCGAGCACGATCACACACGGAGCAGTTCCCTAGCAGAGTTTTCCAAAACATTGATACAAAATGAAAAGTCATTAGCAGAAATTTTTCCACGATAATCGGAGAGAGGGCGGAGCGAATACGTATAATTGGAGTAGCTTTGTGCCGGGAGGGGGTTGATGATGTCAGATTCCGGCGAATTGGAGCCAGAAAAGTGCGACCGAAGCGGTTTCTGGCAAATGCATGAGGCAGAAGGTAGGAGGAAAAGTGAGGGAATACGGTTTTGGAGGGGGACGAATAGCCGGCGGATCTGGGTCTGCCTTTTTTCTGCATGAGAATGATGGAGATAGCAGAGCAGAGCACTAAGCGGAGGTCCTAGGGTAAATTGGGTCCGTTTTGCTAAGAAAATAAAGTACAGTAGTACTTATTTTTAAATTAAAGGTAACGTATTATGAGAGAATGACCTGTCTCGTAAAATAAGAAATAAGTACTTGAAAAATAAAAACTTTAACGAAACGGGACCTTAATGTTACAAAGGAATATGGTATATCCTACACGAAGGGGTGGTACCTAGATACTCCCTGTGGTTTTCAGTCTGTTCATGGGTAATTTGGGGGCCAATGGTCTGATTATGGTAAGTTAGACCTTCTACATGCCTAATCTCTTCACTCAGAAGTATGGCTGCCCTTTAGATGTTCAATAAAGTCTATAAACCACACCAACACACACTTATATACACATTCATACTCACAGAGTACAAGTACTTGGGTGCGTAAATAAGTGTGTAAATGAGCGTAGTTCTAGACATTTTTGTTAGATGTTTCTGTTCCTCTTCACCATCCACAGAATTTCAAAACTACATATTTTGACCTTCAAAAGATCACACATAGTATGTGTCACATACTATAACACCACAGATCGTGGTACCACTTCCAAAAGACAAGGTTTTTTTTTTTAATTTATCCGAAAACACATTTCATTAAAATGCTAAGCGGCACTTACAACGAATCCATCCGAATACAATGAAAGGGAGACTACAACCAACCCATCACTGAAAAATTCACAAGGAATACAAGGACAAGGTTAAGAAGAGTCATCTTTCCTAGACCAAGTTAATTTTGAGGACAAGGCCAAAAGACGAGGAAGTAAAGCCGTTGGATTAACTTTAACTCACATAAATTGAACAACACCGGACACAATCGTGACAAGAGCTATGTTTTACACTTGTGTTTTGAAAAATGAATCCCTCCGGACAGTAAGAGCCTCCTTCCTTTTTTGGCAGTAAAGAGCATCTAACAACTTGGAACTTTTCAAGCAGAAGCATAATGAGAGAAACGACTGGAGACAGACATAGAACACAATAGGGCCAAAGAGAAGAGCATATATATGGAGTCAGCATGATCCGACAGCACATTTTATTTATCAACATTTCTTTTGTACTTCAAAAATTTGGCTACAGTTTCAGCCCCCGTTCCACTTTTCCTTCCTTTTCTAAAAATACTTTTTCTTCAATTTTCAAACTCAAATATAATGAAAATGAAAAATAATTTTTTAAATTTTTTTGCACCGTATAAAAGATCTCGATGAAATCTATCAAACAAGATCCATATTGGTAGAAAAATTATTTACGCAAACACAAAATTTTTGAGCTTGAAATTACCTTCTTTTTCCAAAAGTTACTTTTTTTACAAACTGGAACGGCTCCTCATCCTGTTTTCACCTCTTATATTTACATGAATGAAAGAATCATATAGAACCTTTGTCTGTGTAAACCATGAACTCCACCAAGGTGGATTGGCAAAAGAACCAAAATCAAAGCCCAATTCCCCAATCTAAAATCCTATAAAGAGAATCAGCTCGCCATTCCTATCATCTTCTTCCACTAAAGAGAGAATCAGTACAAAAGAATTTCAAGTCCCGCACACCAATTCCAACACACTCTCTTATGCCAAAACAGACTGTCAAAAGAAAAAAGGCAGAAGCCAATCCAACCGCGGTGTATCTTCTTCATTTCAACTGAACGCCGGCAGAACCCTCTAAAGAACAGAATCAAAGTCCCAATCAAGAGACCCAAGATCCCCCAAAGTAAAATTGAAGAATTCTTCTCCCTCCGGCCTCAAGAAATCTAACCCACAATCCACCCCAGGAGGTGCCTGCTCCATGTGTTGCAAACTCCCAAGCAGCTTTGCATCAGGGTTCAGCAATTGGTACGACAAATCCAAAGGCTTTTCGTCTTGCAAATTATCATAATCATCTGTTTGCCCTGTTCTGCTTAAGTTCTGGCCAGGCCCGATGTTATAATCCTCCTTGTCTAAAACACCCAAAAGCTCATCCACATCAAACATCTCATCCGCAGAGAAATTTTGCAAGACATCTGGTCTACAGTCGAGTTGTCCTGATTCGCCACTAATGAGCTTTTCTTCATTCCCATTGAAATCCACTGGTTCCTCCATCACCTCCTCCTTCAAAGAAGAATTGATATTTCCCTTAAAATCCTCAGCTCCACAATACTCAGAGCTGCTGGAGGAATTCGTAGAGTCTGTACTAGACATAGTCGGCTGTGAAGTAGATTCCTTTGAAAATTCGCTCCAGGACCCACCGTTCACAACGTTGAGACGGGCAAGAGGACCATACATAGCCTTTGCAGCTTCATTATAAGCTAAGGCGGCTTCACCAGCAGTTGGGAAAGTACCAAGCCACAACCTATTGCCCCTATTTGGCTCCCTAATTTCGGCAACCCATTTTCCCCATGTCCTCTGCCTAACACCTCTGTAATTGCATTGTGTGTTTTGGGGCCCACCTTTGCCCTTCATACATCCTTTCTTCGATCCCTTGGCCGGAACTTTACGCACTGGCTTAGAATCTCCGATAGACATTTGAAGTTTGTCATTGTATTCTTTCCACTTAGCTAGGGTCTCTGCAACAGCATCGGCTCCACCACGTCTACTCCGTGACTTCCTCTTTCTGGGATAATCCATTGGCATAATGTCCAAGTTTGAAGTATTATCGAGAAGACCAATCAATGCAATCCTGAGAACAAGAGAACGAATGATTTAATCACCTCTGCCATGAATTGGCTTCCATACTAGTAAAGTAAATTTACTAATAGAAAAGAGCAACTTCAGCAAAGATAAACAATTAACACCCTACAATAGGATTTCATCTGCAATGTAACTCTAAGCACAACTATATAACAAAATCAATGGATAGCGTTTAATCATCAACGGGTAGAGCTTTTTGGTTGAACATTGTTAGGAATAAAATTCAGCCAAGAGCCTGCACAACTGGCCCTACCCTAATCCTGAAACTGCACCACATACAAACTTTTCTGGTAGCTAACTGTTGAGGAAACAAGCACCTAACTGAAAATTGATACTAGAAGAACTGATAACCAAAGTTAAAATATTTCAATACCCGCAACACTAAACGGCCCAGGAAAACCCCAACAAATACGTCGGTTGCAAAAGGAGAGGTCAAGAGAAACCAAAAAGGGATTTGACTCACATAACCGGTTGAAAACAAGTATTCTGGAGGTCTTAGTTCCCTTGATGACCAAGAAATTGCAAAAACATGATACAAATGTCTCAACTAATAATATAATATCCTATATTTTCTTGGCGACCAAGCCTAAACTAATGGCTTTTAAAGGGTTGTTAAATTTGGGGGAGGCACAGCTTAAAAGCGCAGAAGAAGAAAGAAACTTATTCCCGACTTAGCTTTGAACAAGTTCTTTACCGCAGCAACCAATCGCAACTGTCCAAAAGTGTTCTGAACGGTCCCGATTTTAATGAAACTTTTTTTGGAAAAAAGTTTAACTCTCCCCCAGAAAAAGTTTCATTAATATCTGGACCGTCCAAAACACCTTTGAACAATCGCGATTAGCTCTGTAAACAACTATTCATAGCACGGCTGTGAAAAAGATTTTCTCGCAGAATAAACCTAGGCACGGAAAGACAACCTCCTGCTTACTGCAGAATTTCATAGTGAGAAATTTTCTCAATCTCCACTACGGTACGAAAGAGTACTAGTACTACCAACTTAATTGCAAGAGAGAATCAGGAACCCATAGGTTTACTCATTGCTGAGAATGTTGGAAATTGTATTGCACTTCATATTTGGACGAAAACACATATGCCATAATTCCCAGTTTTCTTCGCACCTAAGCAATACCCAAACAAGGGCATCTAAAAAATTCTCTGTTTTTCCTTCAACATTATCACCTCACCAAACAAATCCCAGTTTTCTTCGCCTCCCAGAATCGCATAAATCACTCTAGAACTATCACCCAATACGAGAAAGAAAAACTTCACAAAACCCTAGGTTTTATTTCATCAGATTTTAAAAAAAAAAAAAAACAGATTCAGACCCATCAATTTTCCTAACAAATCAAAGGCTCCTTCAAAACAAAAAAACAAACACAAAACCAGTTTCTTCAGACGATTGACACCATAATCGACACAAGCACAACACGTACATACGAACCCACACAAACAAGAGAAAGAAGAAGGGGGGAGGGGGGGGGGAGGAAATCAACCAACCTTTCGATTCCAGACGGCATGCGCGAAGAAAAACTCTCTTCCCAACCAAAATCTCCCTTCCACCAGATTCAAATCTCGCGTATCCTTCACGTAAACCGTAGCGTTCTCCAGTAATTAGTACAAAATAATCGCGGGCTGAATTGATAAATCTTTACGATCTCGTCCTCGCAAGCTTTTCTCGCAAAACAGATTCAGAAAATCCTCTCTTCCGCACAGCTGTGGCCTGTATTTATAGCCTTCTAGTTCTCTAGATATTTCGACGGACAATGAATGTTGGATATGGATATTTACACGTAACCGATGACGTGGCGCGATCCTAGTCGCGGCCGTGGCGAATCGGGTACAGCGTCAGGCGCGTGTCCACCCGAACCTTCCCGACTCCCTCGCTCATTGTTCCTTGGTGCCTAAGACTTCCCATTCTAGCCCTCTCGCTTTGGACTTTGCCCAGAAGGGCCGTGAAATCTCGATTGTGCCATTGGGTCGGGATTACGGTCTTATCCCTCGGTGGTTGCTTGATTGGGCCGGAGAGTGCCACGTGTCTGGAGGGACCAATAAGCGTCGTGGAGTGTGCTGGACTTGATAATTTCTGCTCAAAATTGGGAATTTGGGATTATCCACAAGCTTTTTGAATTAATTAAATTAATTAATAAATTGTCTTCGTGGTTCTGGAAAGCGCTCGTTTTGTTTTGTCTTTTCAGAAAATTGGTCTAAGCTCCTTAAGTAGAGATAATTGGTCCATTTAGCCCAGGTTAGGTTTTTATAAGGCTTAGAGTCCATCGTTTTAAAAGTGCTCCTGTTTAGAGTCCTTTAATGGGCAAAAATACCCCTCGGGATCCACGATCGAAGGTTGTTCTCTCGCGCAATCTCGATCTCTTTCTCTGTTCCCGGCATAAATGATAGCCGCAACACCACCATCGGCACCATACCCAGACCCCACCTCAAACACCATTACAACTAGAAAACCACCCAATCGCCCACCTACTTTTTGCCAGAATCAATCTCATTGATCTAGCTCTAGCCAATCTCAATCTCCCTGAGAGAGGACAGCGAGAAGAGAGGAGAGAGAGAGAGAGCGTGGCAGCAGCGCACAGTTGTGCCGCAATGGTGGCAACGACGGGTTCGGCCGGGGAAGAAGGAGAAGGGGAAGGGGAAGGGAAGGGAAATAGGGAAGGAGAGAGAAGGTAGAAGAGGGAAGGGAGGGAAGGGAGGAGAGGAGAGGTGATGAGATGAGGTGGTGGCAGAGATGGAACCTGGCGGCCATGGCTGCCATACGTATACCACCAGAAAACCACCCCTGCGAGAGGGCAGCAGCTCGCCGGTAGCGAGGGGAAGATGAACAATGAACTTTCTGTGTAATAACCTTATAAAAGAATACAAAAATGGGCGGTGGGCCAAATTAGCACAAGTAGACAAGGAAGAATGTGATTCACACGACATGTGTATAGAGTAATATTTAGATTACTGAAGCAAATTACTGTGTGGTGGTATTGCTTGGGCACATGGTTTCCAAACTGAAAATTTTGACACCAGTTTAATTAATTGAACTGAAATATCAAACTTTACACCATCCTTATTTACATCCACACTCTTTTTTGGCTTTCTTTATGTAAAATTATAATATTATCCTTTCAATTGTTCAATTTTTAGAAACATTTTTCTCTTATGTAGAAATTCATAAATAACACAAACATATAATGTTATATGTTCCACATGCAAAACAAACAAATAACCTTATATGCATTACTTTGTCACACAAATAAATACAAAAGCAGATCAAAAAATAAATAAATACAAAAGATAATGTTATATGTGTGACACAAAATAAACATACAACTTTATATGTCTTACTTTGTTACCTTAGTAACAAAAATATAAATACATAAATAACGCTATTTTTTTAAAACTCATAAATAAAGTTATTTGTGAGACAAACAAAGCACACAGATAACCTTACATGATATTTGTCTAAAATTATAATTTAAATTTTGAAAAGACCAACAAATATGGTTATCTAGAGAAAATATGTACTCTTTATAATCGCAATAAAATTTACAGATTTGCTTATCTGTCAAAATCTATACTCTGTATTATTCAAAAAGACAAACAAATAAGGTTATATACTCTGTTTTATAATCGCAATAAAACTAATATATGCGAATTATATATTTTATATAATCGTAATAAAATCAACATATATGATTATCTATCCAAATTTATACTCTGTATTATCTCAAAAGATGACAGATAAGGTTATATATGCAAATTTTGTACTATATATAATCACAATAAAACAAATAGATATAGTGATATATTCAAACCAACATATGTGTTTTTATTTTTTTGACTATAGGGCAATTTTTTAACGTGAAATTACTATAGGGTGACGAAAAAACAAGATTTTCGTCACCAAAAGTGACTTTCGTCACCTATAGTTTGTCGCCGAAAGTCACTTTTGATGACGAAAAAACCTTTAGTAAAAATTAAATTTTGTTACCATTTTTTTTCATCAACAAATATATTCATTATCTGTTTTCTTTATCTTAGAAAAAGAAAAAGAATTGATTGACAATATGTACAAGAGAAAAGAAGTAAACGAAAAATAAATGAAATACATTTTAAAAACAAACCAAAGATACTCATGAAATCCGGCCAAAGATTTTCCCTGTCCTAGTTCTTAAGTTTTACACAACACAAACAAACCAAAGATACTCATACCCATTCATTTTTCTAGTTCTAATTCCCTCTAAAAGTACCAAATCATTTCCCTAGTGCTCAATCCCTCTGCACCAAAGCTTTGGTCTTCCGTTCCTGTGCTCAATGAAACAGAGGTTGGTTTGAACAAATAATCATATATGTTAATTTTATTGTGATTATACAAAGAACAAAATTCGCAAAAATAACCTTATTTGTTGGTCTTTTGGGATAACTCATATTATAGATTTAAAAGATAACCATATCTGTTAGATTTGTTGCGATTGTACAGAGCACGTAGCAATAACCTTATCTGTCAGTATTTTTGAAAAAAAGATGGTACAAATTTGGACAGATAACCATATCTATTGACTTTATTGAGCATAGCTCGTAGTCTTTTTGGAATAATACAAAAAGTATAGACAGATAATCACATCTGTTTGTTTTATTGCGATTATATAGACTGCATATTTCACAAAGATAACATTATCTGGTGGTCTTTTCAAAATAGTAATAAATAGTATGGATTTGGACCGATATCCACATCTATTGTTTTATGTCGATTATAAAGAGTACATATTTTGCATAGATAACCTTATCTATTAGCTTTCTTGGGATAACATACATTATAAATTTGGACAAATAACCATATTTGTTGAAAATTGAGGTGTTTTTAGCTTGGTGTCACTCATAAATAATACATATAAGGCTAGGTTAATAAAAATAAAAAAGTGATGACTTTTATTTGTATGCTTTGTGTGTCACATATATAATATTATCTACGTGTTTTTATTTGTGTTATTCGGATGACAGTATCACATATAAGATTATTTATTTCTTTTGTGTCACATAAATATTGTTATCTCATGTATTTATTTATGTGAAAAAGTATTACATATAACGTTATCTTTTTATCTTGCATATGACAATTTTTTTCTCTACAAATTGAATTCTTATTAGGTTGTTATTTGAGTTTTTGTTGGGTGGTAAAAAGTTTTGTTTTGAAGGTGATATATGTAAATCTAAGGAATGGAGTATTAAAATTGATTTTCCCAAAATAAAATGATAAGTAAAACACTAAATTCAAACATGACACAAATAATAGTACTAACTTTTACTTTTACTTTTACTTCTACTAAATACTAATGATGACTAGTTGTCCGTTTTTTTTTTTTGGGTATTGGCCGTATTGGTTTGGAGTAGTACTGTAATTACAAGACAATTTTAATGGCCCAGAGCACACTTCCAACACCACAGAATCTTCACACTCATTCACATCTCTCTCTCTCTCCAAATTATTCACCGTCCAGCACCCACCCATGTCTCTCTCTTTCCAAATTATTCACCATCCGGCACCCACCCATTTCTCTCTCCCAAAATTTTCACCATCCGGCACCGTCTTCCCCGACCCGCAGCGGAGCCACTTTGACCTCCATCAAGCAACGAAAATCCGATGAAAATCCAGTTGAAATCTGACGAAAATGAGTGGAGCACCTTAATTTGATCTCTGGTTGAGCATGTCTCAGAACATCAAGATCTTGGAGCACCACAGCTTTTTCTGGACCTCTTACAAAACAGCTCCGCCGTCACCGTCTCGATGAAGACCGGTGGAGGCGAATCGTCCTTCGGATAGGCTGCGAATAGAAGACTTTGGTCGAACACCGGAAACCCGACGCTGACCGTCGGAGATGGCAATCGGCGTCCTAGAAATGAGGACTCGCGTCTCCTTCAATTCTAAGTGAGGGAATTTTCGTTTTGAGGGTGTTTTAGGAAGTTTAGGGCGGAGAGGATCTCCGGCTGGAATTAAAGAATGGATGGACTAACTGTAGCTTAATGTCTATATCTATGGACTGTAGGCCGAAGCTCTGTCTTTTTTGGGTAAGTTATTACTCGAAAGCACTCCTTGTCCGTATCCGAGCTGTAGTAGTGCACCCCACACTCTACATATCGATCAGATTGTCCTCCATCTTGATAATAGATAGTTCGAATTTTTATTCGAACAATTGATAGCTCGGATTTGTTGAAACTCGGATTAAATCCGAACCATTCATGTCTAGATAGAGGGTCCGATCGGCTGTACTACATGATTATAGTGCGGCCTCCCAATCCTCGTTGTGTAGCATTAATCATGCCTTAATACCGTATTAATTCGCGCAAATTAAAAGATCATGTACCAAGAACTCGTCAGATTTCCTTCCTTTTTTCTAACTTAACTTGATCAACAAGAATAATCGTTTCTCAATTTTTACTGGATTAATGGTTCGGAGATTAATTATCGGACGAGCCCACCCAAAGGGCAGAGGAACTAAAAAAAAAAAAAAGGGCAGAGGAACTAAAGTGGTGTTCCACTTTCTTGAAAAGTCTTTTTTTTTTTTAAATAATAATAATTTCAAGTTCAAAAATCATGTGTTTACATAAATAATTTTCATACCAATACGGATCTTGTTTGATAGATTTCATTGAGAACTTTTAAAACAGTGCAAAAAAAATTAAAAATTATTTGGTTTTGAAATTACCTTCCTTTTTTTTTAAAAAAAATAAAGATTTTAGGAGAAAGCGAAACGGAACCTAAGATACAAATGGTGTCAAGTGACCCCAAGAAAATTTTACTATTTTGACGTTAGAAAATTTTCAAAATTACCCCAACTTGCTTCGAAATTGCCTTTCCAATTGCTTCAAACTCGACCCTTCGATATGTATTGAATATTTCAGAGTGTTCGGGCCAAATTACGTACACCGTAATTGATCTCTAGGCATCAAGCCCACCTCTGCCAGGGGACCTGTCCTCGTAAGACTTTATAGCACCTCGAATATTTCGATCCTAAGACCATCGTAAGAAACGAACCACAAAATTTCAGGTTTTAAACACCATACGAACTCTCTGGGGTTCAGCTTTTCCAAATAATTTCGATACCCTTCTAATTTACTCTTTAAAATTATGATAGTGTCCTATAAAATTACACTAAATTTTCTTATGCAAATATTCATTAAGCTTACTTTTAGATCGGTAAATTTTACATCGTATGTTTTCACGTATAAATGTAATTGTAAGGCATTGCACCTCTAAGAATTTTTTTTGTAACTTCACTTAAAAGAAACAATAACATACTACTCATCCTTTTTTTTTTTTTTTTCTGAAATTCTTCTTTACCAGTGCAAATAACATATGGGGAGTGATTTTGCCACTTTCTTTTTTGTTAATACCACTCTCTTTTGTGTCTATATATAATAACTTATTTTGTGAAAAATGAAAAATTATATTAAAAAAAATAAGAGAGTTGCAAAATCAATTCCGTTAACGTATACCCAAGTAGTAATAGATTAGGGAGGAGTAGTAGAACAAAATTTTGCCTTGTCCAAGAAAGTGGGTTGGCAGGAAGAAACCGGGGGGGTTTGCTTGTGCAGATACTGGGTTGCATGTGCACCACGTGGTGAGCTCTCTAGCATGCAGATGATGCGGTAACCATGTTGTTGACGTGTTTATGCCTTTATGGGACTGCTAAAAGTTGTCACTAGTGACCCCTTCTGGTCCAGCCCTTGGGACTTTCGAATGGCAACGACGCCTCGTCATTAAAATGACGAAAACCAACCACTTGCGGAGAAAGTTTTTTTTTTGGTTGCAAATCGGGAACCACGTGTAACCCCCGTGCAGCACATCTGAATTGTTCAAATAATGTAAAAGACGGCTCGGAATGAAACACTATTTTTTTTTCTTTTTTTAAAATCTATTCGGTACTTTTCAATGCAAACCATCGGTTATATATTTGAACAGCTCAAATATGCTGTACGAGTACCGTATGAGCCGTACTCTATTTGCAATCAAAAACTTCTCTCAATTGTGACTTGTGAGTTGGACAATGTTTTATCCAATGGGACAATACAAACAACGGGCCCAAGTCAAAGTGGGTGGTCAAAGATCGGGATTCGGTTTTGCTGCCGGGGGGACAGGCACAGGAGTGACATGTGCGTACTCGCTGACGCACTTTTTTTTTTAATTTTTCTTTATCCGCCGGGAGAAATTATTCGGTGCCCTTGGGGCAACACGTGGCGCTGCCCCAGCACATCCGAGCCGTCCATTCAGCCCTTGGACGGCTCGGAAGAAAAAGGGGAGAGAGAAAGGAGGAGAGAGGGTGTTTTAATCTCGTCCGTTCGGTACCCGAACGGACGGCTCGGATCGTGCCGAGGGGCACCACGTGTCCCTGCCCTTAGGGCAAGGAATAATTTCTAATCCGCCGGGTCCTATGAGAGCAGGACGCGGGACCCTGTCAAGTGCCTGCCGAGCACATTTAGATCATTCATTTCGGCAATCAATGATCTGAATTAAAAGTAAAATAAGTAAAATCATGAAGGGAGAAAAGTTGATTTTTTAATCCGAACCGCTGAAGACACTTTTGGACAATCCCAATGCAGTTGGCAAAGTGCTTGGCAAACATCTTCCAATCCATGAGAGTAAGGGTCATCATTTGGCCCGTCGGCCCGCGGCCCGCCCAAAACCTGCCCGGTCCATCGGGCTTTTGCCCGGCCCGGGCCTGTCCAACGGGCGGTCTGGCCCAGCCCGTAATTTGTAATGGGCGGGCTCGGGCCTATGAATTTTTACTCTGCCCGCCCGTAGGCCCAGCCGGTGAGCCCGTCCACAAGCCCGCCCGTGGTACCCGTCCAAAAGCCGGCCCATTAGCCTGAAATCTCACAAAACCCTTTCTTTGTTCCCTTGATTTAGTTTCTACCCAAGGAAATTTAAGCCCGCCCGGCTTTTGGCCCGCCAGCACGTCAATTGGACTAGCCTGTGGGCGGGCTCGGGCTTCGATTTATGATAGGTAGCCCGGCCCGCAGGAAAGAAAAAGCCCGGTCGGCCTGGCCCGTGGGCGGGCTTGGTAGTAACTTGGCTGGCTGGGCCGGCCCAGCCCGGCCCGATGATGACCTTTACATGAGAGCAAAGCCCATTTCAGAAATTTTTTTAAAAAATAAGCAGCTTATTTCAATAACATAAATGATTTTCAATTTTTTTGCATCGTATAAAAGATCTCATCGATGAGATCTTTCAAACCAGATCTATATTGTATATTTTTAGATTTCAATAAACTTATAATTTATGAGCTTAAAATTGCTTTCATAAAAAATAAGGGCTTTTTTTCCGTTCTGGAACAGACAACTCTAATCCAAGTCTCTAAAGTGAAAATCCTGCTATGGACACCGACCATGAACATTCGGGCACGCGTGGTCCACTTTGGGTCCCTACAAGAATAGTTTAAGATGCTCAATAATTATGAAACAATTTTTCGAGTGGGCCCACAAAAAAATGAGCCTAGGCCCTGTTTTGCTATGGTTCATATATTTTAAGGAGATGTTAGGAGCATACTAATTTATCACATATCAACCACACACCTCAACCACACCCTAGCATTTATTGTGAAATTTTCACAAATGTATAGGAGTAGGAGGAGTTGTTGTCCCTTAAAAGGACAGCAGTAATATGTAAAAGATCAGCTCGATCAGATATCATTAAGAGTCTAATCGAAACCTTTTTGTCTTGAAAAGAATGGATTCGAAACACTAGATCAAATATACTAGAACCCATTATTGACAAGTCATATGTGTTCCGATCAGGCATTTAATTATATCCGATCAAACTGATTTTTTACATATTTGTTCAACTCGACGGGCTCTACGAGGTGAACGTCTTTGATTATTGGAGTAAGACCGGAGTGGGGCCCCCTCGGCAGGGACAACAACGCCCTCAGTCCCACATGCATGTGAGAGAGGTATGGTTGAGGTATGATACATTGATGTGTCTCTAGCATTTCCCTATTTTTTAAGTACTTATTTTCTGTTTTACGAGACAGATCATTTTCTTATAATACATCACTTTAATCCAAAAAATGATTACTTATTTAAAAAATAAATACTTATTTTAGTTAGTGGAACACACCCTCAATCTTATACATATAGGTCATTGATCCAATATGCTAGTATTTTTTTCATTTAGATTATAGAAATTGAGCTACTCGAATTATCCATATGGGACCGAAGTGGGCCCCGCATGCCGAGGTGTGCACGGTCGGTGCACACGCGGTCGGTGTCTTTTTAAGATTTCCGTTAAAATAAAGACTCAAACTACAGTATTTTGTAATTAGATAAAGAGAACTGTAATTTTTAATTCAAACAAGTGCATATAAAAATAGCTTTAGTATTCATTTCGGGCTTGTTCGTTAGGGGTATTCAAAACCCTCGTGCATGGTCTTCAATAAAACCTCCCTCAAAATTCAAATCGAACAGGGCCCGCAATTTTCAATCCAAAAACTCTATTTTCATCCATATTTGAAAACAAATCACGACATTATTTCACTTGTCCTACAAAAAGTTCAAATCATGAGTTTTTCAACTGTTGATGAAATATACTACAGTATTGAATATGAATCTCATTTTGAAGTTCTCATGAATATCTTTTTATAACATGAAAATATAAATGCTATTACTGTTATGGCCACAAAAAAATGTGAAAAATTATACACACTCATCTCTATTCTCTACTCCAACTTTGGAGTGAGATGTCTCTATATATATATAGATCCAAAATCAAATCTCTACTTTAGGAGAAAATTTTGGATGCGGGAAGGATATTGCCACTTGATGCCGTCGCTTCATTTGAACCCTTCGATACATTTTTGGGAGGGTCAAATTTGAGGAGCCCTTACGTTTGAAATACTGCTCCTTAAACCCGCAGATCCGACGGTTCTAGACTAAAACCCTAAACCCCCACTCCCTTCAGCACAGTCTCTCTCTCCGATGATCCGATCCAGCCAATTGAATCCCCATTCTGCTATCGCCCTCTCCCAACTTCTGTATATTTCCGCCATGTATCGAGTTGGTGCAGCCCTAGCTTCATTTATCAGGTATCTGCTCAACACACAGAAACATTACACTTTAAACATCATTTATCTATTTGTATGCCTGTATGCACGGGCTCGCATCGTATAATGACAGATATCCGCTGCCACAATTACTCAGGTCCTCTGCTTCCAGGAAACTGGTTTGACTTCTTCCCTAAACTCGAGTATTTGCTCTTTTGTACCGGATTAGATTAGATATGAGTTGATTGAATCTATTCAGCTTTTCTACTTGAAGATTTGATTTTTGATGGTGCCTGAGGTTGACGATTGGGTATGGTGATTTTTGATTGATTTGGAAGGTACAAAGTAGAGTTTTGCACGACAGAAATTATGTGGCTAAAGATATCAATTTTGGTACTGGGGCTCGAGCGGCCATGCGACAGGGTGTTAATGAGCCTGCAAAGGTAATTAGACTCGCCTCTTTTTCTTCAGGTAGTAGCAGTATCCCTTTGGCTTACAGCTGAACACATAAGCAGGGGTGGAGGCACAGTAACTTATTCATACAAATATGTAAATTGACATGGTTGTGAATTCACTTTATATGTCCATTGACTCCATTCACACTCATCATAATCTGCAAAGAAACATGCAATACAAAAATTTGTGGGAAAGAAATTTAATGTCGAATTGGGTCACATTCCTCTCCGTTGGTGGGAAAAATTACAAGGGAATTTATCTGAAAATTGAGAGAGAGAGAGAGAACATATAACCTATCATGGCCCATGTCTTAACCACGAGAAATTATTCGTTGCCTTTGGGGCAGGAGCCGACGTGGTGCCCCTCGAGCACATCCGAGCCGTCCGTTCGGGTACCGAATGGACGAGATCAAAACACCCTCTCTCCTTCTTTCTCTCTCTCCTTTCTCTCACTAAATCCGAGTCGTTCGGTATCCGAACGGACGGCTCGGATGTGCTGGGGCAGGGACACGTGTTGCCCCAAAGGCAACGAATAATTTCTCCTTAACCACTCAGCCTGTCAACCAACGTACATTTTGTGCAGACTTTTATTTTTGTATTTAACGTTTTCTGTGTAAACACCCCCGCACATAAACCCTTGGTACTTGTAGCCTGTCAACCAACTAGTTTATGCAAGTTTGTTGCTTGTTACATTGAACCAGGCCAGTACATTAGCATGGTGATGGCTGGAATTGTTGATCCTCTCAAAGTAATCAGAACAGCCTTAGTAGATGCTGTCAGGTGAAGATCATAATATTCTAACATGGCATTATTGTATGTTTCTTTGATCCTTCAATATGCGCAAGGGTAAATTATAATTAACCCTCTCAAACTATGTTTCGGAGACACTTTTACCCCTTTAAACTTTATTTTTTGGCACTTAATCGCCTCTAACTAACGGAAATGCAGAACTGGCAAACTTTTGTAACGGAGAAGAAGTAAGTTACCATTTTGCCCTCTATTGAAAATCGAAACCCCATTCTGTTTACCATTTTGCCCTCCTCACCTTCTCCCCTCCACTACTGCCTCTCTCTTTACCCTCTCGAGTTCAATCATGCAGAAAACTTTCAACCAAAAGAGAAGAAGGAAGTATCATCAAGTAGAGGCTGCGATTGCTTGGATGGAGAATGGATCGACGATCGGCGGCAAAGAGAGGTATTACGAACACCGCCTCCGTCGCGCGTTTGCAGTTCGAAGGCGTCGTACAGCAGTTGCGGTTCAAGTCTCGTTTCCTCTGGCATCACGCAATATTCAATCGCTCCTCTAGACTCGATCCGCTGCCGCCAGCGTCACCGACATCACGCAATCACAAATTGCTTCTCCATCAGCTCTCCGTTCATGTCTTGTAAGGGTTTGCCAATTGTTTGGTGCGAGGTGAGATTGGGGTCTCGTAGTCTGAGTAAGGGTTTGGCAATTGTTTCGAAGTCTTCGTGTAGGTAATCTGCTTTTATCCCTAAGCTCTGAAGAACTGCTTCCATTAGTTGCTCTTGTAATGCTTGCATGGCCTTTGCATAGTTTCCCATCTTTCCAATTTGGGGATATGGCTGATTGCAGGGGGTTTGGGATGGGTGTGATTTTTGATTTGTTTTTGTTGTAGATTTGGTTCGTGGTATACGTATATATGGTGTATAATATATGTAAAGAAGAGAAAGGGCAAAAATGTCTAAATTTTTTAGATGAGAGGGCATGTGACATTTTCCATCCAATTTCTAACGGATCACAAATGGAAGTTGCATTTTCATTAGTTAGAGGCGATTAAGTGTCAAAAAAAAGTTTGAGGGGGTAAAATGTCTCCGAGGCACAGGTTAGAGGGTTAACTATAATTTACCCTATGCTTAAACCAAAATTGGGGTTGCTTTGCAGTGTCTCTTTGTTACTGACAACCACAAAAGCTACTGTTGTTGACCTTCAAGGAGAGAAAAACCCACTTGCAAATCACATGACGAATATGGACGACTTGCTTCATGGCGATTCCTCAAGGCACATGATTTCACGTTCACCATATCTCCATCTATCCAAACTCTCCTACCCACCAACTTGCAACCATCGGATCTCTGATTCCCTCCACCATCAGACCCACAAGGAACTGCTTGATCACCTTCTCCGAAAATCCACAACCATTCAACAATGTCAACAGCTCCACACCCAAATCATCCTCACTGGGGCCCACACGTCCTCATTCTTGGCTGCCAGACTTGTGGCTACCTATACTCGTTTTGGGCTTCTTTTCAATGCCCGAAAAGCATTTGAATCTGCCCAAGTTGATTGCTTTTCAAGCTTGCTTTTGTGGAACTCAATCTTGAGAGCTAATGTAACATGTGGTGAACATGAGGAGGCCCTTAGGGTTTATCTTCGGATGCGAAAACTTGGGGTTGGGGCTGATGGGTTTAGTTTCCCTTTGGTTATAAGGGCTTGTGGGCTGATTGGGGATTCTAGGTTGTGCAGGAATGTTCATAGTCATGTTTTCCAGATGGGTTCTCAATATAATCTCCATGTTGTGAATGAGTTGTTGGTCATGTATGGCAAGGTTGGGAAGATGGAAGATGCTCGCCGAGTGTTTGATAGAATGGCTGAAAGAACCCACATTTCCTGGAACTGTATGGTTTCAGGATTTGCAACGAATTTTGATTGTGATGGTGCTATTGAGATGTTTCGTAAGATGGAATCCGAAGGTTTGGAGCCAAACCTCATAACGTGGACTTCGTTGTTATCTAGCTATGCCAGGTGTGGGCGTCATGAAGCAACGTTGCATTTTTATGGTGAGATGAGAAAAATGGGAATTGGCTGTACGGCTGAAGCACTTGCTGTGGTCATATCTGTTTGTGCTGATTCAGGTTCACTTCACAAGGGTGAGGTAATCCACGGATATGTGATAAAAGGTGGTTTTGAGAATTACTTGTTTGTGTATAACTCGCTTATATGCATGTACGGGAGAAATGGTGCTGTTAGAGATGCAAAAAATTTGTTTTCAGAAATGGACATGAAGAATATAGTGAGTTGGAATGCTTTGATAACCTCCTATGCGGAATCTGGATTGTGTAATGAGGCTTATGCTACATTTTCACAGATGGAAAATTCAGACGTGTATCCAATGGTGAGACCTAATGTTATAAGCTGGAGTGCTGTTGTTGGTGGGTTCGCTTCTAAGGGACATGAAAATGAGTCTCTAGAACTCTTTCGTCGCATGCAAACAGCTAAAGTATTGGCCAACTCCATTACAATTTCCAGCGTTCTGTCTGTTTGTGCAGAATACTCCGCACTTGGTCTTGGCAGGGAAATCCATGGCCATACAATTAGAGCAATCATGGATGGGAATATTTTGGTGGGAAATGGCTTGATTAATATGTACACTAAATGCGGTAGTCTCGATAAAGCACTTTTGGTGTTTGAAGAAATTGACAGTAGAGATTTGGTTTCATGGAACTTAATGATTGCAGGGTATGGAATGCATGGACTTGGTAACTATGCTCTAGAAACTTTTGAGCAGATGATGAAAGCCGGATATAACCCAGATGGGGTCACTTTTGTTGCTGTTCTTTCTGCATGTAGCCATGCCGGGCTTGTGTCTGAGGGTCGCAAGATTTTCAAGCAAATGGAATCAAAGTTTAGGATTGAACCCCAGGTGGAGCACTATTCCTGTATTGTTGACCTCCTTGGGCGTGCGGGGTTTTTACAAGAAGCTAGCGAAATGGTCAGAAGCATGCCGATTGAGCCCAATTCTTATGTCTGGGGAGCTCTAATGAACTCATGTAGGATGCATAAAAACACAGACATTGCCCAAGAAACAGCTTCACGGATTTTTAGTCTTGACTCAGAGACCACGGGAAGTTACATGCTGCTGTCTAATATTTATGCTTCTACGGGAAGATGGGATGATTCTGCGAGGGTGAGAATTTCAGCCAAGGCTAAGGGCTTCAAGAAAATCCCTGGCCAGAGTTGGATTGAGGTGCACAAGAACGTACATGTGTTCTCGGCAGGGAATAATAATACACTGGAAACAGGGATGGAGGAACTTTACAATATACTAAAGGATTTGGGGCTGCAGATGGAGACTGAAGGGTCTTCACCTGACAAGAGTTCTGTGCTACAGGATGTTTAGGAAGAAATATATGACTAGAGTTGGAAAGAATCTCTAAATTTATGGTGATTTTCATAACTCAACAATCTTCGCCAAGATGACATGGTGTTATTTCCTGCCAAGGTAACAGGTTAGCAACTTGACTCTCTTTTTGTTATACCGCCAAGGAAAATGCATGCTACTCAAAGAATGCCTAGGAAACTGATTCCCCTCCATCAAACTCAGGGCAATTGAGATTGGTTTGTTGGACAATCAGTCAAGTGCTTAATCCCTTTCATCACCTGGAACAACAGTGGGGGAAAATCAAACACAATTCGAGTGGTCAATCATCCCAAAAGCTTTAACCAAATGGGTTAGGTCAGGTTTTTTTTTTTTGCTTGGAAAAAACAAAGATTTTATTGAACTCAATAATGGACATGAGAGGGAGAGAAAAGAGGCAATAAGTTTGCTCAGTTGCACTTGCACCTATGCACAATGTTTGGTTGGTTCTCCCCATCACGGGGTTTCCTTTTTTAGTGTACTTGTACCAGGGTGATTGACGCAAAGCCGGCCACAAGACCTCGGACTTGGGCAACCCCCCGCCATGGGGCAAACAAAAAAAAATGTAAACCCTATGTGACCTTGATTATATTTATTTATACTTGTATGCTCTTTTATTTTCTATGACTTAATAGTAAGTGGGCAACCAAGTTTGGGGTCGGGCTTGGGCACCGCAAATATCGGGGCTGGCACTGTGACGTCATGGTTTTGGGCTCGATTATGTATAGTGCTTGTGTGTTATGGCTTTCTTGCGTAGTTGACTGTTCAGCCTAATGTAATTCACATGATATTCTTAATCATCCAACTGATTCAGGGAAAAATATCGTTCATAGAGATCTGTGTCAAACTACTTTCGGTGAATTTCAAGAGGGTATGTTGCCATGAAATGAGGGGAGATTTCGTGCGTATGAAACACTTAGGTTGAATTTTCTGTTAGAGCGTCTTGGTCCAATTCTCTATTTCTTCCTCCATTTTTCCATTTGAGAGGATTTAAATATATTTTTATATTCATAAAGTGGATTTGGAGGAATTCATTATTCACATCAACTCCAACCCACACATCTCTATTTTCATTTCTAAATGTTTCCCTCCAATATTAATTGGTTGATTTTCACTATTTTGAAATTCAAATAAATATATTTGATATTAGTCTCATTTTAAAGATATCGTCATTATCTTTCCCACGACACCAACTTTATAAATAGTGAATGTATATATTAAAAGTTATAGACAATTTATCAAAATACAACCAAATGTATAAAGGACATGCTTGGTGTTTAAATTATACTCAAATGCTCATGGTGACAAAAATGAAATTTGAAAAGGTGAATAATTTTGATACTCCATATTTTGGAGTATGGACTCCCAAACGGAGGATGGGTCTTACATTTTCCTCCAAATTTTGGAGAAATGGAGTGTGCATTGGAGATGCCCTTATCAGATGAGTGATTGCTGAGTGCTTTTGCGGACAGCCAAGCATTTAAGTGGCGGCTATTGAATTACTCCATGTGATCTGTTTCTTAGACAAGTGGATCAGTGTCGTTGTCCTTTGTTGGCATCAGTTCATGTCAAGTCTTGAAGGTCTAAGGGCTGTTACCTTGACAGAGGGATATCTCCTAGCAGTTAGGTGCTTGATGATTCCAGTGTGAGCTTGAGCCGCAGCACTAGATTGGGAAGCTGTCTCCTCGCACAGCTGAAAGGTCTGATCTTAATCACATGTGTTGCCATAGTGTCCACGTTACCCTTGGCAGCATTATTGGCTGATAAACAAGGATAAAATTTGTACCAAATGAATAGAGATAGAAATGAATTGAAAATCCATGACTCACTGGGAAAAAATAAAAGATTCGAGAAAGAAAAAAAAGAGATGAAATTTCATTAGTTCAAGGAAACCAAAAATCGCAAAAAAAAAAAAAGCACAAGGAAACCACATTATGGACCACGTGCTCCATTTGGGATACCCCAAACAGCGCACGATTAAATCTAGTATTTCACGTGCTTGGACAGGAAGAATAGAGGCCTTCTTCAAGTCTATTTTTGAAAATTGCATCATCATGCTACTATTACATGGACATCATTGCACATTTGTTGGGGTGTATTCTACAAAAATGTGTGGTGGAGAGAGGGTTTGGGGCACCACATTTCCTTGCCCGGAGGCGTTGAATAATCTCTCCCAAAGATGAGTTGTTCCTTTATACTCGTTTATTTAGAATAGATAATATCTACCTGTGTCCTTCGTGTTTTCATGCCCAGGAAAGTGTACCTAGACGAATCATTTCTACTGTTGCTTTGCTTTCTTTACTCCATCTCTCCCTCTCTCTCTTCCAGGCAATTGCACTCCTACCTTGTTGTTTCAGGTGCCCCAAACACCATTACAGGGATAACACTGTGCAACTTCCGGGGAGGAACTGCCGATGGCCGCCTAGATTGGGGCCCATCCTTCATTTGTAAGGGTGACTCCAATTGTTCCGATGCCACAGGCAATCCAGACATGGGAGATGACTTTCCACTTGCTCCCGATGTCGACCACCTCAATCCAACAGTGCGGAAGGATTTATTGGATTGGATGAACTGGCTCAAGACTGAAATTGGATTTGACGGATGGCTCTTTTCTATGGCCACCGGATATTCGCCAAAGATCACCGAAATCTATATGGCAAACACATCACCTGATTTTGCCATTGGAGATTATGGGAAGTTCTTCACGTACAGTCCAGATGGAAAGACAACTACTAACGCGGACGAGCATCGTAAACAGTTGGTTCAATGGGTTCAAGAAGGCAGGGTCGTCACCGCATTCGCTATCACAACAAAAGGGGTTCTCCTCGCTGCTTTTGGAGGGGAGTGGTCGAGGTTGAAGGACTCGAACGGAAAGCCTCCGGGAATGACAGGAGTTTTACCTCAGAACTCGGTGACATTCATTGATAATCAGGACAGGAAGGACACGGAGTCGCAGAAGATTTGGCCATTCCCAACTGATTATGTCATGCCCAACTGATTATTTCGCCTCTCTCACCGACGGAAGGTGATTAATTTGTTATTTCTTTTTGCTTAAGCAAGAAAAATGGAACATTATTATGATCCTTTGATTTTTGACATGTTTTTGTTGTTCTCTTTTCCAGAAACATGATATGAGGTTGGGTGAAGAAAGTCCTAAATTAATTTGCCCTAATTTTTTGAAAATCCCCAAATCTGATTCAGTTAGATCGTGCATTCTTGGATGGGCTTGCCATAGTGCCAGTTCACGACCTGTAGCTTCAGCATTTAAGTATACAATTTCCTGGTAGTAAGTTCTCTCCATTGCCTTTTGTATAGAGCGCTACTTTCAGCCGTAAAGGGTTAAGCCATGATCAATACGTAGATCTGATAATGAGATTTTTGGCTGTTGTTCATTTGTCGGAAATAAAACTAAGTTGGACTGAATTTGCTATTTCTAGTTCTGAGCTATCTTTTCCTGCTTGAGGTATGAGGGAATGGATTCTGTGCTGAAAGTGATGTACAAAGATCTATCAGCATCCACACAACACGCAGATGAGCTACGCAGCAATGGCTCAACTGCTTTCAAAAACCCTATACTGCCAACGCTTCTTTTCTTATTACGCTTTTAATGTTCTTGGTGTCTTTGCATACGATGTTTCCTCGTAGATCTCATTGACACTGAGAGTTCCACTGTTTGATTCTACTACAAACTTTGACTTTCCAACCTTCATTGAAGGTTAGCCTTGGCACTTGCATTCATCACTGTCTGAAAGTGATCCTTTTATTTCTTCTTGCTTCAGCAAAAAAAAGAGAAAAAAAAAACGGAACAACAAATTAGCATTATCATCTTTCTTATTATGGTATTGTGTACCATTTTCAGGCTCTAAAAATGGTGCTATCAATAAGCTGGTATTCAAAGGGTTCTGTTGGGATGGGGAAGTTACTGCCTTGATGCTATATCTGTACCTGTTGGTTTGCCGGTGCTGGTTTTGGTTCTACAACTGGTGCTACAACTATAGAGGTTTATGGTGATGGTATTGAAACTCATAACTGATGTCTCTAGGTTTTGAAATTTGGGTGGCATTTCTCTTGATTGAAATGGGATGTACCCTCAACCGAACCTTGGACTTGATCGCCACATTTAGGAGTTTCTTTAGTTGTTTTAGAATGTTGCTGAGAGCTGTTGTAACAATGCTACACTAGTTCAGATTTTTTGGGAATTTGAACCTAATTTGACATTTGCTTGTGTGCACCTAGCCACCCGTTGTAAAATGGTTTTTTTTTTTTTTGTTTTTGTTTTTGGTTTGGAATTTCAATGTATGGCTTAATATGACGATTCTCATTGCTTAGCTTTGTACCCTCATTTTAAATGATAATTGGGATGAGAATGGTCCGGCGTGGGCTCATATATACTTTTGTTGTTTCTGACGTTAGTTTGAGACGCAAGGCGTTGGGCTAGGCCATAAATCAAGGAATCCTATTGAAAATTTTTGAAACACACAAGGAGTGGCAGCTACTCATCTCCGGAGTCATACAGCTGAACTTTTTTAGTCCTCTTTTTTTTAGCTAGTATGATCGGTTTGCGTTTACAATGAAATTTGATGTACCTAGAAGAGGTCTGAAGACTCAAAAGCAGGACTTATTTTTTTGCTAGTGGTCGGCTTTTCTTGATTGGACATCGAATTTTAATTTTTTTTTTTTTCATATGTATATGACACGCAACATCGCTATTAATTTAATTTCTAGAATTTTTTTTTATAGCTAAGCATAGATAGAATTAACTCAGATAATAAACTACTTATAAATGGGGTTTAAAATCAACTTGTAGAGAACCAGAAGATGATTTTGGATTATGAATTTTCATGTTTGATGTAGACTTTTTATTTTTATTTTTTATTATCAGCGATTACTATAGACTTTGTTCCCGGAAAAATCACAGTATCTAGTAACAACATAAAGATCCAGCTATAACAAAGAAACCAGTCCGAGTCTGATCTCTTACCGACCCGGTTTATCTATCGAAAAAAGGAACAAAGAACTATTAATCCCAATGTGGGTTAAAAATGACAGAAGAACAACGGAAAAAATGGTGACGCCATGATCATGTATATCCGATGGCAAGGGGGGAATCCAATCTTCAGGCAGTGCCTCTCTCTCTGTTGAAGATGATGATTCTAACATACAGGAAAATCCGCCGGAGGTGGTTCTAGTGATTGTAATTCCCCGACTCCATTGTCGACGATGAAAACCATGGCCAGACCCCAACCTATGTGAACGTCCAAGTGACAATGCATAAGCCAAGTACCTGTTTTATCCAAAACAAAATATTTGAACATTAATTAGATGCTGAACCTTTAGATATATCAACCGTAAGGCATGAAATTATCTGTCGAAACTTTTTGTCTGGCATTTCATTTGTACAATTCATCGTGCCTCGAGATTGTGTTTTCAAAATTCTATTTTTATTGTGCTGTTGGAAATGCATTAAAGATTATATCATTTATTCGGAAGGACATAATTGGTACTCCCTTCGTCCCTTTTTAAATGTTCATACGAAAATTCGTGCATTTTCAAACTCAAAAAAAAGAAGTTATACATTAAATTACCCAATGAATACTTTAATCTGGTGTAAAAAGATACAAAAAAAATAATGATATATAAAAATACTGTACATGTTTTTGGAGTTTGAAAATGCATGAATTTTCTTAAGGGATATCTGAATTGGGATGGATGAAGTATCATTTTTTATATTCGTACTTTTATTTTTTGGAGTTTCTAAAAAATTCATCAAAATCGTTTTGCCAACTAGCTTGTAACTTTTAGAAGATTTTCAAAGCTTGGAATATTATGAAGAGATTCTTTCTCAAAGAGAAAGTTATCATAGGAAATGACTGGTGCCTCTGTTTTCGAGACGAAAGACGTTACATACACATACACTACACCAAATTATAACACCATCTATTACAGTTTTTGTGGGACCCATTTCAGGTTCCACAAAATTCAAAAAAATGTCCATAAATTTTAAAATAATATTTTATGGAGTTTTGTAATAAATCAGCTTCAACGAATGTCGGTAAGTATTATTTTTGAATTCGTAGCAGTTTCGTCCTTACGAATCCAGAAAATACTTACCAATATTTGTTAGAGCTATTTTTTTAATAGAACCCCATAAATATTATTTTAAAATTATGAATATTTTTTTGTATTTTTGTGCGATCCGGGGTGGACTCCACAAAAAATGAAAAAAATGTAATGGATAGTGTAGTGGTTTGATGCAGTGCATCTAGACTTATCCTTTCCAAAACGTTTTGTGAAAAGATATTAAATTCTTTCCACGGCGGTGGTAAACCCACTTCCACTACCACCTTTTTCAGTCATACCGTGTATTTATTATTAATTTGAACCGTTCATCTTATAGACCCCACATAATAGTATATTTATTAAAAAAAAATTGATCGGATATCAATAAGAGTATTAAAAATTGAATTTGCTTTGTAAAATGGATAGTTTATCTTTATTATTATTGACAGAAATTAAATCGTCCATTTTATAAACCATAATTGAAAATTTGATAATCTATCGACTTTCCGATCAAGCACCAACCGAAACATGCTTTCGAAAACAGTTTTTTTAGTTAGGATTTTCACGCTCCTTTTTTTCTTTTTTGATAATTGCACTCTTTTTTTTTTTATATAGGTGAAAACCGTTATCCCTTTTTTTTTTTTAATAGCCTTTTTGCCATACCTGGATTATCAGCAACAAACCGAATAACAGCCCACCCACCAACCGGCAAGCTGACCGTATTCCTCAGCGGCGGATCAACAAGGTTAAACTTGGCCGTATCCCTCTTCCGGTTGAAGTTCCCGAACCCCTCCGCGACGATGTAGAAATCATACCCGTGGAGATGAACCGGGTGGTTTTCGGCAGTGAATATGCTCGTCCCCTGCAAAACCACCTCCACTTGCGAACCGAACTTGAGTTTGTACACCTTGGTCGCTCTCTGGGGACTCCACAGAGCCTGGCTCACGTTCCCGGTGTAATCGAATTTCACCGGGGGAGACGCCGGGAAATCGGTGGTAAATACTCCGGGGATGCCCTGCTGGTGGGCCTGGAGGAGGGAGAAGCTGGAGGGGAGCACGAAGGATACGTTGTTCATGCTCGAGGCGAATCGGGTGCCGTTCGGGCCTTGGCAGTTCCTGCTGGTAGAATACAATTCTGTTAGTAACTTTTCAAATACGGAGTGAGAGAGAAGCTTATTCACGGAGGAACGTGAATAAGCAAATTATGGAGGCGCTAAATCACAGTCGTTCGTTTTGAGGATTAATGGTCTGGATTTTAAACAAATTTTTTCGGGAAAAAGTTCAACAAATTTTTTCTGAAGTTAACTCTTTTCCAGAAAAGTTTGTTCAAAATCCGGATCGTCCAATATACTTTGGACACGCGCAATGTTGCTCCGTAAACACTTTTTCGCAAAAAAAACTCCCCTTTTTTCCATACCTCGCTCGAGCACCTGGTGGGCAATTAAGAAGTCCCAATCCGACCGTAATAAACAAGCTCTCATCAATCTCCGTCGGCACAGCAGCTTTGCTAGGACTTCGAAGGCTAGTCGTAAACTTAGTAGCCGTTGCCGTATCATTGAAAACCGGCAGAGTCGCGTTAATCGGCTTGATCGGGCCGCCACCCTTGGCCGGACACGGTGCCGTTTTATACTCCAGCACGGCGGTGGTCGTGGTGTTGTCAAACGGTGCGCCTTGGGCGCTGGCGTAGGCTTGCGCGGCGATGTAGTACCTGGCCGGCAGCTGGTCGGCGGTGATGATGACGTCGGTGGTCTGGCCGGGGCCTAGCATGATTGTGTCGGTGGTGAAGGGCTTGAGGTAGGAGGCGTCGGCTCCGACCACGGTGAGCTTGTGGTTCGCGACGGTGAAGAAGAGCTGCTGGTTTAGGGCGGCGTTGATTACGCGTAGGAGGTTGGTTTCGCCGGAGCCGATTGGGACGATTACTGTGTCTGCATGGAAATGATATGATCTGGTCAGTTTCTTGAAATCATGAGTTCTTGCGCGGCCCAGGTTCAAGTCGACAAATTTAACTGTGGGGAATCTTATTCATTAATGCACTACTGATCTTGAGAAAATTTTCAGTGCCGAGCGGGTATGTCCCACGTGGTGCCTGCTCGGTACTTCCGAGCTGTCCGATGCAATTTTGGACTGCTCAGATTAAAACCTTCTCTCTCCTCTCACCCCTCCTCTTTCTCTCTCATTTTTTTTTCTCCAAATCTGATTCGTCCAAAATTACATCGAAAGGCTCAGATGTGCCGAACGCCCATCACGTGGTACTCTCCCGATACTGAGAAAATTCTCACTGGTCTTATTTGACGTTACAGGAGGAATAGAGTGTCACGTGACATTCTCTCGTGTACTTTATATGCTAATGTACACATCGGTGAATAGAACACCTTTTTGCTAATGTACACATCCGCGAATAGAACACCTTTCCCCCAAATATTGCATATACCGGTGTGGGGTTAGCGGAGAAATAATAAGTTAGTCCACAGGAGGTCCAAAATATATTCATAATATCGAACGCCTGGCTCGAACATTGGTCTCCCATAAGACAGATTTCAGTTTAGCCTTTAGTTGGTAGAGAGTTGGTTTCAAAAATTGTGTTTGCCAAACATTTTAAACCTTGGCCTTGAGGTCAATGGAGGTTTGTCCGATTGTTAATTTCAGGGTCCCGGAATTATTCGAGGTGTGTGCAAATTAACCCGAACATCCGGTTGTAAAAGAAGAAGAAGAAGAAGCAGCAGCAGCATGCATACCTTGGCTGGAACAGTTGTAAAAATCTCCAGGCTGACCATTGATAGTGTAAGCATCAGAAATATTAGGAGCCCCCCCTGTTCTTGTTGCTTCGGCAATCACATCCATGGGATTTGCATCCCACCATTCCCCTGCATCATCATTTTCACATTTTCATATAAAAATCCCATTTACAGATTAGTTTTCTGGTAATCGAGTCTTCTCGGCTGAGATTATGAAGAGTTGAGTAAGTACCTAGGAGAAGGGGTGTTTCACGGGTAGGCTTGGGGAATGGGTAGGAAGAACCTTCCTTTGGGTGAATGATGATAGCACCATAGACGGTGGCTCTGAGCCACGAGCTGTGGGCGTGCCACCATAGCGTCCCTTCTTGGCCTGTAATTGTAAACCTGTATGTGTAGCTCGCTCCTGGTCTGATCGGGCATTGAGTCACAAATTCTGGCCCGTCGGACCAGGCTGTTCTAATCTGCCTAATGCCATGCCTGCAGAAAGAATTGTATTCATTTGTTTTTTACTAGTAAAAAAGTATGTTTTAGACCAGTTCTTTACTTGTACTGCGTTACTATGCATGCAAATATACCAGTGAATGGTGACATTGTATCGAGCTCTATTGACGACGCTGACCACTAGCGTGTCTCCATTGTTCACTTCCAGCGTTGGTCCCGGGAATTGCCCGTTAACCGTGATGGAGTTGTGGGTTTTGCACAACCTCTTCACTTTCGTTGCTTGAACCTGTTCCATTAATAAATTATTATGCATTCATCGTGGTTGAACTTATTGCGGTATTTGATCACATCAAAAATCGAAATGGGTACTTGGAAAAGTGCTAGTAGTAGTAATTTTTTTCATCTTCTAGTACGAAATTTTCGGCACATTGCAATAAAGCAGAAACTGTGCCACACAAGTTTGACAGAATTTTCGAGACCAGAGAGAGAGAGAGAGGGGACATACAACAAAGTCATAAGAGTGAGTATTTGCATTAGCAAACGAGGGCACTGAATTGGCAAAGAGGAGCAAAACGCCCAGGAAGAACAGAGTGGAGCTGGGCTTGGCAATGCTGGCACTGTTGAAAGCTGCTTCCATCTTTGCTTTGCTTTGCTTTGTGTTTTCTTTTTCTTCTCTTTTCTGTTTTCGTGGCTGAGTACTTAGCCTTTTCCCTTGTGCTTTCGTGAGTGAGTTACAGATAGTGGTTTGAAGGGTTGATTATATAGGTGGAGAAGAGGGGAGAGAGGGTTGTTCTGAGGTTGGCAGATTAGGTTTTGATTCAAACAGCACTTTTAATTAATGGTCAGATCAGTGGGCAAAATCTTGAGTTCAACCCTGTGCGAGAGTTGGTGCACCCACTGGCCTATCACAGGTGCATAATTTCTTTGATCAATGCTTGTTTCACAAGTCTCCTCCGAATCTCCGGGTTTGAATATTAATAAGCATCGATCTTTTTATAATCCAAGGACACAGTCAAAAATTCCTGCTTTTCAACCCCATGTCTAGAGAGCTGGTCAAAAATTCCTGCTTTTCAACCCCATGCCTTCTCCCATCTTGTTGTAGCTACTTTTTTTGTCATTTTTGTAATACCAACTACTGATGAACTACTCGCATACCTAGGGCTGTGGCATTAGTCAAAATCTTGATCTATTTTCCCCTAGCCTGGCATAGATACATGTATGAATTCAACGATTCCAGTATAAACGAAAGAGAAAGTGAACGATATCCAAATGAGAACTCTCCAACTCTTACAATGGATCGAGATAGCTCGATAAGCGAGTACGTACCCCCAAGTAAGTGTAACATGGTATACTATGACTATCTACGGATGCGTAAACGTGCCGTTATGCGTAACATGAACTTAATTCCGGACTGTAATTGTATTCTGACACATGAAACTACATTTACCCTGCTTGCTTCATGATCACCGGCCGGCCCATATCAAATCTCACGGATTATCACTAATTAGCTCTAGATCTCCTGTTTAAAAGCAAAGGTTGTGTATGTATATTAATGGTGGGTTTGGAAAAGAGGGATTGAATCGATAGATCAATCTTTGTTCTAGATCTTGTCGAATTTGACCTTCAATCAAGGTTACGGGTCAATCATCACATCGACTAAATCACATGGTATAAGAGAATTTTAATCCCAGGCGGGTGAGACTTAGGGATTTGCTCCATCGTTCAAAAACTTTCAAAATTGAGGCATCCGTTCCGGTAGAATTGGTCTATTACTGTGGAAACTTTATATCCATCTCAAAACCAATTGGCAATGGGCGGAGAGGGCCCAGATGTTATTAAGTGATCACCCGTTTCACTCCCAAGCAATGTGGGACTCTATTTCCTTAACATCCCCCTTCACGTGCAGCCGCGTTTGGGTCCTATCATCGTGCAGCCTTTTTGCTGGTCTGTCATCGTGGGGTGTGGATTGTAAATTTTTAAAATGTGGGATGGAACGGGCCCCGCTTTGATACCATGTGGAAACTTTATATCCATCTCAAAACCAATTGGTAGTGGGCGGAGAGGTCCCAGATGTTATTAAGTGATCACCCGTTCTATTCCCAAGCAATGTGGGACTCTATTTCCTTAACAATTACGAACGAATTAGTCGATATGTGCGTAACGCTACAAATAAATGAAACTTTTTGACCTTGAATATTTCTTGCATGCTGGGGTGGGGAACAGAAAGGCAGGAATCCAAAGCTGCATGATATGATATAGAGGAAAAGCGTTGCATCTTCTTTGTTGTTGCCATAATGGGAAACCCTTTTTTGATGCAATGATGTGGCATGGCACAAAGAAAAACAAATATTATGATCTCAAGGTTTAAGGACTGCTTTTCCATACTTCAAATGTTTCGGATTAATTATGGGTTAATGAACTTTAGAAGTCCAAAAACATGTTTTTAACTTCCCTTTTCTGTCTCCTTATCTCTCTCTCTCCTTGAGAAGAATCACATTTGCAATTGAATCGCTAGACATTTTTCCCAACTTGGACGATTTTGCCCCTGTGATTGGGAAGGCACTGGTTTTGTGGAGCAGGGTCATTTCAGCTCTTTATTACTTTGTTGCTTTGTTTATACTTGAGATAATAAGCCGGAGTAGGATTAATTGACGTATTTTTGTTATCATTAGAGTTTTTTTTTATAATTAATTTCTGTATTTTAACCAAGTTTTTGGTTAAGATATTTAGTTCTCGGATTCCTCTGGACGATAGGAATCAACAAGTAAAAATATATGAATCGAAGTTATAAAGTTCTTGAAAATACAAAAATAAAGATACAATCTGTGTATTTTTTTTTGACTATTATACGTAATGAAAATTTTGAACTTTTGATCTTTAGATTTTTTGGTCTCTTAAGGCTCCATTTGTTTCGATGTAAAATATTATTTTTCAGAAAACAAACTTCAAACTTTTATTTTCCGGTGTTTCGTTGACACGTGAAAAATATTTTAAGAAATCGACAAAATAGTTTAGAGAGAGAGAGAGAGAGAGAGAGAGAGGAGAGCTTAAACGGTGGAGAGATTTGAGAACATTAAAATTAAACGTGGGTCGGGACTGAGGATCGAGGGAAACTGTGCAATGAGAATTGCAGTAGAAAGCAGCAGGTTCATTTTGGAAAATAACTTATGGAAGATTTAAGGGTGAGTCACTTCCATCCAATGAATGAAAAATGTTTCACACGTAAAATATTTTCCTCATTTTTTACACAACCAAACACCGGAAAATATTTTTTACGCCAAAACAAACGGAGCCTAAATTTCTCTGTTCAAGACAAATCGAAAGAAAGAAAAGTTGATGTAAACCTAATAAAAAATTTATAAAATGATAATAGTCCAAAACCAATAGTATATATAGTACAAAGTTTAATTTGCAATTTTTTTTTGTTTCAGAATGTGTGCCCCAACTAATTCAGGGAGTACGTGGACCAGGGCAATCTCAGTTGACTGTACGTACATCGTGTAGAAAGCTAGCCTTGCGGACAGAAGAGCAAAAAAGAAGAGGAAATTAAAGAAACTTTCCCTTCTCTTAATTTGTTTGGTTGGTATAATAATGGAAAAAGTGAAGAAACACGAAAAAAAAATAGAATCGTGTTTCTTAAAAGATTTGATTAATAATTGGAGAATCGTGTTTTCTTAAAAGATTTGATTAATAATTGTAATTTAAAGTATGCAACAAGAAAATGATTACCAAACAACTTCAAAATTGGAATTAAGAAATACTAGAATTAAAGAGAAAGATAGTAGCAGTAATTAATTAATGCGTGGAGAAGTACTTGAGTTGTTGAACTGTAAGATGGACCTTGTACAACGTTGTTAATATAGCATTGAGAAAACAAAGTGCTGAATTAAGTGATTGTGTGAAAATTGATCACGTACGACTCCTCGATTAATCACGGGGATCAATCTTGGCCGCCGCCAACATGCAGAGTGAATTGATCACGATTTCTTAATACGGACGTACACAGGGGACCAATACTTTTATTTATTTCTGCGTACGAGCAACTCCGACGTACCCGAACTCCATTTCTTCTAGCCATTCTCCATTTTGAGTGTTTTGAAATGAAGCCTTTCAATTACTACTAGTTGAGTCTCTAAATGGGCAAACCCACCGTGTATTTGGCCACCCAATTCTTTAAGATGTAAGTAGATTTCAACATTTATTTTATTTTATTTTATTTTTGACTACAACCATTTTTTGAATAATTTAATAGTTTTGAGTGTACAACGTTGAAATGTGGATCGGAGATGCTCATCATGCTCTCTCAAACACGATGTATTGTCAACATAAGCTCTGGCTCTATTCCTTAATGACATAAAAGGGAGAGATAATCGATACGAAGTTAGTAATAAAATCAACGAACTTAAATGAGATTTACCAATGACGTTTCTCTTTGATATATATATACATATTTTTAATAATAGTGAGTCCACGTCAGTTTACTTGTATCTTGACGAATCTCATAGCAAGCTTAACAACAAGACAAACTTACTGACGGTGAGAATCTAACTTGCGATCAAGCTCGGGGTTAAGTAAGTCCCTAACTTGGTGGCTCCCACTCAACCATCCCTTTCGGGGTAAACCTTTCAATTGAAGCAAATATATAAACAGTGGCGGAGCCATGATTTAGACCCCCGGGGGGGCCGGCATGATAAAAATATATTTTTTATTGGAACGTATACTTATTATATCGTGAAGTTTTTATTTTTCAATTCATTACATATGTACATTGAAATGATTCATCAGGCTATTTCAACTGTCACATGCTTATTTTTTTTATACATGAAAGAAATTAAGAAATGAGAATGTAAAATAACCGGATTTTTTTACCGAATCGAACCAAAATTATTAACATTATAAGTAGCTATATACAAATAATTAATCAATAATATTCAAAATCAGATATATACAAAATAAAAATTTTAAAATTCAGACTCTCCGGAAGTTGGGCCCCGCCCCAACGTAGCTTCGCCCCTGTATATATATATATATATAGAAAGAGAGATGGGTCAAGGTACTTTTTGGCTTTAGACTGTTGAATGAGCAACAAATTAAGCAAAGCTAGAACTTAAACTTGCCAAAGTTGGAGAGTTTTTTTTTTTTTTTACTGGCATTTCCAAGTTCTTGGAAAACCGTTAAAAAGAATTATAGACAACTAAAAAATTGATTGAACACCCAAAGCTTACCCCATTGTTGTGGTCTCTCTCTCTCTCTCTCTCAGTGGTTTTGCTATCCTTTTCTCTTATTATTCAGCCTTCATTTTCACAGTTCGTTATAAGTTGGTAGGAAACTTGACAAGAATCGTTTTGTTTGCATCAATCCAAATCACACGCTGGGAGTTCAAAATCAAAGGCTCTAATAGTCTAATTAATGGTTTCGTGAACTTCACATATAGCTAGATAGCAACTGCTGCACATTGGACGTCGCCGTCTGAATCCAAGACGCAGCGGAATTAACAAAAGAGATTAGTTGCATGCTAATCGAACGAATGATAAACTCGAGTCCACGAGAGAAAAAGACAAAGCCTGAATATTATTGATAAAAAGATGCATAAACATTAGGTTACAACTCCTTCTATAGGGAAAAGACGTAACCCTAGCAAAACCCTAACTCAAAAATGAAAATTTCCAAAATTTGGAGAAAATAATAAAATTGGAAGAAGGAAAGAAAAACATGACTTTTCCAAAAAGAATCAACTTCTACGGAATCATACGCTAAAAGTTATTAACGAAACAAATATTGCATAAAACGGCAAAAACGTCCAATTCGAGGCCTAAACAAAGGAATTGGCCCGAAAAACACCTTTGATCCTCAACCTAGTGTTTATGAGTATCGACCGCAGCACGAAAATAAGTCAGCCCAATAGGTTTGGGCCCGATCCAAGCTCATCCGAAAGTTGCCAAATCGGATAATTTGCAATTAAACAACGTTTGGGCTTCCGAGGCTTCGACCGGTCCAATTCATCATGAAATTGAGCCTCCACGTGTTCTACATCAAGCTAGCTAGAGGGTTTTTGCGAGAATTAAAGGGCTATATGATTGCGGAGGTTAAAGTTTTGGCAAGCTGAGCTTTCAAGCCAAGAATTTACGGTGCTTAATTGGAGCAATTGGGCTGCAGAAGGGCAAAACAGTAATTTCACGGTCGGGCCGGGATTTCCCGGAAGTATTCGGTCAAATTTCATCGCGAAGGCATAAATTTTGAAGTGTTTCTTTTCTTGAGAAGTTTCATTTTTTTTTAATTTTTTTTGCATCTACATTCCTGAAGTTTTTTAAATTTTTTTTCTTAATTACCTTTACCGAATCGATCAAACGGTGAAGTTGTGCATGCCGAAGACTTCTTTCGAGATTAATTACTTCGCTTTGCATATCTCTCGACTCAGCTAGTTCGTTTCGGAATCTTTCTGATACGCTTTCACCTTTTTGTTCAAAATATTTTACATCGAACGATAGAACGAAACGAGAAAGCAAATTTACAAACGATGTACTAGATTAATTTTGAAATACTCTTAACGATAAGTTTTTTTTTTTTTTTTCTTCATAATAATATTGGTACATGGTCTCAATCAAATCAAATTAAAGTTGCACCTCATTAGTAATTATGGTCAGGCAACATACGTATATTCCCCATGTGCTTGCATGGTGAATACTATTTAGTAGGAGTAATACCTTGATAATCAAGTGATTCCAGGGCCCGATGGGACGCGTGAAATCATGCTCTCTTGGAGGTACATAGCATGGGAACATAACATTCAGTCATAATAAGCACTCAAGGTACAGTTCGCTCTCATTTCGTTGCCTGCACAAGGAAGCAAATGAGAAATATCCCCTTTTCTAGCTTTGGGAATTATTAGTAGCAATGATGAACAACACATGCACGCCCTTTTCGTGGGGGATTGGCTGTGGGGTATACTTGGAATCAGGCTTGTCTGTGGTCCACGTTTGGGCTGCAGCTAGAGTTGCGGTCTGAGTGATCGTAACCGTCGGATAGTGTTTTTTAAACGGCCGAGATTAAAATAAAAAGTTTTTCGGGGACAAGTTAATTATGCAAAGATGAACGGCTACGATGCAACTGCAGGGACTCTCTGCAGTCCATTTGCAGAGAATCCGCGTCCTATACTTGATGGCCTTTCCGCTAAGTTTTTTTTGTTGTTGAAAAAAGCGTGGGTTGTTTTGCTATATCGTTCACACAAGTTTTGGTATTTTTACCTAACAACTTGTTTGCTACAAATTCTTTCTCAAATCTTATTCACGATCGGAAACGCCCCATAATTGTTAGCGTTTAATGGATTGTTGGGATATAGATGGACTTACTTAATTGAGTCAAATGGACCATGTTCTTAGTTGATGTAGATTGAGCTCAGTTTTCAAGAAGAGCTCAGCACTAGCGGAGGATTTTAGGCAGCTACTTTTTTCCTTGGGACACACAAACTTTTGCATACGAACAAACAGTGCGATTTTCCAGTTACGCTTAATCCAACATCATTAGATGTCGATTCGTTTGGATTCAGATGCTCCTGTAAGCGTGGTTACTAAACCGTAGCAAGTCCGCGTCGATTACTAATCATAAAGACCTTTAGAACTTCATCTTATACAATGGTATGTCTCATGATCACAATCAGATTATTGTAAGATGTGCCGATAACATCTTAATCACGATGCAAAAAAGTAAAGAAAAGATGGAGTACTAATAATACCGGAATGCTAAGATCAAGAGTCACATGTTAGCGGGTGAACCGGTTCCCTCTAGTATCGGTGATCCACACATCCAATCCACTATCAGCAGCAAGTTAAGATCAATGTTAGAGATTCATCCGGAGAGTTAAGCAGCCATGTCATTCCATCCTGCACATTCTTGGTGCCCATCCTCACAGCAATATATATATACTTGTGATACGATCTAGCATTTGTTCCTCTGAAAAATGAACATTTGTACCTAGTACTACAGAGAGTACAACCTGGTACCAGATCAATTGTACTAGCATGTACACTTAGTAGGCACATACTCATTGTACATTCGGGCCGCCTCCCACGTTGGGAGTTTAGATTGTTGTGTACTGGTGTATAAGGATCTTTCACCACTTACTTAGTCAGCAATTGCCTAGGTAAGTTAGTGTGTGGAATTACTCTTCTACCCTTTCCCAAAAAAAAACTCCATTGTACATTCATTGCTTTGTCTTGTCTCACTAATGATGGTGAAACCCTCTGAATAGTGTTGTGTATTCCGCCGTCACTTGCATGAACACATAAAAGAACACTCAAATCAAATGGCAAACCTACTCTGTTTTGTACTTTCCTAGTATTCTGTTTTGTACTTTCCTAGTATTTCTTTGCACCACTGCCGACAAAGTTTTCTCAAGGAAAGTACAAAATTTTGGCAAACCTATTACTCCACAGTCCACATGAATACGTGCACAAATGGTATATGCATAAAACTAGATGCAAAATCACTTATAAGTGGGAGGTTCCACATTGAAAAACTGTGGGATTTGCTCCTTGTATTCAGTGCCTGAGACATTATTCCACCGCTCAGTTATTCGGATTAGTTTATGCGCACCATGATTAACTTGGGAAACTAAGCCCGACACCCACTTGTGCGGGGGTCCTAATTAAGGTACATCTAAGCTCTGTATGGACTGGCCTCAAAAGACTTGATAACACTTGAAAGATTTCTAACCTGAGACCTTAGAAGGAAACAAATTCCCAAGTCCGCGAACTTGACCATTAGGCCAACCCATTCGGGTTACGGTTTCGAAGTTGAGTATTTCTTCCACCAATTGGAGGATGGTGCTTTTGCAGTGGTGTGCGCAGCACCGTTCTGTGCACCTCCGAGCTGTCGGATTGTACGTCCGACGGCTCGGATCTCATCTCGACAATGAACGGCTCTCGATCGTTGGTTGCCGAAATGAGATCCGAGCCGTCAGATGCACGATCCGACGGCTCGGAGGTGCGTAGCACAGACCTCATTGCATAGCACCAACCTGAAGTCCTACCACAGCACCCCAATAGGTTTTCGATCATGTGATTTCCTTGTTCTGAAAATGACATGCTTTGTGGAAGCTACCGAAAATCATATTTTCACTGCAAATAGAGTAAAACGATGACCATCGTTTCGTTTGAACTCCTCTCTCTTTGTTTTTGTGATTTTGGTACATTTTTGTGCACACTGACATCTCCATAATGTGGATTTTTTGTTTGATGATGATGTGAAGAATTGTGCTCTCTTTTTTTGGTCAATTGATCTAAAATACAACTCCTATCGAATTTATTGACGAAGAGAGTGGAGGAACCCGCGACGCGAGAGGATTCTAGGATGAAGTTCTAGCTGGCTCGCGCTCTCCCACTCGCATGCCCACCCATTATGTGACTAATTAGGTCTTTCCCTTGTCTTAGGTCGAGGGCTGGAATATAGTGTATCTATATATATTTTGATAGCAGGATGTCTGAGCCAGCTTGCGTGCACCTCGACTAATCGGGGAGCTTAAAGTTAACAATCGGACAAACCTAGTAGTGCCCAAGGTTTGGAATGTAGAAGGCTGGAATAGATTGTTGATTCCTCCCTAATGCTAAATGCCTTGCTATGCTCACTGAGATGTTTGGTTGGCTAAAAAACCGACGTAATATGTGTTATAAACTGAATCATTATTTGGAATTTAGGAAATTCAAAGATCGCAATTCAATTCTTCCCCAAAATTATTCCAGCGATCCAAACACAACCTAGGAGTTCAGATAGGAGTATGTGACATTTTCTTGGAGTATCATTTTAGTAGCCAAATTGCTTTTGTTCCTTACCTTCCCTTGAATGAACTCTAACTTAACCACTTAGGTGGTAGCCCAATTGGTGGGAGTCACCACATCTCTTTAACAACTGCGTAGGTTCAAGCCTCGGGAGGTACATGTGTGCATGTACCTGGTGGTGCCATTTAAAGGCTTTGATTCGAACCCATAGTTGGACCAAAGAGGGGGATTTCTCGCCGTTGTGCACCAGGTGGGGCCGTGGTAACGGCCTGTCCCCCCGGACGGAAGCTATGGCTTGAACCGTACCGGACATTCCATGGTGGGTCGGGAGCCCCTATGGTCACGCCCAGGGAAGAGTTGCTATGCTGGTCGCCCCCTCCCACCCTTTTTTATGATTAAAAAAAAAAAAACTCTAACTTAAAGTTAAAAAAAAAAAACCCTCAAACTTAGGATGTGGTTTTTTGGGCCTACATTCTGCTCTGGATCCAAAGTAGTGGGACTAGCCTTTCAAAAACCAACCATAAGCCCATCAGAAGTTATCAAGAGGGGAAGAAAAATAGTTATTGGAATACTTAATATAATAGAGCACACATGACTTGACTTTGTGGAACTGGACACTACTAATTATTAGGGTTAACGGACGTATACCAGAAAACAAGTGTACTAAGGTCAAGCAAATTTAATATCAGCTTGACTAGAACAACACCACTATCTTAAATTACGGTCATCAGCAAGCACCAAATTCTGTGTGAAGATTCCTATTACCAGATGGGTATGGCAGTGCTAAAAATAATCTTCCTTTTGGGGCACGTTGTTTTTCTGTTGGTCTTGCATTCTGGCTCTCCTGTTGTAGCGGGCTTTATGCAAGGCCGAAACGAGACTGACCATGCAGCCTTGCTGGCATTCAAAGCTGCAATAACGAGTGATCCCTTCGGAGCTCTGAACTCGTGGAATGAATCCATCTACTTTTGTCAATGGGTTGGTGTAACATGTGGCCGTCGACACCAGCGGGTAACTGTGTTGAGGCTCGATCATCGAAAGCTATCCGGGTCAGTTTCGCCTCACATTGGAAATCTGAGCTTTCTCAGGGAACTATGGCTTCGCAACAATAGCTTTAGTCACGAAATTCCCCAAGAACTCGGTCACTTGCTAAGACTGCAAAAGATGTCGCTGCAAAATAATTCTATTACTGGGGAAATTCCCACCAATATATCTAGTTGATCTAACCTTTTTATCCTTGAACTTTCCAGTAATAGGCTAACGGGGGAAATTCCTGCGGATCTTGGTTGCTTGACTAAGCTAGAGGGTCTGTTTATGAGCAAAAACAATCTAACGGGAGGTTTGCCTACTACTCTCGGGAATCTGTCTTTCTCTTACAATTTTTAATGCAGTTTTTAATAAGATTGGCGGTACCATACCAGATACTCTTGGTCGATGGGAAAAATTGGAAGCTCTCTTATTGGGAGTGAACAATTTGGTCGGTACCATTCCTTTCTCAATCTATAATATCTCTTCTATCACAACTTTTGAAGTCCTATATAACCAAATCGAAGGCAGCCTTCCCTCAGACCTAAGCCTCACTCTTCCTAATCTCTGACACCTAAATATTGGTACTAACTTGTTTACTGGTTATGTTCCTTTAACAATATCTAATGCCAGCAAACTAAGTTACCTTAACTTGGCAGAGAACGGATTTAAAGGAAAAGTCCCTGCCTTGGAGAAGCTACTTGTTCTTTGGGACTTAGAATTACACCAGAATAATCTAGGAACAGGGGAAGTCGATGACTTGAGCTTTCTTGACACTTTGACCAATGCCTCTAGATTGTCTGTTGCGTCTCCAGCCTACAACAACTTTGGAGGTGTCTTACCTGAATCGATCAGCAACTTCTCTTCTGAATTCTTGTATTTAAGCTTGCATCAGAATGAATTAGTTGGGAGCATTCCATCCGGGATAGCGAATCCTATCAATTTGCAAGTTCTTGACTTATCCAACAACCAATTAAGTGGTAAAATTCCTTCCAATATCGGGAAGCCCATCAATTTGCAAGTTCTTGACTTGTCCAACAACCAATTAAGTGGAAAAATTCCTTCTGATATCGGGAAGCTTCAAAACCTGCAGTATTTGACGCTGGAAGATAATAAATTCCACGGAGAGATGCCATCTTCGCTTGCAAATTTACCGTTGTTAATATGGCTCAATGTATCTGGAAATTATCTTCAAGGCAACATCCCAACATACGTCGTGAAACACCAAAGTTTGGAGACACTAAGTCTTGATCACAATTATCTTAGTGGTATCATACCCAAAGAAGTTGGCAGTCTCTCGTCATTGTTGCGGCTAAACCTAGCATATAACAATTTGAGTGGTTCCCTTCCTCAGGAAATTGAACTTCTTCGAAATCTGGAAATGCTGGATGTTTCGAAGAACATGTTGGTTGGTAATATTCCAAGTTCTTTGGGTAGTTGTGTAGAGTTGACGTCATTGAACATGGGCGGAAACAAATTGTGGGGAATCCTTCCTTCTACTTTAGCTTCTTTGAGAGGTATGGAGGAGTTAGATCTTTCTCACAACAACCTCTCAGGAACAATCCCCAACTACTTGGATGGCTTTGTCTTCTTACGAAAACTAAACCTATCATTCAATGATTTTGAGGGGGCAGTACCAGAAGAAGGTGTATTCAAGAATGCAACTATCATTGTTGTTAAAGGAAACAAGAAGCTCTGTGGAGGAATACCTGAATTGCAGCTGCAGAGTTGCAACTCCAAAGAGTCCAGAAACAGAGGATTTACTCTTAACATGAAATTAATTATTTATATATCTTTGGGGCTTCTAGGGGTGCTAATGTTCTTGTGTTCCTTATATCTTTGTTGGTTTAAAAAGACAATCAATGTACTGTCCGTCCAATTCTTAGGAAACAATTTCCCCCAGCTGTCATACCAAAGTCTACTGAGAGCTACTGATGGCTTCTCTCCAGCCAATCTGATCGGTGTGGGTAGTTTTGGTTCAGTATATAGAGGAATTATTGATGAGGGTCGGAAAGTTGTCGTAGTTAAAGTACTAAACCTTCAACTCAGCAGTGCTTCCAAGAGTTTCCTTGCAGAGTGTAAGGCCTTGAAGAGCATCAAACATCGAAATTAACTTCTAAAGGTACTCACAGCATGTTCAAGTGTCGATTACCAGGGCAATGATTTCAAAGCCTCTTGTGTATGAGTTCATGGTCAATGGGAGCCTAGAGGAGTGGCTGCATCCCAATGAGATCAAACAAGACGTGGACAGGCAATCAAGGCATTTACACATGCTACAAAGGTTAAATATTGCAATTGATGTAGCATGTGCACTTGATTGTCTTCACCATCATTGCTCCAACCAAATACTTCATTGTGACTTGAAGCCAAGCAACATCCTTCTAGATGATGAAATGATTGGGCATATAGGTGACTTTGGGTTAGCGAGATTCCTTCGAGAAGCTACCCATACCTCTTCTACAAATCAGTCAAGTTCAATTGGCATAAGGGGTTCTGTTGGTTATGCGGCTCCAGGTAATTGTTCCTCTTAGATGCTAGTATAATTTCTCATTGTTTCCTTGTTAGCTTCTCTTTAATTGACATGTTCTTCTCTACAATTCCTAAAGTTTGAGTTTAACCTATATTATGTGATAAATGCGAGGATATACATGCTTCTATAAACCTTTGTCAAAGTAAATATGTCACAGTATCTAACTGTCGCTTGTCTCCTGTGGTTGCATCCATAAGGGTGAGAGAGAGAAAAATCTCTTGTTCTAGAGTCATTTCTAGGGTTATCAATACCATAAACGAGAATCTTGCTAGTTATGCATTCAAGTAGCTATGTGGTACAAGCCCTGGATGGCTGTAAATTAATCCATGTGGGAGGTTGATTTATTCTGTTATTCCTTGTTCAATGTAAATGAAGTAGGCATCAGTTGAAATATTGGCGTCAGAAACACAAAGTAGTTCTTTTATTAGTTTCTTTCTTTTGAAGACAAATATTGCAACATGGAGAGTTGTCAAATTCTGAAATAAATAGATTTACCCGATAAAGACTACATACTTCGTACTCCCTCCGTCCCTAAATAAGTGTCCGGCGCGCAAATCTAGGCCTTTTAAAAAATGCATTTGCTTTGTTAAAAAAATCAATTTTTTTTCACAAATCAATAGATGGCAATGGGTTCTATTAGATTGTGAAAAAAAATTAGATTTTTTAACGAAAAACATGCATCTTTTGTAAAGCCTAGTTTTGCGCGCCGGACACTTATTTAGGGACGGAGGGAGTACAAGTTATGGTTAATCTGTAGCTAGTAAAAGGAATTCAATTAAACTGTCCCAAGCTTTGACTTCTTAAGACCTTCAACTAAGTGGTTTTAAAAATCTCACTGGAATCAAGCTTGTTTCAAGTATGTAAAGGTTTTTCTTAGGACAAAAGCCCACAAACCAACCACTGCTACGATGGCAAGAACAAGAATAAGCATCGCCATCTTTCTTATTCCTTTATATGGTGCCCGAATTGCCGAGTATGGATTGGCAAATGTGGTGTCAACATGTGGCGATGTATATAGTTATGGCATCCTCTTATTGGAGATGTTTACCAGGAAGAGACCAACCGATTGTATGTTTATTGATAGTCTCACTCTACATGACTTTGTTAAGATGTCTCTTCCTGAAAAAATAGTGGAAATTGTTGATCCAACAATGCTTCAACAAAGAGAAATGGGGGAGGCCAGTTCTAGCACCAACAACAATCAGAGTCAGAGCTCTCTTAGCAGTTACAAAATTCAGGAATGCTTGATTTCACTACATAAGCTTGGAATCGCTTGTTCTGAAGAACATCCGGATGATCGACTCGACATTAAGGAAGTAGTTCCTCAGTTACATGAAATCCGAAAAACTCTGCTTCATACCAGAGTTCATTGAGGCAAAACCGCTAGTGTTGTTGATCATCACGCGCGAGTGGGTATGACCCCTTAACTATCTTAGTGACTTGAGAACAAATATTCATCAAGAGGTAGAACCATTGCATTTTTGGCACTCGGTGATAACATCCTCCAGCATCAACATTTTGGAGCTTGCAAAAGTTAGCCATGATCCTTTAATTCAAGCATGATGGCCCCATTGTCAAATGCAACTTCCATTTTAATGTCTGTTCTGTTCTATACAATAAAATATGAGGAACGGTATCTATATATGACACCATTAGCTGGCAAAAAGAGGAATTTGACTAACATAGCAAGTAAACTGTTCGAATTAGTCTTCCAACTTTTTTTCATAATAACACATATTCCAACTGTTTAGTGATCTATTTGTTTCTCTATCTTGTCCTAGGCACCTAAGGCCTTATTGACATTAAGACAGCTTTCTATAGATTAGTGTCACAGAGGCTAGAGTTCTTGTGAACTTAATTATTTGGAACTTATTTTTGTTTTTTTCATCTTTTTATATTTTTTGTTTAGTTTTTTCGTCGTAATTGTTGAAATTAATCGTTTGTCTCGAAGAGACGAGTAGGAAAAGTATGGTCCGATGTTGAAAAAAATTAAAATAAAATGCCGGTCAAACTTACTATTCATCGTCGGAGTTTGACCGGCAATGAGAATTCCCCATTTTCTTGCAAAAGTTCCTTCATGAATGAAAAATTCATTGTTCCTTCCAAAACCTGAGTTCTGAATGAGATTTTCTCAGCTAAATGAATAGCTCAACCTAGTAGGCAAGCCAATAAAAACAAAACAAAAAACCCCCATAGATACTAGCACCTGCACGCGGAAAACAGTGGAAATGTCAAGTGGGGTTTTAAAATGTCCAAAATCCGACCAATTGCCAAAATGACTGGGACGGGAAAAAAATATAGAAAAATGTTCATAAATTATGGGGCCCGGTAAAAAATACAGAAAAATATTCATAAATTTTAAAATAATATATTGTGGAGCCCTGCAAAAAATCAGCTCCAACAAATATCGGTAAGTATAGTTTCTTGATTCGTAAGGGCAAAACTGTGCAGTTGAGCAGTTTTGCCCCTACAAATCAAGAAATAATACTTACCGATATCCGTGGGAGCTGATTTTCTATAGGGCCACATAAAATATTATTCTAAAATTTATGGATATTTTTCTTTTTCTTTTTTTTTTTAAGATCCGGGGTGAGCTCCACAAAAAATATAGTAGATTATGTAGTGGATGAATAGTAGTGTAGGTAGCATCTCTCTTGTACATTAATCAATTGTAGAAAGCAAGTGGTGGCTAGCTCATGCGGGTAGAGCTCTTAAATGTCCCACACTGCATCCCGGAATCGAGTCCCACTCCCCCCTCCCCCCATGTATTAGATTAAAAATGACGAATGACAAAAAAACAAAAAAAACAAATTGTAGAAAAGTTTGCAGAAGATTGGCCGCCGCCGGCGATGCACCGGAACCCACTCCGAACTCGGTGCAGGGTTGGACAACTGAGTCAAGTCGACGGCGATACGGTGGAACAGAAACTATGAATCGATGAGTGATGGTAAAGGATTTGACGGAGTTAATAGTAACTCTGGGCATTGGAGAACACAGAAGGAGTTACTATAGAGAACCTTGACAAATTTAGGATAAATTTCACTTACGTCCTTGAGGTTTCAGATGATTTTGTTAGGATATTGGAGTAGGGCTGCAAACGAGCAGAGCTTTGCCGTGCTCAAACTTATTTATTAAGTTTTTTTCACGAGTTCGAGCTCCAGGAAAACTCAATGAGCCGTGCTAACTGAAGCTTGACTCGAGTTCGAGCTTCTTCATGAGCCTTAATGAGCCAACAGATACATTTATACTTACACACACATGTCTAAGATTATAAAGAAAACTATGATTGTGTAGGTATGTGTATTTTAGCTATATATACAATAAAAAAAAATTATATTGTGAAAACAATAACATCTTACTTTATTTTATTTTTTTGGAAATACACATCAAGATGTTAATTTTGGATAAGAAATCATGTTACCTCCTTATATTAAATATTAAATGGAAAGTGAGCTATATCAAGCCAAGCTTTAGAGTGTTCGGACTTGTTTATTAAATTTTTAATGAGTTCGAGCTCGAACTTAATAAAAAGGAGGAATTACCAAAACATGGATTTCGGTGCTGGTGAGATGTGACCGCGGAGGGGTAGAGGTGTGGTGTGAGAGAGAGAGAGAGAGAGTCGTGATGATCTGTGTTGAAAGAGAGAGAGTCGAGTGTTGTAGAGAGAGAGGGATATTTTCGGTATAAATTTTCTTGAAAGTGGGTTAAATGTCTGGAGTCTTGTACATCCCTGGAGTGAAAAGAATTTCCCCAAGGAGAAGCCCTCACGTGAAAAGGGCACAAGGGAAAGACCAACATGCCCTTGATTATTGGTCATGTGGTGTGCACATGGTGTTTTTACGTCCCAAAAATGGATGGAAGTTCATAGAGGGGTAACCACTGAAACTAGTCATGAAGTAGAACGGTGGTGTTGTTAAACTTGAAAGTACAAGGACTAAAGTGGAATCCCGTGTAAAGTCGAAGAGATATATCAGAAATTTACCCATCTTAACTTCGTAACATATAAATCCATTCGCTTGACGAATTTCCTTTGATAATTATTAGAGGATACGAGGAAAACCAAAAATCAGACTAAAACATGCATGTATATACATATTGAAAAGAGGATGCAAGATGGAATACCTGATTGTATATATATAAATGTAATAAAACGTACAGGAGGAATCATTTGAATGAACTCTTTACTACACGGCAATTGGCATGACTTGATTTTGGGGTACTGGACAAAAGCCAAATTTTACAACTGCTTTTACGATAACATGAATTAACCGGGAGTGCGTGGCGTGCCCAACCCCTTGTAGTCCATCAAATTACTGATTTAAATACACAAAGAGGGCTGATTAATAAGACAAAGGGGATGAATTTAACTCACTCACAAACAGGGCTGATCAGTAACAGTATGGCAAAGCTGCAAGACTTTTTCATGCGCTTAATTAATTAGCCCATAATCAAGCAAAAAACGAGCAGTATGCGAGCAAAAATGGGAACAGATAGGGTGGGGAGAAGGGTCGCAGCTCTTACAGTCAACGAATGGAAGAGATAGATAAATCGTTTATAGTCGACGGCAGCTTCGTCGCCGGCGGCGTCGGAGTCGTCGTCGGTCGTTCAATCGGTGGAGAAGAGACTAGACTGGTAGCAGCTCTCCAATTCCTTCGTAGAACACAAGATTAGTTTCTTTAGGGTGAGTTGTATATGTGAATACGGAATTGCATCCTAAGGCCAACGACTTAAGTTTATTCACCCGGAACCCCTGAAATTGTAAAAGCATTAATAAGATGACCGGTCCAAATGTATCCAAATAAAAAGTCTACAACCACAAACACATTCACACGATCAATTAAGTATTGTGAGTGATTTTGTGTGTGGAATCCACATGTGTTGTAAGTATTTGTGATTCTCGGAAAATTGCCCAAATAAATAGCCATTGCCGTACTGACATAGTACCATTACCATACCCGATAAATCAAAAGCACTCGGTGCATATTTTACAGTACCAGGACTATTGCGGTCCCCGAGTATACAACACCATTATCTAAGTACCCGTGCTTCATAGTTCTGAACTAATTTCACCTCTTATCCACTTTTCTTCATATGCCCCAAAACCTTATCTGTCCGCCAAACGAGCCGTTAGTGTTCTACCTGGCATCATAAGTTCAAGTAAATATGTTAATGTTTCTGACTTCTGCATGTCTTCTTTGATTGCATTCATAACGGTAAGAGAGAGAGAGAAAGAGAGAGAGAGAGAAAAATCTGTTGTTCTACAAATTGTCATTTCTAGATATCTAGTTGGTAGCAGTACCAATACCCTAATGAGAATCTAGCTAGTTATGCAGCCAAGTAGCTATGTAGTACAAGCCTTGGATGGCTGCAAAAATTAAGTCATGTGGGGAGTTTGTTTATGCTATTTCAATCTAAATGAAAAAGTCACCAGTTGAAACTGTGGCATGGGATACACAATCTAGTACTTGTTTTGCTATTAGTGTCTTCCTTTTGAAGACAAATACTGCAACGTAGAGAGTTGCAAATTTCTCAAATATATCAGTTTCTCAAAGACTACGAAATTCGTACAAATTTTTTTATGAGAAAGTTATGGTTAATCTGTAGCTAGTCAATTGAATTCAGTTAAATCTGTCCCAAGCGATGACTTCTCAAAAACATCAACTAAATTGTTTTCAAAATGGCACTGTGAATTAAGGTTAATTGTTTGAAGTATGTAAGGTTTTTCTCATGAAAAAAACACACAAACCAACTGCTGTTACATATATGGTGCTTGAATTGCAGAGGATGGACTAGCGAATGAAGCGTCAACATGGTGGTGATGTGTATAGTTATGGCATCCTCTTATTGGAGATGTTTACCGGGAAGAGACCAACAGATGGCATATTTAGCGGTAGTCTCACTCTCCACGACTTTGTTAAGATGTCTCTTCCTGAAAGAATAGCTGAAATTGTTGATCCAACATTGTTTCAACAAAGAGAAATGGCGGATGCCAGTTCAAGTATCGACGACAATCAGAGTCAGAGCTCTCGTAGCAGCTACATAATCCAGGAATGCTTGATTTCACTACTTAAAGTTGGAATCGCCTGTTCACAAGAATTGCCAACAGATCGACCGGACATCAATGATGTTGTTCCTCAGTTACATGCAATCCGAAAGACTCTGCTTGAAACAGGAGTTCATGGGGGCAAAAAGGGCTAGTATCGTTGGTCATCACAAGTAGGTATGAGCCCTTCACTTTCTTAGTGACTAGAGAAGAAACATTCACCAAGATCTAGAACCACTGCATTTTCAGCACTAGGTGGTGACACCCTCTAGCATTACCATTTTGGAGTTTGCAAAGGTCAGCGATGGTCCCTCTCATTCAAGCATGATGATGGTTCAAGTATCAAATGCAAATTCCATTTGATTTTTATTTTTATTCTACACAATAAAATATGAGAAACAATGGAACCTGATCTATATAAGCTAGCATTATCTGCTGGAAAAGGAATTTGGTGGCATACCAAGAAAACTTATTTTGATCATACCCCATCCAACAATTTTTTAGTAATCTAATTATTGTTGACTGATTATCATCATACCCCTGCATTGAAGTTTTTAGTGATCTAATTCTCTATCTTGTTCTTGGTAACTAAGGTCTACGACTCTACCTGGTCGATCTTGAAGACTTGTTGATGCGGCATACTCCTTTGGCATGTTATCGATACTATCCTATCCTATCATATGCTTTAGTTTTTGTTTTTTATTTCATTACATTTAGTGTGTCTCAATTTACAACTTTTCTGTATGTACTTTACAATGAGGCCATGACTAGCAATGGCTATCCTGTCTTAATACTAATGGATTCGACATTTGGCACCTTGTAGCCTCTGTGACACTTGTCTATAGAATGTCATCTTTATATATCTTAATGTGAGTCCTGCCACTATTCTTTCTGTTAAGTTGCTTACGGAACACAAGGAAAATGATAGAGAGCAACCTCTGAAACAATGACTTGATGAAAAACAGTGTGAACAACGAAGGAAAAATAATTCTGAAATCTAGTTCTTCTTCCAGGTGTAAAAATCAAGAATCGTCATATAATCAAAGCTTTGGATTGGAATAGTCGAGTATATGAATGGTCCCATCAAACGAGGAGGCAGATATTGCTGTTGAAAGTATCATCAACCTGCGCGCTGTGAATTGTAGAGAATAAAGGCAAACAACAAATTTTAAAAGTAACTTAAGAATCAATTATCATGACTCTTGATCAATTGTTGGGTCGGGAGAGCTTACCATTTAGCTGTCTTGGGATCGTTCATATTATAAAAAGTACACCACCTACTCGAAGGGAATAAGAGTTTACCAGAAATGTTGGATATCCTTGATAACCGTCATTGTAAACATTTCCACGATCAATCTTGGGTTTTGGTAGAAGATTTCAGCAGTTGCTGGGAGACGCAAAACCATTTGCCTAATTTTTTCAATGTTAAGATGGCGGCAAAACGGTTTGACTCCTACCATTTCTTACTTGAGTGATTTTTAGAGCTAATTCGATTGTATTGTCCTGAAAACTGCTCTGGAGAACTAGAAACAACAAGGCTGTTGTGGGTCAGGGTCTTCAGCTTATTATCTATCTTATCTAGTACGGTAGTACCCATGCAACTGTTTACGAGTTCTAATAAGTTCATTTCTTTCTCCTCGTCTAGGTGCGTGAGAACTGTTGTGTCTTGCGGTTGTTTTTGGCTCACAGATATTCGTATTTTTTTGTTGGTCCAAGACTCGTAACTTTATACTTCATGTGCTTAAAGAAGCTTATGAGCTGTAGCTGTGGCATATCATGTGTGATTTGAAGAAAAATTGTGATAACAATGAAATGATGCCTTTCGAGAAATGATAGCAAGGACGGAACCGGGATTTTGTAAACACGGGGGCCGACCTATGAACAAGATTTTGAAATTTGAAGGTTCGGGAATCTAATACGTAGTTTGTTTGGTTTAGATTTTGAGAGAGGTTTTTTTGGGTAGTAAGTAAAGAGAGATAGAAAAAGAAATTAGATCAATAATTGAAGGAAAAAATTATGGGAGGCCGTGCACAAAGAGAGAAATTGGGTTTTGGGACAAAAAACGAATGCATTTTTATGTCTAAATAACAACCCTGATTTTTTGTCAAAAAAAATTTCGTTAAATATTTGAATTTTATTTGGATTACTTGGATGTGCTTCTAAAAATTTCGTTTTAATTTCTAATAATCCGTTATAATTAGAGTTGAGACTTTAAAAATTATATATTTTCAACATCGGACAAGTTAGTCTTTTTCCAAGACAAATATATTTTCCTACTGAGTAAATAATATCTTTAAATTATATTTCATAGCTAGAAATCCTACTTGGCAAGTAGAATTAGATTCCAACTAGGTGGCTAACCAAACTAATTGGATTCTAAGTCTAGTTAGGTTGCCCTAACCCTAGATGGACCATTTTAACCTTTTGGTTTTTATCCTTTGGACAATAATTGCTAGGAAAAATTTTATCCATTGGGTAATAGAAGTTAGTCTTGACAATAAAAGCCTAGATTTGACAAGACAAGTCACAAAGGAATCTTGGACCAAAGAAGTAATCATTAGACTTACTTGACTAGTCATTTTAAGACCATACTCATCATTTACCTCTTTATCCATTGGGTAAGAGTTGTTAGGAAATGGTTAACCATTGGGTAATAGAACCAAGAATACCTAAGTTGGACTAGCCTAGTCAAAAGCAATCATTACACCCTATGATGTGACATAACAAGGCCATACCCCCCATCTTTATCCTTTGGTCCATAAATGTTAGAGAAATTTTTATCCCTTGGTTATTAAAGATTAGTCATGCCAATGAATGTTTATCCTTGACAAGACAAGACAAGTTAAACACGTATTTCTGTGTACTTTTTATTCCCTTTAATATACATTCATATACTCACTATTGTCAGCCCATTGGGTTGATTTTAGATTTTTCCTTAAAGATTAGTCATGCCAATGAATGTTTATCCTTGACAAGACAAGACATGGGTTACTACAATTATTAATTCTTCTAAAAGAAGAAACCCTAGCCATGCATGCATGCAACCCTAAATTACCTAGCCTTTAGCCTTATCCTTCTTAGTCTTTCCATACATGTACATACATATATATATGCTTTGACCAAGAGAGAGAGATGGGGAGAGAGAGAGAGCCGTGAGGGAGAGAGAGAGAGAGTGAGGCCGAGAGAGGGAAAGAGTGTGTGCAAGTGTGTGCTTTTGTTTGTACACTTACACAAGCTACCAATTAGCTTTAAGTCTATTCATGACTTGACAACTCATTCTAGTATTTCCCAAGCATAGAATCCTAGCCTTAATCATCCTAGATTTGACTCCATAAGTAGTCTTTAATCATCCTAGAACCTAGCCCTAATTACCCTAGGATTTGACTACAAACTAGACCTATGATGGACTAAATATGGGAAGACTACTCTTAGGCCTAGCTATCATTCCCTTTGCTTGCAAGACTTACCAACCTAAGTTATAGTCACCTAGAATCACCCTAGAAAGCATAAGATCTTAGCCTTATGCCTAAAGACTTGGATTAACCCATGAGGAAGTAGACTTAGTATGCTTTCAAGCATGATGTGACAAAACAATGAGAGAATGAGAGAGAGAGAGAGATTCGGGCAAGGAGGGGAGAGGGAGCCGAATTTTTGAGAGGAAGGGAGAGTGTGCTTGTGTGTTGTACACTTCAACAAGGTACATTTTAGCCTTAAGCCTATTTACCATTTGCCAACCCATTTTCTAGCCAACTTTAAACACAACCTAGCCAATGATGTTATGCTTTCCCACAAGCAAGCCTATCCTAGACAAGACTAAGCCAAAACCCTTCATGATAACCTAGTTCATTAGTCTTAAGCCTAAGAAGATTAGACAAAGACAAGTCATGGAAGCATGGCATGCTTTTAAGCATGATTTGACAAGACCATGGAACAAATCCATGGGGGAGAGAGAGAGATATGGCCGGCTATGAGGGGGGAGAGAGAAGGCCAAGTTTTTGCTATAAATAGCACCCAATGCTTGCCATTCAACTCACACCTTCACTCCTTGCTCCATCTTCGCTCTAGAAACCATTTCTGTTTTTCCAGTCAGCCTACTGTCTTTCGTAAATCCCCATTTTTCTCCTGCTTAAGGTAGTTTTTAGAACCAATTCCTTCAAGAAAGTTGTAGAGCACTTTGAGATCTTCAAGTTAGACTCAAGACCCACCTCAATCGGTCAAGAAATGACAAAGATATTGACATCCGAAGTTCAGTAAAATCTCAAATTTTCAGTTCCAGGCAGCACACTGTCTCTTCCTTTATCACCATTTTTCTCCTACCTAAATTAGTTTCTAGGATCAACTTCCTTCACCAAAGTTGTAAAGCACTTCTAGAGCTTCAATTTCGACCCAAGAACGATCATATTCGGCCAAATATTGACCGAGGTACTACCATCCAAAGTTTGGTCCAGATTTGCGAGTTTCACCGCCCGTAGAATTTTTCAACTAGCTTATTCGACCCCGACTAGTTTGGATCAAGGTAGATTAATCTTAAACCACTATCTCTACGTACATCGTATGTTGCTTGTAGGATTGAAACGCATGCGAAAATGTAAAATGTTTTACTAAAGTTCTGAAAAGGAAGGGGAGTATGTTGTATATCCCGATTTTATTTTCCGAAAAAACTTGTGTAGTTTTGAACTTCCCTAAAAGGGAGAAAGAACGAGTTTTTGAAATGTAAACGTGATTGAAAGTATTCGTATTTTGATATTTAAGATGGTTATAAGTTTACTTACATGTTACTTGTATTACTTGTGGTTGTTTTAAGCGATGAGCGGGCATGATTGGTAATATAGAGTTGGATGATTTTGCTAGTTTAGTTTCAAGATTATAATAAATGATTTATGTGTGCTTATGTGAAAAAATCCTGCCGCGGAGTCTATGCATTAAAACGAGACACGAAAATTGAGAAAGTAGAAACTTGACACCTAGGGTGTGGTTATTGAAAAGGAGAAAAGGCTTTGAAATCATAATGTGGCCGGACTTGGTAGCCCATTGTGTGGTGTGTGTTGCCAATGGGACCGGACGTGGTAGCCCATCGTGAAGATTGTCAATGTGGCCGGACGTGGTAGCCTCATTGGTAATGTGGCTTCGTTATCCGCGGAGAGGAGCCAATGCAAGGTTTTGTGTGCCAATGGGAACCTGGTGCGGCGGAACCATTGTAAGAATACTTGGGAGACCGGAACGGCGGAACCGAGGTTGGGTGTGTTAAATGTGATTTTCAAAATGTTGATTTGGAAATGAAAAATGGAGACAAGGTCTACGACGAGTCGCGTAGGAGAAACCCGGAAAACATGGACACCAACGATAGATAGCGAATGTGAATGTGTAATTGTTCTATGTTCATTAAGAAGCATGTTAAGTTTGGAAAACCGTTAATTATATTATCTCTTGTTTGTAAGTTAAGGATTAGTGGGTTTGTGTTATTCTATTGAGCTTTGTAGCTCACTGTATTGCCTTTGGTGACCCTAACATATTATGCTGGTGGCGACGCTGGTACAGTGTGTCAGACTTTTTAGATGAACAGGGAGAGCTGTGCACCTTGGAGGCCTTTGGAGCCGAGGAGCTGGCTAGGATGGGGGAGCAGGCGGAGCTGTAGATAGGAACATTAGTTTTCCTTTCCTTGTGTAAATATTGAACCCTTGTGGGGTTTATGATGTAATAATAAGTCAGACTCCATTTAGTTTTATCAATAAAAATGTTTATTTAACGTACCCATAAATGGAGGCGTTACAATACCTAAATGTTCTCAACAAACAAAAAAAATAAAAAATGTTTATATTTATAAAAAAAAAAAATCCGGAAACCGCACGAGTGCCTCGGCCCCCATATGCCCACACCTCTCTCCGTCTCTGAATTTATGATAGTGGTTTTTCTCCATTGTAAAGCCATGGTAAAAGTACATAACATCCCCACTTTGATTTGGAATTCCAGTTCACACCAACAACGGTAGTTGCCAGTGTGGAAAAGAGGGTGCGGAGTGAATTCTGGGCATTTGATTGCTTATGAACAGTCGTTTTGGCCTCAGTCGAACAGCGCGTCTGTCGTATACGTACTTGACTGCGGTTTCGTGTTTGCCATCGCTCCTTCTCCTTGGGTTATATATCGATTTGGAACTTCTACATGTCTAGTCAGCGATTTCCCATCGCTGAAGATGACGCGTCGGGTAACAAGTAACAAATGAAAATTTTATGCGCGTATGAAAATGAATTGAGCTTTGTATTTTGTGCTTGTCATGTCATCCTTTATTTTCTCCCTTGTGTTATACGTTGGAGGAGTTATGGGTTTTAAAGTCCAATTAGGCTCCGTTCCAGAAATCTTCTTAAAAAATAAGCAGTTTATTTCATATTTTTTAAACTCAAAAATAATGTAAATGAAAAATTATTATTTTTATTTTTTTTGCACCGTATTAAAGATCTCGATAAGTTCTATCAAATAAGGTCCATAGTGGTAGGAAAATTATTTGCATAAATGCATAATTTTTGAACTTGAAATTGCCTTCTCAAAAAATAAGTATTTATTTTCGTTTCCGGAACGGGGTCTTAGAAATTGGGGACAGCCATTGAAGTGGATTCTTTCTACACGTCTATTGCGAAAGACTATGTTGGAATTTGGAAAATATTTGCACATGACTTGGACACATGAAAAGTTCTTCTTTTTTTTTTTTTGTCACATTGTGATGCAAAACAAGTAGCAGCCCAATTCTATGATCAATTGGACCGGTCAAAGCCCCGGAAGATCTTAATTGCGGATTGCCCGATTTGGTAAAATTTGGACGAGCTCGGAATGAGCCCAAATTTGGTGGGCTGACTCGAAATCCGCTGTGATCAATACTCACGACCCTAAGTTCGTGAGTGGACGGTATTTTTCGGCCGAATTCCTTCGTTTAGGCCATCAATTGGAAGTTTTTGCTATTTTAGGAAATAATTGATACGCTAGCGTATTAATCCGTTAATTTTGGTTTTTGCGGGGAAAGTCTTATTTTTTCCTCTTGTTTTCAATTTTGGTATTTTCCCCAATTTTTGGGAACTTTTATTTTTACGCATTGTTTTTAGGGTTTTGCATGGTTTCCCTATATAAGGGCGTGCTACAACATTGTTGAGCAACTTTTTATCATCAATAATATTCTGAGTTTTACTCTGTTATTCTAATGCGCTAGAATTGATCGTTCGTCGGTCGTTTATCTTGTCTGGAATAGAACACTAACTGTTCTCTCGTGAATTCCGCTATGTCACATTGCATACACAGCGGAGATGGAGAGTTAGCGGGATTAGTAGTTAGTCCACGGGGGAGCCAGAAGCTGTCCGTAGTCCTAAACTCCCAAAGCCTGTCCCTCACGGGGCTTGAACCTGAGACCTCCACAAAGGAGAGGCAGTGTCTTATCAACTGCACTAAGCAGTGATTAGCGGACATGAAAAGTTATGAAGTGGTAAAACAACAAATGTTTAAGTGTATCTTTTACTGCTACGCGAATCGTATTTTTTACCTCCACTGAAGCTTTTTGGAACTTTATCAATTTATTTTTACATTTTACATATAGCTAGTGTAGCTCTATCTGAAAAGTAAGAAAAAATAGAAAAACACGAAAAAATTGTGAAAAGTGAAAAATATTCAAAAACAAAGTCAACATGTCAAGTCGGATTTGGCTAAATCTTTTTTTTGCAGATTTTATAAAATCTTGTCATTTTGTGTTTACTTTTGAAGCTTGTTTAGACAGTATTTCAATTGTGTTTAGACGAGATATACACAAAAAGCGAAAAAAAATAAATAAATAAAATATAGAAAGTCAACTTTAGGGCATCTCTAATTTTTATCCATTTCTTTGCACAAATTTGGATATAAATTTTGGGTCAAAAACTCTATTTGGATAAGTCTTTTTCAATGCTAAATTCATACTGTTACCCAAATTTGCTCTAGAATGGCATTATTATAATTAATGAGAGAGTAAAAAGAGGGATTCAAAAAATTAGTTTGGGTGTGGAGCTCCCCAAATTTGGATAGGAAAAAGAGACTCAAAATGGGTAAGAAAATGAGTATAAGATTGGGAACGAATTTGTAAGCTTTTTTATCCAAATTTTTGGTATGAAAAAAAAAATGAGAAAGAATTGAAGATGCTTTAAATGCCAAGAAAAATGTAACTTTTCCATCTCATTAAATCATTCCCAATGAACACAAAACACGGTCAAAAGTCTAGCTAAACAATTTTTCTGAACAGAGGGAGGAAACTATGGTACACGGTGGAACTCCTACTACAAAACGTTTTTCGTATTTTTGTTCCTATCTTAATGCTTCTTCTAAACTTCCAAGCGTGAAATTTGCTTTTAACTTTATTAAGTTCTCTCTATCTGCGTGGAATAGAAAGTTGGCCCTGCGGTCAAGCAAAAATCAGCTTGACCAGAACACCAACAGTGTTGTTGGGCAAGGTGGGTCAGGTGACCCCCACTGGGTTGGAAATTACAGCAGCATAGATATACACTTTTGAGATATTTTGGTAAATTTGCCCCAATATATGTTATTCCTTTGACCAAATACCTCAACAATATTATAATCTTTGCCCAAATACCTCAACAATATTATAATCTTTGCCCTCACTAAATCCTTCTCTCTCTCAGGCTTGTGAATGATTGGACTTCGGAGTCTCTTGTCCACCCAACCCACACTCTCTCTCACTCTCATTTTAGAAAGCAAAGCAACACAACAACTTCAAAAAAAAAAAAAAAAGAAGCAACGCCGACTGAATTATCCATAAAAAATGATTCGTGGGCCTAAACTTGAATTAGTCAGGGGCATATCATATATAGGTATGGTTTGGACTGTGAATGGTTTTAGGGATGGCAACAGGTAGGGTATGGATCGGGAGACCCTATTTCATATCTGATCCCTAATTGGAGGGTCCTTTCCCATTTCTGTTCCCAGTGGTGGAGTCAGAAATTCTTGGCAGTGGGGTCAATTTTCTATAGCACAAATTTTTTTTGTTTCATACTACTTGATAGTAAAAAAAAAAAACACGTTGAAATGATAAACAAAAAGGAGTTAAGTAGATATTTTTGGGGTTTTTTTTTGGGGGAGAAGTGAGAATATTTTACTTTGCCCCCTTTTTTTTCTCAAGTTCCAAACTTTTAAACGAACTGGGACAAATTGTAATGTAAAAGTGGGGTCAAGTAAGCAATTTTGGGGTGAAAACTATAACTATCTCCATTGTAATTTGGAAGGCAGTGGGGTCGGACGCCACTGTAACAACCCGGATTTTCGACCGTAATTTTTTTTTTAAAATAATATTATTAATAGCTTTAATAATAATAATAGCATTATTTTTCTTAATTATATCTTTTTAATAAAGACATTTATTTTATTAGATAAAAACCAATAATTATCTAATCCTATTTATTTTACTTACATGCATGCACACAAACTCTTCCATCTCTCCCTCTCCCAGTCCTACTCGATCTCTACCTCCTCCGTAACCCTAAAGCCGAGCCCAATTCGTCCATCCCGAAACCCAATTTCGTTAGGACTCAATTTAATCCTTCTACCTCAAAATTCTCTTATAAATCCATTACTACTCCGACCCTAGGGCACGTACAATATTCACCACCTCCCACGGAGTCAGAAAAGAGAGAAAAATAAGAGAGAACCAAGCTTCATTCCATAGATTTTTAGAGAGAGAAAGAAAGAGAGAGAAAAGTGGGTTTTTGTCGTTTCGTTCCTCCGAGACTCAAATTGATCGATCGAATTGCTTCCTACAACTTCTAGTATCGCCAAACATCAATCAATTCAGCCCCAAGTTCTCCCGATCAAAAGACCCGAAGCTCTCTTCCTAAATTGTCAAGTTTCGATCGAAACCAAATTAAATCCGATTCGAGGTATTATAATTCGATCCGAAGCCTCCTCTAAGTATATTTAATGTTTTTAGACATAACCCAACAGCCCCCGTAGCCCCATGCATCGAAAACAATCGAGAAAAAGCAAAAAAATGATTTCTGGCAGCAAGGTTGCGGCCGCAACCTTCGGGTTGCTTTGCCGCAAGAACCAGACGACTGGACCTCGCGGCCGCGAACTCCGTTCGGTCCAGTTTCGCGGTTTATCCTGTTTTGGTTCGAATCGACCTTTCGACGTCCCGAACCTCGATTTTGACCCCCGGACTATTTTTCCTAAACTTCTAACACTCCGAAGATCATACCTTGTTAAGTTCATGTTTTTTTATTTATTTATCTATTTATTAAATTTGTATTCGTTATCATGTAAAAGTTTGTAAACTAAAAATCATTACGACCTTATAAACTACTCTATAAATCCCCAAACTATTTTTCCTAGATTCCTAACATATCAAAGATCATAACTTACTAGTTTCATAATTTTTTATGTTATTAGCTATTTATTTTATTTTTGATTAAAGATACAAACAAAAAATAATTACGACCTTCCAAACAATGATTTTAACATCTAAACTATTTTTCCTAGACTTCTTACATCTCAAGGATGATATGTTATTAGAATAATATTTTATTTACTTAATTAACTATTTATTATTATTTACGCGTTGTTTCTTAATAATAATACTTTAAAATATTATAAAAGAGGTTAATAATTCTGAATAATTTTATTTAGACTTCTTACAGTCCTAAGATGATACTTTGTTAGAATAAATATATTTTTAATTATTTAATTATTTATTATCTATTTATTCTTCTTTTTCCTATTAACTTAATCTTTTTAGTTAAAATAATCCCATGAACCTCCAAACCCAACTTTTAGCACTCGAACTTGTTATAGAGGACCTTTAGAACTCTTATTAGGGTTACGACAATTATTCTAATATTTTTACCTAATTAATGTATTTAATTGGTATTTAATTAGTCTAATTACTTATTAATAATTTATAAAAACCTAGAAAATTATTTTAAAAGTCTTATATGAAATTTCTTACATTGTTATTGATATTAAGGCCATACGAGATTAAGGGCAACGGCCCAGTCATAAAAAGTTATGTGATTGCATTGCCTAATATTTATTTTGATCCGTCTGTTACTTGTTTTTAAATTCTATGGAGAATATATTGTGTTAACACTTGATTTGAATGTTAGATTGGACCTTAGGGACATGGGGTGGTATACGAAGTAGAAATCACTTAGACGATGCTAAGTAATGGATAAATTGTGAAGTTTCTTTCTTTTAGAGGTTGCCTGCAGTCGTGATTTTGAGATGTGATGAGATGACTTAAAACCTGGCAAAGTAAGCCCAGTGATATTTGATGATAAAACCTGGCAGGCATGTTTTATGTTGATAAACCTGGCGGTGGTCCAAATGATATTTCAGGATAAAACTCAAGTGAGAGTCCAGTGGAATAAATTTATGTCCCGGCGAGTGTCCAGTGGAATAAATTGATGTCCTGGCGAGAGTCCAATGGAATAAATTGATGTCCCGACGAAGTCCAAGTGGTAAATTGATGTCTGGCGAGAGTCCAGTGGAATAAAATTACCTGGCGAGAGTCAAGTGGAATAAAATTGATGTCCTGGCGATGTCCAGTGGTAAATTGATGTCGAAGCGAGAGTCCAGCTGGAATAAATTGATGTCCTGGCGAGAGTCCGCGGAATAAATTGATGTCCTCCGACGTGTCGATGGTGAATTGATAGACCGCGGCGGTGTCCAAAGGATGAGCTGATAGATAAGCGGCGTGTGTCCAGTTGATGATTGTGATGTGGTGTATACGATAGGCGAACCCTGGTTGTGATTCAGGCATGATAAGCTATCCCCTTGTCAGTATTGTAACTTAGGTTATCTACGATGCAAGAAAGGAAAGTGATCTCATGGACCGAGCATGGCTTATCACATGGCTAACGGTTGGGGAGGAAAGATGATCACACGTCAGGCTAATGGATAGTAATGAACTAGTTTGATGTGAAAATCTCCTGCTTTACTTTTGTATCATTATTATCCCGCTTACTTGATAAATTGTAAAGCAAGAGGGGTGGTTGATTGGATTATTCTAATGGGTGATTTATCACTACGACGGATACGTCTCAGATCCTGGCAAATCGATTGGCTTGGCGATCAATTTGCCAGAGAGTCAGGATACAATGGAGAGGATCCCTCGATGGCACAAAAATCGGGAAGAGACACAAAATTCAAGGCTAATTCTATCTGCAGAGGAGAATCAGGATGTGGGAGCCGAACCCGAGTACGCGTGGAATCCGTATCAAACTTAGAAGTTGGCTCTGTTATCTTATTATCCCAAAAACTATTTCTTTAGTATTTCCCTAGTGGTTTGTAATAAATAGATCTCTATGTTGAGAATTCTGTTTTGAATTTTAAACTTTAATTTAGTGAACTTTTTTTTTGAATTAAATACTGAAATGCCTTCGATTTTATTTTCGAAAATCGGGGCGTTACAGCCACCACTTGTCTTAAGGTGGCTCCGCCCCTGCCCGCCCCGATCCCCATTGGGTATATTAGATAAAGAACCAAACCCGCCTCCCGATGGGGATCAGGGTTTTCCCAAATATCCATATCCAAATCCAAAAATAAGAAATCGAGAATTAAAGTTGAAGCACAATATTCAATAATCCAAACCCAAAAAAAAAAAAAATTCAAATTATGTTCTTCAACAACTAATTTAAGGAAGAAAAAAATCAATAGTCTCATCAAAAGTCAATCCAAAGCAAATACCGAATTAAGAGATAATTATTTACATATATAACTAATATTCAAGATTTATACTACGTTTCTATAAATATGTACATATAATATATACGTAGTATGTATAAGTATATAACCGGGCACGGGGTGGGTATGGAGCGGGTACGGGTATTTGAGGATGGGGATTAAAAAACCATACCCGCTCCATGCCCAAGCGGGTTTTCTTTAAACTTCACCATACCTGGTCCTATTGGAGGAAATTTTGGGTAAACCCCGCCTCCAAATAAGCGGGGCGGGTATCCATTGGGTACGGGGATATTGCCATCCCTAAATGGTTTTGCATGTTGTTTAATTTCCAGGTGGTTGTGACTTGGAATGGCTTTTCTTCATTAGTTTGTAATGAGGGTATGTAGACTTTGAAGATTAAAGAGGGAAGGATACTTTTGTAAATCATCATAATAAGGACAAAATTTGGCGTGCCTTTGATAAAGTTGGAGTGCCAAAATCCAAATCTCAAGTAAAAATATCCAACTCAATATCAAGTACTGATTAGTGGAGAAACGGCTTAGGCTCCATTCCAAAAATCTTCTTAAAAAATAAACAGTTTATTTCACATTTTCAAATTAAAAAATAATGTAAATGAAAAATAATTTTTCAATTTTTTTTACATCGTATTAAAGATCTCAATGAGATCTATAAAACAAAATCTATAGTTGTAGAAAAATTATTTACGTAAGCACATAATTTTTAAATTTAAAATTACCTTCTTAAAAAATAATTACTTATTTTTATTTCCGAAACGGACACTTAGACACCTATACTAATTCCAGATGTGATATGTCCTAACAGTTTTTCTTCTTCACTATCAATGTGACTTCACACTACATTTTCCTTTTTTTTTTGTTTTTAACTAGAAAATGATGAATCTGGACAAAAAGACAATCCACCTGTTTCCCATTGGAAAGTGGGGACTTTTTCTACACGGCTGCTGAAAAAGTGTGTGGTCTGTATAAAAGTGTCAGCATCTCAGCAGGTTTTAAGTCTACCAACGTCAAGCAAATATCAGCTTGACTATAACACCAGCACTCTATTAAAGCACAGTTGTATCAGCAGTAGCAGCAAATGCAGCATTAACATTTCCTATCTCCACATGGGTATGGCAATGTTTAAAAAATTCTTCCCTTTCATGCATGTTGTTTTTCTGTTGTGCTTGCATTTTGGTTGTCCGAGTGTATCCGGCTCTATGCATGGCGGGAACGAGACTGACCGTCGGGCCTTGCTTGCGTTCAAGGCTGCAATAACGGGCGATTCCTTTGGAGCTCTGAACTCATGGAATGAATCCATCCACTTTTGTGAATGGGTTGGTGTAACATGTGGCCGTCGACACGAGAGAGTTGTTGTGTTGGAGCTAAACCATCAGAAATTGGAAGGGTCCATTTCACGTCAGATTGGAAATTTGAGTTTTCTTAGGGAACTATGGTTGCGTAACAATAGCTTCAGTCAAACAATACCCCCGGAACTTGGCCGCTTGCGAAGACTGCAAAAAATATCGCTGCTCAGTAATTCACTTACCGGTGAAATTCCAGTCAATATATCTCGTTGCTCTAACCTTGTTGTCTTTGAAATTTCTAGCAATAAATTGGCAGGGAAAATTCCTCCAGAGCTCGGTTCCCTAACCAAGCTCGAGAGGTTGCATATTGGAAAAAACAGTCTGACAGGAGGATTACCTTCGACTATTGGTAATTTATCATCTCTTACAACTTTGTATGCTTCTGAAAATAATTTTACGGGGAATATACCGCATACTCTTGGTCGGTTGAATAAACTAGAACAACTTGTTATAGGGATGAACAAGTTGGTTGGTACCATTCCTTCCTCAATCTTTAATCTCTCTAGAATGACTCATATTCTTTTGTCAAATAACCAATTCCAAGGGAGCCTTCCCTCGGACCTAGGAATCACTCTTCCTAATCTCCGACTCCTGGAAGTTGCTGTAAACTCATTTACCGGATCTATTCCTATTTCCCTATCTAATGCCACCAAACTATACGAGATTGCTTTCATACATAATGACTTTACTGGAAAAGTTCCAAATTTGGAGAAGTTGCGTGATCTTAAGCGGTTTGGGATCGACGATAATCATCTCGGTACGGGGGAAGCGGACGACTTGAGCTTTCTCAGCTCTTTGACCAATGCCACCAAGTTGTCTATCATATATCTGGGCGAGAATAATTTTGGAGGTGTGTTGCCCGAATCAATTAGCAATTTGTCTGCTAATCTAGTTACCCTAAGCTTTTTCGAAAATAACATATTTGGAACCATTCCTACCGGGATAGGGAATCTTATCAATTTACAGGCTCTTGACATGTCGATGAACAATCTGAGCGGTGACATTCTTGGTAATATCGTGAAGCTTCAAAACCTGCATATTTTGATTCTCGGGGGGAACAAATTCTTCGGGGAGATCCCATCATCTATTTCAAATTTAACTTTGTTAAGTGTCTTAACTTTAGCAGAAAATAACCTGAGTGGCAGTATCCCTTCAAGCATGGGGAAAATGAAATCTTTGGAGCAGCTATATCTTTTCCACAACGATCTCAGTGGTGTCATACCCAAAGAAGTTGTCAGTCTCTCATCATTGTTGAGTCTAGACCTTTCGCATAACGCTTTAAGTGGTTCCCTTCCAATGGAAATTGGAACTCTGAGAAATCTAGAAATACTTGATGTTTCTCAGAACATGCTGGTCGGTAGTATTCCAAGTTCTCTCAGTAGTTGTGTAACATTGGTATTTCTAAATTTGGAAGGCAACAAATTCTGGGGAATTCTCCCTTCAACTTTGGCTACTTTGAGAGGTATGGAGGTGTTGGATCTCTCTCGCAATAATTTCTCAGGAAAAATCCCAGACTACTTAATTGCCTTTCCCTTTTTACAGAAATTAAACCTCTCGTTCAATGATTTTGAGGGCGTCGTACCAGAGGGAGGTTTATTCAATAATGCAACTGCCATTTCTGTTAAGGGAAACAACAAGCTCTGTGGGGGCATACCTGAATTACAGTTGCCCAATTGTAACTCCAAAGGGTCAAGAAGGAAACCATTTAGTCGGACCATGATAATAGTAATTCCCATATCTTTTGGGCTTGTAGGACTAGTGATGGTGTTTTGTTTCCTTTATCTTTGTCGGTTTAGAAAAACAAGAGAACCAACCTTGTCGAAATTTTTAGGGATCCCACTTCTCCAATTGTCCTACCAAAGTCTACTTAAAGCTACTGATGGCTTTTCTCCGGCTAATCTGATTGGTGTGGGGAGTTTTGGTTCAGTATACAAAGGAATTCTCGATGAAGGTCGAAAATTTGTTGCAGTAAAAGTACTAAACCTACAATTCCATGGTGCTTCCAAGAGCTTTATTTCGGAGTGTAAGGCCTTAAAGAGCATCAAACATCGAAATCTTCTAAAGGTAGTCACAGCATGTTCAAGTGTCGATTATCAAGGCAACGATTTCAAAGCACTTGTGTATGAGTTCATGGTCAATGGGAGCCTAGAGAAGTGGTTGCATCCAACTGAGATTGAAGATGATTCTCACGAGGGATCAAGGAGTTTAAGCCTTCTACAAAGGTTAAACATTGCAGTTGATGTCGCATCTGCACTTGATTATCTTCACCATCATTCCTCAAACCCAATACTTCACTGTGACTTGAAACCGAGCAACATTCTCCTAGATGATGAAATGAATGGACATGTAGGTGATTTTGGGTTAGCAAGATTCCTTCAAGGTGCTACCTATAGCTCTTCTGCAAATCAGTCAAGTTCAATTGGCATAAGAGGGTCTGTTGGTTATGCGGCTCCAGGTAAATATTCCTCTTAGCCTCTTGTTTTCATTTTTCACTACCCCTGTTGCCTTCTAGTTTACAAGAATTCCTCTGTCTTCGTTTCTGCAATTCCTAAGTTACCCGAGTTTGACATAATTAATGTGACAAAAATGCAAGGATGTAGCAACATCTAAATATCTTAAGTGTTCTATCTGGCACCAAGAGTGAATTTAAACATGTGTCACTAACTGTTGCTTGCCTCCTTTCACTATATTCATGAGAGTAAGAGAAAAAAGAAAAAGAAAAAGAACTCTTGTTCTCCTAACAGTCGGTTCAAATTATCAAGTTGCTAGTAGTACTATTACCAATACTCTAAAATGAGAATCTACCTAGTTATGTAGCCAAGTGCCTACGTAGTACAAGGCTTGGATGGTTTTAAGCCCTGTGGGGAGTTGATTAATGCTGTAAATATAGCTACCAGTTGAAAATGTGGCAGCGGAAAAAAATCTATTTATTATTTTTCTGTTAAGTCTTTCTTTCAGCTAAATATCACAACGTAGAGAGTTGTCATTTTCTCAAACATGTCAATTTGTCCAACTGAGATTACACTTCATTCTAATTTGTGTTGGAATAATTCTGTGTCATCTTTCTCATTCCTTCATGTGGTGCCTGAATTGCAGAGTATGGCTTGGGAAATGAGCTGTCAACTTGTGGTGATGTTTATAGTTATGGCATTCTCGTACTGGAGATGTTTACAGGGAAGAGACCTACAGACGGCATGTTTGGTGATAGCCTAACCCTCCACAACTTTGTTAAGATGTCTCTTCCTGAAGGATTAGCGGACATTGTTGATCCAACAATATTTCAACAAAGAGAAATATTGGAGGAGGCAAGCTCAAGTACCAGCAACACTGGGAGTCAGAGCTCTCCTGGGAGTCAAAAAATTCAAGAATGCTTGGTTTCACTACTTAAGGTTGGAATCGCCTGTTCAGAAGAACTGCCGACAGATCGATTGGACATCAAGGACGTTGTTCCTCAGTTACATGCAATCCGTAGCGCACTTCTTAAAACCAGAGTTCATTGAGGCAATAAACTAGTACTGTTGGTCATTGCGAGAAGGTATGACCCCTTCAATTCTTAGTGACTTGAAAAAGAACACTCATTAAGATATAGAACCACTGCTTTTTCAGCAGTTGGTGGTCACATCCTCCAGCATTAACATGTAGGAATTTTCAAAAGCGAGCTATGATCCCTATCATCCAAGCATGATGGCTCCATTACCAAATGCAAATTCCATTCGCGGTGCATTTGTTGTTCTGTACAATTAAATACGAGGAAAGGGATCCATATATCATAGCATTGGCTTCCGAAATAGAAATTTCATAACTCATACCCCATCTAATAGTCTAATAGTCTTGTTATTTCTTTCAACTTGTTTTCATCATATTCATACCCCATCCAATAGTATAGTGATCTTAATTATTTCTTTTTCTTGTTCTAGGTACCTAAGGTCGAATTGGTCTTGAAGACTTGTTGATGCTGCATATTCCTTGCCATATTACTGATACTACCGTATGCTTTAATTTCTGTTTTTGGCTTCTTTACATTTCATTATGTCTCAATCTACAACTGTCCTGATAAGTGTATTCAAATAAGGCCATGCCTTGCAATGGTTATCCTGTCTTAAATTTCCGAATTCTGTAGTTGGCTCGTACCTTTTAGCCTCTTTGGCACTAGTCTACAGAATTTCGTCTTAATGTGAATCCTGCCGTTAGTCTTTCTGTTATGTGGCTTGCGGGACAAAGGGGAAACATTTTAGAGTAAACTCTAATGTCTAATGAGAAACGCTCTGAAGGAGCTTAACAGCCATGCATAAAGGAGGAATACCTTCCCAAGTACATCTATTCACCCAATATCTTGCCCAACGTGAGCCACCTGATTCAACCGCCTCCGCCTAGAAAGTAAAGTATTTTCGTGCATAATTTGTTTTGAATTTCTGTGCACCATATTAAAGATCTTGTGAAATACTTTAATTTGGTGTAAAGAAACTCAAAAAATTGATGGAAAAAACTACTTTATTTTCCAATCCGAAAAATTGCACATTTTCATAAGGGCGAGCAATTTGGAATGAAGGGAATAATAAGTGTCTAGAAGTGAGGAGCATGTACTTTCTAAAAAAACGTTGAGGCGTATGTGTTGTACACTTGTAGACAATAAAGAAAAGCTTAAAAGGTTTCCTCCCTCTTTTATGGTTTGGGAAGACATAATGTCAAAATTATTTTTGTTAATATTAAAACTGTTTTGGTTTTTAGAGGAAAAAGAAGAGAAAAGGACCAAATAGATTATAAGGAATAGAAAATTTCTCTCTCTAGTCTCTCTCTCTAGTCTCAGAGCATCGTCACGTGGCTCAATAAAACCTTTGACAAATTATATTTAGCTAGCTAAATTCCCACAAAATCAGCCTCAACAAAGCAATTTCATATTTGACATTTGTTACAGTGACCAGTCTAATTAGATTGACCACTATTCACTCACTTCTTCTTATTTTATTATTTCTCCTTCTCTCTCTCCTCTCTTAGGATGGATTGAATATTTTATTGGAATTGAGTTTGAATATTTAATTGAGTAGTGAGTGAGACTAAAGAGCCTGATTTTGTATAATTATAAAAAAATGACTAGCTACTTCCCAAAAGTGATTTTTGAGGTTAAATTTGGTCCAAAATTTATTGAGCTTGATTAGGATGCTCTCACATGACACACTTCCCTTCTTCATTATTTTTCTTTCCTTTCCCTAGCTTTCCACAATTTTCAAATAAGGCGTGGCATAAAAATTAAAAAATTATTCAATATTCTCGGTATACCGGAAGTACCAAATAATTACCCGTAAAAATTACAATCAGATAAAGACCTTTAGAACTTCATCTTATACAATAGTATGTCTCATGATCACAATCAGATTAAAGTTGAAAATTTTCAATATTCTCACTTTTCAAAATTTTCATTATTAATCATAAAGACCTTTAGAACTTCATCTTATACAATAGTATGTCTCGTGATCACAATCAGATTATTATAAGATGCGCTGATAACATCTTAATCTCGATACAAAAAAGTAAAGAAAAGATGGAATACTAATAATACCAGAATGCTAAGGTCAAGCGTTACATATTAGCGGGTGAACCGGTTCCCTCTAGTATTGGTGATCCACGCATCCAATCCACTATCAGCAGCAAAGATCAATGTTAGAGATTCATCCGGAGAGTTAAGCAGCCATGTCATTCCATCCTGCACATTCTTGCTGCTCGTCCTCACAACAACATACACTTGTGATACGATCTAGCATTTGTTCCTCTGAAAAATGAGCATTTGTACTTAATACTACAGAAAGTACAACCTGGTACGAGATCAATTGTACTAGCATGTACACTTAGTAGGCACAAACCCATTGTACATTCGGGCTGCCGCGTTGGGAGTTTAGATTGTTGTGTGCTGGTATATAAGGATCTTTCATCATTTACCTAGTCAGCAATTGGCTAGGTAAGTTGGTGTGTGAAATTACTCTCCTACCCTTACTCAAAAAAAAAAAAAAAACCCTCATACATTTATTGTTTTGTCTTCTCTTACTAATGATGGCGAGACCCTCTAAAGAGTGTTGCGTGTTCCGCCGTCACTCGTAATAGAGGATGTAAGCACTAGTACTTGCATGAACACATAAAAGAACACTCAAATGGCAAACCTACTCTGTTTTGTACTTTCCTAGTATTTCTTTGCACCACTGCCGACAAAGTTTTCTCAAGGAAAGTACAAAATTTTGGCAAGCCTATTACTCCACAGTCCCCATGAATACGTGCACAAATGATATATAGATGAAATTAGATGCAAAATCACTTATTCCACCACTCAGATAGGTTCCCTATTGAAAAACTGTGGGACTTGCTGTCTTGCTCCTTGTGTTCAGGGCCAGAGACACTTATTCCACCACTCAGGTATCCAGTTTAGTTTATGCGCACTTCGATTAATTTGAAAGACTAAGCCCTACACCCACTTGCGCGGGGGTCCTAATTAAGATAGATTTAAGCTCTGTATGGACTAGCCTCAAAAGACTTGATAGCATTTGAAAGATTTCGAACCTGAAATCTTAGAAGGAAGCAATTCCCAAATCCGTGGACTTGACCATTAGGCCAACCCATTCGGGTCACAGTTTAGAAGTTGAGTATTTCTTCCACACCAACCCAATAGGTTTTCGATCATCGGATTTCCTTGTTCTGAAAATGTCATGCTTTGTGGAAGCTACGTACCGAAAATCATATTTTCACTGCAAATAGAGTAAAACGATGACCATTGTTTGAACTCCTCACTCTTTGTTTTTGTGATTTTTGTACATTTTTGTGCACACTGATATCTCCATAATGTGGATTTTTTGTTTGATGATGTGAAGAATTGTGCTCACTTTATTTGGTCAATTGGTCTAAAACACAACTCCTATCCAATTTGTCGACGAAGAGAGTGGAGGAACCCGCGAGAGGGTCCTAGGATGAAGTTCTACTTCTACCACGCTTGTGCTCACCCCACTCGCACTTGCTGACGGATTATGTGACTTACGTCTTTCTCTTGTCTTAGATCGGGGCTGGAATATAGAATATCTATCTATTTTGATAACCGGATGTCGGAGCCAGTTTGCGCACACCTCGGCTAATCGGGAGCTTAAAGTTAACAATCGGACAAACCCTCTTGCAGTTCCCAAGGTTTGAAATGTTTGGCCTCCGTAGAAGGCCGGAATAAATTGTTCATTTCCCCTAATGCTAAGAGATTAAATTCTTTCCGCCGGCGGTGGAAAACTTCACTTTTCCACCATCATCTTTTTTGGTCCTACCGTGAATTTATTGTTGATCTGAACCGTTCATCTTGTAAACTCCACATAGAAGTGTGTCGATGCAGAAAATAAACTCGATCGGACATTGATAGGAGTATCAAAAATTGACGTTTGCTTTGTAAAATTGATAATTTATCTTTATTATTATTGACAGAAATCAGATCGTTCATTTTATAAACTAAAATTCAAAATTTGATATATCTATTGACTTCTGATCAAACTGATTTTTTGCATGGCAATACTATATTGAGGGTCTTAAAATATAAACGGTTCAGATTACAACAAAGATACTCGATGGGGCCCATAATAAGCGTTGGTGAAAAAGTGAAGTTTTACACGGGCAGTAGATAAAATTTATTCTCTAATGCTAAATGCCTTGCTATGCTCATTGAGATGTTTGGTTGGCTAAAAAAACCGTCATAATGTGTTACAAACTGAATCATTATTTGGAATTTTGGTGAATTTGGAAACTCAACGATCGCAATTCAGTTGTTTCCCAAAATTATTCCAGTCAACCAAGCACAACCTAGGAGTTCAGATGTGTGACATTTTCTTGGAGTATCATTTTAGTTGCCAAATTGCTTTTGTTCTTGTTTTTTTTTTTTTGTCAAACGGAAATATAACGGGAAAATAACAGCCAATGACGTGTTTTGAAAATGAATACCCGCCAAGGATATTTTTAGCATTAAGAAATGTTCTCAACTTGTCATTAACGTTTTGATAATTAATACCCGCCAAGGATATTTTTAGCATTAAGAAATGTTCTCAACTTGTCATTAACGGATATTAATTATCAAAACACGTCCTGAACCGTCATTATTTTGTTCTTGGCCTTCCCTTGAATGAACTCAAACTTAGGATGTGGTTTGCTGGGCCTAGCTAGATTCTGCTCTGGATCCAAAGTAGTGGGACTAGCCTTTCAAAAACCAACCATAAGCCCATCCCAATGGCCCAAACTTCAGTATCCATCGAAATTTTACAAAGGAACAGAGTTCCGTGACTCCGTTGTTGCTAATGCCAAAATAGCTTTGTTAATTCCATGATTGTTGTGAATAAAACTTGTATCATGTGCAAGGTGGGCTGTAAATGAGCGGAACCTTCCTTAACGAGCTGAGTTTTTGTCGAACGAGGAGTTCGGTTTGTGCTCGGCTCGTTTGCTAAACAAATCGAGTCGAGTTGAGCCTTAACGGGCCAAGTAGCTCACATGAATGAGCCGAGCTCGAGCGTTAACGAGCCAGGCTGAGCTCACGAACTGCTCGGTTCATTTACAACTGTACGTACAAGATACAAGCCTTTTTTACTCCACATTTTTTGAACTAACAAAACCAATTTTTACATTATCATTTTCCGACGGAGAAAACTCTTAACAACGACGTCGTACTCTCCATTCTTGGACTTTCTTGGTACAAAATAAACCTGAGGACACAGATAATTCCAAACAGATCATGCAAATATTCTTTAATGGGCACATCTCAAGTTCCACTAATATGATCTGAATTGCTCATTTTTTTTAAAAAATAGTAATTGTTTAAGAGTTTCTATAAAAAATTAACTCGATAGGATATTAGTAAAAGCTTTTTCAAAAATTACAAGGTGATTCAGTTTATTTCACCTTACGATTTTTTAAAAATTTATTATCAATCTCCTATCAAGCTGATTTTTGCAAGACTCTTAAAAGGTCATTTTTAAAAATAAATGAGCTGATTTTTGCAAGACTCTTAAAAAGTCATTTTTAAAAATAAATGAGCGATTCGGATTATATTGGTGAAGGATAATGCTACTCACGTAATAATCCAAACACAAAAACTTTTTTTTTCTTCAATCATCATACATTAGCGAGAGTTATTGGGGGGCAAACACAACAACTTACACAACCTTTCACATGCATGTGGGTCCCACACATAGTAGTGCGTGTGGAGTCCACATGTATGTGAGAGATTGTGTAAGTTGTTGTGTTTGAATTATTGTGTGAATATCATTTTTGATCACTGAAACCCAAGGTGGGCCTATAAAAGTGTATGTGCAAAATTTAGGAGTATGTGCGAGTAGGACGGCTCTTCTTGGTAGTAACCACCGAGTACTGCAATAAGTACATATGGTATATGGTATGTATACACTATTCACATATGAGATTTAGGGAGTCCATTTTGGGTTCTACATACAGAGATAATTCGAACCGTTCAATATTTTAAAAAAATATTTTTATAGAGCTTTATAAAAAAATCAGCTCAATCCGATATCGTTAAAGAATTTTTCTTGAATTTGTAAGGGCGAAACTGAACAGTTAAGTAGTTTCACCTTTATAAATTCTGAAAAAATCTTTACCGATATCAGATTAAACTGATTTTTTACAAAACTTTATAAAAAATATTTGAAAAATAATGAACGCTTTGAATCATTTATGTGGAATTCGAGATGAATCCTACAAAATCTATATGTACATGCTCATGTGTACGCATAGCTTTTTCCCAACCGAAAACCAGGTGCCCCAATTCCACGTCCACGTCCACGTCCTCATCATCATCTTCATCTTCTTCTTCCTTCTACAGCAGTCTACTAGTATCTCAGATGATTCCCATCACCCCCGGCGCAAGTTAGCTTCCACGCTGAAAGAAAAAAAAAAAAAATTCACTCTCTGGCGAATCCCTCGAAGCATGATACGAACCCAATTTCCTTCCAATTGATTTCCATTTCCATTTCTACTTCTACTCAATCAAGAAGACTACTAACGGAACAATGATGGGATTCGACAACCAAGAAGAATCCCACCTCTACGCATCCCAAGAGCACATGGAAACCCTCCTCCTCGACGACGATCCCTCCCCGGCCTCCTTCCCCGCCGCCGACGCCGACGCCGCTCGCTTCTCCGATCCCCTCTCCCTCCCCTTCGCCGAGATCTCGGCGGACGACTACGATTACCCCCCGTCCTCGTCTCCGCAGTCCATTTTCCAACCCCCCAACCCTAACCCTAGCCTTAACCTCAACTCCTCCTCTTTCCAATCGATCCTCGAACCCCCTTCCTACGCCGACGCCGTCTTCCGATCCTTCGATCGGGACCTAACCAACGGCCACGATCGCGCCTCCCTCGACGAGCCTTCCACGTCGCCGGTTTCGCCGTCGAGGTTCGAGTACATCCGGATCTCGGTGTCCGACCCGCAGAAAGAGCTGGAGCTGTCCAATTCGCTCGTTCCCGGATCGAACACGTATCACACTTATTTGGTCACGACCAGGACGAACTTGAAGGAATTCGGGGGGTCCGAATTCAGCGTGAGGAGGCGGTTTAGGGAGGTGGTGAGCTTGTCGGACCGGTTATCGGAGTCGTACCGAGGGTTTTTTATCCCGTTGCGGCCGGACAAGAGTGTGGTGGAGAGTAAGGTGATGCAGGAGGGGGAGTTCGTGGAGTACAGAAGGGATGCGTTGGAGAAGTACTTGAGGAGGCTTGCTGCTCATCCGGTGATTAGGAGGAGTGAGGAGTTGAGGGTGTTTTTGCGGGTGGAAGGGAAGGTTTTCGAGGGGGAGTCGATGGAGGTGGTGCCGGTGCAGCAGGTGGGGAAAGGGGGAGGGGGGAGGGATTTGTTGTGGATGTTTAAGGAGTTGAAGCAGTCGGTTAGTTACGATTGGGGCGGGACGAAGCCGCTTGTGGTGGAGGAAGATAAGGAGTTTTTGGAGGGGAAAGATAAGTTGCAGGAGCTTGAGCTGCAGCTCAGTAGTGTGTCTCAACAGGTCAGTTTGATCTGTTAGACTGTTGCCTACTTTGGTTTTTTGATATGTTTTGTTTACACACTTTGATTGGATTATATGGTTTTGTTGCTTATCACGATGAAGCATAGGATTTAGTCATGTCGCTATATAGCCATTTTGGGTAGTTACAATGTGAGAATATTGAAGGAAATTAGCGGAGGCATTGTAGGAAATTGAACCGAATTTGAAGCTTTAGCTTTGGTGATTTGTTTTTGTACTTGCTGAACTATGACCCTTTCCGGGATTATCTTTTTCAGTGGGTTATGGTTCTTGTAGATACATGCGTTAGCATATTGAACATGAAAAAGAGTGATTGAATTGAAACAAGCAAGATTGAACATGCAGTGTTAAAGGCTTGGTGACCAGGGCTAAATTTGATTACCCCCAACCGATTGTAACTTGACATGAGTATTCCACTCATGCTTCGTATGTTGAATTAAAGGGTAATGGGGTTAGAAACTTGCAATCAATGGATTAGTTGAAGTTCTAGTAGAAAATGACTGAAAGATGAGCAGATGTCTTCACAACTGACAACTTGGTAATCTCTGTTTATTCGTCAGGCTGAGTCACTTGTCAAAGCTCAGCAAGACATTGGTGAAACGATGGGGGAATTGGGTTTGGCTTTTGTCAAACTGACGAAGTTTGAGACGGAGGAAGCCATGTATAACTCTCAAAGAGTGCGAGCTGCTGACATGAAAAATGTGGCAACTGCTGCTGTGAAAGCCAGCAGATTGTATCGAGAGTTAAATGCACAGACAGTCAAACATTTGGTAAAGGATTTGAACTTTTCTGTATTTTTTTGATTTATGAATACTGTATTGAACTGAGGTGCTCCCTAACTATAAAAGTAGTCAAAGCTTCTTTGACAACTTTACCTGACAATATCTATTGTTCTAAGTTGTAAATGTGCATTTCAGGCTAAACTCCATGAATATCTTGGGGTGATGTTAGCAGTCAACAATGCATTTACAGATAGATCAAATGCTTTGCTGACAGTACAGACTCTTTTATCGGAGCTATTATCGTTGAATTCAAGAATTGAGAAGCTCGAGGTTGCTTCATCGAAAATATTCGGTGGAGACAGGAAAAGAATTCTCAAAATAGAAGAGTTGAAAGAAACTGTTAGAGTTACTGAGGATGCAAAAAGTTGTGCAGTCAAAGAATATGAAAAGATCAAGGTAACACCTGTTGTGCCAATATTCTACCTGGCACTTGTTGCCTTTTATTTTGGGTATTTTATTTAGCATATAATTAATAGATTAATAGTGTTTTATAATCTATCCTAATTGCCGGGATGACAGATGGTGCATGCATTTTGGATTTTGTAAAATTTCGAAGTTCCATTTCCAATACATAGAAGTAGAATCTTGCAGGACTGGTAAACATTTTAGTTATCTGTTCATCTGTGGTACTTACCCTGGCTTGCATAGAGCATCTCTAAGGGATGGGATAGAATGATACATCAAAATCAGCTTTTGTGACATGTGTGGCAAGTTGAAGTGCCACTTGCAGAAAGTGCATTCCCAGGGACTCTTCAAACTTCAAGTCTTTTAGTATTCTTTGACTCTTAGAAAACCACTCTGTCAAAGTTATTAGTTGATCATCAATTACAAATACTAGGTTTGGTGAGTTGGTAATTTGAAGAGTCATTTCACTTATTTCTCACTCTTCAAATTTCTTTTGGGTTCTGGTTTTGGTTTTGCTACCTCCTTGGAGATGCTCTAAGATAGCAAAATTGAGAATTTTAGCTTCTCTCTCTCTCTCTCTCTCTTAATACTTTGAGTCAAACAGAACTAGTATCAATAAATAGCTTTTACTTGTTTCGAATCATGATCATTTCATCTTGGAATTGGCTGCCATTGTACCAGCTTGTTCTTATACAATATGTAGCTGCCATAATATAGTGACTGCACATTCCGGCTTTGACTAGAGAATGTGAGACTTTTAAATGGCTTTGAGAGATATAGTTTGTGGTCTGCATCTCATTAAAGATGTTAACTTAGAATCTGTTCTACCATATAATCGAATTTTGTTTAGGGGACTGTTTTTTGAGAAGATAGTGGAAAATATCTCTAATACAAACCATGACGAGGCTTCCTTGGGCTTATTTGCATGCCCATCTGCCAACTTTTCAATAAGAGTTTGCCCCAATTTTTTTCCCCTTATTGTTGAGTGTCTTTGGTAAGCAAGTATTGCATCAGAAGGCAGGTCCAAATCAGTCAGCTATGTGATGAATTAAGTTAATAAACAAAGTCAACAATTTGATCCAAACTAGATGAGACCGTCTCCGAATCCCAAACTACAGGAACTGGACAATGATGTACTCTTGAATGGTTGAGCCCATGAACTGGCTCCTCTGCACAATCTACCTTGACAGTGCAACATTGATACCTCGTGAGAAGTCCAGCCACTCCAAGAAGACCCATATGTTACTGCCCTTCTTCACTACTGTCCCTCACACGTCACAAGCAAACCTTCAAAGCGATTTCCCATTATGAGCTATGTTAAAAAATGGGCCAACCTCTTCACCGTAAGCCCCCTTCCATAGTAGGATTCTAGGAATGCATACAGTATCCCAATTCCCAATCCACAAGATGGGACTTGAATTCATCTCCTACACCCCTTCCCCCCATAGCCGCTTTTCAGAGGAGATTGGATGTCTGGGAGAGGCAAAATCTTTCTAAGGGTCTTCCTAAGTGTTGTTAAGTACTCCGCCTTTTCTGAAAATTTTGCCTTTAATGAAAAAGAAAACTTGTTCTTTGATAGTGATGAGCCTCTCGATGTTTGAACCAGTCCCATGGGACTTCTAGATTCTTGTTCTACTTTTTCGCTTCTCCCTCTTCTTCTTCTTTCTTCTCTATATTATATCCTTCTTTCTGTCTTTGTTCTATTTACCCGCTGATTGGAAGAGGGTCAAAATGTGAACATATTGGGTGACTCGTGTGCAGGAAAATATTAAGAACGAGCTTGAAAGGCTAGACAAAGAAAGACACAATGATTTTATGAGCATGTTGAAAGGTTTTGTAGTTAATCAGGTATTTTTCTCCTTAATTGCTATAAGATTGTTTTTTGAATTCTTGGAGCATATGTTTCTGCAGTCTTGTTTTACCCGTCTAGGATGTAGAATTTGAAGGTTTAACCTCATGAGCTTGGGATAATTTATTGGGGCTGTTTGGCTTTAAAGTGCTCCAAAGTCAGTCCACTCTCTTTCACTATTTTGTTTTGAATAACAACCGTTAGTTTGCGGAAACTCTGCTGTTTTCCTTGTATTTCTCATACAAATCGAATGACTGTGTTACACTGGTGGTTTTACCAAATATGTACAGCTGGTAACCCCATTTTTGATAAAGCTTGTCTGACATGGCTGTGAGGTTTTTCAAATGGCCCTTGTGCATGCTGCAGGAATAGTAAATTCAAATTGGCTAAGAACTTGCTTATTTCTTCTGAATACTACGCCAAAATTGTGGTTGTACAACTTTGGTTCAAACTGTTCTGTTGGAAAACGTCAATCTTTAAAATTTTCCAGTCAAAAGGGCAAATGGTAGGTAATAGAAGCATGGGGTAACTCCTCGTTTGGTATTGTGTTAACAGTTTTCATTCTCATAAACCGCTATTGCTGGAAAAACTGCTATTCTCTGAACAACTCCGTTAGTTCAAAAACGAAAATTATGTCTTACGAGGATTTTAATACCCTTTTCCCGGACTTCCTTTGTTCAAGATGCCTTGGGGGATTGTGTGTGTTTTCTTTCTCTGTACAACTCATGTTCTCCTCTTCTCAGAATGAGTGAATAAAGAGGCTAATGCATGTAAACAGGCAGGATACGCAGAGAAGATGGCTAATGTGTGGGAAATGGTTGCAGAGGAAACAAGTGGATACGCAAAAGATGGTAGCTGATATCAATAGCTGAGTTTATTTTCACCTCCTCTCTTCTATATCCGTTGTACTTCTTTTTCTTTCTATTTTTATTTTCGTCGTTTCAGAAATGGCTTTGTACTTCTTTCATGTAAAACTAGTTTCATGATATATTGGACTTAACACAAAGTGTATATTTTCATTAAAAGTTTAATGAAAAGACTTTTTTTAACCAGTTTCTTTTAGCAAAATTGTCTGCAATGCCCCACAATTACAACTTTATGCTCCTCAAAGATTAGAATAACCATTCAAGAGCCTTACAAGATGAGTATCTCACTAAGGGATTTCATCTGCTAAGACTAAAACAGAACTAGCTGATTTACCCATCTTCAACCTTGGCTTTAAATTTGAGGATGTCAATTTTTTTTTAAGACTTGGTAATTTGACATCTTCAAGGTGTTCACTCCAATCAACATCTCAAATTTATTATTTTAGGAAGTTTTGGAGTGAAGTAATAGAAGAATTTTTTTGTCATATGTCAAATTTGACATGAGAGAAAGGATATCAAATGACACATAAGCATTTGACATTTTTGTTGGAGTTTCTTCACATGTCAATTCTTTTACTCGGCATACCTTGTCAATTTTGGCATCCTTGATTGGAGATGTTCAAGCCTTCCAGGTCTTAACTACTAGGCCAACGCATTGGGATTCTCCCACCGCCCGCTTCCAAACCACGAGATGTAAATCTATCAAAACCGAATTGTTACTAAAGCCCTGGCCTCCATTATTGCGACTCCAAAAAGCGAGTTCACAATCTTTCAAACAACCTCTCGTCCCCAACATGTGACCGTCTTTTCAGGACTCTGTATAACATTGAAGTCGTGGTGCTCCAACCTTCCAGTTTAATGCGAGTTCCGAATCCGGCAAAATGGCACCGTGTAACACTAAAGATGTGGTCATGGCTACAGAACACGAGTTCAAGATATTTTGAACGGCGGATCAAAAAAATAAAAAAAAAATTCGAACGACACCATGGTCCCACAACCTCCCGTCTCCAATATGCGAGGTCCCAATCTTTCAAACGGAGCCGTATAGCACGACAGTCGTGCCTCGCTGTCCGAAATGCGAGTTTTAAAGGTCAACCACAGTTTACTAAAGGGACCAAAAAGTATTTTGAAACGGAAAAGTTCAAATAAGGACTTGAACTTTCACCTCAATGTTTTATATACCTAAATTATTTCATTTTTTAAAAAAATACCTTTTGTTAACCGCCGTTATGAAATTGGGCACCCGGGGTCCTATTTCCGTCCATTTGGTGACGGAAAATGCAGACCTAGCCCATATTTACGCTGACTTGGCTCTCATGGACCAATGTTAATCCTGGTCAAAGGTTCAAACCTCAGGTGTTTTGTGATCATGTGCCTCTACACGTGGTTTGGTTTCCCTTCGAAAGATGCCCTCTCGACTAAAAAGAGCCAAGTCATCGTAAAAATGGGCCAATTGTGCATTCTCCGTCACCAAATGGACACAAATAGAACCTGGGTGCCGAATTTTATAACGACAGTTACCTTTAGGTGTTTTTTTTAAAATTTAAATAATTCAAGTGTCAACAAGACATTAGGTGTTTTTTTAAAAATTTATATAATCAGGTATCAACAAGACATTGATGCGAAAGTGTAGGGGCTTATTTGAAACTTCCAAAAAACAAATGTACCCGCATCCTCCGTAAATTACACACTTGAGATCCAACCCCCCACCGCCAGCCATCTTCCCATTCGATGGCTTCACCACCGACCCTCCCAATCTCAAACGCCGCCCAATCCCAGCCCCCCGTCTCCGCCACCACCACCCCCGCCTTCCGTGCCTTCCTCACCCGCCTCTCCTCCTCCTTCCGCCAACTCTCCTCCAACCGCCGCCCCTGGCCCGAGCTCCTCGACCGCTCCTCCCTCTCCCGCCCCGACTCCCTCTCCGAAGCCGCCTCCCGCATCCGCAAGAACTCCTCCTACTTCCGCGTCAACTACCTCACCCTGATCGCCCTCGTCCTCTCCCTCTCCCTCCTCTCCCACCCCTTCTCCCTCCTCGTCCTCCTCTCCCTCCTCGCCGCCTGGATCTTCCTCTACCTCTTCCGCCCCTCCGACCAGCCCCTCGTCGTACTCGGCCGCACGTTCTCGGATCGAGAAATCTTGGGCGTCCTGGTCGTGTCCACTGTGGTTGTGGTGTTCCTCACAAGCGTCGGATCCCTTCTCATCTCCGCCCTGCTCGTTGGGATCGGGATCGTTTGCGCCCACGGCGCCTTTAGGGTTCCCGAGGATCTGTTTCTCGACGATCAAGAGGCGGCGAGCACCGGCTTCATGTCGTTCCTCGGTGGCGCTGCCTCGTCCGCTGCCGCCGCGGCTGCTCCAGCCGTTATTGCCACTAGGGTTTGAACCTTAAGTCACATTATCCTTCACAGATCTCTTTCGGATGTGATTCGATTTAGTTTCGATGTATGAGGGTTAAATGAATCTGATCCCTCTTAGCTTCCGACTGAATTGTACTGTTTCTTAGATTATTATGGAGCATGATTGATTACCTCTAATTTTGCAGTAGTTGATTATGTATTTACGATAGTTTTCCGATGTAATGATATTGGATTTGGATCACAGCTCCTTACTCGTTCTTCTACTCCAATGGCACATCCATATCTAAGCACAAATTTGAGTAAGAATCGTTGGAATGGTTTTAATTTGGGAAGAAAAAACAGTCTTTCGAAATTTGAGTAAAACTCTGAGTCTCCCTTCATCTAAGACTCAATTTGGTCAAGAATTGGAGTGGATTTTGGGGGGATTTCACTCAAAATTTGAGTTTTGAGTGAAAAATGAGCAAGGGGGGGTGGAGAATGGAGATGCTCCATTGCTGTTTGTTAACGGATTCTGATTAACGAGTTTAAATCTGGCCAATTTTCATCTCCTGTTGTTTCATCATTTGGATCATATTTGTCCCCAAGGCAGTACCTTATTGGATCTCATTTCAAATTTGGTTGGATAATAATTCTTGTTTTCCTTCTATGTGCAGTCTTATTTCTTTTGACAGATTTTTCAGTGGTTTTGTGAGGGAACTCTAGCCTGTAGATTATAGGGATGTTTTCTTCTGTTACTTTTAATGTCAGATATGCCGTGACAATGGGGTAAGACCGTAAAGAGGTCTCTATCAGGTTAAGGGAAGAGTGAGAACCATATGGAGGTAATACTTTTGATCGTAATGACCTAACCGGTAATTAGTTCTGTCGTTTCGCCAATTTTCACCACTTACCCACAGAGTTAATTCAGGCATTATATGGTCAGTTGCTGAATTTTGACTCCAGAATTTTGGATTACGCTGCAGTTGTAGATTGAGTTGGCTTTTCCGGCATCTTTGTATGAACTTAAAAGGACTTATATAGCTCAAGTTATTTGTTTTCACACGGCTTGCTTTGTTGTCTTGAATAATTTCCATTTGTTCTTTGGATTGTGGTTGAAGTTTCTAAATTATGTTCCACAAGGGGGACAAATGGAAAATCTCACCTCCCCATTTGAATTTTTCTAGTTCAAGCCTTGTTAATTGTTACCCACCAAAGAGAGTGGAAGATCTCTGAAGAATGGTTTCTGAACCAATCTGCATTGCCATGGTCGAAAGAGCTATAAAGTCGGTTTCACCCCTTGATCGTATGAATAGCTAGATGATGGTACAAACCTTAACTGTATACACTTTCCCAGGATGGAGTTGGTCGAGAGTGATAGTAAGGCAACCTCATAGCGAAACTGAGACAGGAAGTCGCCCAAGGGGAACACCCCTGAGAGCTCTTTGTTCACTTGGGCTCCCAGAGCCACCCGTTCTCTCCCAGCACGGTTTCCGATAAGTTTTTCCTCCACTCTCACATCTCTCTCTCTCTCTCTATTCATCTCCCAAACAACCTCGATGTTTTATGTTCAAACAATGAGTGAATGATGGAGGCCGGTTAGATATGAACAATTGACTTGAAATCTGTAGCGTGAGCGCCCTTCGGTGAGGTTTCAGGTTTTTATTGAACAGTTGCAAACAATTTTTCGGATGTTACGGAATTACTTGCCAGACAAATTCTAGAAACATGAGGCGAGGCAGTCAAGGCATGGAGGCAGTATTAACTAGGATATTCAGGTACAATGTGGAGCTGAATCCATGGAATTGCTTTTGTCCATGGAAGATAGATTAGCAAAAAGTTGAAGGCCCGGTGCAGCGGGCGGAGAGAAAGCTTGTCCATTTTGGTTTAGTTACCGGCAGTGATGCAGGAGCAAAACAACGGCAGCAATCCCATCCGACGGACATTCAAATGTCGATGTACATCTATTTTTACATCCCTCTCACAAGTGGTAATAGAACCGACAACATTATTTACCCAAAAAATTGTAAATAGTAATGTACAATATATTTGCCAACACGCGTGTCTATTGATTAAAGGGACTACATTAATTAATTTTATTAATTTTTGTGTATTCTACAAGATAAACAGTTCAAATTATGATTGTGGGCCTACAACTGAATCAAAATTTATGGAGAGATGGGATTTGAAGAGGAGCTCGTCCCAACGGGACATGAAGAAGAGCTCGTCCCAACGAGTAACCATTCGGTGGTCTTGAGGCACTGCCATGTGATGCCCCGACATTCTATGTACTCAGTAAAAATGTGTGAGAAACCAAGCTTATCTTGATTCTCTCATTTCTCTCTTCAGTAGTGTAATGCCTCAAGCATATTATTGGCCTAGTTTCTTAATTTTGATACACAAGTCACATCATATGGCCCAAAAGCTTAAGCGCAAGGTACTATTAGTAGCTCATAAGATTTGTTATATGTTCAAGATCATTCATGTAAACTTCCGATGTGAGACGGGGTGTTACAAGTGGTGACCTGAGTTTGAGTCCCACGAGGAGCATGTTTGGTGTTTAAGGCTATGGATAGTCTCTGAATCCTCAGTTGACTAACATACTAACACCCTGCTAACCCCCGCTGATGTATACTTTATGACAAAAATAAAATATTATCTACTAGTGAGTGTATGGACTTGACAAAAATGTGTGATAGACATTATCCACGAGTAAGTCTATGGAACTGACAAAAATGCGTGACAGAGAACGGTGTTGGGACACCAAATGGCGGTGCCACAAGTCCACCAAATAATTAAACCCAAGGAGTTTGGCAGAATGAGTATGGAAAAACAAATAAGTGATTGTTCTACGTGAGGTCGGATGTTCAAATTCCCGAGGGAGGCCTAACATTCTAAGGTCCCCGTAGGGATGGCCAGAATTAGCCGACGTGTGTGCAAGCTAACTTGGGAAAAAAAAAAACACCAAATAATTTTTCTCATCCCACCCGAACATAACACGTGGATCTTGAAAATACAGACAGTACCCTCGTAATTATCGATTACTCTATCTGCAAACGGAGAGAAGAGTTCGTTGGAGAACCTGTTCGGAGAATTTGATGAGAGCGGCGGAGATTTCAAAGTCACACGATACCACCCCTTAACCAAAGTCATAGACTCATACCTGACTTCATTTCTCGTCTCGTTTCTCAGAGAGAGAGAGAGAGAGAGAGAGAGAGAGAGATCTTCTTCACCTTCTGCATTTGCCATGGAGTCCGCCGCTCTTCTGCGCTCCTTCAACTGTAAATTCTCTTTCCCTCCTTTTCTAAAATTCATACCACGACGTAGAAATTTCGCAATCATTTGTTGTTTTGTGGTACGATCTCTTGCTGGGAGCTCGGTCTGGTTTTCGAGTAATTATGGATTAGTCTCGGAGTTTGCTACGATTATAGTGATATGATTTGATCCTTGTCAGTGATGTATTACAACAATGGTTTCAGATCTATCCTGTGGTGAGATATGTTTTTTAATGTGCACCTTAACATTTCCCTGTTCACAGTCGTGTTCTACTATGTGACAGGGAGTGAAACCTAAGAATGAAATCGTGTCGGTTCGGCCTCTCTATTTTTTTATAATCTGTACGTATTTCATAAGATGTTTTGAGTTGCGCGAACCTATGGTACTACTATAGCCATGCCGTCTATGTGTTTCTTTCCAGATAACGTTGGCAATTTGAATCCTGGAGGAGGTCTAGGAACATAAAAACATGCCTATGTGGCATTGTCTCATTGGCACATGAAAATTAGCAATCCATCCGGTTGCAAATGGAACAGTGCCACATAGGCATGTTGGGCATGTTGTTGTGTTCGCAGACTTTCTCCTGCATCTAGAGACCTCGGCTATGTTTTAGTTTGTTCCGGCCAGCTTTTAGGAGGGAAAGAGATGATTGTTTGCACAAACTAATGATGGAAATGGTATTGCAGCTGAGGTGGTCCTGACACATTGTTTTGCAGCTTGTTTGAAACTCTCATCCTAAATCTATTTCAGGAAAAATAGGGAGTTGGCTGCTAATATTCTTCGTTTCAGAGACTTTCAGACTTTGGCGAATGTTGCTTTTTAGCGCACATGCATATAGGAACTCATACAAGTTTCAAAGGAAGATACTCATGAGTCCCTGCCTAAACAACAACTTAAGCGTAGAGTCTAGAGACTCACATATTTAATAGTATCTACTAAACAGTACAATATCAAGTAATTTGTTTGTGTATCATTGTATATGTTTCCTAACTTACCTGTAGGAGTTCACATACATAGTTTTAAATTTTAATAAATCTTTTGACATATATCTACGCGAACTCTACCATTCAACATATGATTTTTTCAGCCAGATCCCAACTCTATCAATCATAAGGACTGCTGACACGTCATAGAGTTTTGGCATATCATGCATTTGATCTTTTTATGCGACTCCATTTTATTTCATATATGAGATTTAAAGATTCTCCTTATCTGTTCCTTTACCATATAGATCAGTGTTCACCTATTATTTTCCACTCAATACAACAAATCAATAAACTCCAGTATAGGCCTGGGTTGCAACTTTCTTTTTTTCTTTTTTAATAAGAAAAGCTCTGGATTGCAACTTGATGCTGATAAGTTAATCATTGTATTTTAGGTTCTGTTGGCAGTCTATCACATGTGCAATCCATACTTAAGAGACCTTGCATGGTTGCTGTGCATAATGTCTCTTCGCCTACCTTAAGTAAATCACGAAACCAAGGCTTTGCACTTGGTGGGAAGCTTGCTTCTTCTCCAATAAGGCGGGAAGGAATGACAGTATCATGTGCAAATACGTTGGAAACTACCTTGACGACTATGTCTGATGGTGAGTTGCTTTATTCGAAATGCACGTGCATGTTTAGTTGCTTTTGGTGACAGAATGCAAGCTGCTGTAAGTTTGTGCACTATTGTTTTCTCTTGATTTTAGTGGTCATTTAATTGCATTTTGCTGTTTTCCAATTCGCTTCTCTGATTATTAAAGTTATGATATCCACATAAGTCCAATGTTGGGGCATAGGTGTATTACATAGTTAAAATTTAAGTGAACTTGTTTGCTTTTAAGTGGAAGTTTGTTGGATGTCTCCTTAGGGAGAATGGATAAGGAACAGGCCGACTATTTGATGTCATGATTTACGTAGTTGTGTATAGTGTATGTACTCAATTTTACACATGTAAATGTAGTAGCTTTTCTTCTTCTTCTATTTCAACTTCCCTTCTTATCCAATTATCTGAAAACCATAACGGTGCACTTCATCAGATGGCAGACAACAAGGATCGGACAATAAGAATCCTTTGCCACGTGCAACCTTCCCTAGTGGATTTGAGGTCAGTCTATATATACGAAAGCCAGCTATTCAGTTACACTTTGTGATATGTTTATTGATTTTTATTAAAGAGTTTCATGGTAAACTTGATTATTACTGAAGTGTTATTTACTGCAGTTTCATGTCTTTCACATCATGCATTTTTTTTCGAGGTACTAGTACGTCTTTTGATTTATACCTCAACCTCAGTGCAGTAATGCATATGTGGGCGTCATGGCAAAGGCTCAAAACTCTTCCACTCTATGTTACCCTTGCTTTAAACGTTTAGTATGGATTTAACTCTTGCTGCTTTACCAGACATCTAGAACACTTAGGTTGGGATCTTAGATTTTCATCTGTTATACTGAAAGTCACCTCAAAGGTGAGTGTAATTTGTGAAGAATATAGATGTGCCTTGAGGGAATGACCTTACCTCAAGTAGTGCCTATTTGGGGCTATAACGTAGATTAATACTCTGTAATTTTGTTTCTCAAATTTGTATGTGAGTAGAAGCCGCAACGCCCAAGCATAGAAGATAGATGCACATGATTCATGCCATTCCTGGGGTGTAATTAACTGAGGGAGATGTTTGGCCTTGTAAATTCTCATTGATTAGATGATAACTGAATTTTGTTTGGTTGTGTGTTCACAATATAAAATGCCTTTTAAGGATGTCAAAGATTATGAAGTTCTTGAAATTCAACTTGTTTCAATATAAAATCAGGCACTTTGGGCTTTTCGATGCCCAATGCAGCCAGTTCATGGTTTACTTTTCCTCACTGAGTTTTGCCTTGATGTTGCACATAAATTGGTGGTAGTTACACTTCTTTCTTTCTTCTACTGGAAGTCTATTGGTTCAATGGTTTCTCTAATCTTGTCTACAACCATTACTAGAGTGCCTTTGTTTTCTTTTATCAGGCGTTGATCCTGGAGGTCTGTGACGAAACGGAGGTTGCTGAGCTGAAACTCAAGGTAAATACATAGGCACCTATGCTTGTTCTATTTTTTCCCCAAATCATGGGTGAATTAATGGTTTGCTTATGCTGTGGGCTGTAGAAAGTGAACGTGGATGTTTGATAGTTAGATACGATAGTGCTCATTGATTCAATATGCTATGATGTAATTTTTTAAGCAGTTGTCTAGGGAGAAATGAGCGTGGTGGGTGGAAGAAAACTTTGTAATGCATGCTTTGTAAAAGTGTTTAGAAACTACTCAAAATGTGCTTGAAATGTGGTAGAAAGGGTCTCAACAGTGCCAATAGCAGGGTATAGCCAGTTGCTTCATGACTTAGGTTTAAGATTTATTGCGAGGATTTTATGTGGGGAAATTGCTGGTACATAAGTATTTCATCTCCTATCCTTGTTTCTTGAGGACAAGATGACTCATAATGCATGGGTCTAGACAGCATTGCACTCCACAAGTGGGAGTGATGATTCCATGAGTTAAAAAAAAACTGAAATTTGATATGCCAAGTTGCAAATTATTTAGATTAGAAAGATCTTCAGAGAAACGTTTTGTATTGCTTGTCTAATCAACAACCCACTCTGGAGGGATTTATGTGTATGAATTTCTTCTTTTAACACCAGAACATGATGCCGCTGATTGTGCTCTACATTAATCTTTTGGGATTGTTGAAAGTGTCCTGCTTTATACGACCTCATATTTGATCTAGCCTTCATTTCTTCGTCATAGGTTGGAGACTTTGAAATGCATCTGAAGCGTAATATTGGTGCCGCAGAAATTCCCATGGCTGTAGATTATCACGCCACTTATGCACCTGTTTCCAGCAGCCCAACAAGTGAAGCAGCTCCTGCTCCCGCCCTACCACCACCACCACCACCACCACCACCACCACCACGTCTGCCTCTACCTCCAAAATCCTCCACAGAAAAAATGAGTCCATTTGTAAATGTCTCTGCAGAACAATCGGCAAAGTTAGCTGCACTGGAGGCTTCTGGATTTAGTGAATATGTTTTTGTGAAGTCTCCAAAAGTAAGCATAGTCAGGGCCTCTTTCACCTCGGATTTGTTAGTATAACTTCTTCCTCTTAACCAATTACCCCTTATTTCCTCCCAGGTTGGTTTATTCCAAAGGAGCAGAACACATAAAGGAGTGAGGAAACCTCTAAATTGCAAAGAGGTTCGATGTGCTGAACGATTCTATGATTATTCCTGGTTCTTTAATTGTTGCAGTACTGGAACCAAGTTCTACACATCTGCTTATACCTATATCGAAAATGCTTGACTGCCATTTATGCAAATAAACAGGGTGATGTAATCAGAGAAGGACAAGTGATATGCTATGTGGATCAGTTTGGTACCATACTTCCTGTGAGGGTGAGCCTTCGGTTTAAGCTCCTTTGCTTGTGCTTCCGCAGTTATGATCAATTTTTCATGAACTTATTTTCTCACATTTATTGAGCAGTCAGATGTGGATGGAGAGGTCTTAAAGTATCTCTTCAATGAGGGAGGTATGATGCCTAATTTTTTTATTCATAAGTTCCTGATTGGTATCTTCAGCATTTCAAATTGCTTCAGGAAATAGGCAAGATTTCTTAGGCTGAGATACAATGACTAATCGTAGACCATTTTTACAAGGTGTTGACATATTTACTCTGTGCTGTGTCTTTCTTATTTAAAAAAATGACAGAATATTTCCTGCTTATTCCCCCTGATAAGCGAGTATGTTGGAAAGTGTACATAATTTGTTTCCATATAAGGCAAAAAGTCGTGGCAATTGCTGTCGGTGTTTAATATAGCTCGTAACGTGGCATCCATGTTTTTATGCCATTTTCAACAAAGTGGTGGTAAGAGAAATTATAGATTTAGGCACATGGACTTGTTTTGTGGGTTTCTTATTGCCTGCAGCAGTTGCTCTTTTTTTTTGGGTGTGTGCAATGTTGAAAGCTTAAGCTGCCAAGTCTAATGCCGAAGGTCAAGTCTGTCTCCAATTTTGTCCTTAATGGGGACCAAAACTGGTCAGTTTTGTTTTTCTGAAACTTAGTGAAGTGCTTAAACTGTCATGATTCAGTTTGGTTGATAATACATCTAGTTTTAATCCACAAACTTAACTGACCTGCTATGCTATCAACATTACGTGGGTGAATAAGCCGCTTGTGGACTTTGTGGTCCTTGAAGGATTGAGGAAGCATAGTAGTGTTGGGCTGTTGGCCTTGTTAATGTAAATTAGGGGAAATAGTGTTAGCTGATGTCATTTTGTATCAATTGACTTCTCGTCTTCAAACACTTACTATCTTTTTACGTTATGCCGACATGCTATATCACCGAGGCGATGCTGCTTCTATAAGTTCTAGCTCCTAAGCAGTAACGAACAAAGTTGAATAGAATAAAAAGAAAAGAGTACAAGGAAGGAAAGAAAAGGGTGAATGTGGAAATTGATTTTGCACTCCAAAAATTGATGGAGGGGCTCCAAAACGACATCGTTTTGTGTATCAACATGGTTCAGTTTTGGAGCCCCTCCATTAATTTTTGGAGTGCCAAAATCACAATCCTTTGTTTTTTTTATCTTGTACTGTAGTTTAAGTACTTCCAGGAGTTGATGTATTGGTTTGTTATCACTATGCTTAATTTTTACACTGTTTTTTGACAGACCCTGTGGGTTATGGGGACCCGATTATGGCCGTCTTGCCATCTTTCCACGACATCGAGTGAATTCCATTTCCAGCTGTGGTTAAATTTCTGTCACTTCCGTTGGTGAGCGCCAAGGTTTGCAGTTTACTTTCACAAGTCATTCAGTTCTTCCTTCTTATGCCTCCTTGCATCTTTGCAATTTGGGGAGACAAAGCTTGTAATGTAAAGTTGCTATTTGTGAGAAATAGACCAGTTGTCCGGAAATAACTAAATACACGCTACAAAATGAGAAGTTTAATCACTTGTATTAGCTATGTTTTGTATGTTAGTGCAGCCATAGGTAACTGTTGCAGCTGGAATTACTAAGGATTTGTTCCGTATAGTTTTTGTATCCTGTTTCTGTTCACAGAAAATTCGAATGCTATGAACAAGATCAAGTTCGATAATAGTGTGCAAATACATAATGGGAGTTGTAGTACTCCAAAACAGAGCTGCTCCAGTGTAAAGTTCCCCATCGCAGTGATACTGGACCACAATAGACATGAAAATTGGTGGTGGTGTAGAGTTATAGCCTCTTATTTTACGTACATAAATTCCTAGATAGGCTTACAGACACGAAGATTGTATACACTAGGTCTAAATTTTAGAAACTTCCTAGCAACCATGCACGTCCATAGTAGAGCTCGGAAATATATCCATAATATGGCACCTCTTACTAGAATGAGCTATAGTAATCATCCAATTACGTATGTTGCACTTTCCTTGTATTCAGAAAACAATTACAAGAATTGTTGTAGAAGTCATATGTAACGTGTGATATTTGATGCAAAGGAGGACAGGTTTTTAGTATAACATTATTATCAGCGTCTCTTCAGCTGTGGTGTCACGCCCTCGATTTTAGACATAGTTAATCATAACTTTTTCATAAATAAACTATTATCATCTTCTCATACATAAATACCCATAGATGACATGCCAAAGTCATTCCATAAACCAAAGTCCTTTCATAATGTAATCCAAGAGGTCACAAGCCAATATTTCATAAGTAGCAAAAGAGAGGAAGGAGATAAGTGTTTTTACATTCATCTAGAGTTGAAAGATGTATAAATAAATTTACATTTTCATCTTCAAAATATGGTTAAACAATATGATAAAGTAACTCTTCAAAGATAAGCTTTCAAAAGATGTCCGGCAATGCACATCAAGTACTCATGCTATGAACCTTAGTGGTTATCTGAAAATGAAAGGGTTGAACAAACACATGTTTAGTACGAAAAATTTCCAACAAACTCTATACGCATATGAGATGAAATGTGCTTAGGAAATCCTAACATGAGCAATGACATTTTGAATAAATAAGGTAAGAACATAATGCACCACCATAAATTAGAAACCAAAGAACACACACACCATTATTTCTAAATCTCAATTTCCCATCAACGGTATTTCTTTTTATAAAGTTTCTGTTTCAACATCAATACATCATGAGTGATTCCTAGTGACACACTCGTAGATGGACCTAGTCATTCCGTGCGTTTGGGACCACGTGGCATCCCCCTTTCGCCAACTGTAAGAGCTTGTAAAGCTCGTTTCTCGACTTAGATTGAGTGATTCCTCTCCATGTATGGGATATCCACGTTCCGATATCTTAAAATCAACCATTTTCCTCTTAGTATTACTACAAGATTTTATCTTGATTGCTCAAAAAATACTCATTCCGTCTCTATTTAATTGTCCACTACGATGTTGCATGCATTTTAACAGCTTATATCTCTTGACATATATTGCTAAAAATATGCAATATGGATTTTGTTTAATAGATCTCAATTTTTTCTTTAAGACAATGATTTCAAAAATATGAAACATAATATATATCGAGAGATATAAGTCGTTGAAAATGAATGCAAAATCGTAGTAGACAATTAAATAGGGACAGAGTGACTAGGATGAATGTAGCAGATACCAGTATTTGGGGGGAGAGAGAGAGAGAGCGCGTGAGCGAGCGCTGCAATATTTCAAGTGTTGAGTATAGAAATTGCACTATGCCCCTTCACAAAATTAATTATTGCACCCATCTCCTAATATATTACAAGTCAATACACTAACCCTAAAACTAACACTTAATAATAATTAACTCTAAAAGTTCATAAGAAAAAATCTCCATAACATGTGGGTCCTCGACAAATTCGTCCATGGCACACACAATTTTTCATTATAATATGATGCAATAACAACATTACATAAAATAAACTAAAATTAAGCATGGGTTTCTACACGTGGGAGCCACTCAGATCAAGCTCCTCATTCATCCTATCTTGCAGCTTCTGTTTAACCTTCTCAAGAGCGACTTCTAGGTTCTTCAGCTGTAAAATGATTTGCCTTTGCAACCTTAGTATCCATATTCAGCTTCATTTTCAAACACTATGGTGTCTGTTTAAAAGATAAAAACAGTTCCCTACCTCTTGTTTAGCAAATCTGTTATGGATGAACAACCCGCTAAATAGTTCAAAGCTGTCCCTCGTTGTGCTTTCTTTCTGCCATAAACCAATGTTAGCGTACATCGTCATCGTGGCTACTTTCGGTTCTGTTTGGTTGCTGAGACTCGAGTTACGAGGAGAAAGACTGATCTTACCAATTTAACTAGCCTCTGAAAGTTTTTGGTATCTATAGACGTAGACTCAATCGCCATTTCGGACAAGGTCCTGCCAATCACCCAAGTCCCATGATTGAATTTGTTCTTTAGTTACTTAGATGGGGAAAGCATTGTAATACCTGCCAATTGTGTGTGTGAGAAATTGACTTCTAGCAGCTAGTTTGTCATGCTCTTCACAAGACATTTCCAGCATTTTGCAACCCTGGATAAAGAACTAAGAATATGAACAGGCCCAACAGGGTCATTCCACCTAAACATGCAAAAACTAGGGATCAAGACCCTTTCTCTTCTTGGTTTTCTAAACAGGGTTGTAGCTAGAAAATATAGGTGGAAGTAGTTTAGCTATAGATTTAAATTGGGTAAAGTTGTTGTATGCTACCCATAGGTCCTCGAGTAGTGATCGAGACCGTGAGGCCCGTTTTTAGCTCGTTATAAGCTAGATTAGCTCCTAGGTGAACGACTAGAACAGAAGCCTCCGGTATAACAAAGGTATGTACTTATAAGCAAACACCTTTTTAAGTTTGTTAAGCATCGGTCAGACTCGGCTAGTATGCACTCAAAAGACTTGATAAAATAACAAGCTACTCATTTGAGTTCAGATGAGGAGCTCATTTGAACTAACTAAATCTCATTCGAGTTCAAATTGAGATTAGCGACTGTGTCTAGTATTTTTACCTCACTTCCAAAAATTTGAAGGAAACTTGAGCACACAACTTCATCCCTTATTCGGACCCTGTCGTATACAAAAGTCAGGTCTTTCCACCCATCTCTCCCGCTTTCTGGTCCGAACATCGGGTGAGTGCAAAGAATGTCTGAATCCGGCGGCAGTACCTTCGAAAATATAACAGATAAGGGTCGAAGTGTATGAACCATATTCACTTTCAACTTGAATCTACTACAGTAATTTCTAAATTATGGTTGACTTGAATCAAGTAGTAGTATATGGTGTGGATTTACTGACTGAAACAGAAGCAAGAACTTGTTGTCCCTGTGAAGCGGGGTGAAATTAGATACATACTTGCAATAGAACTTGCTTTGGGTGTTCCTTGACCGAGAGCACATCCACAAAGAACGTCGGCCGTTTCAGACGGCGAAACGGTATTGATTTTACCACCTCTGATAGGGACAGAATCGATGTAGAGAGCATCACCACATCGTTTTCGGCCTCGAGAAACCCATCAATTTCCCTAGCAATTCGAAACCAGCAATCAATCTAATCTGCAAGATGAATAGATAGAAAGATATAGTATGTGTGTATGGCGAATATACCTGTAGAATGAGATACCCAGATGGGAACAGAGCTGGGAGTGGTCGGATCGAGAAGTGGCTGTGATGGTGTGGCCTTGTTTAATCATGGTTTTGGAGAGGAACTGTCCGAAGGGGCCGAAGCCTATTATGCCTATCTTGAGGGGTCTTGATGAGGAGGAGGTAGAAGAAGACATGGCAGAGAGAGAGAGAGAGAGAGTTACGGAACAAAGTTAAGAAAACGGCGCATTGACTTTGACGCTCTGTTTGTAACTTATGGAAAATGAAAGAAAAGAAAGGAAAATAAAATTTTTTTTTCAGGAGTTATTTGGTTCCTATGTCAGGGAAAGGAAAAGAAAAAAGAAGGGAAAAAAAAGAAGAAAGCTCTCATTTTCTTTCTATTTTCCTCCTGAAACCAAACAAGAGAAATTGATTTTTCTTATGGTTTCTTTTCATTTTCTTTCTATAACCAAACAAGAGAAAAAAATCTATTTTCTTCCTATTTCCCTCTCTTTTATTTTCCTTTTCTTTCTTTTCCTTTCCACAAGTTCCAAACAGAGCCTCAGAGGCTTATTCACTTTCCGTGGCCATGAGTCGAGATTAAATTCTTTACATCGGCGGTGGAAAGCCCCACTTTTCTACCACCATCTTTTTTGGTCCTACCTTATGTTTATTGTTAATCTGAACCGTTTATTTTGTAGACCTCACATAGTAGTGTATTCATGCAAAAAATAAACTTACATCGATAGCAGTATCAAAAATTGAATTTTGCTTTGTAAAATGGATAGTTTATCTTTATTATTATTGATAGAAATCAGATCGTCTATTTTATAAACTAAAATGTAAATTTGATATATCTATCATCTTTCGTTCAAGTTGATTTTTTGCATGGCAATGCTATATTTTGTGTCTTAAAATATGAACGGTTCATATCACAATAATAGACACTCAATAAGACTCATAATAAACGGTGGTGAAAAAGTGAGGTTTTACACCGGCGATGGATAGAATTTATTTTTGAGTCCTTATATGAAGTTTTTGCACTTGTGGTCCTTTTGGAGTTATAGGACCGTGAACTGGGAAAATTTTTTTAGTGCCGAACGGGTACCACGTGGTGTCGGTTCGAGGATCTAAGCCGTTCATTTCATTTTTGAACGCCTTAAATTTGGAGAGAGAATGAGAGAGAAAGTGTTGGGGTGAGAGGAGAGAGAGGATTTTAATCTGAGACTTCCAAAAGTGTATCGAATGGTTTGGATACGCAAAACGGATACCACGTGGACAATACCTGCTCCACACTGAAAAAATTCTCCTGAAGTGGATAGCAGTTACACGAGGGGCCCTCGTGCTTTCCGGACTTTTCAATTTTTCTTGGCATCTTTGAGTTGACCTTGACCTCTCTACACAGATCTTAGTACACGCATCTTACACAGATTTTTTTTTGGAGGGGCTCACAATGAATTTTATAAAGATGATTCGAACCGTTTATTTTTCTTAAAATAATTTTGAAAAATTTCCCTGTGAAAAATCAAGTAAATCCGATTGTCAATAAGTACTTTTTCAAAATTCATCAGGCAAAAAATATGAGCAGTTCAGATTATTTTTGTGGGACCCAAAATAAACCCCACAAAATTCTGTGCAAGATATATGTTGAAAGGTTTGTGTAGACATACTTTTCGAAAGTTTGGCACGGAGCTCATGGGATATCGTTCGCAGTTGGCTCGTTTTGTCGGGCAAATAAGGAGGGAAATTAGTTTCTACTAGTTGGTTTAAGTAATAATTGATGTCAGTGGAAATTACTTGGTTGCTCTCATTAAATTAGAACATTGAGAATACAAAAAAGGTTTGAGGAGCAATTTGGTCTTCCTCCCCACCTGGATTAGCTTATCCTAGGGAGAAGTAGGGCTGTCCAAGAAAAATCGAGAACCGTGAAACCGGTCCGGACCGAACCGATCCGTGCCTTTTGGATTTTGTCCGTGGATTAATGGTCCGGACACGGATTTGAAAATTAAAAAACCGTGAGATACGGATTAGGATTGAATTTTTATTTCAAAACCGTGGATTAACCGAATCGAACCGTGAGATATTTTTAAAAAAATAATATATATATATATATATGTGTGTGTAGTATTTATGAATAATTATAATTTTACTACATGTTATGAAATTTTTTTAACAATTTTACATTAATGTGACAATATATAAAATTCAAGGGGTAAAAATGGAATCTGGTTGCTAGAGCCTGGAATGAAGGAACCTGGACTGGAATGATGTTAGTATGGAATGATGTTAGTATGTAACAATGGCTAAAGGAAATCAGTGGATGTAACAATGGCTAATGAAATCTGGACTAAATTTTGGACTGAATTTTGAATTAGAAATTTGGAATGATATGTAATATAGTAGTTGAAGTAATTTTGTGTTTTTTAAGTGTTTGTGGAAGGAAATCCGTGGATAAAACCGGACCGAACCGCGACTAATAGTTCGGAATCCAAACCGAACCGTGAGACTTTTGGATTAGGATTGGATTACATTTTCTAAAAACCGTGAGATACGGATTAGGATCGGATTCATACGAATCCGATCCAATCCGGACCGTGGACAGCCCTAGGGGGAAGTGCGATTAGCTAAACCCCTCCAAAGAAATAAGCTCTCCCCCCTCCCATATCCCCTTCATTCTCCTTCTACCAAACACCACCTTCCTTCTCCCACTCCCTCCCTCCCTTACACAGTTAGACCCCAAACAAATAGGGCCAGTGTATGTCATTGATACGACCCTTTCGGTAGTCGTTGAAGTTTACCAAACGGCCGTCAAATTCAATTATTTATAAACCGGACTATGACTAACGATTTGCATAGTATAGTGAGAAAGTCCGAGTCGATCCACAGGGAGCTCAAATATAGCTTGTTCGGATTGTAGGTATTGTAAGGCGTTAAAGACGGCCAACTTTGTGATTTACTTCAAATAACGAAATTAAACTTGGACTGAAACTAAACTAAGATGGTCGAGTCAAAGGGATTGATTTATCCACGACTTAGCCATCAAATGGCTTCTTCATCTAACTCATGAGTGAACCGAAACCGTCCGGATTCCACTAGAAGAATTAAAAGCTGAAGACTACTTGTAACTTAACTCAAAGCTCTAATTCAAATTGAACTCATTTAACGCAAGTGAGAGACGAAAATAGATCGTTCGCACGCGTAGGATAATCAAGCACATAGCATAAGGCGATAGACTTCATTAATCAAAGAAGCCACCAACCCCATGATCAAAGCTAGACATCATGGGTTTAATTCATTCAAAACATTGAAATTAAGCTAAAGTTTAAACGAAACCATTTGAACGACAAATCCATCGGGTGAACCTCACCCCATGACCAAACGTATTAACTACTCACACATAGCAAAAAGACTAGAAATTATGCTAGGAAAGGAAAACATGATTAACCGATAAAAAAGGAAATAAACTTGATTTAAATGAAGATCCAACTAGTAGCTACAACATTAACAAACGAGAAAACATCAAAGCACTTAAACTTACTTGAGTTCTTGAAAGAAATGACAAGAAAAGCTTGAAAGACTAACCATGGAGTTCTTAGGAAATAAAAGACTTAAAGCATAAAAATCTACATCTATCTAGCTAATGGCCAATAATGGCTTACAAAGGTACTTATAGGCTTCACAAAATCAGCCAAAGAGTGGACAAAAATGCCCCCAAAATATCCCAAAAACCATCCAAAAGTGGAAACTTTCCATAAAAGGAAAGTTGAAATATTCAGCAAAATGTGCTGGTCGACGGGCAAAAGGTAGCGATACCTCAAAAACAAGGTAGCGCTACCTTCCTTATCTTTGGCCACTGGAGTCCAAGGTAGCGCTACCTCCAAAACGAGGTAGTGATACCTTTGCCTTGTTTCTGCAGAATTGGTTCAGCTTGGACTCCAATGCTTTGGCGTGTGCCCACGGCCTTCCATCGCTTCAATTCTTGATCAATGGGACTTAGCGGAGGTGTGCCTTGTGGCCTTGGACTCTCGGGTGCCCTCGAGGGCCATCCTCGATGCACTTGCTTGCTTTACGAAACCTTGGCACACCACATGACAATCTTGACCAACGGGTGGCCTCCAAGAAATCTTGCAACGCCGAAAGGCTTTAGCGGCCATGACGTGAGTACTAACGGGCACTTGAACTCCCGACTCATCCCGGAACGTCACTTGGCCTTCAAAACTGCCCTTTAAGCACATGTTTGACCTGAAAAGCTTACAAAAGATACCTTACGGGCAATATCGAATAAAACATTAACTTTATGAACATAAATACTACAAAACCAGGGACTTAAGCACCAAGAATCTACATTATTGGGTGCTCATCACACCCCCCAACTTAAACTTTGTTAGTCCCTAGCAAATTAAAGCAAAACATATTAACTAAGCTATGTAACCTTCCCGAAATGAAGATACAAAAACTATGCTCAATAACTACAACTTGGCAAGAGTCCGAAACACCCCTTCAAATCCGATCCTATGCAATCCACACACAAACATGCCATGAACTAGGATGAGCAAACTATGCCATATTAGAGCAGTCAAGCATGCATGCACCACAACAAGTGTCAACTCCAAAACTCACAAAGATACGCTCTTATTCAACTTTTCACTCAATGAGATACAAGATACATCCCATGACAAGCGCTAGCGAGTAAATGCAATAGCAAGAGACAAAATGCTACGCATGCTATAAAAGGAGCGCTTAGAACGAAAGGAAAGCTAATCATTCACAACTATGGAAAGACTAGGAATATCACAACTTAAGTAATAATAGATATCGACCATGCATCAAACGGAGTTAATAAGCGTACTAAAGATCAACGGAGGACTTTATTAGCTTATAACGACCTTGGATACAAAGAGAAAGGGACTACAAAAATGTAATGGCCATATACTTGTATGGTTCATCTACCCTTGGCCACTGCCAACCCTAAACTACCCAAGGCATGGCCACATATCGGCCAAACACCAAAGAAAGTTACGAAAAAGAAATAAAGAAAAACTACTACCACCGACTCCACCACACGTAGTCGTCATCCTCATCCGACTTCTCATGGTATTGAGCATCGAGCTCTCCCTTCATCATCGAACTCTTTCTCATCCGAAATGCATGTTAGCTCGGAGGTCAAACCAATCTTCTCATCATAGTATTCAACCCTCTTTCGAATATGCTTTTGCTCTTTATAGCATTTCTTTGATTTTTGTTTTCTTTGAGGAATAGGGTCATTTGAATTGAGATTTGTAATTAGAGAGATTGGAGCCAATTTTGAGGGCTTTGGAGAGGGAGATGAAAATTTGGGGCTTTAACATTTGTAGTGGGAGAGGAGAGATAATGAATCACATATCAATTCTTTGCCTTTTTACATCTCAACCACCTCAATCACATTCACACCACCCCCAAACTTCCTTGAGACATTGAAAATTATAGACACACAACCCTCCAAACATCCGGTTACCTAAATTTAAACAATGGAAGAGACTCGGACTATGGTTCAAAATAAGGATAAGGTGACTCTTATGTGGTTTAATCAAACAAAAATGCCTTGAATCATTTCCTAAGTACGCCAATAACTCCAACAAAATGCATAAAAGATATATACACTACTCAAGTATGAACAAAATATATTATTTATGCAAGTGAGGGAAATGAGAACAAAAAGCATGGGATGCTTAAGAAACGAATCTCTACTCTAGCGATGCACACTACTTGACTTGACTTTTAGGCTCAACTTGTTCATCAAAATTCATGTATATGCATGTGACATGGATTCAAACACATAACCAAATTCGATGGGATACGCAACTCTTGCCATTGACACAATTGAGCATAATTAAAGTATCTAACATATGAAATCACTACTAACAAGGGAAGATTGCAAGTAAAAGCAAAAAAATTAAAAATTTTAACGAAAACCATATGAGACAAGTCTCAACAACATAAATATAGCATATATATAACCCTTCCCCCAACTTAAACGATGCTATGTCCTCATAGCATGGAGAACAACAGTATTGAGAGGGAAAAGAACAAAAGATTGTACCTACGGGGGAATGTCAACCCCCGTATACCTCGACCAAGTTGGAGGCTTTCTTGTCATTGCGTCCTTTCATCATTAGAACTGCTTCCAAGGCTCACTCTTTCGGCTCCTCATGACGGAACCACCAGCTAGTCACACAGGGTCATGGTCAAGGCTTTATCGGACTAACAACCACGACACATAATCGCACCCATGCTTAGTGCTCCTGAATGCCTCATTCACCTTAACGTTAGACCCAAACCACCAAGGCTGGTGTGATAGCATGCTTACCATGCAAAAGATTTAAGAACCAACTACCTACTAAGAAGCAAATGACATTAGTACCACCCGGCTCGTGTTAGCCGGGCCCAAAAAACAGACAAGTAAAATAAAATCCACCAAATCGTCACGTGATTAAACGGGTATTACTTTTCTCCCCATTCCGCACTCAAAGTGTCGTAGAGTAAGTCATACAACAACTTTAAGCTCGAAATGGGTGGCTATACCGGACCATCAAAAACAAAATAGAAAAAACAAAAACAAAAAGTTAGAATGCCTAATTCAAACGTCTTCAGCCAAACGTGGATTCCGAACATTGATTGTGCCATTAAAAGCTATTACCATGAGCACATCACTCCACTTCAAAATCTTGGTTAAAAATTGAATGCGGCCATGCCACAAAAATAAATACTTGGAGTACCGCAATTGCCGAAGTCTTTTTAAAAACTTGAATTACACCAAGTGTACAGCCCAAATTAGATCAATTTTCAAATTGTTGAGAAATTCTACTATAAGAGGATTGTAACCCAAGCCAGCATCATCAACACCAAGAAAATCAATAAGTTCTATGATTGGTAACTTCTCAATATTAGGCCCACATGCATCTTGTTTTTCTAACAAAGAGGGTAAGGAATCTACCTCGCTATCCACTTCCTTATCGGGGAGAAGATCAAGGCACGGAGAATTCGAAGGGACAATTGTTGCTTCCATAGGCTCAAACTCTTCAAAGATTGGTTCATAAGCATCCTGTTTAGCCAACAAAGAATACAAGTAATCCACTTCGGCATCCATTTCCTTAGCGGTAAGAGGTTTTGCCAACGGATCTTCATAGTAGATACCCGATGAGTCAAGCATGGTCATCTCGTGAACAAGAAGTAATCCTCCGGGGAAGTATCAAGATACGGGAGATCGGAAGAGACAATTTTAGCGGTGAAGCATTTCTCCTCCGTATCATCACAAAAAGGAGGATCCATAAAAGGAGAATTTTGGACCTCACTTTCATCAATAGGCTCATCACTCCATGTAGACTCTAAGGAGCTGTCATAATCTAAAATAACATTTTCGAACATTTGAGTTGGAACCTTGGAAATGTTTAACAAAAATCCGAGATTGTAAAGTTTGAGCCAATCGATCAAAGAAATCTAAGGCTTCAACGGGGTCTTTATCAAACAGTTTATCATCGCATAACACATCTATGAAAGCATGACTCTTTTGAGAAAGTCCATCATAAAAATAGTTAGCAACTTGAAAATTTTCAAAGCCATGATTTGGGACCGCAATGAGCAAATCCTTGAATCTTTCCCAACATGCATAAAATGACTCATTCTCTCTTTCAACAAAGGTTTGAATTTGCTTCTTATGAACCCACGTATAAAAAATGGGAAGGAACTTTTTGTAGAATTCATTTAGCAAATCAACCCAAGTTAGCACAGACTGAGGGTTCAAGGAATTGAGCCAAGTGTTGGCACTATCCCTTAAAGAGAGAGAAAAGAATTTCACCCATGCAGACTCTGATTTCACAATGGCACCAAGGGTACCAAGTTTGCCTTTGAAAGCCGCAACATGTTTGTAAGGGTGTTCATGCTCCATGCCATGGAAACGGGGCAACAAATTGGAAAATGTCATTTGTATCCTAAATACATTGACAGCAGGAGCGGTGGGAGCAATGATGCAAGGATATGGATAAGTATAATTGGGATATGAGTATTCCCACATAGTCATGGGGACTATTTCCCCATTTGCCACCGCTATTCGATTAGATAGACAAGACATAAAGTAAACAGGCTAGAGGGGCTATGCCGCCACCTCTTTTCTCAAAAGAGTGCCATGGGATTATGCCACCACCACGATATATAAACAATAAAAGAAAAGGCAATCCATACTTAATCTAGCTTCGTTACACCTCAGGTTTGATATGAAGATCGGTTAGAGGTATCCGCTAGACTATGTATAAGTTGCACAAAATAAAATAAAGCGGGATACTTACAATGGTTTGTCGAACCTCCAAACAAGCTAAAATAAGAATTCCCCGGCAACGGCGCCAAAATTTGATACTACTCTTTCGATAGTCGTTGAAGTTTACCAAACGGCCGTCAAATACAATTATTTATAAACCGGACTATGACTAACGATTTGCATAGTATAGTGAGAAAGTCCGAGTCGATCCACAGGGAGCTCAAATATAGCTTGTTCGGATTGTAGGTATTGTAAGGCGTTAAAGACGGCCAACTTTGTGATTTACTTCAAATAACGAAATTAAACTTGGACTGAAACTAAACTAAGATGGTCGAGTCAAAGGGATTGATTTATCCACGACTTAGCCATCAAACGGCTTCTTCATCTAACTCATGAGTGAACCGAAACCGTCCGGATTCCACTAGAAGAATTAAAAGCTGAAAACTACTTGTAACTTAACTCAAAGCTCTAATTCAAATTGAACTCATTTAACGCAAGTGAGAGACGAAAATAGATCGTTCGCACGCGTAGGATAATCAAGCACATAGCATAAGGCGATAGACTTCATTAATCAAAGAAGCCACCAACCCCATGATCAAAGCTAGACATCATGGGTTTAATTCATTCAAAACATTGAAATTAAACTAAAGTTTAAACGAAACCATTTGAACGACAAATCCATCGGGTGAACCTCACCCCATGACCAAACGTATTAACTACTCACACATAGCAAAAAGACTAGAAATTATGCTAGGAAAGAAAAACATGATTAACCGATAAAAAAGGAAATAAACTTGATTTAAATGAAGATCCAACTAGTAGCTACAACATTAACAAACGAGAAAACATCAAAGCACTTAAACTTACTTGAGTTCTTGAAAGAAATGACAAGAAAAGCTTGAAAGACTAACCATGGAGTTCTTAGGAAATAAAAGACTTAAAGCATAAAAATCTACATCTATCTAGCTAATGGCCAATAATGGCTTACAAAGGTACTTATAGGCTTCACAAAATCAGCCAAAGAGTGGACAAAAATGCCCCCAAAATATCCCAAAAACCATCCAAAAGTGGAAACTTTCCATAAAAGGAAAGTTGAAATATTCAGCAAAATGTGCTGGTCGACGGGCAAAAGGTAGCGATACCTCAAAAACAAGGTAGCGCTACCTTCCTTATCTTTGGCCACTGGAGTCCAAGGTAGCGCTACCTCCAAAACGAGGTAGTGATACCTTTGCCTTGTTTCTGCAGAATTGGTTCAACTTGGACTCCAATGCTTTGGCGTGTCCCACGGCCTTCCATCGCTTCAATTCTTGATCAATGGGACTTAGCGGAGGTGTGCCTTGTGGCCTTGGACTCTCGGGTGCCCTCGAGGGCCATCCTCGATGCACTTGCTTGCTTTACGAAACCTTGGCACACCACATGACAATCTTGACCAACGGGTGGCCTCCAAGAAATCTTGCAACGCCGAAAGGCTTTAGCGGCCATGACGTGAGTACTAACGGGCACTTGAACTCCCGACTCATCCCGGAACGTCACTTGGCCTTCAAAACTGCCCTTTAAGCACATGTTTGACCTGAAAAGCTTACAAAAGATACCTTACGGGCAATATCGAATAAAACATTAACTTTATGAACATAAATACTACAAAACCAGGGACTTAAGCACCAAGAATCTACATTATTGGGTGCTCATCAGTCATCGTTTGGTTAAAGTGGGAATGGAGAGAAGTAATATAAAACAAAATAAAGATTAGCCAACACTTCTACCATCTATCCCTCTCCATGGCTCATGCTATTGTCTAATACTCCATAGGAGAGATAATGAGTCGCTCTCAAACGTGCTCTAATTGGAGTTGATCACGAGCCGATCTTGAGTAGCTTTATTTTTTTAAACATCAATCCTACCATGCCTATAGGATAAGGAAATACATTAGTAGTGGTGTTGTTTTTCTATAGGGATGTAACAACAGCCGAAAATGAGGATTGGGATGCCATACATTTCAGGAAATATCGATTCAGTAGGCGTAAAATTATAAAATACAAGACTGAACTTAGTAAATAAGCACAACAGCAGACACCAATATAGGCAAAATGGTAGACATCAAATACCAAAGAAGTTTACCCCTGAAAGAAAATACTACCAAGAAGGCATGAAGTTGAGCAGATAGCAAGAATCAACTCACAAGAAGTTTGAAAGCCGATTCTAGCTCTATGCGCATACATATGCCACATGAAAGGGACGTACCTTTTGCGAACCTGTTAGTACCACCGCCACATCCGAATTGAAAATTGCAAACAAATTTCAATATGTCTTGAAGTACAAGCGCCAACCACAACAACTCTGCCAGCATCACTGGGAATTACCCTTAGGAGTTGGGACACGACACAGATGCAATATGTAAGTTTCATTTTCATTTTACCGGATCCTGTCCCTTCGCATTAGTAGTGTTTGGAAACTTCTTCCACAGGCTAGCATTCTCATGCAAATATGCCTTCAAGAATCTTTTTAAAGTTGCAAATGCTTATGTTGTATGGTACATAGTCTATCTCCTTTACTAACTTGTACAGTTTCCCTGACCTGAATTCTCTATGTCTGATCCATGCGTATGCTTGTGTATCAATTTACTTCTCGTCTTCAAACACGTATCTTTTTAAGTTATAACAACATGCTATATCACCGAGGCGATGCTGCTTCTATAATTTCTATCTCCTAAGCAGTATCGAACAAATTTGAATAGAATAAAAAGAAAGAGCAAGGAAGGAAAGAAGAGGGAATTTTTTTTAATTATCTTGTACTGTATATAGTTTAAATACTTCCAGGAGTTGATGTATTGGTTTGTTATCACTTTGCTTAATTTTTACACTCTGTTTTTTGACAGACCCTGTGGGTTATGGGGACCCGATTATGGCCGTCTTGCCATCTTTCCACGACATCGAGTGAATTCCATTTCCAGCTGTGGTTAAATTTTCTGTCACTTCCGTTGGTGAGCGCCAAGGTTTGCATTCTACTTTCACAAATCATTCGCAGTTCTTCCTTCTTATGCCTCCTTGCATCTTTGCAATTTGGGGAGACAAAGCTTGTACTGTAAACTTGCTATTTGTGAGAAATAGACCCCATGTCCGGAAATAACTGAATACACGTTACAAAATGAGAAGTTTAATCACTTGTATTAGCTATGTTTCTGTATGTTAGTGAAGCCATAGGTAACTGGAATTACTAAGGATCTGTTCCGTATAGTTTTTGTTTCCTGTTTCTCCGTTTCTGTTCACAGAAAAATTTGAATGCTGTGAAGAAGATCATGTTCGATAAAAGTGTGCAAGTTCATAATAGGAGTTGTATTACGGGAAAATGATGGTCCAAGACGTGTTTTGATAATTAATACCCACTAAGGACATGCTGAGAACATATGTTAATGAGCAAAATGTCCTTGGCGGGTATTAATTATTAAAACACGTCCTAGACCGTCATTTTCCCCTCGTATTACTCCAAAACAGAGCTGCTCCAATGTAAAGTTCCCCATTGCAGGGATACCGGACCACAATAGACACGAAAATGTTATAGCCTCTTATTATTACATGCATAAATTCCTAGATAGGCTTCCAGAAGATTGCATACACTAGGTCTCAATTTTAGAAACTTCCTAACAACCATGCACGTACATCGTAGAGCTCGGAGATATATTCATGATAGGGCACGTCGTTCTAGGAATCTTAGCTCATATTATGGTTCGAGCTATAGTAATGATCCAACTACGTATGTTGCACTTTCCTTGTATTCAGAAAACAGTCACAAGAATTGTATAAATGTGAGGTTTGATGCAAAGGAGGACAGGTTATTAGTGTAACATTATTATCAGCGTCTCTTCAGTTGTAGTGTCATAATTAATCATAACTTTTTCACAAATAAGCCATTATCATTTCCATACATAAATGCCCATAGATGACATGCCAAAATCATTCCATAAACCAACTTCCTTTCAAAATGTAAATCCAAGAGGTCACAACCTTTCATAAGTAGCAAAAGAAAGGAAGGAGATAAGTGTTTTTACATTCACCTAGAGTCAAAAGATGTATAAATAAAGTTACATTTTTCATCTTCAAAATATTATAAAACAAGATGTTAAAGTAACTCTTAAAAGATAAGCTTTCAAAAGATGTCTGGTCATGCACATCAAGCACTCTATGCTATGAACCTTAGTTGGTATCTGAAAATGAAAGGGTTGAGCAAACACGTGCCCAGTAAATTTTTTTTCCCAACAAACTCTATATGCATATGAGATCAAATGAGCTTAGAAAATCCTAACATGAGCAATGACATTTTGAATAAAATAAGAACATAATGCATCACCATAAATTAGAAACCAAAGAACTCACGCACCCGCACACACCATTATTTAATCTCAATTCCCATCAACCATATTTATGCCCCTCCACGAAATTAATTATTGGCCCCATCTCCTAATATACAAGTCCACTAACCCTAAAGCTTACACTCAATAATATTAACTCTAAAAATTCATAGAAAAAAAATCTCAATAACACGTGGGTCCCCAACAAACACGTCCACGGCAAACAAAATTATTCATTATAATATGACGTAACAATAACATTACATAAAATAAATTAAAATTAGGTACTGGTTTCTACACGTGGGAGCCACTTAGATCAAGCTCCTCGTTCATCCTATCTTGCAGCTTCTGTTTAACCTTCTCAAGAGCAACTTCTAGGTTCTTCAACTGTAAAATGATTTACCTTTGCAATCTTAGTATCCATATTCAGCATCATTTTCAAACACTATGGTATCTGTTTAGAGGATAAGAACAGTTTCCTACCTCTTGTTTAGCAAACCTGTTACGGATCAAAACTGCTCCTCATTGTGCTTTCTTTCTGCCATAAACCCATGTTAGTGTACATCGTCATCGTGGCTACTTTAGGTTCTGTTTGGTTGCTCAGACTCAAGAGTTACGAGGAGAAAGACCGATCTTACCAATTTAACCAGGGTCTCGAAGTTTTTGGTATCTATAGACGTAGACTCAACCGCCATTTCGGACAAGGTCCTGCCAATCACCGAAGTCCCACGATTGAATTTGTTCTGTAGTTTGTTCTTTAGGTAATTAGATGGGGAAAACAATATTGTAATACCTGGCAATTGTGTGTGTGAGAAATTGACTTCTAGCAGCTAGTTTGTCATGCTCTTCACAAGACATTTCCAGCATTTTGCAACCCTGGATCAAGAACCAAGTATATGAACAGGCCCAACAGGGTAATAACGAGGTACTCATTCGAGTTCAAATTGAGATTAGTGTCTTGATTAGTGATTGTGTCTAGTATTTTACCTCACTTCCAACTTCATCCCTTATTCGGACCCTGTCGTATACAAAAGTCAGGTCTTTCCACCCATCTCTCCCGCTTTCTGGTCCGAACATCGGGTGAGTGCAGAGAATGTCTGAATCCACCGGCAGTACCTTCGAAACACGTATGCATGCAGATATCTATATAATAAAACAGAAGGGTGTTTAGGAATATTCTTAAAAAACATTCTCTCTCAACAGTTTAGATTTCTCCCTGACACAAATTTTATCTACCCATATAAACAAATTCAACGGTCTAGATTTCTTTACCCTTCACATACAAACTAATGACACGTTTTGTAAATAGCGTGCAATTCTAGGACTTAAAATCCTGAGGCTAACTGTTCAATAATGGAAAACTACTATACTGAGCTTATTGATTGAGGCACGAATGGTGGGGATAAAAAGAAATCTTTTTTTTTTCCTTAAAAAAATGAAGGAAACCTAATTTGATATTTATTGTAAAGACTAGTGCTTGCTCCTGCCTACGGCACTACTCATCCCTGTTGGAATTATCCGCACCTATGGCACTTGTTAGTTAGTGGCTCAAAACACTAAATCGCCATCGCTGAAATGAGGATAGAGTTTGACAATGCCCAACAAAAACAGAGAGAGAGAGAGAGTCACGAAGAAATCGCTATTGCTGAAATGTTTTGTAAATAGCGTAAATAGCGTGCAATCCTAGGACTTAAAATCCCGAGGCTAACTATTCAATAATGGAAAACTACTGTACTGAGCTTATTGATTGAGGCACGAATGGTGGGGATAAAAGGAAATCTTTTTTTTTTTCCTTAAAAAACTGAAGGAAACCTAATTTGATATTTATTGTAAAGACTAATGTTTGCTCCTGCCTACGGCACTACGCATCCCTGTTGGAATTGTCCGCGCCTATGGCACTTGCTATCTAGTGGCTCAAAACACTAAATTGCCATCGTTGAAATGAGGACAGGGTTTGACAATGCCTAACAAAAACAGAGAGAGAGTCACGAAGAAATCGCCATTGCTGAAATGAGGACAGGGTTTGAGTGATTCAAATTTTGAAGCCCTTGAAATCGAGAAACGTATTCCACACACCATATTAATTTTATATTAATTTCATTCTCACTATTCATCCTGTAATTTTGAACACACATCAAAAAAATGAGAGTCAAATAAATGGTGTTACAACCGGTAGAAACTTGTTAAATAAAAAACTAACTATTTTTTCACTTTCCGAAAAATCTGCCAGTATAGCCCATAGTCTCCATACCAATATTTTGATGGAAATATATTTTAAAGAAAAGAGCATAAAAGTAAAAAAAAATTATATACTATATGTATTGAACGCAACGAAAAATCTATTTTAGATGTAAGCCTAGTATCTATATCCCATGTGATGGAAAATGTGTTTTTCATGCAAACTTAAGCTAAAGCTTATGTGGCTACGGTAATATGTGTTTTTTCATGCAAGCTTAAGCTACGGCAATTGTCTATCTCTTTAAAAAATAAATCTATCATTTTAACTAAAGGTAAAGCTTCAAAGACAAAGTTTGAGAAATCCAATCCAAAAAATAAATCTTATACCTATGCAATATGGTTGTTGGAAGAATTTTTCGATTACTCCAACTCCCAATTATAACCCAACGCTAAGAACTGACCGAAAAAAGAAGAGAATTAACCATGGGTAGAGGACAAAGAACTGATACCCATACCTGTGTAAGAGAACCGGAGAGAAGGCGAGGGTTAAGGAGACATGAAAGAAAACTGGAAAGAAAACGTTTAGGGAGAGAAAAAAAAATAAACGCCAAAGACTATATTGCTAAAAAATCAGCAATCAAAAATTATTGCAAAAAATCAAGTTTCCCGTAAAAATCTGTCACCAAAAAATCTGTCATTATCTCCCAATAAAATTAGTCGGTTTATTGTATGTATTTAAACGCAAAACTTTTCAAAAATCAATACATCAAATTTTTCCAAAAATTCTCCCTCGCCTATTAATCAGTTGACGTATATAGTGTTGATTTTACAAATTTGTTGAAATTACCCTTTCTATTGGGAGACGTTTCCAATATAAGCCCCAGGATTGCACGCTATTTACAAAACATGCCATTAATTTGTATGTGAAGCGCAGAGAAATCTGGACTGTTGGATTTGTTTGTATGGGTAGATAAAATTTGTGTCAGGAAGAAATCTAAACCGTTGAGAGAGAATATTCTTTAGGAATATTCCCAAAAACCGTTCTGTTTTATTAGATAGATGGGTAAAATTTAGTTTCTCATTTCCTTAAAGTACACCATATTGATTTACATAAGTTTCCTATCTTAAGAAAGAAGTTATTGGATAATCTATGAATTTTTTTGAATTTAAAATATACGAATCTTTTTTAATTTGAAATCTATAAATCTTTCCAAACCATATCTTTGAGATTTCTCTCTACTTACCTACTTTTATACATGGCTATCCAAATAGAAATGGAAATTCAAAATCATTTCAGTCTACCGAATAAAACTCTACACTCACTTTTCAGAGAAAGAGAGAGAAGTACCATGGAGTAGTTATTTTTGCATCGAAGGTTAGATTCCATTGGTCCAAGGTTAGATTCCATTGGTCCTTTTCCATTTGATTCGGCTCACTCCATGTGTGTAGTGGGCAATATCTGCCGTTCAATTAGCGATGAACAATTTGGATCAACGTACACATAAAATAAGCATTTTACATTTAAGTTCAGTTCAAATTATCTGGACTGTTGGCTACCTATTCTCAGTGTTCCTCATTGTATTTGTTTGAACTTTAATACTTTAGATTGCAATAGAATTTTTGGTACTGCATGCTACAAGGGTGTATGCTTTGCCGGAAGTTTAATATTGACTCAGTGCTTCTGTCGGTACAGCTCTCTTCGAAACTAGAAAACCTATTTATTAGTGAATACGAGTTTCTACATTGTGTTTTATTTGTTTACTAACAAAGATTCTTTTGATCAAAAGCATAAGTTTTAGGGATAAACAAATGGATGAAACGGAGTAGAATCTGTGCATTTATTTTTAGCTTCCAAGAGTTTTTTGTTTTTGGTAAGTTTTCAAAAGTTATCTTGATCATTAGAATTAAACTTTACTATCTCTCTCATTGTATGGCTTTGAGCTTATTATATTTTTTCTTTCTTGGTTGCATCCATTGTGTAGGAAGTTGTTGACTTAACAGGGAAGGAATTTATTGGTGGATTGAAGGAGGAGGTAATATTGTTGTTGGTTTAATAGGTAGTCTGTTGCGGATAAAAAAAAAGTATTTTGTTCATAATTTATGAACATGACACGGCGTAATAAAATTTACATCGACTTCTATGTTGTTAAATGCAGAGTACTTGCTGATGTGTTTAGATTTTTTCTGATTTCGTTGATGTAGAGCACTAATTGATGTGCTCCTTGGTTTTAACTTTTTACCTGGTATTTACTGAAATTTCATAAACAAATTGATTGTTCTTTGTATCTAACTTAAATGTATAGTTAGGAGAGTGCCGTAAACACGAGTAATTCTCTTTCGTGCCACTAAGAAAAGGATCACATACTACACACTAATGAATTGATTTAGTGTTTTGAGCCACTAGTGAGCAAGTGCCGTAGGTATGGACAATTCCAACTGGGATGCGTAGTGCCGTAGGCACAGGTAAGCACTAGCAGATAAATATAACAGATAAGAGTCAAAGTGTATGAACCAAATTCACTTTCAACTTGAATCTATTAATTTCTAAATTGTGGTTGACTTGAATCAAGTAGTAGTATATGGTATGGATTTACTGACTGAAACAAAAGCAAGAATTCGTTGTCCCTGTGAAGCGGGTGAAATTAGATGCATGCATACTTGCAATATAACTTGTTTTGGGTGTTCCTTGACCGAGAGCACATCCACGAATAGCGTCGGCCGTTTCAGACGGTGAAACGGTATCGATTTTACCACCTCTGATAGGGACAGAATCGATGTAGAGAGCATCACCACATCGTTTTCGGCCTCGAGAAACCCATCAATTTCCCTGGCAATTCGAAACCAGCAGCAATCAATCTGTGAGATGAATACATATAAAGAAATACTTATGTGTGTAGTGGTGAATGAACATACCTGTAGAAAGAGATACCCAGATGGAAACAGAGCTGGGAGTGGTCGAATCGAGAAGTGGCTGTGATGGTGTGGCCTTGTTTAATCATGGTTTCGGCGAGGTACTGTCCGAAGGGGCCGAAGCCTATTATGCCTATCTTCAGGGGTCTTGATGAGGAGGTAGAAGAAGACATGGCGCAGAGAGAGAGAGAGAGAGAGAGTAACAAAGTTTTTGCAGAGGTAACAAACTATTACGGAACAAAGTTTCCCAATTTATTCACATTCCGAGGTCACCAACCATGAGTCGTTTGTGGGAAGCTTTTGCAGTTGTGGACCGTGAACTGGATAGCATTTGTTTTTTTGATTTTCTTGGCATCTGTGTGTGTTGTGTGTGTGTGTGGTGGGGGTGGCACAAATGATTTTGTAAAGGTTTGCGTAAAAATCAAGTCAATCGGTTGGTAAGTGCTTTTCTAAAATTCTTAGGCTGCTGGTTTGCCTGCGAATTTTGAAAAAGCATTTATCAATATTGGATTGACTTGATTTTTTACGGAAATCTTTACAAAATCATTTTAAGAAAGATGAGCAGTTCATATAATCTTTATAGGACCCAAAATAGGCACCACAAAATAATCAGTGCAAGAAATGTTTTGAAAGGTTTGTGCAGACAGTCTTTTTGAAAGTTTGGCATGGAAGTCCAGGGATATCGTTGGCAGCCGGCTCGTTTTGTCGGGCGGATAAGGAGGGAAATTAGCTTATACTTGGTTTGAGTAATAATTGATGTGAGTGGATAAGAGTAGGTGGATAAGAGTGGACGATGTACGAAATTACTTGGTTGCCATCATTAAATTATAACATTGAGTATAAAAAAAAACGTTTGAGTAGCAATTTGGTCTTTCTCCCCACCCGGATTAGCTTATCCTAGGGTGGGGAGCGATTAGCTAAGCCCCCTTCAAAGAGATAAGCTCTCCTCCCCTCATTTATCCCCTTCCTTCTCCCACAACCAAACACCACCTTTCTTCTCCCTCTCCCTCCCTCCTTTAGACCCCCAACAAATAGGCCCAGAATATGGCATCTTTTGGTTAAAGTGGGAACTGAGATAAATAACAGTAACACAAAATAAAGATTAGCTAACACTTCTACCATCTATCCCTCTCCATGGCTCATTCTATTGGCTAATATACTCCATAGGAGAGACTAATTATTTCAAAAGATAATGAATGCATTATATAATTTAATTTTGACCTATGACAGATAAATGAGAAGAACCAGCCGAAGTTTTTTTTTTTTTTTTTTTGGTTTTGGTAATTAAAGTTGATTGTTCAAGTTTGGTTTGACATTTAACGAGCTTCAAAAATATTAAGCTTGACTTTGTTGTGGAGGTTGATCGCGAGCCAACTTGAGTATCTTAATTGTTTTAGACATCATAAGCTGAATGAGCAAACTAGCGGCTCATTCAAGCTCGTTTTGAAAGTTTGACAAACTTCAAAGATATATTCGAGCTTGGTTAAATTGGTTCACACAACAAATCGATTTTGAACAAGCTTTTAACCAGCATACACTGAACTCAGACTTGAGTATTTTGGTTTGTTCATCAATCCTACCAAGGGAAAAAAATTCAAGCACCAGAGTAAGCAATCTCGGAAAACCGGCCACATATTTCCAAAGCTCCTGATGCCTAGAGGATAAGGGAAATCCTCCTACATTAGTAGCGTTCCTGTTTCTTACAGCCGAAATGAGGATTGGGAAGCCATACATTTCAGGAAATCGATTCAGTAGGTGTAAAATTATGAAGTACAAGACTGAACTTAGTAAATGAGCGCAGTAGCAGACACCAAATAGGCAAAATAGTAGACATCAAGTTTACCCCTAGAAACAAAATCCTACCAAGAAGTTGAACAGATAGCATGAATCAACTCACAAGAACTTTGAAAGCTGGTTCTAGCTCTATGTAAAAGAACATTCCGCTCTATGAGCATACAAATGCCATGTGTTAGGGATAAAAGTTTCCCTAACATTTATTATCCAATGGGTAAGAAATAAAGGTGACAAATATGATTTAGAAATGTCTAGTCAAATGAATATACACACACATACATACATACATATATATAATACTACTTTTGGTCCAAAGGGTTCTATTAGGGTTTGGAAGGTTCATAAGGTTCAAGGAGGTTCAAAAGGGCTCATCTAGGGTTAGGAGAAAGTAACTAGATGAATTGGTAGTTAGGTTTCTCCAACTAATTTGTTAGAAGCTAACTATACTTGCCAAGTAGGATTTCTAGTTAAGAAATATACTTTTCAGACTTTATTGCAATCACTAGAAAAATATACTAGTGGTTTTATAAGCACACTTGTCTTTAGAAAATGACTAGATCGCCCGGTGTGATGTAATTTAATTTTATAAGTCTTAAATCTAATTTTTTGACGGATTATTAAAATTTTAAAAAAAAAATTTATAAAGCAATCCAAGAACAAATAAAGGATTTCGAATATTACAACGAGATTTTTATTTACTAAAAATCGGAGTTGTTACAATGTAAGTTTCATCATCATTTGACCGGATCCTATCCCTTCACATTAGTAGTGTTTGGAAACTTCTTCCGCAGGCTAGCATTCTCATGCAAATATGCCTTCAAAATCTTTTTAGAGTTGCAAATGCCTATATTGTATGGTACATAGTCCGTATCATTTTGGAAAGAAAATGGAAATTTTTTTTTTTTTTAATTATCTTGTACTGTAGTTTAAGTACTTCCAGGAGTTGATGTATTGGTTTGTTATCACTTTGCTTAATTTTTACACTCTGTTTTTTGACAGACCCTGTGGGTTATGGGGACCCGATTATGGCCGTCTTGCCATCTTTCCACGACATCGAGTGAATTCCATTTCCAGCTGTGGTTAAATTTTCTGTCACTTCCGTTGGTGAGCGCCAAGGTTTGCAGTCTACTTTCACAAACCATTCGCAGTTCTTCCTTCTTAATTCTTGTGCCTCCTTGCATTCACAGAAAAATTTGAATGCTATGAAGAAGATCATGCTCGATAAAAGTGTGCAAGTTCATAATGGGAGTTGTATTGCTCCAAAACAGAGCTGCTCCAATGTAAAGTTCCCCATTGCAGGGATACTGGACCACAATAGACGCGAAAATATTATAAGCCCCTTATTATTACATACGTATAATAAATTCCTAGACAGGCTTCCAGAAGATGACATGCCAAAGTTATTCCATGAACCAACGTCCTTTCAAAATGTAAATTCAAGTGGTCACAACCCAATATTTCATAAGTAGCCAAAGAAAGGAAGGAGATAAGTGTTCTTACATTCATCTAGTGTCAAAAGATGTATAAATAAAGTTGCATTTTCATCTAAAAAACATCATTAAACAAGATGATAAAGTAACTCTTCAAAGATAAGCTTTCGAAAGATGTCTAGCCATGCACATCAAGCACTCTATGCTATGAACCTTAGTTGGCATATGAAAATAAAAGGGTTGAGCAAACACGTACCAAGTAGAAAAAAATTTCGACAAACTCTATATGCATGTGAGATCAAATGTGCTTAGAAAATCCTAACATGAGCAATGACATTTTTGAATAAAATAAGAACATAATGCACCACCATAAATTAGAAACCAAAGAACTCACACACACGCACACACTATTATTTAATCTCAATTTCCCATCAACCATATTTATGGCCCCTCCATGAAATTAATTATTGGCCCCATCTCCTAATGTATTACAAGTCCACTAACCCTAAAGCTTACACTCAATAATAATTAACTCTAAAAGTTCATAGAAAAAAAATCTCCATAACATGCGGGTCCTCAACAAACTCGTCCACGGCACACAAAATAATTCATTATAATATCACGTAACAACAACATTACATAAAATAAATTAAAATTAAGCAAGGGTTTCTACACGTGGGAGCCACTCGGATCAAGCTCCTCGTTCATCCTATCTTGCAGCTTCTGTTTAACCTTCTCAAGAGCGACTTCTAGGTTCTTCAACTGTAAAATGATTTACCTTTGCAAACTTAGTATCCATATTCAGGATCATTTTCAAACACTATGGTGTCTATTTAGAGGATAAGAACAGTTTCCTACCTCTTGTTTAGCAAATCTGTTATGGATGAACAACCCGCTAAAAAGATCAAAACTACTCCTCATTGTGCTTTCTTTCTGCCATAAACCCATGTTAGTGTACATCGTCATCGTGGCTACTTTAGGTTCTGTTTGGTTGCTCAGACTCAAGAGTTATGAGGAGAAAGACTGATCTTACCAATTTAATCAGGGTCTCAAAGTTTTTGGTATCTATAGAGGTAGACTCAACCGCCATTTCGGACAAGGTCCTGCCAATCACCCAAGTCCCATGATTGAATTTGTTCTGTAGTTTGTTCTTTAGGTAATTAGATGGGGAAAACAATATTGTGATACCTGGCAATTATGTGTGTGAGAAATTGACTTCTAGCAGCTAGTTTGTCATGCTCTTCACAAGACATTTCCAGCATTTTGCAACCCTGGATCAAGAACCAAGTATATGAACAGGCCCAACAGGGTAATAACGAGTTACTCATTTGAGTTCAAATTGAGATTGGTGTCTTGATTAGTGATTGTGTCTAGTATTTTTACCTCACTTCCAAAAATTTGAAGGAAACTTGAGCACACAACTTCATCCCTTATTCGGACCCTGTCGTATACAAAAGTCAGGTCTTTCCACCCATCTCTCCCACTGTCTGGTCCGAACATCGGGTGAGTGCAAAGAAGGTCCAACTCCGGCGGCAGTACCTTCGAAACATACAACGCATACATGCAGATATGCATAAATAATAACAGATACATATAACTCAGTCGATAGAAATCAAACCAGTTTTCTGCATATAAAGTGCTGAACAGAATAAGATAGTTGAAGTGTATGAACCAAATTCACTTTCAAAACTTAGAATCTAATTTCTAAATTATGGTTTTGACTTGAATCAAGTAGTACTATATGGTATGGATTTTACTGAAACAGAAGCAAGAATTCGTTGTCCCCGTTAAAGCGGGTGAAATTAGATACATACTTGCAATAGAACTTGTTTTGGGTGTTCCTTGACCGAGAGCACATCCACGAAGAGCGTCGGCTGTTTCAGACGGTGAAACGGTATCGATTTTACCACCTCTGATAGGGACAGAATTGATGTAGAGAGCACCACCACATCGTTTTCGGCCTCGATAAGCCCATCAATTTCCCTGGCAATTCGAAACCAGCAATCAATCTGCAAGATAAATAGTTGGAAAGATATACTGTGTGTGTGTGTATGGCGAATATACCTGTAGAAAGAGATACCCAGATGGGAACAGAGCTGGGAGTGATCGGATCGAGAAGTGGCTGTGATGGTGTGGCCTTGTTTAATCATGGTTTTGGAGAGGAACTGTCCAAAGGTGCCGAACCCTATTATGCCTATCTTCAGGGGTCTTGATGAGGAGGTAGAAGACGACATGGCGCAGAGAGAGAGAGAGAAGAGGAGGGAGTAACTATTACGGAACAAAGTTTCCCCCTTTATTCACTTTCCGAGGTCACCAACCATGAGTATGGAGAAATTATTCCGTGCCCTTGGGGCAACACGTGTCCTTGCCCCGCACATCCGAGCCGTCCGTTCGGTACCCGGACGGCTCGGATTTAGTGAGAGAAAAGAGAGAGAAAGGAGGAGAAAGGATGTTTTGTTCTCGTCCATTCAACACCCGAACGGACAGCTCGAATGTGCTCAAGAGGCACCACGTCAGCTCCTGCCTCAGAGGCAAGGAATAATTTCTCATGAGTATGTGAAGCTTTTGCAGTTGTGGACCGTGTTTTTTTGTTTTTCTTGGAATCTGTGTGTGTGTTGTGTGGTGGGGGTGGCACAAATGATTTTGTAAAGGTTTCCGTAAAAATCAGTCAATCGGTTGGTAACTACTTGGAGCATCCGAAATGAGAATAATTAAAATTAATAATTAAAATGTGTCACGTCAGCATTTGATTATTTATTTAGTTCATAATTAAACTTAACAACTTATACCTCCATATTGGTTATTTTACATCTTTAACCAAAAAAATCCCACAATACACAATGCACGTATGTCCAATCGCAAACGAGTTTCAATCACGCACCCGACCACATCAAATTATTCGTCTCGATGTGACGATTCCAATGTGAGGTGTTTTAAAATTATTGAGTTTTGAGTTTGGTTATTGGGTTTGGTTATTGAGTTTTGGTTATTGGTAAATGTTGTTAAATTTGGTTATGGAATGTATGAAATTTGGTTATTTGCTAAAAAACTTGTAATTTTGCTTATTACAATGTGAGGTATTTTTCGAACATCGTTATTAAATTTGTTTATCTACACCTATTTGTTTATTACACTGTAGATGCTCTTATTTTTTAGGGAAATCTTTACAAAATCATTTTAAGAAAGATGAGCAGTTCAGATCATTTTTGTGGGATCCAAAATGGACTCCACAAAAAAAATCAGTGCAGAATATGTGTTGAAAGGTTTGTGCAAACAGTCTTTTTGAAAGTTTGGCATGGAACTCCAGGGATATCGTTGGCAGCCGGCTCGTTTTGTCTGGCGGACAAGGAGAAAAATTAGCTTATACTTGGTTTGAATAATAATTGATGTGAGTGGATAAGAGTAGGTGGATAAGAGTGGACGATGTACGAAATTACTTGGTTGTCATCATTAAATTATAACATTGAGTATACAAAAAACGTTTGAGTAGCAATTTGGTCTTTCTCCCCCACCTGGATTAGCTTATCCTAGGGTGGGGAGTGATTAGCTAAGCCCCCTTCAAAGAGGTAAGCTCTCCTCCCCTCACTTATCACCTTCCTTCCCCCACAACCAAACCTTCCCCCACAACCAAACACCACCTTTCTTCTCCCTCTCCCTCCCTCCCTCCCTTAGACCCCCAACAAATAGGCCCAGTATATGGCATCTTTTGGTTAAAGTGGGGCCTGAGATAAATAATAGTAACGCAAAATAAAGATTAGCCAACACTTCTACCATCTATCCCTCTCCATGGCTCATGCTATTGGCTAATATACTCCATAGGAGAGACTAATTATTTCAAAAGATAATGAATCCATTATATAATTTTGAAATATGACAGATAAATGAGAAGAACCAGCCGAAGTTTTTTTTGTTTTGTTTTGGTAATTAAAGTTGTTTGTTCAAGTTTGATTTGACATTTAACGAGCTTCAAAAATATTAAGCTTGACTTTGTTATGGAGGTTGATCGCGAGCCAACTTGAGTAGCTTAATTGTTTTAGACATCATAATCTGACTGAGCAAACTAGTGACTTATTCAAGCTCGGTTTGAAAGTTTGACAAACTTCAAAGATATATTCGAGCTTGGTTAAATTGGTTCACACAACAAATCGATTTTGAACAAGCTTTTAACCAGCATACACTGAACTCAGACTTGAGTATTTTGGTTTGTTCATCAATCCTACCAAGGGAAAAAAATTCAAGCACCAGAGTAAGCAATCTCGGAAAACCGGCCACATTTTTCCAAAGCTCCTGATGCCAGAGGATAAGGGAAATGCTCCTACATTAGTAGCGTTCCTGTTTCTTACAGCCGAAATGAGGATTGGGAAGCCATACATTTCAGGAAATCGATTCAGTAGGTGTAAAATTATGAAGTACAAGACTGAACTTAGTAAATAAGCGCAATAGCAGACACCAAATAGGCAAAATAGTAGACATCAAGTTTACCCCTTGAAACAAAATACCAAGAAGTTGAACAGATAGCATGAATCAACTCACAAGAACTTTGAAAGCCGATTCTAGCTCTATGTAAAGAACATTAATTCTGCTCTATGCGCATACAAATGCCATAGGAAAGGGACTTGCCTTCTGCAAACCTGTTAGTACCACTGCCACATCCAAATTGAAAATTGCAAACAAATTTCAATTTTGAAGTATAAGCTCTAACCACAACAACTCCGCCTGCATCACTGGATTACCCTTTAGGAGTTAGGACACGACACAGGTGCAATATGTAAGTTTCACTTTTATTTGACAGGATCCTGTCCCTTCACATTAGTGGTGTAAGGAAACTTCTCCCACAGGCTAGCATTTTCATGCAAATGCCTTCAAAATCATTTTGAAGTTGCAAATGCCTATATTAATGTATGGTACATAGGTCTGTCTCCTTTACTAACTTGTACAATTTCCCTGACCTGAATTCTCCGTGTCTGATCTATGCGCATCAAAAGAACACAGACTCTGTGCAGAGCAGACTAAACCAACCCTTCTTACTCATCCTTGCCTCAATGCAGCTTCTCCAGGACCTAAAATATCCAAGCAGATACTTATTAGGATTGTAGATAATGAGTTTGGATTCATTTGTTTGACGGGACTAATAGTGATGTGATTAATAATACTACATGTGTGGCCCGTGATCTCTGGTCCAAGTCTTTCCTCTGGATCAGGGTTGATCAACTTCCTAACCCGCACTACGAAGCACGACTAAAGACCACACCGGAGAGCCCCGTGGCCCTCCGGCGCAAAGGGATGAGTATAGTGCAGAAGAGAGAGAGCTAGGTTTTAGGGTCCGAATGTTGTATACCTTTTGTGGTCGTGGGTCTTCTGATTTATAGAACCTCCTTAGCTTGCTTCTCCATCATCACGTGCCGCATGAGTGACGTTGTTGCCGCGACGTCACTTAGATTAGATATTTCGTGCAGTTCGAGCGTGAAGTCCCTTTCCCATGTGCTTCCATCATTATCTTTGTAACCGTTTCAGGGGGGGCAGACGTGTCTCCGTGGGTGGCGGGGCTTGCCTGAGGTCGAGCCCAACAAGAGTTCGAAACTCGCTATGGGCGGGCCGAGCAACCATGTGCGTGAGACACCATTTGAGTTGAGAATCGGCAAGATGGCTTGCGGCGTGGCAACATCGCCGCTAGTGGCCGTCTCGATATAGCGTGCCGCTCGCCGCCCTGGTTTGCAGGCGTTAGCCGCTCGTGCCACAGCTGACTACGAATACTACCTCGGGCCGACGCGGCGCTGGTAGGGATCGATACACAGCCGCCGAGCGTGGGAGAATGAGATGGATTATTGATGATGAAAATGAGATCATTGGACTTAACCCGTCTTTTCATCCGCGGAGTAACCGCAGGCGTCCCTCAATGCGAACGCCAAGTGTCATCATGAGATGATGGGTGGTGAGAGGGCCGGTTATGGCGTGGCGAGGACTCTGCGTGTCATGTTTCAACGCCACGCGTGTCACACGCTTGAATGGACGATCGGCGATGTAATGATGGGCGGGAACTTCGAATCCCAAACCCTAGCTCTATATAATGGGGTCTCATGAGGAGAGAGAAGCTACCGTTGCTCTCTCTCTCTAAACCTCCATTGCCAGAGCTTCTGCCGCGCCCGTTCATCTTCTGGTTTCAGTTTGCAGCAGATCTTCCATCAGATCTCAGAGGTACGAGTTCGCCTTTCACTCCTCCACGCATTTTTTCAGTTTTTGCATGCTTTTCCTACCTTTTTTTCCTGGGTTTTTGAGGTTTTTTGTTCTGTGTGAACAGTGCAATGCCTGGAGATGAACGAACTGTTCATCTTCGCTTTCAACCTGTTCTTCCGAGCACAGGTCCTCTCAATGATCTTGTGCTTGGCTGATGTTTTAGGTTGGCCGAGCCCCATGTAGGTAATAAAGGGTTTGGCCGACGGTGGGCTTGGCCGAGCCCCATTTTATGGTTGTTTAAGCCGAGCCCCAGTCCCGAGTTTCTGAGCTTGAAGTCTTCAGGATAGAAATGGTGGGCCGAGGTGCCGGCGTAGAGATCGCCTACGGCGGCACGCAGGCTTCTCATTCCATTTCGCTTGTCTTGTTTGATGCGGCTCACCAGGTGATAGTGATATATCCGACTCTGAGAGCTCAGGAGACGGCTCCGAGGAACTCTTCATCCGAGAATATTTGGAGAGGCGACGCAGCCGACGCCAGACATCCTCTATAGCATCCAATATGTCAGACAGCAGTGATTCCAATGCCGAGCGTGATCATGAGTACGACGGCGGGTTCAACACCGAGCCTGAGATTTCTTTTACTTTATCCACACGCTCTGATGCTGAACCCGAACTCGGCCCTGAGGCTGAATCTAGGTTCCATTCTCAAGCCGAGGCCACAACGTCATCACGCTCGAGGCCGGATGGAATAGCATCCGAGGACAGAGAGATCGCTGATCTGTACGAGAGGGGTCAGGTCTGCCCACATGCACATTATTTCAGCGGGCAGCCGAACGAGTATGAAGACTTCTGTCGCACCTTCAACATCCCCGCCGATGTTGTCGTTTGCCAAGTAGCCAGTAACAGAATTAGGGATAAGGCCATCTGTGAAGTTGGGCTTCGTTTCCCTCTTCATCCGTTCCTGAGGGAGTTACTGGCCAAATTCGGGCTTGTCCCTCACTATTTTGCTGTCAACAGTTACAGAATAGTGATGACCATCATCAAACTGAAAGAACTCCATAACCTTGAGTTTTCCGTTGCCGACCTCTTTCATACGTACCAAATGTCTAGGCACGGCAAGACTAACCGCAGGTACTTGTCGACGCACAGTGGTAAGGAACCCCTGATTGTGGGGCTTCCCGACACCGACAAATGGGCTAACTTTTATGTTGAAGTTAGTGGTAATTTCGAGTTCGGCGATCAGGCAACGCGGTTGTATTCAGTTCCGAGGATAAAAAACTTCCGAGGTTGTTTAATCCTTTCTTTTTTGCCATACATGACTTCTCACAGAATACTAATGATGTCTTGCATGGCTAATTCTTTTGCAGATCACCGATCTATTGCAAAGAGAGAGCAGGATTTAGCCGACGAAAGTCATATCGATCGGTTGAAAGCTCTTCCCTGTCACGACGCGCCAACGATTTTGGGTTACGACTCTTCTTACAAGGGTAAGTTGAAGAGAAGAGAAAAGAAGACTGGTTCGAGCAAGCGGGCGAAGGGTAAGAAGAACGCTGCCGACGGAAAAAAGGAAAAGGACCCTAAGCCGAGCAAGGTAGCGAAGGGCGAGAGGGTGAAGTTCCCGTCTTTGAAGAAGTCGCAGATTTCTGGTTTCAGCAGAGCCAGCCTTCAACGTTTGAAGGTATTGATATCGAGCCCCTTCGAACCCTCATCCCCCAGTTTGTCGACGATATGGGTCGGAGAAATGTCGTGAAGATGAACATCAGGGACGGCGCCCTGGACAGACAAAAAGCAGCCGCCGAGGCCGAGCGCGCGGCCAAGCGACAAAAAACTTCCCACGACCTTCTCCCTGCCAAGCCCCCAGGGGCACTTGCCAAGGGGAGGGACCAGACGGAGTCATCGGCTGCAGGTGGCTCCAAAGTCTTGGAGAGGGCGACCGGCTCGGGTAGCCAGGCGGCTGCACAGGAGTTCGCTCCCTCGTTTGCCATGGCCGAAGGCAGGATTATATCCGTCAGCGACAGCGTGAAGCTGGAGCCTGGCCTTGCCCCAACAATGCTTCAAGGTTTGGCCTTGCCAAACGACATGATGAAGGTACCCGAAGAGCTTCAGCCGAGCCTGGTTCACGCCAGTGCGTATGTTGTTCAGGTACTTTCCTAAACCCGGTTTCATTTTTCCATCCTTCGGACAAATTTATGAGCTTGTATTTTTGCTGTTATGTAGGCTGGCCAGGCGATTCTCCGTGCGTACCAAGCCAATCTCCTTGCTGCCGAGCGTAAACGGTACCACGCCGATCTGAAGGTCGAGCGTGAAAAATCAAGGAGCTATAAGGGGAGCCTGCAGACGGCAAAGACCCAGATTGCAGAGCTCGAGAGGGAGAAGGAGGAGATGGCCGAGAAGCTGAAGAAGGCCGAGCGCGAGCTCGGTCAAGTGGTTAGGAGGGAGAAGAGGAAGATGAAGAGGTTGACCAGAAGGCGTACCAAGCAGGTTATGACCGTGCCGGCCAAGAGTACAGGAGGGACGCTCGGTCAATGGTTAATGACCATCTCCAGGAAAAATTGCCCATTGCTTACAAGGCGGGATATAAGGCCGGTGTTGCGGCCGTCGGCGAAGGAATGTAGCTGGAGCTTGACCTGAGCCGAATCGCCAATTGTTCCTGAGCTTGAACTCCCTTATACTTAGGAGGAGTGTGCTCCGTTGCCGAACGAGGAATTTTCTGAGAGCGAGGAGGATCTCGAAGACCTCACTGTTGTTGATTTATCTGAGGATGATAATGGCAAGAAAAAGGGCGATGGCGATGAAATTGCTGCCGATGCCGGTAAGGACGTCGAGAAGGAAAAAGAGAAGGTGGCGGATGCTGGGGAGGCTGATAATGCTGTTGCCGAGCACGCTGCTGATACTACTGCGGATGCCACTGCTCAAGTTTGATCATTATGAGTTTTAGTTTTGAATTTTTTGAACTATTTTGGACTGGACGGCGCCGAACACCGGTGTTTGCTGTTCCAGATGTAATAGTTGTTGGGGGTCGGCATCGAACGATTTACCACGCTGTACCTTCTATTAGGAGTTTCTGCTATACTTTTCTTTGAATGAATGAATGTGTGCTTTCCTTTGTTTCAATGACCTTTGTTTTTCCGTGCTTGATCAATCTGTGTTTTGGTCTTGTGAAAATTTGTTTTGTAGCCTTGCATGTTTGGATTGGTAGATATCCGTAGCCCCCACTTTGGTCTGGGTTCGGTGTGATAGTGTTTGCTTGACGTAGGGTGGTTGTAGCCGAGCCTTGACCAAAGTAGGATGGTTTAGCTATTTTAGGATACAACTGTTTAGTGGGTGGTTTGCTCACCAAAGTGTGAGTGTAACCTGACTGTGGCCGACCTTACTGTCTTGCCAAGTCAAACCGAAGCCCACATTCCAGCCGAATTGTGTGTTATGGGCTCGGTGGATCATATGTCCTGTTTTGCTTCTTTGGGCAGTATGGCCGAAGCAGACCCTGAGGGCCGTATGCGGGTGTGACCGAAGTCAGCGTTTGTGGGTGGCAGAGTTTGCCGAGAGTAAAAAATGTAAGCGAGATTTCGAAAAAATGCTAAGTTACATAACTGGAGATGAATGATTGCCAAACAAAAAGTGATTCCCATTAAGTTACCGAGACGAAAAGACAAGCAGTCAGTGGCCTAGACCATGCTGTGAAATGAAAAGACTTAAAACAGAAATGGACGAGTAAATGATGTAGTGAAATGTCTATGAAAACACAATATAGCCGAGCATGGATTTGAGGATCACATATGCGCTTCTTGAGGTTCATGGGGCGTTCCAAGGGTTGGTCCACCTTCCATTCATGTCCTCGGTATGTATGCTCCCAAATGACAATCTTGATGATGCGGAAGGGACCTTCCCAGTTCGGCATGATTCTTTTTCTTAGTCGCCTGGACCACCTTTCGCCAAACTAAGTCGTCAGGGCTTGAATTTCTTCACGCAACCTGCGGTTATACCGCCACTTGTTGTTGATAGTCTGCAAGCTTCAGCCTAGCGTCATCACGCTTTTCTTGGCAAGGATGAGCTCTGACCTGCGTCATTGGTGACAGGATTGAAAGTCTCGGTCCGGAGGGTGGGAAACTTAGACTCCAAAGGGATGACGGCTTCATGCCGAACGCCATGGAGAATGGGGTTTGGCTTGTAGAACGGCGAGGTGTAAAGCGGTAGGCCCAGAGAACCCTTAGCAGCTCCTCTGCCCATTTGCCACGTTTGGTAGCGACGTTTGATACCGGCACAAACGGTTTTGTTTGAGGCCTCGGCCTGGCCGTTCCGAGGGTACGCTGGGGTAGAATTAAAGAATCGGATGCCGAACTCTGCAAGGAGACTTGACAAGCCGTTGCCAACAAATTGTGTGCCGTTGTCAGAAACAATTGCGTATGGAACGCCGAACCTTGTAATAATGTTCCTCCAAACAAACTGCCGAACGTCAGCCTCGGTTGTGGTTACCAAAGGTTCAGCCTCCACCCATTTGGAGAAGTAATCCGTTGCTGTGATGAGGAACTTGAAGCCCCCAGGGGCAGTTGGCAGACGATGTCAAGCCCCCATTGGGCGAATGGCCAAGGACTTGTTATGGGGGAAAGGTTTTGAGCGGGTTGCTTGGGTATTGGGGAGAACAGTTGGCACGGTCGGCATTTGCGGACAACCTCTTCGCAATCTTTCTTCATATGCTTCCAGAAATAGCCTTGACTTAGCGCCCTCTGGCATAAGGAACGTCCGCCAGAATGGCAGCCGCAGCTGCCTGAGTGAAGCTCGTTGAGGATCGTTGGTACCTGTGTAGGGTGGACGACGAGTAGGTACGGCCCAGAGATGGACTTTCGATAGAGTTGGCCGCTGTCGGATAACCAGTAGTATGCAGCCTTATTCCGGATTCGGTATGCTTCCTTTTTGTCATCAGGTAGTGTTGGTTCTGAGGAAGTCCACGATCTCATCCATCCGGTGAGGTAGGCTCGATGTTCAAGACTTCTGGGGGAACGCCAAAGCTTGGTTGGTGATGTTGCGAAGTTGATAGTGCGGAATCTCAAACCTTGAGAGCCGATGCCAAACCGCCAGAGGCGTCGGCGTGGCGTTGTGTTCGGCTTATCGCTTTCGATTTTGAAACTTTTGAACTTGGTGATAAGCTCTGCTACCGTCTGATACTTCATCATTCTTGGATCCTGGCCGTAGTCCTCAACACTTGATTCACAATCGGTTGAGAATCGCATGAAACAATAAGGTTATCGCCATTCGCTGGTGAGCGTGAGACCGCTGGGAGGCTTACCGGCCTGCGTTGTTAAGTGGCGGGAAGTCAATGATGATAGAACTTTCATGCATTGTCCCACATGGGGAGACTAGGACTACACCCGCACTCTCCGTTCTTTGTTTGGCGCCGTCGGCGCAGCGATCTGTGAGTCGCCCTGAAAAAGTAACCCGTGGTTTCTTAGCTTCATTGGTTCGGCCATACCCGGTAAAGGAAGGCGTCTTCGGCATCTTCGGGGTGGTGATTCCAATGAAGCGTTTTAGAACTGGCCTTGATTGACATTTGAGGCTCAAAGTGGATGTCAAAATTAGCAAGTTCGCCCACTTGGAAATTCGATTGGAGAGGTCGGCCTTTGAAGAGAGCTTTAAGGGGTACTCTGTTAAGGCGGTGATAAGGTGGGGCGAAAATGAAGTAGCTTCCTTGCGGCGAGCAGGCGAGCGATTTCCGAGAGAGGGAGATAGCGCGTTGGTGCGGGAAGAGTGTCTTCTGGCGTAAAGTAGATGGGCATGTCATCGGCTCCCTGTCGTCGGACGAGAGCGGAGACGGCATGGGCTGAGACCGCCAAATATAGATAGAGCGTTTCAAATTCTGCCGGCTTTACTAATGAGGTGCGGAACACAGGTAACTCTTGAGCTCGGCGAGCGCCGCAGTCTTCCGTCCATTCGAAACTTCGCCTACTTTTCCCTTTCAAAGCATGAAAGAAGGCGTGGCATTTGTCCGAAGACTTGCTGATGAAGCGGTTGAGAGCAGCGGCCATGCCGGTGAGTCTCTGAACCTCTTTGGCCGTACGTGGTGGGCGCAGGTCTGCTACAGCTTTGATCTGGTTGGGGTCGGCTTCAATACCTCGTCGGTTGACAAGATGTCCAAGAAACTTACCGGCGCTCACACCGAAGGCGCACTTCTCTGGGTTAAGGCGGAGCTTGTGGAGTTTGAGGACGTCGAATACCTCTTTCAGCTCGGCAAGATGGTTCCCTTCCTTCTGGCTCTTGACGACGAGGTCGTCAATATATGCCTCCAAAATATGGCCAATCTGTTCGTGGAGCATTTTGTAGATTGCTCGGTTGAACGTGGCGCCTGAGTTTTTGAGCCCAAATGGCATGACTCGGTAGCAAAAGATGCCGTGCGGAGTGATGAAGGCGGTTTTTTCCATGTCATCGGGGTCCATGGCTATCTGATGATAACCACGGTAGGCGTCGAGGAAGCTGAAACGAGCGTGGCCGGCGGTGGCGTCGACTAACTGATCGATTTTTGCCAGTGGGAACCAATCTTAGGACAAGCATCGTTGAGGTTGGTGTAGTCGAGCGGTCGCCACTTGCCGTTTTCTTTTTTACTACAAGCGTGTTTGAAAGCCATGGTGTATGCTGTACCTCTGGATTGCATTGGCTTGATGGCGTATTGACTTCCTCAATGACGGCGTCGGCATGCTCGGGAGCTGAACGTCGAGCCTTCTGGACTACCGGCTTGGAGTCCTTCTTGATGTTGAGTGAGTGGCAGATAAAGTTAGGGTCGACACCAGGCATCTCGTTGGGCGTCCAAGCGAAGACCTCCATGTTTTTTTTCAGAAATTGAAACATTTCTTCACGCTCGGCGTCGCTCAGGGAAGAGCCAAGCAAAAAGAAATGAGATCCGTCCTCATTTATGGGCATTTGAACCAATTCTTCTTCAGCTTTGTCTTCGGCCTTGTGGCCGACGTCTTCGATGACAGCCATGTCCGGGACTTCGACCCATTGGACTTGTTGTGCTTTGGAGGACGTGTGTACAGCTGAGACGTAGCATTTTTTGGAGGCAACCTGGTCGCCTCTCAGATCCTCTTGTCGGCCGCTGGTGCCGATGAAGCGGACGACCTGGTGGTAAGTGGAGGCAATGGCCTGCATACTGTGCAACCAGGCTCGGCCGAGGATGGCGTTGTACGGGCTTGGAGCATTGACGACAATGAACTCGGCGGAGACGGTCCTTGAGCCGACGATGACAGGAAGATGGATTTTGCCAATTGGCCAGACGGGAGCTCCGTTGAATCCGATGAAAGGAACCTCTGTGTCTTGTAGGGCCGACTCTGGGAGATCAAGCTTTTTGAAAAGGTCGTAATACATGACCTCTGCCGAGCTGCCCTGGTCGATGAGGACACGTTTGACGTCATGGACGCCAATTTGAACCGTGACAACAAGTGCATCAGAGTGGGGAGTTTGCACATGCTCAAGATCACGCTCGGTAAAAGTAATCGTCCATTTGGGAACATCGTGCGGATACGGGCGTTTGGATCCACAGCCGACAGAGAGTACCTGCTTGGAGGACGAGGCTTGAATGATGTCGGCTCGGAGACTACCTTCGAGTTCCTTTGTTACTGGACCGTGGATAACGTGTATCATCGGCCTTTGTTCGTTGGGATTGGGATTGCCGGTTGGCTGTCGTGCTGGTGTTTTTGATCGGTCGATGTATTGATCGAGATGGCCCTGGGCGGCAAGTCTCTCAAGGAGTGCTTTGTATGGTGCGCAGGCTGTCGTGTAATGGCCGAGCTCGTTGTGGTAGGAGCATTTTTTCCTTGGATTCTGATCTGGTTGACCAGTATCGGTGCCGAGCTTACGGTTGGCCATTCGAACCACGAGCGCCTCATGATCTCTTTCAAAATGACCAAATGGGCTCCTTGAAGTATGTAGTCTCGGCAACGTAGTCATGTACGCTTCTTGCCGTCCTTGATATTGTTCACATGTTTCTTCGAATGTTGTTGCTGGGCGGCCAGGTGCGGGCAACTGTTGGGTGACAGCAGGGGTTGTATTTGCGCTCGGCAGTGCCGCCCTGTCGGCGTAGAATTCTTCCAGTGCGCAAAAAAATCGTTCGACGACACGCATTAGTTCGCCCATGCCGTGGGGCGAGCGGATGGCGAGTTCGTCAAGAGGATCTTGCTGCCCGTTTCCAGGCCATTCTTGAATGTACGCGCGGTTACTCGTCGATCCCATGTATTTCGTTGAAGAGTTGCCAGTAACGTTCGGCGTATTGCCTGAGGGTCTCGGTCGGGAGCTTCTTCATCTGGGTCAAGGACTCAGGTTCTTTGGCAGTCTTGTTGCTGGTGATAAAGCGGGTGTTGAATGCTCGCTCGAGGTCGGCAAGATTCCGAATGGATCCAGCGGGCAACTTGTTGAACCACTGGAGTCCAAGGGAGCCGAGGCTGGACGCTTTGCACTTGATCTCATCCTTCTGGGTACAGAGCTCTATTGTTTGGCGGAAGTGGATGAGATGAGTGTAGGCTTCACATGTTGATGGGTCGAATTTGGTGAACTTAGGCAAGTGAAATGTGGATTCGGGTGAAGTGTTGATGATATGGGAAGTGAAGGGTGAAACGCCGAGATCCTTCAACTGCCTCTCGAACCCAGGGCGCGGCGGCTTGCCGAACTCATCCATCTTCGTTCGTTTGGGGTCCCTTCCCTTGGGGTCCTTAGTGGTTGTCTTCCCATCGTTCCTGTGCCTGAGTTTATCCCTCAGGTCTGTTGTTGCTTGCCGTGGGCTTTCGATGGACTTTTCTCGTTCACGACAAGTTTTGTTATCATGGGTACCTTCGTCATCCTTTCCCGCGTCGTCGGCGGATCTCATCATCCTGGTTCGGGTGGGATCTCGCCCGGCGTTGTTCGTGGCGCTGGTTTGTGCTGGAATCGGCTATGGTGCGAAACTGGTGCGAGAGAATTCCGCGACGACCGATCGATGCGTGCTTGTGAGCGACACTTCGGTGTCCGCGTTAGTGCGTTCTTGGTAGCTTCGAACGATGTGCTCCGAAGCGTTTGTCGTCTGTAGAGATGATCTCGCGTGCGCCACCAGCGCAGAGGTGAAGCCAAGTCCATCCCTTCATGATCCGCGCTGGCCCAACTCTTTGCTGCTCTGAGGTGGCGGTGGAGGTGGCGTTTGTCCCCGTCGCCTCCTGCCTTCCACTAGATCTAGAGGTGGCAAGTGATTGCCGCTTTGTCCGAATGTCTGTCGCTTCATTTGGGCCACCTCGCCAACGCCGGCTTTCGTTATCTCGTCGTCTCGGCGTTGTAACAAAGCGGATGTGAGGCCGTGACTTCCTCCGCGGTGATAGCCTGCGAAGTGATGAGATTGACATGTGTCTCTGGGGTGGAAGGATGATGTTTCCACTGGCGTCCTTGGCCCCAGAGACGGCTGCGTTAGTGAGATCACCGCCCATTGCGGTGTTGGATTTGAGGTTGTTTGTGGAGGAAGGGAGGTTGGTTTTGGGAGAGGATGAGCCGCTTTGGATCGGGTGAGGTTCACGTCGGGTTCACCAATTGTGTGGCCGTGATCTCCGGTCCCAAGTCCTTCCTCCGGATCGGGAGTTGATCAGCTCTCTTCGCCCGCGCCTGCACCACTAAGCACGACTAAAGACCACACGGAGGAGCCCACAGTAGCCCTCCGGCGCAAAGATGAGTATAGTGCAGAGAAAGAAAGAGAGAGAGTTTGGGTCTGGAATGTTGTGTACCTTTTAGGGTTGTGGTGGGTCTTCTGTATTTATAGAACCTCCTTAGCTTACTCTCCAAGTCTTGTCACGTGCTGCCGAGTGACGCTAAAGTGGTTGACGACGGTTGATGCGCCCCTTCGGTAGTCGTTGAAGTTTACAAACGGCCGTCAAATTCAATTATTTATAAACGGACTATGACTAACGATTTGCATAGTATAGTGAGGAAGTCCGAGTCGATCCAGGAGCTCAAATATAGCTTGGATTGTAGGTATTGTAAGGCGTTAAAGACTGCCAACTTTGAGATTTACTTTGAAAGACGATATTTAAACTTGGAATTTAAACTAGATTAAGAATGGTCGAGTCAAAAGGGATTGATTTACTCACGAGTTAGCCATCAAACGGTTTCTTCATCTAACTAATGAGTGGACCGAAACCGTCCGGATTCCACTAGAAGTATTAAAAGCTGAAGACTACTTGTAACTCAATTCAAAGCTCTAATTCAAATTGAACTCATTTAACGCAAGTGAGAGACGAAAAAGGATCGTTCGCACGCGTAGGATTATCAAGCACGTAGCATAAGGCGATAGACTCCATTGATCAAAGAAGCCACCGACCCCATGATCAAAGCTAGAAATCATGGGTTTAATTCATTCAAAACATTGAAATTGAGCTAAAGTTTAAACGAAACCATTTGAACGACTAATTCATAGAGTAAACCTCACCCCTAGACCAAACCTATTAACTACTCACACATAGGAAAAAGACTAGGAATTATGCTTGAAATGGAAAACATGCTTAACCGATGAAAACTTAAATAAACTTGATATATAAGAAGATCTAGCTCGAAGCTACAACATTAATAAGCGTAAAAACATCAAACACCAAATACTTACTAGTGTTCTTGAAGGAAATAGCTAAGGAAAGCTTGAACAAAGCTATGGAGATCCTAGAAAGCAAATAAAAGACTTAAAGCATAAAAATCTACATCTATCTAGCTCATGGCCAAATATGGCTTACAAAGGTATTTATAGGCCTAACAAATCAGCCAAAACATGGACCAAAAGGCCCCAAAAATATCCCAAAACCAAGCTAGAAGTGGAAACTTTCCATAAAAGGAAAGTTGGAAAGTCAAGCAAAATATCTCCTGGCCGACCACTGTTATCGATACCTTTTCCTTAGGTAATCGATACCTTCATGTCTCCCTTGCCACGAATCTGCATGTAATCGATACCATGGCTAAAGGTAATCGATATCCTTCTCTCTGGAGTCTTGGTGGACCAAAATAAGGCATAGGTATCGATTACTGCTCCTTAGTAATCGATAACATTGAGGAGAATTGGCCAGTAATCGATAACATTGAGCTTAGTAATCGATACCTTCACGGCTGGAAGCTGCTTGGACCAAAAATGGACAAGAGTAATCGATACCTTGCTTGTTTGTAATCGATAACAGTGTACAGAATTTGCAAATTTCAGGCAGGCTTCAGCTTCAGCACACAGCTTCTCAGCACCTTATTTTCATTCTCTAAATTTAAGTAAAGACTACATTTTAAACCTTTCTTTTACCTTTTCTTTACTTTAATTTTATTTAATGAAAATAAGAAAGTACCCATTTGGAAACAATGGCATTACGAATTTCAAAATTCCAATTAAATCAAAATGCCAACCCCACTTTTAGTGTAGAAATGGAAAGCGGCATGATTTTTCGAGAGAAATGGCACAAACATGACCTTGCTCTTCGAATAAAACCTTGTAACTTTGTAGTTACTCTTAGAAAAATAAAGGATCAATTACCGCCATTTTTAATCTAAAAATCAAAACTTTTTCGAAAGTCATTTTTCCATACTTTAGACAGATTCGACAGGGCCTTCGGGTACTTGGAAGCACTTGGGCCGTGCATGACATTGAAATGCGCTTATTAAGGCGTAAAACCTGAAACATCCTCAAATGAGCCTTACGTGTAATATCGAATAAAGGATTAACTGAATGAACATAAATACTACAAAACCAGGGACTTAAGCACCAAGAATTTACATTATTGGGTGCTTATCACACCACACTTGAACTTTGCTAGTCCCTAGCAAACTAAAACAAAATGTATTAACTAAGCTATGCAACCTCCTAAAAATTAAGACACAAAAACTATGCTCAACAACTACAACTAGGCAAGAGTCCAAAGCACCCCTTCAAATTCGAGTACATGTAATCCACGCACAAACAGGCCATGAACTAGGATGAACAAACTTTGCTATACTAGAACAATCAAGCATGCATGCACCACAACGAGTTTTGACTCCAAAACTCATAAGGATACGCTCTTATTCGACTTTTCACATAGTAAGATACAAGATACATCCCATGACAAGCGCTAGCGAGTAAATGCAATAGCAAGAGGCAAAATGCTATGCATGCTATCAAAAGGGCGCTTAGAACGAAAGGAAAGCTAATTATCAACAACTATGAAAAGACTAGGAACAAATCATACTCAAAAAGCAATAAATATCAATTATGCATCAAACGGAGTTAAGAAGCGTACAAAAGATCAACGGAGGACTTTATTAGCTTATAACGACCTTGGATACAAAGAGAAAGGGAATACAAAAATGTAGTGACCATATACTTGCACGGTTCATCTACCCTTGGCCACTACCGACCCTAAACTACCCAAGGCATGGCCACATATCGGCCAAAGAACAAACAAAATACGAAGAAGAAATAAAGAAAAACTACTAACACCGACTCCACCACACATAGTCGTCATCCACATATGGCTCCTCATGGTATTGAGCATCGAGCTCCCCTTTCCATCGGATTCTTTCTCATCCGGAATGTATGCTAGCCCGGAGGTCACACCAATCCTCTCATCATAGTATTCAACCCTTTTTCGAATCTATTTTTTTCACATCATTTCTTTGATTTTTCTTTTCCTTTTTTTTTTTCTTTGAGAAATAGGGTCATTTGAATTGAAATTGGTAATAAGAGATTGGAGGGCCAATTTTCGAGGGCTTTGGAGAGGGAGATGAACATTTGGTGCTTTAGCTTTTGTAGTGGGAGAGGAGAGATAAGGAATCATGAACCAATTTTCCGCCTTTTTACATCCCAACCACTTCTAATCACATTCACACCACCCCCAAATCTCCTTGAAACATTGAAATACACTTCTACATAACCCTCCAAACATCCGGTTTCCTAAGTTTGACAAATGGAAGAGACTCAGACTATGGTTCAAAATAAGGACAAGGTGACTCTTATGTGGTTTAATCAAACAAAAATGCCTTGAATCATTTCCTTCATACGCCAACAACTCCAATAAGATGCAAGAAAGATATATACACTACTCAAGCATGAACAAAAGATATTATTTACGCAAGTGCGGAAAATGAGAAGAAAAAGCATGGGATGCTTAAGAAACCAATCTCTACTCTAGCGATGCACACTACTTGACTTGACTTATAGGCTCAACTTGTTCAACAAGATTCATGTATATGCATATGACATGGATTCAAACACACAACCAAATTTGACGGGATACACGACTCTTGTCATATTGACACAATTGAGCATATTTGAAGTATCTAGCAAGCAAAATCACTACTAAAAAGAGAGAATCGCAAAAAAAAAGTTGAAAATTTTACCAATGAGACAAGTCTCATGAACATATATATAACTTATATATCCCTAATCACCCCCCAACTTAAACGATGCTATGTCCTCATAGCATGAAGAACAATAGTATGGAGAGGAAAGAACAAAAGATTGTACCTCCGGGGGAATGTCAAACCTCGATCAAGTTGGAGGCTTTCTTGTCATTGCTTCCTTTCATCATTAGTGGAACTGCTTTCAAGGCTCACTCTTTCAGCTCCTCCATCGGAACCACACCTAGTCACACAAGGTCATCACTGGGCTTTCTTGGTCTTACAACCGCGACATACAGTCGCACACCCATGCTTAAGGCTCATGAATGCCTCACTCACCCTGACTTTTAGACCTAAACCATGGTGTGTGGTAGCATGCTTACCCTGCAAAAGACTTAAGAAACCAACTACCTACTAAAAGCAAATGACATTAGTACCACCCGGCTCGTGTTATCGGGTCCAAAAATAGACAAGTATTTAAATCCACCAAATCGTCACGTGATTAAGCGGGTACTACTTTTCTCCCCATCCCTTGCGTGAGCTAGAGATGGGTGGCTATACCGACCATCAAAAGAAAGCGAGAAAAGAGAAAGAGGGAGAGAAAGAAAGAGAGATAGAGTGTTCAGCCACACGAGGGCTATGAGTATGCAACATGCCTGCAAAAAACAATAGTATGAACATAGCATGCCACACTGCATGCTTCGTCAAGAATTGAATTCGACCATTCCACCAGAAAAGATACTTAGAGTAAAGCATAGGCCGAATGCGTTTCAAAAATTTAAGTGCCACGAAGGGCATAAGCCAAATAAGATTGATTTTCAGATTGTGGACAAAATCTACCATGTAAGCACGATAAAGAAAATCAAAATCATCAACTCCAAGAAAATCAATTTGTTCTACGCCAACAAGATTCGAACGCTCAAGAGTAGGAGACCTACTCTTGGTCTCATATGCATTATCTTGCTCTTCCCACAAGGAGTCCATAAAAGGTTCCTCAATTAATTCGACTCCAACGAAGTCTTGCTTCGCACAAGTAGGAGACCAACTGTTGGTCTCAATCTTTTGGTCTCGCTCTTCTAACAAAAAGTACAAATAATCCACCTCCTCATCCATTTCCTGAATAGTGAGTAATTTCCCCAATGGGTAGATACCACAAGGAGAGGACACTTGATCTATCATGCTCACCACAAGAGCCGGGTCCTCACAAATAGGAGACCAACTGTCGGTCTCATCCACGTTAACCTTTGCAGCTATGAGATGATTTTCCAACGGATCCTCACACAAAGGTATGGACTCAATGGGAGGGGAGGACTCAATGGGAGGGGAGGACTCAAGGGGAGAATATTGGAAATTGAGCTCATCATTCCCTCCAAACTCTGAGGAGTTTTCGGAATCCAAATCAAAATCGTCCATGAAACTAGGTTGCACATGAGGTGAACAGTGGAAATTAAGTTCATCACTCTGTCCAAGCTCGGAGGAGTCATCAAAATCTAAACCAATGCTTCCAACAAAGTTAAATGGCACAATTTTCAGTTCCATGGCATTCAAGTTGGTTTGTTCAAAATCGTTAACAAAAATTGGTGGCTCACTTTCCTCATGCATGGCATTTGAGTTGGAATCTTGAAAATGTTTAACAAAAACCCGAGAGTGCAAAGTTTGAGCCAAACGATCAAAGAAATTTAAGGCGTCAACGGGTTCTTTATCAAACAGGTTTCCATCGCACAACACATCTATGAAAGCATGACTCTTTTGAGAAAGTCCATCATAAAAATAGTTCGCAATTTGAAAATTTTCAAAGCCATGATTCGGGACCGCAATGAGCAAGTCTTTGTACCTTCCCCAACATGCATAAAATGACTCATTCTCTCTTTCAACAAAGGTTTGAATTTGTTTCTTGCGAACCCACGTATAAAAAAATAGGAAGAAACTTTTTGTAGAATTCATTGAGCAAATCAACCCAAGTTAGCACAGATTGAGGGTTCAAGGAATGGAGCCAAGTGTTGGCACTATCCCTTAAAGAGAGAGAAAAGAATTTCACCCACGAGGACTCTGATTTCACAATGGCACCAAGGGTACCAAGTTTGCCCTTGAAGAGTGCAACATGTTTGTAAGGATTTTCATGCTCCATGCCATGGAAGTGAGGTAACAAATTGGAAAATGCCATTTGTATCTTAAATATATTGACGACAGGAGCGGTGGGAGCAACAATGCAAGAATATGGATAAGCATGATCGGGATAAGAGTTGTCCCACATAGTCATGGGAACTATTTCCCCATTGGCCGCCGCCATTCGATTAGATAGACAAGACATAAAGTAAACAGGCTAGAGGGGCTATGCCGCCACCTCTTTCTCAAAACAGTTCCGTGGGGTTATGCCACCACCACATTATAAAAACAATAAAAGAAAAGGCAATCCATACCTAATCTAGCTTCGTTACACCTCGGGTTTGATATGAAGATCGGTTAGAGGTATCCGCTAGACTATATATAAGTTACACAAAACAAAATAAAGCGGGATACTTACAATGGTTTGTCAAACCTCCAAATAAGCTATGATAAGAATTCCCCGGCAAACTGATGCAACCATTCCGTAGTCGTTGAAGTTTACCAAACGGCCGCCAAATTCAATTATTTATAAACCCGGGACTATGACTAACGATTTGCATAGTATAGTGAGTAAGTCGATCCACAGGGAGCTCAAATATAGCTTGTTCGATTGTAGGTATTGTACGGCGTTTAAGACGGCCAACTTTGAGATTTACTTTGAAACACGATATTTAAACTTGAAATTTAAACTAGATTAAGAATGGTCGAGTCAAAAGGGATTGATTTACTCACGAGTTAGCCATCAAACGGTTTCTTCATCTAACTAATGAGTGGACCGAAACCGTCCGGATTCCACTAGAAGTATTAAAAGCTGAAGACTACTTGTACCTCAATTCAAAGCTCTAATTCAAATTGAACTCATTTAACGCAAGTGAGAGACGAAAAAGGATCGTTCGCACGCGTAGGATTATCAAGCACGTAGCATAAGGCGATAGACTCCATTGATCAAAGAAGCCACCGACCCCATGATCAAAGCTAGAAATCATGGGTTTAATTCATTCAAAACATTGAAATTGAGCTAAAGTTTAAACGAAACCATTTGAACGACTAATTCATAGAGTAAACCTCACCCCTAGACCAAACCTATTAACTACTCACACATAGGAAAAAGACTAGGAATTATGCTTGAATGGAAAACATGCTTAACCGATGAAAACTTAAATAAACTTGATATATAAGAAGATCTAGCTCGAAGCTACAACATTAATAAGCGTAAAAACATCAAACACCAAATACTTACTAGTGTTCTTGAAGGAAATAGCTAAGGAAAGCTTGAACAAAGCTATGGAGATCCTAGAAAGCAAATAAAAGACTTAAAGCATAAAAATCTACATCTATCTAGCTCATGGCCAAATATGGCTTACAAAGGTATTTATAGGCCTAACAAATCAGCCAAAACATGGACCAAAAGGCCCCAAAAATATCCCAAAACCAAGCTAGAAGTGGAAACTTTCCATAAAAGGAAAGTTGGAAAGTCAAGCAAAATATCTCCTGGCCGACCACTGTTATCGATACCTTTTCCTTAGGTAATCGATACCTTCATGTCTCCCTTGCCACGAATCTGCATGTAATCGATACCATGGCTAAAGGTAATCGATATCCTTCTCTCTGGAGTCTTGGTGGACCAAAATAAGGCATAGGTATCGATTACTGCTCCTTAGTAATCGATAACATTGAGGAGAATTGGCCAGTAATCGATAACATTGAGCTTAGTAATCGATACCTTCACGGCTGGAAGCTGCTTGGACCAAAAATGGACAAGAGTAATCGATACCTTGCTTGTTTGTAATCGATAACAGTGTACAGAATTTGCAAATTTCAGGCAGGCTTCAGCTTCAGCACACAGCTTCTCAGCAACTTCCAGCTTCTCAGCACCTTATTTTCATTCTCTAAATTTAAGTAAAGACTACATTTTAAACCTTTCTTTTACCTTTTCTTTACTTTAATTTTATTTAATGAAAATAAGAAAGTACCCCCCATTTGGAAACAATGGCATTACCAGAATTTCAAAATTCCAATTAAATCAAAATGCCAACCCCCCACTTTTAGTGTAAAATGGAAAACTGCATGATTTTCTCGAGAGAAAATGGCACAAAACATGACCTTGCTCTTCGAATAAAACCTTGTAACTTTGTAGTTACTCTTAGAAAAATTCAAGGATCAATTACCGCCATTTTTAATCTCGAAAATCGAAACTTTTTCAGAAAGTCATTTTTCCATACTTAGACAGATTTTAAGGAGCCGACAGGGTCTTCGGGTACTTGGAAGCACTTGGGCCGTGCATGACATTGAAATGCGCTTATTAAGGCGTAAAACCTGAAACATCCTCAAATGAGCCTTACGTGTAATATCGAATAAAGGATTAACTGAATGAACATAAATACTACAAAACCAGGGACTTAAGCACCAAGAATTTACATTATTGGGTGCTTATCAGACGTCACTAGATTAGATATTTGTAACCGTTCAAGCGTGAGCTGTCCTTTCCCATGTGCTTCCATCATTATCTTTGTAACCGTTTCAGCACGTGGGGGACAGACGTGTCTCCGTGGGTGGCGGGGCTTGCCTGAGGCCGAGCCCAACAAGAGTCCGAGCCCGCTATGGGCCGAGCCCAGCACAGACCATGTGCAGACACCATTTGTTGAGAATCGTCGGCAAGGTCCGCCGTGCGTGAACATCGTCGGCTAGGGCCGTCTCTGATATAGCCGCGTGGGCTCGTCGCCCTTCGGCTAGTAGCCGAGCGTTCTGTGTTCGGCCTACTACACTACACCTGTGGTATTTGTAGATTGAGATTTTATATCCAATGCATTTTTAATTGGGACCAATTACCGGATATATTGTCCCTTTGGATATACAATTCAATCCGATGCTCATATTTGGTCAAACAAATGGGCTATGTATTATTGTGCAAATATAAACTTGAGGGCACTAAATATACTTTGTTGACGATGAGTCGATGACTCTTAGAGCCTCGTTGTGAAAACCTAAGCTTTTTAGATAGATGTGGATCTAGCATGTTGTTAGAAGCTGATTCTGGTTTCCTAAAAACATCAAAATCACTAAAACCCCCCAAAACAATGTTCTTACCTTGACGAGTTTTGACGCACTAAAAATGGTGAATACCCTCCTACTTAACTAGAGGAGTACTCATAACACAAAATATGCAGATCAAATTCTTCCTGGTAGTGATCTGTTCCACGCCAAATTTGTATCTGGGACGTACAATTTCGTTCCTATAAATACTTCCCTCGATATGTTTTCTAGGTGTGAGACATGTCTACCTGACACATATTAGTTGGGTTGTGCTCCATAAACATCAATTTTGAAGAGCTCCCATTCAGAATCCAACACTATGGGTCGTAATTTCGAACCTCCAATCATCACACCTGTGTTTTTTTTTTTTTTTTTTTTTGCATGGAAACAATCTTTCTATGCAATTTTCCATGTTAGCTTGATCATGAACTTATACTACTGCTGGGGTTGTGGGCCTTGTGGCCACATCACACTTACCTTGGGATTACTTAGTAAACTCTTCCTGCATATCATCAATGGAATGGCCACTTTCCTCACTTGATTTTCAAGTGTAATTGTTGTTGAACCACCAACACCGAAACTGGCCTGTTAATATCTGCAGACGCGAGAATATCTCCCACAGGTCCAAGCTCGGGAAACTCCACCCACTCCGTCAAACCAGTTAACATCCTAGAATCACCACCATGTCGGCGCCCCACTATGATCAAGTCATAAGCTTCCTCTAGTGATCGAACTCGCAAAGCCAACTCTGGCCCATCTTCCACCCTCTCCTCTCTAAACCGTAAATTACCTGCAATGGCAGCTCCAGAAAGTTTTGTGAGGGTCATCATTAAGAAGCTTAAAATCTATAAGGTTCCATTGAATCAGCTATAGATAAAAGAGTGCTCTGATTGTTGGTATCAGTCACTGATCCCCGTTCACCGGTTACCGTTCATATAACTGGTTTGGTAATGTGTTTAGCCTTCGAGTCAACAAATGGGTTTTAAACCACTTTGTTTTCGGTTGATTTTTTGGGTGAAATTTTGAACTATATAAGGCTATAAGCTTACTTGTGCAAGGGATCATTACCTGTTTGTGCAAAAGCCAACCTCAAATCCTTCAAAACCTCAGCATCAAGCATGGTGTCCCAACTCCCGTCCCCAGAATCATCATCCCCGTAAGCAAAGAACCGAACGACCGTCAAGAAAACATGGGACGATTTGGCCATTCGTTTCGCATATGCCAGCGCTTCTCGATCGTCATCCCCTCCCAAGAAAACAATCGCCACCCGATACGGTGCCACCTGCGGCTGCCCACCAAACTGCTGCGGCTGCTGCTGAATCTTCCGACGGTCCACCAAAACCCCCACCGAACATGGCGCCATTTGCAAAACCTGTCAGTTCACGGGTTTTTTTTCCCATCGGCACAAGGATAAAAAAAATGAAATCAGGACACTAGTTTTGGAGAGTTTATAATACCCTCCTCCTACTGTTACTCGCAAAAAAACAACCACCACCACCATAACAAGAAGAAGAAAAAATGCAGTTGGCAAACAAATGCAACCTGTCGATTCATGTTCCGCCATGCGTTGTTGTCGAAAACCACCTTCCCCTGCGCATTCCACTTCCTGTGGAACGGAAGCACAATCAACGACACCAACTTCTCGAACGCCAAAGAACATATATCCTCGTGCATGAATTTGTTGAGAGAAATCGCGGTGAAAGACTGAACGACAACTTGGTGAAACTCCAACTGATCGAACAACTTGGTGATCGGTAGCGATCGAGATGCGCTGCTGGAAGTGGCCTTCTGGCCTAACTGGTGGTTGATAAGGATAGGATGGGCCCTGCCCACGAGCTCCATGAGGTGGAGAGCGTAGATTACTAATGGGGTTTCCGTCGTGGGACTGTAAGCTTCGAGGAGGTTGATGGCTGCCATGGCGTCTTCGGGTCTGTGGGTGGTGACGAGTATTCGGAGCTCGGAGTTTTCGGGGGAGTGGAGGATGTTTCGTTTCTTGTAGCCGCCGTATCTTTTGGAGCGGTCGTAGATTGATTGGACGAGGAGGGGTATGGCTATGGCTGTTAGGCAGACTGCTGCAGCCACTGTTGAAAATGTTTGAGTATCCAGTGTCTGCATTTCTCATGCATGAGAGAGAGAGAGAGAGAGAGAGAGAGAGAGATGAATTATGAATGTAGAACTGAGAGGAAACAATTGACTCATATGCATTGGACAATTTTAAACAAATTCGTATACGGACATCTGTATCTGTAGCATTGCTTAATTTTTTTTTGAGAATTGTGTTGTGTTGAGTTTGCTTTTGGTGAAAAAATACGTGCACATCAAAACTCTCATTATCTTCGCGACATATGTACATAGTAGTGTTGGCGAAAATCTCTAATTTCTCTAATAATATGAAATAGTGGAGTCCATTGCTTTAACAAAATCTATTGTGTTTGATCCAATCATAATAAATTACGTTTTTATTTTTATTTTATCAAATTATAAAGTGAGTGAACGAAACTATGACAAAAGTATATATTCATTTGAGATGGGACCCACACCTTGCCAAAATCACTACTATGTTGTCACACCATAAGACTTATCAAGCACTGTGTTCTCTCTTCCAAATATTTTGTTTTGTCATAACGTATTACTGGCACGATCGTGTCTCTCAAGATTCGTATTTTTAGGATTTTCACCATACAGTGCATTTGTCAATAGATTAGAACAACCGAAGGGAGGACCTCAATTGGAAAGGATCATTCATCCCATAAGGTTGTACGTGCTAAAATTGAACTTTTTATGGCACCAAATTCAGTTATTTTTTCAGGCTCCCATTGAAGAGGTGATTCTCAAGAAATAATGGTTATTTACCTCATTTTCCCTGAAAGCAAGGAAGGCAGCCAACTCTACAATGCCTTGGCCACTCAGAACAAGAGACAAAGCAATGGCATCCTTCACAGGCAACTTACAAATCAACGCAGGAACAAAATTTGCAGTAAACTTCACCACAATTGCACCAAACAGAACTGTCCACAATATGAACTGATACCTCAGATCAGACACCGCAAATATATCAGAATGCAGGCCACAGTAAGTCAACAACAATGGTGCAAACCACCCCGACACCAGAGTTTCCAGCCTCTCCACCAGCGTCGACCCTAACGGCGGCCCATCCGGCACGAACAAGCCCAGCAAGAAAGGCCCGTAGTGGTACAGAATCCCCAAATTGTCACACATGATTGCCGAAACCAGAACCCCGGACGAGATGAATATGATGTGAACTTCCTTGACGGGTTTCCCTTCCGGTGTTTGTCTGACAATCCACAAGAAACCGGCCCGAGCAACAAACCCCGAGATGGAAACGGTAATCAAGAACATGAAGAGGGCTTGGATTCCCAAAGGGGCCGAGCCTTGGGACCCAACTCTGATGTAAAATGTGGTGCTGCTGAGGATTAAGCTGAGCAACTCGCGAATCAGCGCGGAAGCCAGGGCAAGGTGGCCTAGCTCGGAGTTCATGATTTGGAGGTCGATGAGGAGGCGGGAAACAACGGGGAACGGCGTTAGAGTCTGTGTCGCGACCACGAATCTGATTCCCGGTGCTTTAGCCCAGGTTACCATGTCGCTCAACGGGAAAGAGACCCCCAAAGAGAGAACTACGGGGAATGCCATGGACACAACTCCGATAGTCCAGGCCTTCTTTCCGGACTTCATCACCATGCTTGGGTCCATCTTCACTCCAGCCATGAACATGAAGAAGATGTAGCCAATTTTCGATAGTAAGTTGAGGAAAATGTCGCCCTCCGGAGGAAACAGTGTTTTCGAAAAACTTGGTATGATCTTTCCCAGAATTGTAGGTCCTAGTATGAAACCTGCCTAAGTTGGCACCAAAATCACCACAAAATCAAAAGAAACCAATCGAAAAATAAAATAACACAAACACCAGGCTTTTTTTTTTAATAACTCAGGTGCATGCGACAGCTTACGTGCACCTTGACATTATATCATACGTATGCATGTGTGTATATATATATATATATGAATGCATGCGACAACTTACGTGCACCTTGACATTATATCATACGTATGCATGTATACATATGAATATACCATGATTTCGGAGGCAACACGGGGGAGGTGGAAGCGCCTGAGGAGGAGATAGAGAGATTGGGTGAGGAGGAATATGACGGCCAATTGTAACTGAAGGCGGGGCAATGCGAAACCGAGGAAGGATTTCATTTCTTCCATGTCCCAAACACCCGGTGAATGTATGGGGGCAGGGTCCCTCGAGCACGACTGATTTCGCAGGGCCAGTGTCCTGAAGGGGGGTGGCTTCACTACGTCCATTTGATTTGGAATTCTCTATAATTTGTTGAAAAAAATTCAAAGGAAGAACAATGCATGAACAAACCAAAAGGAGAGAGAGAGAGAGAGAGAGAGAGAGAGAGAGAGAGAGGATAATTGGAGGGGATTATGAAATGGAAGGGAAAGGAAATTATAGTGTGCTTGTGAAATACTCCTACGATTCATGATCGTGTGCCAACCGAATAATGAAAGGTAATTTGTTTGAGAGGAGGAAAATGGGAGACACATGACCTCCAAATAGTGGATGGATACACGGTCACGTGGTGTTTCAAGACTTGATAATTATTTGTAATGAACAGATTACGCTTATAATTAGATGGCTTCTCCAGCTACAAATTGACCCTTATCTTGACTTCTTTAAAACAGAATAAAGTGTTTCTTTGGCAGGTAGAGCTTTGAATTTTCCACATTTTTTAATAGGATTTGGCATTTTTTTCAAGAAAAATGCTATCTATGGAGTATGCCATAGTTTCAACATTATATAATTTCTGAATCACAAATACTCTAATGTCCAACCTCTAGGCCAAGCAAGTGATGAATCAGTGCTCTAGTGTGGGGTGAAAAAGGCCCATGGAGTGCCATGCGGCGGTGCTCCAGGAGCAAATAATAATTTTTCTGGGCCAAACCAATACTTGTTGCTTGCACTGATAGAGGAGTAATAATTTGTACAAGGAAGGAAAACATAGGATTAAAAATACTACTATGAGGATCGGTAACTTATAGGGTTTCGCATTTCATTTGATGGTCAGAGGCAAATTGAAAGGTAAGTGCAGAAAAATAGAAATGTACTACGGTACTCGTTGTGAAAGTACCGATGTACTTTCATAGTCATATAATCTGAATGCTACATGAAGAACATCAGACAGATCGCACAAAATTGATATAAAGATAAGGATAGGCTCCAACATCTCTCAAAAGTACGTAATAAGAGCGATATACAATCACGTCTCATACAGAAGAGCACATTGATTATGCTATCTAAATCAAGTGCATATATATGTGATTGTATGATCCCCATTAGTGTACACTGTACAACTTAATGGGCTCCATCTTCCTCCCAATTGGTAGCAGGCTTCCTAATCTTTTGAAAAACTTTGATGACTTCTTCTGTAGTCACATTTCCGGTAATTGTAACCTTATTGAGCTCGGTATCGAGATCATAGGTTTCGATATCTGCTAACCACCAAAAAACAAGATCAGAAACTTTTGATTATCCATGAAAATTATTACTACATGAGACCTTAAGAAAGTATGTCCTTAGATTTAAGGCTTTCTAATCAGTGAACAAGTTCAAAGTGTGATGCTGCTTGCCATTTCAAAATACAGCTTTGCAGGATACTTCTGAGCAACTGTTTTTCCACAAGAAAACACTAATAGTTTCCAGATCGTATCCATCTTTGATCATGAATATGGCTTATCATAGCATCATCTGGCATAATCTCAAAAAATGAGTTGCATTGAACAAATCTTTTGGAAAATATGCTTCGAAATAGCTCGCCATTCAAGTTTAGATTTGAAACTGAGACTAAAATGAAAAAATGATGCCAAGCAGAGGAAAATTAGCTTTTTGTTAGCAAATAAGTTGCAAAGAGAAACTGAAAGCTTGCAAAATATTACTTCACCAAAAACAAAGCTAGCACAAGTTTTCACTCAATGAAGTGGATAATAACCAAAGATATATGTGATAAAATCATGAGAATACCTTCCATTTTCTTAATAGCCTTCAAGATTTTCTTGATGCATCCATCACAGTCCAGATCCACCTTCAATTCCACCACCTAAATGACCCAAAAGACACATTCTCTTGGTTAAGACCATATATCGCAAAAAAGCCAAAGCTTAAAAATGTAAGAGATGAAAAGATCAATAGGTGGTACTTACATTACCCATTGGAAAGCCAAGTCTGAAAAACTAGAACGAACTTGCAAGATTTTACAGAATTTCTAGTTGAAAAGTTTTCCTAATAAAACAGAAAGAAACTGTTCTAGTGGGTGAAAAGAGAGAGGGAGAAGATGAGGAAGAGAAGAGAACAAGTGTGAATGTTTGGTATGATAATTCACATACGGAAGTGAACAAAGGTGATGTGGGGCATTGGATTCTTTTCTTTCTAGTGGGAATTTTACTTTGCCAAAGGCTAGCTTTATTTTTCCTTTTGTTGACTTTAGGGAGATTTGCTTCCACACTGATGGATGGCCAAGAATTATGTTCATGTCAAGTATGAACCAGACAGAGAGTGGGGGACTCTGCTTATTTGGTAAAAGTACAACTAATCTAATAACTATGGCGATATTAACCTCATCACTTCGATTTGGAAAAACGGGTATGATTTTGGTAGCTACTCCGCCAAAACCTCTACCAGAAAATCCAATAACTGTTCATGCTTGATAGGTACTTATGTACCTAAAGATTACATCAGTTTTTCACTTACTTTCAAGAATGCTATTTTCACAGTAGGTTGGCTAATGGGGGAAAATTTCTTTTAGGGTAACATGACCAACACTCGAGTCAAGACCGAATACTCTCTCCAGAATCTATTTAATACCAAACCCCCTTCGTACCATGTGGTCAAAGCCACTCAAAGTGACTCTGATCGGGTGGTAGAGATGATCTGTAATAGAAATTCCAAGATGCATTTGTACAGAAAATCTCTGTTTCAAGGAAAAGGGACTAGTTTGTGGGGATTAGCTTGGGCATCAGTGTATTGCATTTTTGCTGTCAGTTGTGGTTATGGCTTTTACAAGGCGAGGAATAAGCCAGAAGCCTTACCAGTAGAGGAGAGTGGTGATGTTCCACCATGTCACCTTGGGTAGATCAGCTGGGTAACTTGTTTCTCCATAGAAACCTTATGCACCAGTGACTAAAGGTACAAAACAGAGTGTCTAACTTGGTATCTTTGTTGGATGAAATAGGTAAGAACTCAATAAATAACCTGCAAAATTTTGTATTACAAAGAAGACCAAATTAGGTTTGCTGGGCAATTGTCATAAATGAAAAAATAGACGAGGAGAGCAATCAATTGAGGGACTTGTATGAATGCAATTTGCTTGTGCTAAAGTACAGGATACTTTTCACTGGTAACTCGACTGCCTAAGCGGGTACACGTGTCGACGGATAATAATAGTCTCTGGTAAACATGGTGGTTGCCAAATGTACCACTATGTGCGATGAAAAGTAGTATCGTTTTGCAATCTTCAAAGCATTAGAGAAAACATAGAAAAGTTAAGAGGGAGAAAGTACCAATGATCTGTGCGGTTGAGTCTTAAACCCTGAGACACCATGGGAATGAAGAAGATAGATGAAGAGGGAGATAATCTTGTTTGTGGTGGAAGCCTGGCAGGAACCATGTAAAGTATCAATCCTGCTCCAGAGCATAGCATCGGACATCCATATTACTTCCATGATATGAAGTCACTGACTATAGGAGAAATAGAAGAACCGCCAGGTGATTGAGGATAGTTCCACCTTCCAACGTAGCAATATTCAAGTTTGCTCGAATTTCACTTGTGATTTATATCTTAATGTTGGTACTTATAGATACATAATGAAATGACAAATCATGTCAAGACATGAAATCCCCAAATGTTCAGTAAATAAATCTGTGAGATGCCCCCTCAATATGCATTTTATATTGGGTTTCTCAAACACAACCATAAAATGCGAGAGAGCCATTAACTAAGCTCACGATCAAGTTATACTAGTACACCATATTCCCAACTGTGGTCAATCAAACGTCAAACCAAACAAAACAGGAACAAAACTTCATTTATTCAACACAGCCGCAACGGCTTCATGAACCCACCAACAGCATCAAGAAAGAAAGAAAGAAAAAATTAGCGGGCTGAAAAAGAAACATCAGTATGATTCAAATAGAGCCATCAGTATAAATACAATCAAAATTTGGACAAGTACTGCCATAAAAAACACAAGGTGACAAAGGGATCTCAAGAAAAAGGCTAATGAGAAGAAAAGTGCAGGCAAACCGCGACGTTACAGAAGCCTGGTGCTACTTGCACAGCCCAAAAATATACTGCAAAAGACATGGACACAAATAAGAAAAAGGCTAATACATAAGTTCAATGCAATACCAGTTTACATAATCCACGTGATAACTAATGTCAGATATCGCAGAATAAATAAATTCCTCTATCTGTCACAAGACTCACAACGTTTCCATCACCTAAAAGTCAGCATATACACAATATGGGAACTAAAAAGAAATTTTTGGAAACACACAGCTTGTAACTAGATTAAAAAGTATCTGACTTATCAATTTCTTTTCTACGGCAAAGCCTGAGAAGATCTCACCCAATTTACTAAATTGCTGTTCCATGCTCATTTACAAATTATGGAACTGTTTGCTGGAGGCAAGAGAAGATCTGAGCATATGCTTTGTTCTCGAAGTTCCTAGCAGAGTTATCGGGAAAATGGTGTTGTGACTTGTAGTAATAGTCTGAGAGAGAGCTGTGGTATGAGATCAGAGGAGAATATCAACATGTAGCATTTGTTCGGGGAGAATGCGTCAGTGATACTGGGAGCACCGAGGATGAGAACTACAATCCTAAGGCTTCGAAAAGGATTAAGAATGGCCAAATATAATCGGGCTGGCTGACCTCGTATGGTACCCCAGACCCAGAGATGTAGAGGCTGACTGGGCTGCAGGTCATAGGGACATCACAGCAGAGCAACCAGCTTAAAGGGCTGCCATCATTAGGTTTGCACAGCTAGGTAAAGCGTCATTAACAAGCAATCTGTCACCTGAGCGAATCATTATAAATTTATAAGTGCCACATACTATAGGGGTTATGTTATCTGCCCCTCGTTTTTGAGACCAGTCAAAATTCATAACATCAATCTTTGGCCATTCCAGAGGTGGGGACAAACACAGCAGATCCGTAGCTCCAGCCACCAAGCCAAACACCTCCTAAGCAACCTGATCCAGCAACCAACACCATGGTCTTGAGACATGCCATTGAAGGTGCTCAGGTTGACACATAGGATCATAAGGAATTCATGCAAAGTGTGGTCATTGGATGTCCCCAGAAGTTACAAATCTCAATGTAATTGGTAGTAAAACACCTCTTTCCATGTTAATTAGATTAATGAAAACATGCAAGAAAAGCAGAACACTGGACACAGAGAATACGACTCACTTTATCAGTGTCAATCTTGACGGGAAAAAAGGACATCCATACTTATTTGGTTTCACCCTTCATGTCATCTGAATCCGAATCACTTGCATTGTAACCTTAAGAAAAGCCAAATAAACATGAAAAACAACAAAGGGAACCACTAGAGTCTAGGCAAGAGAGAGGTAGAGAGTACCAGGTTGTTTGTCACCTACTTTCCATGCTGAGGATCGACTCTTGGAAGCTCTATTCAGCCAAGCACGCCCCTGTGTTTTCAGTACAATAAAAATTGCATAGTTGTCAAACTTCACAGCCAAAAACCATGTGAAAGTCAAAAAGCAAACTGTAAGAGTTAGCTCAATTCCTAGTTCCACAAACACTAAATGGGAAATTGGTAAGAAAAAAACCTAGAATTAAATAGAGCCCCAGGAGTCTGTAGCACCAAAAACACAAACAGGTTGATTTCCGCGAAAACAGAATGCACCAAGGTAAACAAAACAGTATCTCCATCTTATGGGTCCATTTTTCTGGACTTTTCAGCAAATAATCTAAAAATTCCCCTCAATTAAGCCAATTGGTAACATAAACCAGCAAAACTCAGTTTTTGTATTCAATCAAATCAATCCTAATTCCTACCCATCAAAATCCACTTCACTCTAAGTTTTCTCGGCAAGTAACTACTCCAATACTCCATTAAACATTAAGGTACTGTTTAGATAGATGAGGATTTCAAATGCAATAATTTGACAATTTTAGCCAATAAGACGAACACAAAACTTAGAATTTGACTGTTTACTTATAGATTTCGACAATGAGTTTGGAAGCTTTATTATGGTGGACTCCAAGTTACTGTACTTCAACAGAGTAAGTTCAAATCCTTAAGCTTTTCAGTGTTTCACAAGCCACTTATAGTTATACCTCTCAGATTTTCATAAAATCCAACGTCAATTGAAATCACATCAATTCACACGGCACCTAAGAATCTCAATGCCGCCCAATGAACCTTAGAACCCCAAATAAATAATCAATGCCCAATATATATTTCGTTAAAAAAAAACTAGTTATTGAAAATCCAAGGGTTGGCCTGATGGTCTAGGCTTGTGACTTAAGTCTGCTCCCTCCCAGGCTTGATCACGTAATCCTCCAGTAAAGCCATCTGGTCCCGCTTTCAATCCTCATTGTTGGCTCGAGCTCTCAAATCTCGCTCTCATGAATTTAGTAGTTTGGGATGTTTTTGAAAGCTTGTGCTCCTCAGGCTACCGCTCAATTACGTGCACGCGAATTATGTGACTTAGCTCCAGGTGCTATCAACACCTTTGGGCCAATTTATACGGGTTCACCCCAGCTTTAATTGGCCCGCTAGTAGACGGTGGTAAACTAGCCAAGACACATGAATTATGAAAAGAAACTACAAATTGAATAAGAAAATTGGTACCTTGTGGTCATCTCTGCTTACACCATATCCATTGTGATACATCTGGCCCACCAAAATCTGCATAGCGCCGTCGCCGGCCTTGGCCTCCTTGAGTGTGTCCTGAAACCACCGCTTCACGCAGTCGGAAACCACAGCCGCCAGCGGCAACCGGTTGTTCTGCTGCTGCCCCTCCTGCTGCTGCTGCGGCCGCCGTCCTTCCTCCATCGTCTTCTTATTGAACCTCAACTGCTGCTCAGATTCCACTCGGACCCACCTCCGCTTGTAAGGTTCGAGGGACGGGGCGAACCGGGGTCCCGATATGGGTTTGATGCGCTTCGGACGGTGGTTGCTCGAGGCGATAATTCTAGCGAATTCTTGGAGACTGGCGGTAGGCGGAAGTGATTTTCCCATAAAAGAGAGAGGAGAGAGAGAGAGTATTGGGGTTTTTTCCCTTCCAGTTTAAACGGGGTAATTTGATCTTGGTCCGAGACACGGTTCGAGTGTGATACCCATACGGGCCATATCGGATATGGATCCTCCCCGGCCCTTTTAAGGGATTTGACGGTCCTGCCCGTTTTCGGGGTTCTTCGCTCGTTCCGGTAATGGAAAATGCTCATTCTACAGACATTGTCGAATATTTTAGTCACGTCACAAATCATATCATATCTATATTACAAATCGCGACGGTGTGGTGGTCCACACATTTTTCGTACATAAATCTTGACCGTTAAATTTGACACACATTTTTCTACAGAAATCTTCACCCTTCATTCAATCTTGACATTTTGGTAAATACTTTGCAGTTTTTGGAAAAATGGTAGTAATAATCTGTTCAGTTTTGACAATAAATATAGGTCCCCGATTTTTGTGATTTCCCAAAAAAGACGGCTACCAAACGTTACAGGCACCGCCTCTCTCTCTCTCTCTCTCTGCGTGAAACTAGATGTGAAACCCTAACTGCTGCTCAGAAATTGCTCGACAGATTGAGAACCGCCGGACCGTGAAACCCGAATTGCCCGGCCATCCGTCGCCGCAAGGCATCCTCCTCTCTACGGAGAACAGGTAGCTCTACTCTCTCTGTCTCTTCTCTTTCATTCCTTTTTTTCCCTTCTGTTTTTAAGCGAACGACTGCAGGCTTCACGTTCTTATGCTTTGCTTCCAAGCAAACAGAGGGCCGAAGTTCCGATTCAAAATCTTTAGGTTTAATGGCTAATAATTTTTTTTCCCATTCAATTTAGTAGATATGAATTGGGTGTTGAAAGAGTTCTTAGAGAGAACGGTTATACATCAGAAGATTTCTTTGAGAGAACAATTTTTGATGGTCTTCTTTGGTTCTTAAGTAAAATAGAGGGTGAGTGAGGGTACTTCACGTTAGTACCTAGGAGTGCATGGGACTGTGACGGTTCATCCAAATAAGCAGTCTAACGTTATTTTGTTCAATTGGTACCTCTAAAGCATATTCGCATTTTGGTATACCTGATTTGTGTACCATTCAAGTTTCTTTACTAGAGTTGGAGGTAATGATAGGTGGATTTTGTTTGTTTCTTTGGGTATGTTTTCATGTTTTATTTGGTCTTTTGTGAATGGTTAAATTCTGTATGCAAGTTTATAAGAATTGCCCCTTCAAGTTGAATATTTTATGTTCCGTTTCTAATCCTATGTGCTCTTTTATTTTTTGCATCAAGTTGAATATTTTCCGTTTGTAAAGAAGGGATGAATGATAAGAGCTTTGCAATTTTTGTTTGCAAACAAGTTGTTAGACAAAATGCCTTAAGAAAAGATTAACGCGTTGCTTCCTATCTAAAGCGAGAGCATAAATATTTTTTGTAGGGGTGACTTTATAGGGTTGGTGGGCATAGGTTGCTAGATGTTGTGAGCTGGTGTACACATATTCTTGAAAATATGCTTAGTAATTGGAGAGATCTTGGTGGATTCTTCCTTGCGCGGTGAGTTCTCTCTTCAATGAAGCTCTAAGTTAAATACTCTCTCCAGGAGGAAAAGCAGAGATACAAAAGAGATGTGCACTTCCTCCAAGAGGAGGAGGTTAGATTGTTTTCCCAATATGGTCCATTTTAATTGTTTTTTTCCTCTCAGGACCTCCGAATACTTTTTACTGTTATTACTATTAGCTTTCTGCTTGAGTTAACATATGTTAACCCGTAATTAGGTCTCTTATAATACTGTGAAGCTTTGAAGCTTCATGGTTGCGATGCTTCAACCAAGATTAAATGTTTTTGTTTATACATGTTAAATTGGAGGCTCATTATTCAGACTGTCTACACTTGAGCTTATATAATGTGGTTGGCTTCTCTGGGTTCAAGATAATCACATTTGTTGTGGTATGTTGCGTACTGAAACCCCAGACTATATTTTTGTTGGGTACGTTGGGTTAACTAATATTCTATTCGGCCTGGATTTCCCAAAGTTTTTTGTGTAGTAGTACAACAATTTGATTTGGTTTTTGTTGTGTAGGTTTCCCAACTGAAGTAGCTAGATCACACCCACTTTTGTTATAGAAGTGCAAGATGACACTCACTTAAACCAAAGAATTTACATCTTTACCAGCTCAATATGTATTTTATGCTCAAACATAATTCATGGTTTATAGCATTGACATGACTTCTAATTGGTGGGCAAATGATGAACACGATTATAGGTTGTTGCAAAGTCAATATTATGTTGTGCCATGCATTTGGGGCCAAAAAAAAGTAATTAGGGGGAGAGAAGGATGGGAAAGGTAGCAGTCAATGTCATTGATCACGTTGATCAGTGGTGGATCCGAAAAGAGAAAGGGGAGGCATAGAGATTGTGGAGAAGATAGGGAGAAAGTACGAGAAAATATTCTTATGCGAATATCTTTTCAGCGGGCGGTGTTGATATAATTTTTTGGTTTGATTTAGCTACACTTGATATACAAGTTACAATTTTATAGTGGATGATATAATTTGTCTTATGTACATTTAAATGTAATTGTGCATGACTTTTTTTAAATATCATTATGGGAATGACAATTGAATAGTTTTGATGGAATTGTAAAGTACTTTTTTATTTCTACTGTGTACTTGGAATTTAGTCTTTGACCATCATGCTGTAACATAGAATTGCAGTGGATTTTTTTATAATTTAAATGCTTGGGCCAATTTTCGTTTACCTAACTAATTTTGAAGAACTGATTTCACTGTGCACTAGCGGGGGCCTAAATAAAAGCCTGAGCAAAGACCTGTATGGACTGATTCCAAAGTAGTAGATAGCCCTTGGCATCTTTTAAACTTGATGGAACAAACCCCGGAGGCCATGACCATTTGGCATATCCTTAGGGATCTAAAAATTGCAGTGCAATTACATGATTGGAATTTGAATTCATGTACCTTAATTTCAAAGATGATTCATTTGATGACGTGGAAAATACTATGATCGGAGTGCCATAGGCACGGGCAATGCTCTAGATTTTTATTTCTGTTGGTTTGACTTCTTTCTATGGTTTTCTATTTGCTGCTTTGGCATGGTCAGGGGAGTTAGTTGTTGCAATTTCTTTCACTACAAAGGGTGTCCCTCATTACTTTTACATGTGCAATGCATGGGTGTAAGAATACATTTTATAACTAATACCACTAGCACAAGAGTTTCTTTAGTGCAGCTTGGTACCTCCATTTTGAGTTCCCTTAACCGTAGGTACGAAAATTTTGATACTTTTCTTTGATGCAGATGATGCATTTGGTTCTGAAACACTACAGGCAATCTGTTACGGTGGTAAGCACTTGCCTCATCTCCTGTGACAATCCCTGATACTGCAAACGAAACACCTTTCTCTTCCAAGAATAGCTCATGCCCTACTTAAGTTTGATATGTGAACATAACATAGGTTAAGTTTTATTTGTGGTTTTTTTCGTAGGGTTATTTTGTCAAATCTGGTATAAATATTGGTAATGTCTACTTAAAAATGCAACATTCAAGTGTTAAAGCATCACAAAGATAAAGGGTCGACCCTTAACGAAGAAAGGTAAATTAAGCACCAAAACGTACAATCGTTCAATGGTAGTCTTAGTTTTTGAGACTATCTTTAGGCACATTATGGTGGTAGGTAGGATGATATGAGTTCAACCACATTACACACCTGTTGCGGCTCAATTCTGGTTTAGGGACGTCACGACCGTGAACCATGATGTAAGCGATGTATTTTTTTGATTTTTGTGCAATTTTCTTCCTTCTCAGGTAGCGGACCCGGCCCCCTGTCTCCCTTATCTGTACTTTTTTTGGTACTCATTTGCTCTCTTTTTTGGCATGGTGGACAAACTAATGTCAATGGTGTCAATGGTGGGGTGATGACCAACTGATTATGTGGTGTGTTGAATTTGATAAGAGCTTTATTTATCAGATTATGAGATCCATCAAAAATTTAAATGTGTAGAGTTGGATAAAGTTACGACTCCTTTGTCAATTGCATTTCTTATTCTTAGCTTCGTTAATTAGCTTTTTCTATCAGGTGTAGATGAAGCGGGAGGCTGGTGTTGTAGATGGGAAAAACTGCATGAGAGAGCTAAGGGGAAATATGGCAATGGAGGTGGATGGGTGCATGAGGATCACACGTAGTGATTTCCAGTTCCGATCAAGATGGTTGCTACAGATAGTCCAACTATTGCTAGAGGGAGATGAGAATTAGATAGGAATTTGACTATGGTAAGTATTGGATATGAATTTGACAAGGGTTGACTATGGGTTAGGAGGGATGAGAATCTAAATGAGAATTTACTGTTTTATAATTTGTTAGTCATACAATCACATTATTTTTGGATAAAGATGAGTCTGTCTATAATTTATTTTCTTTAATTATTAGACGGTGTAGGCATGATCCGTTTGCTCATATACCTAATTAAGGTTACTGGAAATCATATTGAATAACCGATTCATCAATAATTCATTTTAATTGTGTTAAAAAACGTGTTGCGCCGTGCCTTCAGGCACGGACAATTTCTAGTTTATTCATATCGGATATGGATCCTTCTCGGTCCGTTTAAGAGACTCGACAATCCTGCCCGTTTTTGAATTCTTTCTGAGCACCCATGTCGGTAATGGTAAATATTCATTTTACAGACATGGTCGAAAAATCTAGTCACATCAAAAATCATATTTATGGGATATCGTTTGTAATATTTGCGGAATACATTTATCTTGTCAAAAAAATGGATTTTATTCTAGTTCTGCAATGGTTTTTTAGAACGCATTTTTTCAACATGGGCTTACGGTATTGGGCTTCTCTTTGATCCTTGAATGGAACTTGGACAGTTCTGTGAGTGGGCCCTTTAAAGGGGAACTTGTTGGACAGTTCTGCTGGATTGCAGTGGGCCCACTCTACACTCACTAAGTGGATTGCCCGTCTTTTTTTTTTTTTTTTGTGGAAAATGATGGCCCATGAAGGGTTTTGATAATTAATACCCGTCAAGAACAAACTAAAGAACATTTGTTAATTCTGAAAATGTCCTTGGCGGATTTTAATTATCAAAACACGTCCTTGGCCGTCATTTTCCCTTCTTTTTTTTTTTGGTTTGCGATTAGGCTTGTAACAAATAAATCTACCACTGGTACGTAATTGGTATACTAGGCAATTCTTGGGCCACAATATATAGCTAATTATATACGTAAATTTAAGAGCAAGTACATGTATGTTTCTCGACCAAACAAAGTTTCACGCCATCTTAATTCTATTGACGCGTTTTGTTAAAAATTGAAGACAAAAGTGTAAAAATTAAAAACTGGAGGAATAAAAGTGTAAATTTCTCGACCAAACAAAGTTAATTTCGTGCCATCTTTGATTCTATCGACGCATTCCGTTAAAAATCGGGAAACATAAGATGAACAACAGTGGAGGAACGAATGTTTATCTGATTACTTGCACTGATGAGAGACGAATTACACAATATCTATGATGAAACCACCACCGTTCAACTTTCTTAAAATAAACTTGCAGTCGGCAAATACTAAAAAACGCGGCTAATTATTACGTAATTTCCTGTGGTATTTGCATAGTTAATAGTAGCTTTTTTGTAGTTGGAATGGGGTACTGGGACATTCTGCACCATACAAATTTGATTGGGTTATCTGACAGTCTCGGTGAGATTCATTATTTCTATTTTGAGGATTTGGCCCGAACGAGACACAAAGTGTTTACCTATTTTTTTTTTCCCTTCATCGAAACTCGACAGAGATTTCGGGAAACAAAGTTAACAGTAAAATAAAGGGCGATGCGATGCGGCTATGTCTCCACAAGACGGACCCGTGGTTCCATGCCGTATTTTAGGACTTCGCCGGAAGAGGATTGGCAGTCGAGTCGAATGCGAAATTAGTAGTATGAGAGAAGCGTGTAGACACGTAAGAGAAAATCGTTGGTGCTAGGCATATCGATCTTCAAGAACGAAATCGACACTCTTCAATGATCGATTTATTGACACGGTCGATACATCGGAGATCCTAAGTTAAAGGTTAGAATATGAAATCCTACTCCTACTCCTAATTGTAACCCGAATGGGTTAGTAGTGCCAAAAATTAAGACAAATAAAGATAGACTTTGATTTGTTAGAGATGATTTACTGTAACGAACCGGAATTTTGACCCAATTTTTTTTTCTTAATAATGTTATTAGAATTATTTTCTTAATACAATTATTATTATTATTATTATTAGATACAAATATGCATGCATTTAAATACATGCATGCATATCTTCTTTTATTTTCCTACAATATTTGCATGCATGCACAACTCTTCTATCTCTCCCTCTCCTACTTCTACTCGACCTCTACCTCCTCCGTAACCCTAAAACTGTGCATAATTCGTCCGTTCTAAAACCCAAATCCATTAGGACTCAATTTAATCCTATCTCATCCAAATTCTCTTATAAATACGTCACTACTCCGACCCTAGGGCACGCACGAAAATTCTCACACCCCAATCGTCCAGAAAGAGAGAAAATCGAAAGGAAATCAAAACTCTAATCCATGGAGTTCTAGAGAGAGAAAGTGAGGGAAAGAAAAGTGGGTTTCGCAACAAGACCAACCCGGAACCTGAATTGATCATTCCAATTTCCTTCTACAATCCCAAGCATCCACAAACACCAATCAATTCGGTCTCAAGGCTTCCCAATCGACGAAACGAAGTCATCTTCTTCAAAATCCAAATTTCCGATCGAAAACCAATTCCACCCAATTCAAGGTATTATAATTCGATCCGAAACCTTCTCTAAGTATATTTAATGTTTATAGATATAACTCAATAGTCCCCGTAGCCCCATGCATTGAAAAGAGTGGAAAAAAATGAAAAAAAACAAACCTGGCCGCGACCTTGCGGCCGCGAACTTCGGAAATCCCAGCCGCATGAACCAGCAAAACAGAGTTCGCGGCCGCGAACTCCCTTGTCCCCCAACCTTGCGGCAGTTTTGTTCTTGGTTCGAATTGACTTTTCGACATCCCAAATGATGTTTTTGACCCCCGATCTATTTTTTCTAGACTTGTCACACTTCAAAGATCATACCTTGTTAATGTCATATTTTTTTTATTTAATTATATATTTATTAAATTTTTATCCGTTATCATGTAAAAGTTTGTACACTAAAAATCATTGCGACCTTATAAACTACTCTATAAATCCCCAAACTATGTTTCTTAGATTCCTAATATACCAAAGATCATAACTTACTGATTTCATATTTTTATTTTATTTTATTAGCTATTTATTAGACCTTTACTTGTTTTTAATTAAAGTTACAAACGAAAAATAGTTGCGACCTTACAAACAATGTTTTTAACATCTAAACTATTTTTCCTAGACTTCTTACATCTCAAAAATGATATGTTATTAAAATAATATTTTATTTATTTAATTAACTATTTATTATTAATTACACATTGTTTCTAAATAAAAATACTTTAAAATATTATAAAAGATGTTAAAAATACCGAATAATTTTATTTAGACGTCTTACAGTCCTAAGATAAAACTTTGTTAATATCAACATATTTTTAATTATTTAATTATTTATTATCTATTTATCCTTCCTTTGTCATTTAACTTAATCTTTTTATTTAAAATAATCCCATGAACATCCAAATCCAACTCTTAGCACTCGAACTTGTTATAGAAGACCTTTAGGACTCTTATTAAGATTAGGATAATTATTCTAATGTTTTTACCTAATTAATGTATTTAATTAGTATTTGATTAATCTAATTACTTAAAAATAATTAAATAAAGTCTAGAAAATTATTTTAAAATCTTTTATAAAAATTTATTACCTTATTAATGGTTTTGTGGCCATACGAGATTAAGGGCAACGGCGCAGTCATAAAAAGTTATGTGATTGCATTACCTAATGTTTGTCTTGATCCGTTTGTTATTCGTTTTAATTATTATTGAGAATGATATTGTGTTGATACTGGATTTGAATGCTAGATTGGACCCTAGAGACATGGGGTGGTATACGAAATAGAAATCACTTAGACGATGCTAAGTAATGGATAAATTGTGGAGTTTCCTTCTTTTTAGAGATTGCATGCAGACGTTGTTATTATTAATGGAGTAGGAAAAACAAATGAAAGTTGTGGGCTTAGCAGGACCTCGGGGGTAGCCTGACAGGACCTTGTATTGATCGGGGGTAGCCTGGTAGGACCTTGAGGGTAGCCTGAAAGACCTAGTGTAGCTAGGGTGGCCAAGCAGGACCTCAGGGGCAGCCTGACAGGACCTTAAGTATTGGGGGTAGCCTAAGCAGGACCTTGAGGGCAGCCTGATGGACCTAGAAATATTGAGGATGGCCAAGCAGGACCTCTGGGGCAGCCTAACAGGAACTCAAGTATTGGGGGTAGCCTAAGCAGGACGCCAAAGGCACTGATGGACTAGAATTGTGATTTGAAGCGGCGGGTAGTCCGGTGATATGAATTGAGACTGGCGAAGTAGTCCAGTGACGTTTTACGTTGATAAAACCTGGCGGTGGTCGAGTGACTTTCTGTTGATAAAACCTGGCGGGGGTCCAGTGAGGTTTATATTGATAAAACCTGGCGGTGGTCGGTGGCGTTTTATGTTGATAAAACCTGGCGGTGGTCGGTGGCGTTTTATGTTGATAAAACACAGCGTGGCGATGATGTTTGTGATGATAGTGGCGTGTGTCGATGAATTGATAGGCGGCGTGTGTCGGTGATGAATGGATAGACTGGCGTGTGTCCAGTGATGATTTAGAAATGATTGTGATGTGGTGTATAAGATAGGCGAACCCTAGTTGTGATTCCGGCATGATAAACTATCCCCTTGTTGTAGTATTGTAACTTAGGTTATCTATGACAGTAAAGGGAAATGATCTCATGGGACCGAGCATGGCTAACGGTTGGGGAGGAAAGATCTCGCGGGGAGATCTTAGATCACACGTCAGGCTAATGGATAGTAATGAACTGGTTGATGTGAAAAATCTCTGTTTTACTTATTCGTATCATTATTATCCTGTTTACTTGATAGCTGTAATGTAAGAGGGGTAGTTGGGTTGGATTATTCTATTGGGTGATTTATCACTCACGGATACGTTTGTATCCTGGCAAATTGATTGCTTCGGCGATCAATTTGCTAGAGGGCGCAGGATTCAATGATGGTGCAGTTTGACACAAAAAGAATATCAGGAACGGAGATCGAGTATGCTTGGAATTCGTATCAAGCCTAGAGTCAGCTCTGAAGTTTATGTATTTTGAATCAGTAAATTTCTTAAGATTGTAATAGTTAAACCTTTATTTTGAAAAATTATATTTATTTAGAAATAATTTCTTGACAAATTATTTTATTTTGTTCCCAAAAAGTCAGGGCGTTACATTTACAATGGGCTTCGGACCCACTGTCCACTTTCCTCTGTACTCCCTGTCCCAGTCTTGTAAATGTGCCACGTTATCTACTCCCTTCTCTCCTTTAGTCTCCATTTGGTGGTACCTCTAATGTTTGATGAGTGCCTATAATGTTTAATGATTTTGTGGGATCCATTTCGGGTCCCAAAAAATAATTCAAACATCAAGTTATTCTTAAAAAATATTTTTCTATCTGTTATTATGAAAAATTAACTCAATTCAATATTCGTTAGGACTTTTTCAGTATCTATAGGGTTACTACGAATTTAGGAAAAGTCAAAGATTAACGACCAAATACTCAAATTTAAACTATTGATTGATTATTGTTTATAGGGTCCATTTTGGGTCCCAAAAAAATAATTCAAACCGCTCATTAATTTTAAAATACTTTTCATTGGTTCCTAGAAAAAAATTAGGTCAATTTAATATCAGTAAAGTTTTTTCAAAATTCGTAGTGCTCCTACAGATGCTGAAAAGCCCTAACAAATATCGAATTGAGTTAATTTTTTATAATAATAGATAGAAAAATATTTTTTAAGAATAACTTGATGTTTGAATTATTTTTTTGGGACGCGAAATGAATCCCACAAAATCATTAAACATTATAGGCACTCATCAAACATTAGACGCACCACCAAAAGGAGACTAAAGGGGAGAAGGGAGTAGATAACGTGGCACATTTACAAGACTGGGACAAGGAGTCGGACAGAGGAAAGTCGGACAGTGGATCAGAAGCCTTTACAATGAAGTCTTAAAAGACTATTTATAGGAAACAATAACTGTGTAGAAAATAACTTCCACTACTCTTCATTCTTCTAATTTACTTTCAGGTGTCCAAATAACTTCCCTTCAATTTCAAAGTGTATTGGAGCATGTCAAGTGTCCTTCCAAATGTGTATAAGCATGTCAAGTGTCCTACAAGCAAATAACAATAATAAAAGAGATACAAATACTATTTCTAATATTAATACGAATATTTAATAGTAATAATAAAATAGGTTGTATTCTCATAATCGCTACCTTTCGGTCGATCATCGACAGACGGTGAATATATTGTGTAAACAACAAGACAGTTATTCTGGGGTGACAGTGAATTTTTTTTTTTTTCCTCGCTTTATGCTTTATGAGTCGTTGTTCTCGTTAGTAGAATGAGATATATATTGAGAATATAGATTTTGTAACTTTATTCCATGTTTCTAAGATAGTGATATATATCAGCCTAGATCACTTTAACTGAGTTGGGTAAATGTATATCCGAATCTTAATAAACTATTCTTTACAGGGGTTTCAGTTGACCGGGTTTACGAAAGTGAATCTCAACCGTTAAAAGTGTTTTGGACTGTCTAGATTAATTTCAAAAATACTTTTCATTTTTCTCCGGAAAAATTTCACTAAAATTTGGACCGCCTAGAACACTTTTGGAGATTGCGATTGATCGTTACTGTAAAAAACTTGTTCATGGCTCCGCCGCGAATAAGTTTCTCTTGATACTTTTAATTAATTATCTTTCACACGTAACTCCTTATTCATTTAAGTGGAAAAAGAATACCAAACAAAATACTATGAACTTGTCACATCAACGTGGTTATAATTCGAGTCTTTCGGCCGAATGCTGACATCTCCTAATGGAGTATTTTATTTTATATTTTAAAAAACATGACTTTTTGGAACCCTTCAGGATTGCTCACATCACTGATAACGCTTTCTTCTTATGCTTATCAATATATTATGGAAATTTTAAGGATAGATTATTCAAAAAGTATTTAATTAAAAATAAATCCAGATTTTTTTATTTTTTTTCAATCGTCATACATCAGCGGGTGTTAGTGGGGGTATTAGGATTAGTACGAAGTCCAGAAGCTATTCATAGCTTAGGACCCCAAGAGTATTGCTCCAGCAGGAGTCGAACCCAGGACCCCCCTCATAGGGGAGAGATGACATACCAACTGCACAAGACAGTGGTTGTCATAAAACCAGATTGAACAATATGACTAGGAGCAGAGCCAGGATATCTATCTAGAAGGGCTGGACAAATTCTTTAGTGACAAAAGTGCACCCTTATTATTATATATATGTTCTTTCTTTTTTGTGTGTAGTTTATGATATAAATTATTCAATACGTTATTTTGGTATAACCAGAATAAAAATGAATTGTCTTTACATTGATTGCGTTTTGACCAAAAAAAAAAAATTAAAGAAGAGAAAAACTAAGCACAGCTTTAAAAGAAGCAATATAAAATAATTTAAATTGAAGTTCACACTTAATTTATTTACGATTCCAAAAAACTAATTTTCTAAGTATTTATTTGGAAACTATTTAGATAAACATGAATTTCGCCGTCAAAGTATTAAACAAAATTTCAATTCAAAAAAAGTATAAAGAAAATTCGAAGGTTATTCTGTCCCGCCAACCTCCGCCCGTAAATACAGAAAGACTACTCACACATCCTTAAAACACAATTTCAGACACAATTACATCCGAAACTATTGAATGCAAGTTAATAGACCCACGTGCACCGAACGATTCTAGACACAATTATATCAAGAGTTGTGTTTTTAAGCTGTCTTTGTGGCATTACTTGTGAGTATAACGTTATCGAGTGTTCGTCGTGTTTCCCACTGTTTTCGTTTGTTCAGAAAATAATCAGAAACAAGATGACGTGAGGGATGAAATGATCGCCAAATACAGAGTAAGATGTGGGGGAGGTGGCTGCGACTGTGGGTTCTAAAAAACCCTCACCAGATGATTTTCTACCATTTTGGGGAAGGTGTTTCTTGGCCGCCTTTCACTTTTGTCAATATATATATACAGAAAGTCTACGGCCACCGAAGGCAAAACGTGGTGGCCGGCCACCGCACGCTGCCGGGCCCACTCCGGCCATGAGCCGTACAAAAATTTAAAAAAAAAAACTGAGTGGGCCTACGCGAAAATCAATGGCATCCGACGTGTGTAGGTGCTCGATCCGAACTTCCAAAAATCAGATGATCCAAGCCGTTCACAAAAGAAAGCTTGGTTCGAGCACTTACAAAAGTCGAATGCCATTGATTCCGGCGAAGACCCACTCGTTTTTTTTTTTTAGAATTTTGGTCGGCTCGGATCGGCCGTCCGATCGCCGGAGCGGGCGCGTGGCCACCGCCCACCCCATGCGGTGGGCCTAGCATTGCTCATATATATATATATATATATATATATATATATATATAAAGTATTTGTTTGACATGGTCAATTGGATTTGTTTTAGCGTATGTTGACGAGGACCGCCTTTTATTTATTTTTCTTAGTTTTGGTGAATTTTGAGTCCACCCTTGCACTGTGAAAGCATATATTATGTGGAAGCGGGGCCATGAGACGAGCAAACTCAGTATTTTAGACGGCTGAGATTACACCCAGTTTCAAATAACGAGTTTGCTTGCTACAGGGCCTCGAGATCCTTGTTATGTCGACAAAGTATCATTTTGTTAAATTTAACAGAGTTGTTTCTGGAAAGTCACGGCTATTTTTTGCCTTGAAGAACTCAATTACAATGAATAGCAAAAGTACCACATGAAATTTTTACCAACAAAAACGAATAAAATGTACCACAAGAATTTAACACTCCTCCCAAATAAATCGCAAGAATGGATTAGCATAGCGGGGAGAAGTTATGCCATGAGATTTTAACACCAAGAGATTCGGTCAATTAAGCATGAGAAAACAAATAAGTGTTTGTTCTCCATGAAATCACATAATGGGATCTCATATAGTCCAATTAACATTCCAAACCTTTAACGGGAGGGTTTGCTTGGATGGCGGTCGCGTTAACTTCAGAACCGTAGCTAATATAAAAAAAAAAAAAATTCAGGAGCTTAGAATTAGTTGAGATGCAAGCAATGACCATGGATACCCGGTTATCATTTTCTTTTTGGTTGATAATTAAGTAAGATTCTTTTTAAAGCTCAAACCAAGCAAGCCATGGAACCATCTAGGCCGCAACACAACACCAGGCAAATCCCAAACCTCACACAAATACTACTTGTTCTTCTGTTTCTTGAAGTCCTCTCGACACTTATCGATACATTTCGGAGTAGCCATTATAAAGGAAGTTAATTATCTCTAAGAGCTACATCTTCCTAGCTGCTTCTATTTCCTGAAATCCTCTCGACACTTATCAATACATTCGGAAATATAGCCGCTATAAGGGAAGTTAATTATCGGTCGGGAGGGATCTTGAATTGAATGATCGATAGAGAGAGATAAATCGAAACCATAATAGAAAGTTTCAAATAGATCATAGTTCAGTCTAGGTTGACAAAAATGCTCCTATTTTACTGGTTTATACCGATCTCGATTGGATATCCGTCGCATTTAATAGTATGCCAAGTGTCCAAATGTGTATAAGCATGCCAAGTGTCCTACATGCAAATAACAATAATAAAAGAAATACTAATACTATTTCTAATATTAATACAAATTAATAGTAGTAAAATAAGTTGTATTTCCATAATCGCCACCTTTCAGTCGATCATCGACAGACGGGAATATATTGTGTAAACAACAAGACCGTTATTCTGGGGTGACAGTGATTTTTTTTTCTTTCTCGCTTTATGCTATATGAGTCGTTGTTCTTGTTAGTAGAATGAGATATATATTGAGAATATAGATATTGTAACTTTATTCCATGTTTCTAAGATAGTGATATATATCAGCCTAGATCACTTTAACTGAGTTGGGTAAATGTATATCCGAATCTTAATAAACTATTCTTTACAGAGGTTTCCGTGGCCGGGTTTATGGAGGTGAATCAAACATGTTCAAAAGTATTTTGGACTGTTTAGATTAATTTCAAAAATACTTTTCATTTTTCTTCGGAAGAGTTTTATTAAAATTCGGATCGTTCATAACACTTTTGAACGATCGCAATTGATTATTACTGTAAAAAAAACTTGTTAACGGCTCCGTCTTAAATAAGTTTCTCTCATTCTTAATTAATTATCCTTCACACGTAACTTCTTATTCATTTAAGTGGAAAAGAATACCAAACAAAACACTATGAACTTGTCACATCAACGTGGTTATAATTCGAGTCTTTCGGCCGAATGCTGACCAGAACAAGACTATTAATTAATTTAAAAGAGTTGATTATCTCCTAATGGAGTATTTTATATTATATTTTAAAAAACATGACTTTTTAGAACCCTTCAGGATTGCTGACATCACTGATAACGCTTTCTTCTTATGCTTATCAATATTTTATGGAAATTTTAATGATGGATTCTTTAAAAAGTATTTAATTAAAAATAAAACCAGATCGAACAATATGACTAGGAGCAGAGCCAGGACATCTATCTAGAAGGGCTGGACAAATTCTTTGGTGACAAAAGTGCACCCTTATTATTATTATATGTTCTTCCTTTTTTTGTGTGTAGTCTATGATATAAATTATTCGATACGTTATTTAATTTGGTATAACCAGAATAAAAATGAATTTAGTCTTTACATTAATTGCGTTTTGACCAAAAAAAAATTAATTAATTAAAGAAGAGAAAAACCGAGCAAAGCTTTAAAAGAAGCAATATAAAATAATTTAAATTGAAGTTCACACTTAATTTTATTTACGATTCCAAAAACTAATTTTCTAGTATTTATTTGGAAACTATTTAGATAAACATGAATTTCGCCGTCAAAGTATTAAACAAAATTTCAATTCAAAAAAAGCATAAAGAAAATTCGAAGGTTATTCGGCCCCCCCGCCAACCTCCGTCCGTGAATACAGAAAAACTACACACACATCTTTAAAACACAATTTCAGACACAATCACATCCGAAACTATTGAATGCAAGTTAACAGAACCCACGTGCATCGAACGATTCCGGACACAATCGTGCCAAGAGTTGTGTTTTTAAGCTTGTCTTCGGGGCATTGCTTGTGAGTATGACGTTATTGAGTGTTGGTCGCGCCTTTCCACGGTTTTCGTTTGTTCAAAAAATGTTCAGAAACAAGATGACGTGAGGAATGAACTGATCGCCAAATAAGATGTGGGGGAGGTGGCTGCGACCGTGGTTCTAAAAAAAAAAAAAACCCTCACCAGATGATTTTCTACCATTTTGGGGTAGGTGTTTCTTGGCCGCCGCCTTTCACTTTTGTCAATATTTATATAAGTATATTTTGTTTGTTTGACATCATCAATTGGATTTGTTATAGCGTATGTTGACGAGGACGGACCGCCTTTTATTTATTTTTCTTAGTTTTGGTGAATTTTGAGTCCACCCTTGCAGTGTAAAAGCATTTATTACGTGGAAGCGGGGCCATGAGATGAGCAAACTCAGTATTTTAGACGATTGAGATTACACCCAATTTTAATAGCGAGTTTGCTTGCTACAGAACCTCGGGATCCTTGTTATGTCGACAAAGTATCATTTTGTTAAATTTGACAGAGTTGTTTCTAGAAAGTCACGGCTATTTTTTGCCTTGAAGAACTCAATTACAATGAATAGCAAAAGTACCACATGAAATCTTTACCAACAAAAACGGAAAAAATGTACCACAAGAATTTAACACTCCTCCCAAATAAATCGCAAGAATGGATTAGCATAGCGGGGAGAAGTTATGCCGTGAGATTTTAACCCCAAGAGATTCGGTCAAGTATGCATGAGAAAACAAATAAGTATTTGTTCTCTATGAAGTCACATAATGAGATCTCATATAGGCCAATTAACATTCCAAACCTTAATGGGAGGGTTTCCCTGGACGGCAGTTGCGTTAACTTCAGAATCGTAGCCGATATAAAAAAAAAACTTCAGGAGGCTAGAATTAGTTGAGGTGCAAGCAATGGCCATGGACATCTGGTTATCGTTTTCTTTTTGGTTGATAATTAAGTAGGATTCTTTTTAAAGCTCAAACCAAGCAAGCAATGGAACTATCTAGGCCGCAACACAACACCAGGCAAATCCCAAACCTCGCACAAATACTTGAAGTCCTCTCGACACTTATCGATACATTTCGGAGTAGCCATTACAAGGGAAGTTAATGATCTCTGAGATCTTCTGTTTCTTGAAGTCCTCTCGACACTTATCGATACATTTAGGAGTAGCCAATACAAGGGAAGTTAATTATCTCCAAGAGCTACATCTTCCAAGCTGCTTCTATTTCCTGAAATCCTCTTGACACTTATCGATACATTCGGGAATATAGCCGCTATAAGGGAAGTTAATTATCGGTCGGGAGGGATCTTGAATTGAATGATCGATAGATCTAGAGAGATAAATCGAAACCATAATAGAAAGTTTCAAATAGATCATATATTGTTCAGTCTAGGTTGACAAAAATGCTCCTAGTTTACTGGTTTATTATACCGATCTTGATTGGATATCCATCGCATGATCAATGTACACGATGTCATGCAATTACCTCATGGGGAGTTTAGCAACACCCACAAAAGATTTGTGGTCATTGTGGAAAGGGAAATGATATTGGCACTCCAAAAATTGAAGCAGAAACTCCAAAAATCAGTGTAATTCCAAAGTCATTTTCCTTTGTTTTTAAGAGTGTCTGCATCAATTTTTGGAGTGCCAATATCATTTCCTTTGTAGAAATTCCATTTGCGACGTATGCATAAAATACTTTCACCCCTACTAATTCACGCTGATGTATATCGCTGTGGCAAAAAAAAAAAAAAAAGATTTTTATCATCAGTGATCCCGCACGTGAAGTAAAAATAAAATTGTTCGTGCGAGGGATGGAGTGGGTAATCCATCATTCGTTCTTGGGAATACGATTCAATTCTTCGAATAATACTATTCAAATCGGAACCGGATATTTCTTGTAATTTTTGAAAAATGTTTAGATTTACGTAGCTTGTATGACGATGCATGCACACGTACGAAAATCTTTCGTCATTGAATTTTTGAAAAGTGCAATGTTCTCTTGAATGATACGGAGTAAATTAATAATCATTCACTCTAAATTTCTCATTTATAGATTTTGGAAACTCTATCATCTTATTCTTCTTTTATTAGTGCGATATTTTAAGCTTGCTAATTTATCTGTCTTTGATAAATTTCTTCACATATGTATTTTTTGAAAAATTAAAAATAAATTTCTTCACATAGGAGTATTATTAGTCACAATCTATTGTTTTGTCAAATTATCAATTTTCTCAAACCAGATATACATTTCGGATAAACGTGATCCCCAAAAATATACATTCCAAACAAGAGTTCTAGATGCGGCTTGTAGCCCAATGATGTCACTATCTTATTTTTACCATATGGAAGGCGAGAGTTCAACTCTCGTCAAGGGTGCAAGTGATTGGTATGGTGGTTGATGCTTTGGGCTTACCTCGCTTGGTGGTACTCTCTCCATCCTCTTAAGAATGGACTAGATATCTAACGCGTGGGGAAAAAAAAAAGTTCTAGGCACTAATGGTGACCTCCCAACCGTCCTAGACCCATTCCATGAACACTTTTTCTAATTTTGTTCTTATATTCAAATAAGTACAAAACTCGAAAAATCCTTATTGGAACAACGCCCTAATCTCTTAAAAGGATAACGATCTCAAGACTCCAAAGTACTGGTTATTAATCTCCAATCCTGGTTAGGACTCCGGGCCCCACCGCGGGAAAGGAAGACTGTTCACTCGACTAATCATAGCGGTGAAACTGTGCAGTTCGTTCGGGGCTACAAATTCAAAAGTAATACTTATTGATATCCGCAGGAGCTGATTTTTTACAGGGCCCTATAAAATAATATTTAAAAATTTATGAATATTTTTCTAGATTTTTCTGGAATCCGAAATTGAACCAAATACGTTTGTCTCTGCGTAGTTCTCTATAAATTGTCTCTGCTGTTAGAATTTTTGGACTTTGGTAATTACATACGTACTTTTCTCTATAGTGACATCGGAAGGATAGTTGCCCATACCAGTGTCAAGCTTTTGCTTGCACATACACAGCTGGACTGACCGTGCCGGAAACCGACACATCATCATATAAAAACAAGCATTTATAGTTGTGTTCGGTTGTTATTTATTTTTAGGGGAGTGCTACGTACCCGGAAAAGGTACCCGGAAAATACTCTTAAAGTGTAAATCAACGGTTCAGATTCACTGCACAGTGAATCTGAACCGTTGATTTACACTTTAAGGGTATTTTCTTTGCCCCCTTTCTTGGTACCTAGCATTTCCGTTATTTTTAATTTTAATTTTGTTTTTTAAACATTATTTTATATTTTTCTTTAATTATTATTATATATCTCTAATTATTAATTTCATTTCTCTTTCTATTTCTCTCCAATCATTATCCTAATTCTCTATCTACGTATTACCAAAACTAAAAACTACTGACTAAACAAACAAAACAATTTCTCAAAAGTAGTAGCCAGCCAATGAAATGAAACACATTTTATTCCATTACCAACAAACCACGAAACACACACATCAGGAAACGTCCACATCCTGGTCCGTTCCCTCGGGCTTAACGCCGGGAAAAACCAAACACACGACAAAAACCGCACAAAACAACAAACAAAATAGGAGTAACCCAATTCTCGAATCTCACATATGTGGTGTAAAACTCCTGCACGCGATGGTAAGCTGATAAATCAGAAAAACCCAAATTTATAAAGCGAGGACGAGACCCGGGACGGAGATTCCGACCCGATCCGACACGCTGCTTTCCCAAACGGACGGGCAATGGAGGGCCTTAATTGACGACGACGATGCGGGCGAGAAATCGGACGGCGAGGATCGGTCTGCGTCGCCGAATCGGGTGACAGTCAAGGACGTGTTGAAGTACTCCCTGACCTGGGTGATTATCCCATCCGCCGAGACGGTCCAGGCGTGGATCCAGGAGATGGAGCGGCGGTGATCACAGCCCTCGACGAGGACGGTGGATCCGAAGGCGGCGATGGACTGGGGCACGAATTTGAACGAGGAGGTGGAGGAGCCGGTGAGGAGGCGCATCATAAACTGGTGGGAAGGGGGGCCATGGAACCACCACTCGAGGTCGGGGGCGAGGAGCTTGTGCACCGTGTCGACGTCCCGAGCGCTCAAGGCTTCATACAGGGCGAGCACCACCCTTTGGAATTTTGATTCCTCCAGAACTTCTTGTGAGTTAGCCAGGTCTTGCGGAACGAAACTCTAGAGAGAGAAGATTGAGAGTGTGAGAGAGAGAAAGAGAGAGAGAGAGAGAAGGGATGATGAACTTAAAGGGTAGATGAGGGGTGTTTATATAGAACGACCAAGGGGCAAACTTGTCTTTTTGAGAGTCAAACAGTCAAGCCAACCTTTTTGACGCTGCTGTAATGCCAGTGAAGGAGACGGTTTGAAGAAGGCTGTGCAACTTGTGTTGTGCATAAAATAAAACAAAATAGCATTCCTGCCCTGCGTTTCAAATTTTCAATTCATATTTAAGTATAATATATATATTTTTTCCAAGATATTGTATATATTAGCAGGGATTGGCAGGGAGTAAGTAGGTTAATTCACGGTAGGTTTCAAAAGTTATTTATAGTCATGAACTCCAAACACGACGGAACTTGAACCTGATAGTAAAGTTCTTAACCATACGTTAAAATTTCCGATTTATTTCTTTATCAAAAACGGTGCAGAAAATTAAAGTGTTATGTACACATGTATTTTATTTTTTATTTAGAAATTACTTGACTGTTTGTGCTGCATTAAAATTCTGAAACGGAAAGATTACTAACGTTGAAGAAATACCATATTGTTTTAGATGTCATTGGAGCCAAGACGAACCCTATATATATATATATATGCAAAATTTTGTTGATATCCGTGAAAAGGATATGGCACTATATATTTTACTAAAGATAACCAAACATGTTAATAAAGGAATTTTTCATACGCCGAAGGTATTTAAATTTACTGCAAAATAGAAAGTATTATTTAACGTATTGTTTTAATGATAATGTTAAAATGCATTTAAATAAGAATGGAGACACAAGTATCAATAACCAAATAACCAAACACCTATATAGAAATATCATTTGTAGCTAAATCAAGGTCAAATCTCATCGGTCGCTTAAAATTTGGTCCTATATATATATATATATATTATATTTTTTAATTTTGGGACAAACCTTTATGAATTATTAATCGTTTTATCGAGAAGAATCAAAATTGTTTGAAAAATATCTAAGAAAAATAAATAAATAAAGAGAAAACCAAGAAAAACCCAAGAAGCTGCTGGACTTAAAAGAAAGAATTTGAGAGGAACACGTGGACTTTTGGCTTTTTGTGAAGCCCAGATAGCTAAAGAGAACAAGACCAGTTTTACACAGTTCTTCAAAAGCTCTTCGCTCCTGTTCCCAATATTTGCTTTCGTTTTCAATTATTGCTCTTCACGAATTTTAATAGTTTAAAATATTTTTGAAAGACGCTTTCATATTCGCACTCTTGATTCCGCTCAAACGCAGGCGCTCATATTACGTGAGTCATGTGACATCCCCCACACGGGAAACAGGTGTCCAAACATATCCGGCTGTAAACGTGCAAACAGTTCAAAAACTCTGCATCCTTTGCTTCCACTCATGAGTAATGGGTAAATGAGCGTGGTGACTCTCGTCCGCGTATAGGAAACAGGTGTCCACACGTATCCAGGTGTAATCATGCACATTTCCAGTGAGGCTCCCCCCAGCCAGTCACTGCAATACGTGTTTTTGTTTTTTTGTTTTTTTCAATCGATATACAGTAGAGATTAGCGGGGTGTTGCTATGTTAGTCAACGGGAGACCCAGAAACTATCCATAATCTTAAAACACCAAACACGCTTTCCGTAAAATTCGAACCGTGGTCACCACCAGGAGGGAAATTAAGAGGAGAACATTCCACTAGTACTGCTAGCTGGAAGTTCTCAGCTAATCATTACACTATGGAGTAGTAGAAAAACAGTCTGTTCAACGAGGAAAGTTTCAATTCGAGGCCCGCATTAAACGGCAGCAGGCCCCGGAAGAGGTCCACATTTTCGTGCCTGCGCGGCGCCGAGCGTATACTTTTTCTTCATTCTGTAATATAGTAGTATACTAATTGACCTTTACTTCATTCGAACATAATACTAAACTATATTATATAGTACTCCTCCACTTATTATACTCCCTTAAGTTTGTTTGGTTGTTAAGGTTTTGGTGAACTCGAGGTTGACCTCAAGCGCGCTCACCGAAAGTATGACAAGTTGAGCTCAAGCCTAATCAGACTAGGCTTGAGTCGAGCTTGAGCTTGTTCATGAACTTTAGTGAGTCAAAAAAATCATAGGTTCATGCTTGCATTAGGGCTACAGACGAGTCAAGTTTTACAGTACTCAAGCTTGTTTATTAAGTTTTTAAAGAACCCGAGCTCGAGCTATGTGAAAACTTAACGAGTTGAAGTTGTTCACGAGCTTTAACGGGCAAACAAAAAATGTATATATATCCTCGCATAGGCCTAATACAACCAAAATATTTTGATTGTGAAGGTATATATCTTTTATTTTTCTATACTTTACAAGAAAATAATATCAATTTTCGAATAATAATAACATGTAATATGTTTTTGTAAGGATTCTGCATTTGGTTATGAAAATGCTAATGCTAATTATAATAATTAATGTAAAAAGTCTACTAAGTTTTGGCTGGCGAGCTAACTCGAGCCGAGCCTCTACTGGTTTGTGTTCGGCTTCATAACAAAACGAGCCTAGAATTTGAGGTTGAGCTTGTTTATTTATGTCTCGCGTCAAGCTTGAAGGAGTTTTTACCGAGCCGAGTCTCGAGCGGCTCGTGAGTGACTTTGTTCGTTTGCAACCCTACTTGCATACAACTCTAGAACCGCGGATATAATTTTTATATTATGCATATTATAAATAAGTTCATACATTTACAAAATTATTAAAAATATATACATGAATAAGTTTTTATATAGTAGTACATGTAAATGTTTATACAAACATTTTATATAAGTTTACATATATTCAAGAGCGATCATACATGAACATCTCATTATACGCATATACATTTATATTACCGAGCCTAATTATCGAGCTAAATACTGTCAAAGCTCAAACTCAGCTTATTTATTAAGCAAGTTTAAAATTGAGGCTTAAATTTGGTTCGTTCAATAGACGAATCAAACTCAAACAAATTTTTACCGAGTCCAGTCTTAAACAGTTCAAGAACAACTCGATCTTTCACCGCCCTAGTTAGGAACCCATGTTCGCTTTGGGCGTTTCTCTTTTTGCGCACAGTCTCTAAAATGAATACGAGCATCTCTCAAATCAATGCCCAGTTTCCACATGACTAGTGTCCATAAAGATATGCAAAGTCGATTTTCACATTCCGTGGAATATTTTCCGGATAAGATCAATTCCCAAACTGCAATTGCATGTATTGCTTATTATGCTGCCACTTAATTGACATGGCTAACATTCCCCTCTCCACCTTCTCTCTTCGTCATCGGCTGCTTATCTTATCAACAATTAAAATACATGTTAATGGAGGGATTGGACGTCGGATGTGAACATGACAACGAGTGGCTTATTATCCCGAGTTTGCGAGTTTGACTCTGACCGCCAGTAAAAACTTTTTGTCACTAATTGTTTTTCCGGTTATTTACTGAAGAATTTTGAGATTAGTCGAAGTGTACATAAACTAGTTCTATCGAATAGGAATACATGTTTCCACTGAGATATGGAATCACAATTATTCTATGAATCAATGTGCAAAAAAAAGAAGGAACTTTTCAAGTGCTCTCATATGTTTCGGTCCCTGTTTAATTGATGCCAAAGAATAGTTCTAGGAATATTCTTGACCAACTTTCTTTCTTTCTTTTTTTTTTTTGGTTTTTCAATCAGTGAAGTTACATTAACGGCCGTCTTCTGACGGGCATGCACCCAATATTTGTAGGACTTTTGTGTAATTTGATCTAGTAAAAGTCTTTTACGTACTAGATCATGAATCGTGCGCGCATCTCATGAAATAAGACTACATGAAAATGAATTCCGCGCACGATATATATATATATATCCCATATTACTATACTCCTTATAGGATGATTTCAAACCTACTCGTCAATAAAATAAGAAAGAACAACACCAGATATATAATGAGTGTTGTAGATTGTTTTGTTACTATTATTTTTATTTTTAAGAAGTAGTATTAAGAAGAAGCTATAGACATTAAAAAAAAATGGAAATTAAGGATACTACTGCGTTAGATTGCAAGTTGGGGGAGGCGGGAACGTGGTTTGAACCCTCACCAGATGAGTAAACACGTGAGATCCCTAATTAATTACCATTTAGGGAAGGTGCTTCTCCTTTAAATTTTAGTATTAGTTTTTGTCGACGTCATTTTGATTTTAAATTGTTTATTTTCCTTACTTGTCTCACAATATATTTACAATATTAATTAATTTCTCCTTCAAACACGATTAACTTTGACAAGCAAAATGATAAAAATAACCGATATTGTCGAAGCGCGCTGCAGTGAGAAGTACTGAACAATTTTTCAAGCGTTGCATGGAGAGCTAGCTAGCTAAACATAAATCTATCTTTCAAATCTACTACTATTAGTCCCACATCCAATAATAACTTCAAATTGGCCCACCAACTAAATTATAACTTCCTAATATAAACTCAACAGAGATCGATCACCTAACAATAAATAGCCAAAAAAAAATACTAATATTTCAAGTGTGTTTACCGCAATACAAATTCTACGTACTAAATAAACACAATGTACGTGCTAGTTTGTTAGGTGATCGCAGTGTGTTCTACTAACTAAAATAAGTACTTATTTGAAAAATAAATACTTATTTTTTGAATTAAAGGTGATGTGTGTACACACACACCCCAAGTTTCTCTACTAAGGGCGTCCTTAACTTATTAAGTTAAAGACTTTCTCTTTCTTGATTAAATTTTGATGATCCGAATCGTTCAATGTGTGCAAAACATGATTTTAAAGGTACATACAAGAAATCAGCAAAAAATATGACCGGAAAGAGCTTGATCTAAATAGTTTTTCATAAAAATATATTTATAGTGTTTTTATGAAAAACTGCCCGGATCAAGCCCTTTTTGGTCATATTTTTGGCCGATTTCTGACATGTACCGCTCCATGATAATTTCACATGTTTTCCTACAAATACCAAAAAATTTGTGGAATAACGAATGGGACAGATTATCAATACCGATGATGCTTAATTGGTACTGGACTCTTTTCCTGGATATGGCCTCTCTTCTCTCTCAATGAATCTTCTATTTTTTGGAAGTAATTCTCTAGCTAGCTTACACACTTGTGAGTCCGTTCGAAATGGCCAATAAGAGGAAATAAAATCTGGGCAGGCTAGCTAGAACCGTGCACGTACAATTCACACAAACACTTGCGCACTTGTTCTAGAGAGGGAGGGGGTGCATGGTAACAAAGCAGGCGATAGATAGATGAAATTTTCGATCCTCACCACCTCCCTAATAATAAGATATTTACACGTCTTTAACCCGCTTATAGAGAAAATTCTTGTTAAACGTGAGAGAGCATGTAAAACGTATAAATAACAAAGTTATTCCTCTATTTAACAACTTAGTTTTTTAGATGAGTTGATGGTTAACGATCCGATAACTCAACTATTAGATAGTACTAGTTAACCGGGGAAAAAAAAAAAAAAACCGAACTCTTACGACTTGGGACCCACATTTTTTTTTGGGACCAATGCCCTTCTCCAAACCTATGAAATAAAGTAGCCTAACGAAGGGTACCCTTCTCCAATATTGTAGGGCATATCCCAAGAACAACGTGTGTCTTCAAGCCCATGCCTAGAGCTTCTAATTTAATTTTAAGATGTGCATGTGTATGTCTGGTTGCTGGGTTTGTACTTTTAGTGTTGTCAATGAAATGTTACTTTCTTTGCTGATTAAAAAAAAAAAATACTGATCGATTCGGAGAGATGATCATTACTCTTTTAGAACTTCATATTTTTATGAAGAAAATACAAGAATTATAGAAGTTAGAGAGAATCCATTCTTCAGTACTAATAATGTTTTTAAAAAAAATTGTAATAATGTTTGCATGACATATGCAAAATGTCAATGTCAATGTTTTTAACAAGGAAATTTAAATTCACATCAAGTTTCCCCCACGTCCAATAAGGTTGAGTCGCGCCTGTTTCATCGCGTATATATTTTAGTATTTTAAACAAACAGCATGAGACCCGGCACAGATTTTCCGACCTGATCCGACACGCTGCTTTCCCAAACAGGTGGGCAATGGAGAGGATTATTATTGGGCGAGGACGACGAAGACGACGATATAGACGAGGAACAGGGCGTCAAGGATTGAGCTGTGTTGCCGAGGCGGGTGACGGTCAAGGACGTGTTGAAGTACTCCCTGACCTGCGTGATGATCCCGTCCTTGACGGTCCAGACGTGGACCCAGGAGATCGAGCGGGTGGGATCGCAGCCCTCGACGAAGACCGCCGGTCCGAAGGCGGCGATGGACTGGGCCACGAACTCGAAGGAGGGGGACGACGCGGAGGAGCCGGTGAGGAGGCGCATCATGAACTGGTGGGAGGGTGGTCCGTGGAACCACCACTCGAGGTCGGGGGCGAGGAGCTTGTGCACTGTTTCCCCGTCTCGGGTGCTCAGCGCTTCGTATAGGGTGAGCACCACCCTTTCGTTTAACCTACTAGATTCCTCCAGCATATCATGTGAGTTAGCCAATCCTTCCATTAACATAAAACTCCAGAGAGAGAGAGAGAGAGAGAGAGAGAGGAAATGTGGAGTAGCAGAGAAGGGTTGGTAGGGAATAAGGTGGCAGTGAAGAGGGATATCAGTCAGAGAGGGGGTTTTATAGAGAGAGAGAGAGAGAGAGAGAGGAGGGACAGAAGAAGTCTTTTGGTAATGTTAGCTTCTTTCATGGTCGAAGTGGTCAAGGCTTTGATCCTGTCTCTCTATTGGTAGGGTATAGAAACAAACCAAATTCACAAGCTGATTGATGAGCACTAAATTGATTTAATTAGTTTAATTGGAAGCTTATTATATGATGAGTTAAAAATTTGAATAAGTGTCATATATCAAGTAACGTACTTGTTCAAACTTAGTTATTTTGAAAGCTTGCCCCAGCGGAAGGGGAAGACCCCTGCCTAGGTGTACTGGGCAGGGTTTGACTTCTCTCCAGAGCTGGTACCGCGATTTACCTGGTGGATCGGAGCGGTAGTTGTCTCGGATTGTCTGATAGTTTACACTTTATAGATGGGTCCAATTAATGGCTCTCCTGTGGGGTGGTCTTTCATCACAAGAGGAAAAAAAAAAAAAAAAACAAACAAACTTGGTAACATGCCAAGCAGTATAATATCCTTCGTCTTTAATTCTGCGAGAAGTCTGAAATCAAAATTTGATTGGACGAAGCTTTGTTTGATTTATAGATACTTTTAGATTCTTCCCGTCACGACGATGCAATAATGCTAAAAAATTTGACGAAAAACTAACGAATGCGGAAAAAAAATTATTAAGTCGAATAAGTCCTACTTACCCTTAAAATCGAAAAGGTTATCTTATTATCAGACATAAAAACGGAAACGCCATTCATCTTTCTTTCCATGCAAGACATACAAAAAAAAAAGGAAACAGTCTTTCATTTCTGGAAAACCAATTAACTTTCATTTCTTTTCTCATAAACCTTAATTAGCCCCAGAGAGTTTCAATTCAGAGGTTTCTTCATTCAACTACCGAAAATATTAAACAGAAAAAAATAAAATAAAAGAAGAAGCTAGCCCAATTCAAGCGCGCCGTGATCGTGAAATTCCTCATTTCACATATATATACTACCATACAATACATATATATGGGTTCGAAATTGATGTGTGATGAATACTTTTCCGTTGAAGTGATTGAGTTGTTTCAGCTAGATGCGACCTATGAATCTTAGATTAAGAAGTCGTGGAGTACTCGAAGCTGAGCACTTCAATATTGCTTTAGTTTAATTGGAATGAGTGTCATGATCAACTGCTCGGGTTAACTAGCAAGTAACTTGTTCAAACTAATTAGTTATTTTGAAAGCTTACCCCAGTGGAAGGGGAAGACCCCTGCCCATAGGAGTGGGCAGGGATAATTGACTTCTCTCCAGGTCCGATACCGAGATTTATCTGGCGGATTAGAGCGGTAGTTACTTCGGATCGTCCGGAAGTTTACACTTTATAGATGGGTCCAATTAATAGCCCTCTTATGGGGTGGTCCTTCCTCACAAGAAACAAACAAAACAAAACTTGGTAACATGCCAAGCAGTATTAATTATATCCTTCAGCTTTAATTCTGCGAGGAGTCTTAAATCGAAATTTGATTGGACGAAGCTTTGTTTGATTTATAGATACTTTTTAGATTTTTCTCGTCTTGACGAAGCAATAATGCTAAAAAATTTGACGAAAAACTAACAAATGCAAAAAAAATTTAAATAAGGACAAAAAAGAAGAAACCAAATGACTTATTAAGCTGAACAAGTCCTACTTACCCTTAAAATCGAAAAGGTTATCTTATCTTATTTTATTATAATAAGAACATAAAAACGGAATTCATCTTTCTTTCCATGCAAGACATAAAAAAGGAAACAGTCTTTCATTTCTGGAAAACCAACTGACTTTCATTTCTCTTCTCATAAACCTTAATTAGCCCAGAAAGTTTCAATTCAGAGGTTTCTTTATTCAACTACCGAAAATATTAAACAGAAAAAATAAAATAAAAGAAGAAGCTAGCCCAATTAAAGCGCGCCGTGATCGTGAAATTCCTCATTTCACTTATATATACTACCATACAATACATACATATATATATATACATACATGTATATATATATGCAGTTCTTTTCATATATATATATATATATGGGTTCGAAATTGATGTGTGATGAATACTTTTCCGTTGAAGTAATTGGGTTGTTTCAGCTAGATACGGCCTATGAATCTGGATTAAGAAGTCGTGGACTCGAAGCTCAAGTAGTGAACCATGGAATCAAGGAAAAATATGCTGTACATACACTTCTTTTATAAACTTTGCTGCTCATTTTGCGAATTTTGTGGCTCGAGATGCTGTCCTGTTTTATTTTATGATTTTTTTGAGGGTTACATTTGCGAATTTTTGTGGTGCTATTTACAAATTCCTGCAGTGTTGTTTACGAATTTTTGTGGTGCTACAGCTTTCTGATGCGCAACCTTCACCACGAATTCTCCAAGTTGGCCTTTTGCAAGATAACTAAGGTTGATTCCAAGGATATACATCCAGTTCCACTATCTTGCCAAGCAGGCGATGTTGTCTTCTACTACTGCTACAGCTGCAAGGGGGACACCGTTTTGGACTGGAGCCATCAGGGATCTACATGCTTTATTTTTATAGCTCATTTTCGTCTTCTACATTTAGTTGTTGTATCTTGGTCTTTCACTTGTAAACTGTTTTATCATGATCTATGCATTTCTTGTCTTTCCCTAAAAAAACAATGGAGTTAAAAAAAAAAAAAAAAAGTGCTACATTCATCAATAACAAAGCCAACCAAGCATAATGCTTCGTACTCAATTGTTTTGAGGCGTATGGTTTAGAATCGAAATTTGTATGATACTATGATGTGAGTCATACGCATCCAGTCCATAAAATTTCGAAAATGCTGCAGTAGTACAATGTCCGCGGACTTGTAAGGACATTGATGTTCTGTTTATTTAAACTTCCAAATTTCTCATAAGCCTAAGTGAATCACCTAGATCGTAAACTCGCACGGGTAGGGGTTTACGCCGTGGTAGACACCTAGCAATCAGAAGTACTCTCTTGAAGTTTTTGGTTTGAAGTTCGACTGTTACCAACTTCTTTAATAAATCACAATTTCTGTGTTAGGCTAGTCCTTACAGAGCTTACTCTGCCTTTAATGGGGCAATAAATTTCCTAGATTAGCCGGTCTATTAGGCCGGATACCGAATCATAAAAAAGACTTATCTAGATTGTGTTCAAAATCGTATGTGAAAGGAACATTTCTGAATTAACAATAAATCCGAGAACACATACCTTTTTACACATATCTTGCGCATACATTTTTATGGGGCCCACCTTAGGTCCCACCAATATGATCCGAACCGCTCATTATTTTTAAAATAATGTTTTAAGAGTTTCTGTAAAAAATCAACTTGATAGAATATCGGTAGGGGCTTTTTCAGAAATCATAGGGTGAAACAGTCTGATTCGCCATGCGATTTCTGAAAAAGCCCTTACCGATATCCTATCGAATTGATTTTTTACAGAAACTCTTAAAAAATTATTTTAAAAATAACGAGCGATTCGGACCATATTGGTGGGATCCGAGGTGGGCCCTATAATAATGTATGTGCAAGTAGCATGACTGTTTTTGAAATTGTCCAAATCGTCCTCTACTTGGGTTTCTGTACACTTCGAACAGACAGCTTCAAACTACATAATCATGGGACATGCGACTCGATCAGAGGTTCATGTGAAGGACCAAAACAACATTTCTTCAACTTGGGGGGACTAGTTCTCTTCTTATGTTTACCTCTTCTACTAACCTCAGTTGATTGTGTCGTCCATTTCTGTAGAACTTGTAAAATATCGGATATTGTCAAACTGGCCCCCCACAACTTTTGTCTATTTCACAAGCAAGCCACTAAAATACTGCAAGTAGATCAAAGCCACTAGTATGTACAGAGGAATGGATCGAATCAATCAAAACTTGTAAAAAAGTGGACACTTAACCTGGCACCACAAGTTTTTGTCTATTTCTCGAAGCCTCGCTTAGAGCTAAACTAATCAAAACTAGTTATCTTGCCATCAATTGACAAAGCATCATGATAGTCATGGGCCCATTTGTTTGACGGAACTAAAAGTGATAGATATTCTTACCGGACAAAAACTGATCAGGTTCATGAGTAATAATCATACCTCCCATAGTATTGTATATCACACATTTTGCGGGATTATATATCCACGACATGTTTAACAAGGATTGTCGACAAAAAAACCAAACACCGGATATATTGGTCACTAAAAGTGATAGATATTCTTACCGAATAAAAACTGATCAGGTTCATGAGTAATAATCATACCTCCCATAGTATTGTATATCACACACTTTGCGGGATTATATATCCACGACATGTTTAACAAGGATTGTCGACAGAGAAACCAAACACCGGATATATTGGTCACTTTGGACCTATAGTCTAGTAGCCCAATTCAATACTCATATCCGATCAAACAAACGGAGCCCAAAAGTAAGATCCTTTGCGCTATGGATTATCTTGAGAGGTAATCAAGAGTCTGATACAGTACTCTTCCTTTTCAAAAGCTATAATTAAGGAATTTGCTTTTCTGCAATAATTTTGAAACGGTATGGAGAATATAGCAGGTCAGATTTTTGTTACTACAAGCGGCAAGAGAATATGATTTTTGTTACTACAAGCGGCAGGAGAATATGAGTATCTGAATTACATCAAATGGGTAGACACTGCCAACAATCACACTTTTTAGTAGGATGTTTTGACCCCTTAACACCTTTATAAAAGCGTACAATGGTGACCAACTGAGCTAACCCCAGTTGGTAATAACAAGTCAATTATGCTTCAACAACATAGGTGTGAACTTGAGAAAACTATCTAATTTTTCTTCATCTGCGAGATTAAACAGCACCAGCTATTAAGAACACGAGTTTCGAAACTTTCTAAAGTTAATAAAGAGCGTAATAAAGCTACAGGCCTTCCCCCAAAAAAAGCTACAGGCCTTCAAGCAAGTATTTCTGAGAGGCCTGAGAGAATGGTAAAGCATGGATCCCACGAAAGCTTTTGGGCTCAAGTTTCTCTAAATTCAACTCCCACTACGAGCAAAATCTTTTGGGCCACTTTCGCCGTATGCGAAAAAACAAGCTTGAAATAACTGTTAAAGGGGGGTTCCAATTTACGGTGCAGCCATGCGACCTAAGATTGCGGTTGGTGGGATTAATTCCGGATTGCGAAAAAGAATGGTAGAAACCGGTTCCCCCAATTGTACTATTTCCCCATGTTGGAGAGGAGTTGGAGAGGAGTACATTGACAGGGTGCATCTTGGGTTTTTCCCGAGCCATCGCTGTGACAACGAACCCACGAAGCTCCTAGAACCTAATCCTAACCTAAACTGTACATGACCATCAAATGGTATTTTAGGAGTCCAGCTCCGCTCCTATCCTTCAAATGAATTAGAGAGTATAATTTCAAACCGAAAAGATTTTTCCCGAGCCCACCAGTCTTGATCATCAAGGTGGGCACAGAAAAAAACTTTTTTCGGGCTGAAATTGTTCTCCCCCAATTAATTTGAAGGATTGAACAGGAATTGGATTCATATTTTAGAACCAACAGTAAGCTTAAAGTGGATGCCAGCCGAACCAAGCCATGGGAGGACTGAGCGCGCGCCAGTTTGAGTGGAGATGGACACGCTTTAGATTTTTATCCAATTATCACACCAATCCGTCAAACAGAACCTCTGGTAAATCAGGAGGCACACATCTTGCCACCTAACCAGTAAGATATTTGTAAGGCAGAAAAAAATAGGAATAGCTATTACCTTTGATTCCATAGAAAATATCTACCACCCATGGACAGGTCCTTCTGCAATTCTTGCTCGAGATAATAGTACGAGTTCAAATTCAAATAATGTAGCATTGAAGTAATCAACATTGTGTGTGTGTGTGTGTGCGCGCGCGCGCGCGTGAGAGAGAGAGAGGGGACAATCAGAGTCTTGAAAATAGAAGTTGCTTAGAGACAGAGGAAACAAGGAGACGGTATATACGGAGGGCAACTGTTCAAGCAGCTATAGCTGGTTTAAGACTCCATACTGAGACTCTGAGAGGCTGCAGAGGTACTAGGTTGTGCTGTTAGGTACTGAGGATAACTGATGCAGGGAAGCGTATGAGAGATTGAAGAACGATGCGACAAGGACAATCACAAACACGATAGTTTAGAGAAACTCTCTCCAGGCTCTTTTCAATATTCAATAATCAACAACCACCGCCCAGAGGCAAACAAAACGAATATATAGGCTAAAACCCTAACCCTAGAAAAGATCAAGAAACCCTCCGAATGTCATTACGCACCCATAAAATAGAGGAAAAAATAAGAGTTCTGAAAAAAGAACGGGTTGAAACGGACATTCCTACTAAAAGTTATAAGCGAAACAAAAATAGCCCAAAACGGTTGAAGGCCCGTTCAGTTCGGAGGCCTAAACGGCCTCAGAAGGCTAAAAAACACGCGGCACATGGCTGCGAGCAATGTGCCATGACCGTCGGCCCATTTCGGATCGAACCCAAGTGAGCCCAACGCCAAATTCTTCGGTCAGTTAATTACGAAAAAACCGGCTAGTAGAAATAGTTCTTGGGATGCCTAAAGTGATATTCCTCCCCCTTGGCCACTGCATCAATAACTGAACACTCGCCTGTCTCTCATGGTCTATATATGTCTTCTTGCAAAGACCCTTATCTAATACTACCAGCCAAGGTTCAACTCCTCTCAAGGGAGAGTGAGACGAGAACTTTGACGAATTCCTATCTCTGGACTCCAATCACCAAGCCCCAAGGTCCCAGAGATCCGGCGCGAGGGCTACTAGGTCGTTCAGTAGCCTCATAGTGTGACAATGAACTGAAGAAGTTCCTAGAACCTCATTCTAACCTAAACTGCAAGAGACCATCGACTGGTGTACAACAAAAACACTATACAGCAGTAAGCTTAAAGTGGATGCCTTCACAACCAAGCCAAGGGAGCGTGCCAGTTTGAGAGGAGGTGGACACGCTAAAGAGGAAGATTGGCTCGAGAGAGCACAGGAGGGTTGTTTGAAAAAACTGACCTCCCTCCATCGGAGTGCCTTGCCTGGTACTAAGGAACTGCAGTCATTACCCTTGGTCCATATAGCCTGAGAAGCACAGATACGCAAATGGTGCACGGACACAACATCACCCCAAGAACTACGACATGGACATATACAAAAGAAATATTATAGGCATCTATAATTGACATATAAACAGAAAAATCTAAAATTTCCCAAATAAGGAATTAAAAACACGTAGTGTCCTTGACGGTTGATGGTGATTGTGAGGCTGAGAGATCCAGCCGTGATTTCTCGGGCTATAGTTCTACCTGGAGAGAAGAATTTCATGGCACCATATCTTATTCCACACGGATCAAATATATATATACACACACACACAAAGAGTCCGGATCCAGTCAGGAATCCCGGATTTGGGCTTAAATCCGGACCTTGCTCTTGGCCGTTGGATTGTGTTTTCAATGGTCCGGATCCGCTAGCAGATCCGGACCATTGAAAACACAATCCAACGGCTATGATGATGGTCTGGAATTAAGCCCAAATCCGGGATCCCTGACTGGATCCGGACTCCGTGTGTGTGCGTAATTATATATATCTTATTCCATAAGTGCACCACGAGAGACTGAATTAAAAAGATGACACGGTTACGATATAGAAGTGACATGGCTCGTTCATGTGCCTAGCGGACTGTGCTACCACAAAAATAGAAGTGTTCTTCCATTCTTAGGAGGGAGAGTAGTATTTGAGTAGAAAGTTACAAACTATTTAGAAGGCCTGTAACGCCTGTTATCTGCAAATGGCACATACGCCAATCTCAAAATATATATATATATATATATATATATATATATATATGAATCCGGTTCCGGTGAGGGATCCTCATTTTGTTAAAATGCGGGACTCCCCTTCGATTGAATTTCGATGATCCGAGCGCTCAATGTGATCGAACGTGATTTTAAGGGCGAGAAATTAGCAAAAAATGTCGGGAAGGGCTTCATCCGGGCAGTTTTTCTGAACGGTTCAGAAAAAAACTGCTCGGATGAAGCCCTTCCCGGTCATTTTTTTTGCTAATTTCTCGGGAAGACCCTTAAAATCACGTTCTGCACACATTGAACGGTTTGGATTTTCAAAATTTGATCGGGAAATGAGAGTCCCGCATTTTAGTCCCTCATTTTAATCCCTCACTTGATCCGTCACCTATATATATATATATAATCTATCAAAAGAGTTTTTTTTGCCCCAGAGACCGGGTGTGTAACTAAATACTCAAGAACTCCCTTCAATGATCACACCAATACCTCAAACAGAACCTCTGGTAGATCAAGAGGCACACATCTTGCCACCTTTATTTTGAACTAACACATTTTGCCACCTAACCAGACAGATATTTGTATGGCAGAAAATTTTTTGGAAGAGCTATCACCTTCAATTCTTGCACCCTTGGACAGATTTTTCTGCAATTCTTACTTCAGGTAGAGTACAAGTTCAAATAAGGAAGTATTGATGTCACTTCACCAAAAGTTCAGTAACTCAAAAGAGTTAAATAAACGACTTTTTCAAGAGAATTCATATACATAAAAATTACTAAGATGAATTACGTATACATTTAAATTACCACAAAAGAGTGTGTAAAATGAATATGGTAACACTCAAAATACATATAAATTACCAGACTAGTCTCGATCTATTTTAATACATACAACATAATGGATTTGTGCTAATTGGCATCTCTTTGTATATGTGAAGGAGAAGGTGGTGTCATAGTTTGATCCTTACCGCTTGTAGGGAATTCCTCCTCCACCGGAGCAAGATGCCTATCTGGACTATAGTACTCCTTAGAGAGTCTGCTGGGACTTGGAGAGTTAGCTTTCGTAACATTAGATGGAGAAGAACTGTTCCCAAGTGGAGAACTAGGGCCAGACCTAAACTGGAAGTCTCCACCTTCACGAGGCAAAGGAGAAACCGGTAATTCGACACATTCATCCAGTTGCTTTCTGAAAAATTTATCTTCCACAATATCATAAGAATTCGCAGTCCTTACTTCCTGAGCAAGAGTACACCAACAGCAGAAAAGCCACAACGTGCAATCTGCAACATCTGGTTTCCCACAACAGAAAGTAGATGGTGGCAAGTTGAATCTCTTTCTCATCTGAATCCTCCAAAACCCCCCGTAAAGCAAACCAAACACGCAAAGAAAGACCCCAGTAACCCCCAACGCCTCCCTAACAGCCTCATTATTGATATTAACGGCAGCCAAATTGAAAATCCAGAAAGGGGCCAAGCAAAAAAGAAGAAAAGTTACAATATGCACGTACATATTTCCAAACCCAAGTCGCTCCATATTCCATCCAAAGACACAGAAACTACAAAACAACGAGAGATAAGCTAAAGATATATTATCCCAAAAATCAAGCACCCCACCACTCCATTGGGGTCTGCTCTCAACAATCGTCTCATCTCTTATAGCAAATGAAAATCTCTTCTGCATCGATTTCCCTCTCAACTGGCTAGTTTGGCTGACTTCAGCTGTGGTGACAGGTAATTGTGATTCCCCATCCACTTCAGAATCGTAATCCTTCCCAAGGGGGCTAACAATGCAGTAAACACCAGCAATTGCGGGTGCAGCCATTGCCACTGAGATAGTGATCCCAACTCCTATAGCTGGTCGTTGCGATCTCTTGTACCCCAAGTTAAGACCACACAAGGCATACTGCGCGAAACAGTTAAGGTTTAACAAGAGAATAACCACCAACATGTGAGTCCATTCATGAGGCTTATACGTCCCGTTCTTGCAATAAACCTTTCTTAGCTTGGAAATGTCCTCTGGTCTCCATCTTACAAGAAGTACGAAGTGGTAGATACGTTTCGGGTGATGGTACAAACACATTAGAGTAAATAGTGCATTGAGGATTTGGTTATTAACTTCAAACCAAGCATCTCGTTGGGACTTCGATTTTAAGGCACTGTTCAACATTCCAGTCATGACAAGGAACAAAAGTGCACCAGACACAACAACACCAAGAATCCATACAAAAAGGGCCATGTTCAAGGGGTCCTTGATCCATTTTTTGAACATTTTCCATAGAGAACCCCATTCTATTTTTCGAGAAAAGACCCTACTTATACGATCTCGAATTTGATGACCACTTGATGAAGGCACCGCTCGCGAAATCTGATCTCTCTCCTCGGCAAGACGCTGGAATCTCAGGGACGGGGAATTCAAAGAACCAAATTTGAGGAACCTTAGTCTTTTGGGCAAGGCAGATGAATCATCAGGGGGCCTGTGTTGCGTGCTAACGTCGCTTATAAGTCCCCTTTGAGACGCAGAAATGTGAAGAGGACTCTTAACCTTCCTAGAATCATTAGGTTCCTCAATTCCCCCATTCTTTTCACCATTATCAGTTGAAACCATTCTTTCCAAAACAAACTAAAGGTTCACCTGGGAATATCTAGGGTGCTGTTAAAAAAATGGTAGCAGTACTTACCACTTTCACTTCAGGCAGCAGAAGATCTACTCCACCTCTCCTTTCTTTTACTTGTCTTTTACTTCTTCTTTCATCAAGAGTAACAATCACAAACAGGATGCAATCACGAGGAGAGCCGTTTTGTGCACTTTCGAAACCTAAATAAAACATGAATCTATCAGTCTCAAGAGCCTATAGTTATTGTAATTGAACAAATGCAAACACATGACCGAAAACCCATAACGTAATTATTAGGACCCAAAAGTATGACAAACTCGATTTTGAGATTTGATCAAGAATTGAAAGTAATGATGCTATCACTTTGAGGCATTTTTTGCCCTACAGTCTAATCCAACACACTTTACAATTTTTTTGACTTGTTTTCTTTCATTTCCTTTTTCTCAATTAGGGCAAGAACCACAATCAGCAGTTAAAAGCATCAAAATAGCAGATCTCTTGCTTTGTTGTAAGCGTTCAGGCTCCTTTTTTATCATACCATAAAAAAAAAATAGCTGTTTTGTTCACATTCAATACCCAAAAAAACATTAATCTATCAGCCAATAAATCTACAAATTCATCTAATCGAGAAAGACCCATATAAGTAAAAAGAACGAAATCATTGAATCCCACGACAAATGCAAACTTGATTGGAGATCCGATGGAAAAGCAATGAATAATAGCAAGTAATCGTCAAACATACATACAATACGTATATATATACAGATATATAAACAAGATCTGAAATCTAATGAGACTACGTACCTATGAATTGAACCAGAAAGAAACGATGAGGAGATTAATCCCAAGGAGAACCTGAAGAATAATAAGAGCAAACAATAAGAGCAGAGAAGAAAAAGCGGAAGAAAGAGAGTGCACTATGTCGATATTCTCTCTCTCTCTCTCTCTCTCTCTCTCTCTCTCTTATTTAAACCTGTTTCAGATTACCAACTGTCATTTGGATTATGGAACCATTTGCCTTTATCGCCTTCAACTTTTTTTTTTTTTATTATCAACAATTGCCTTCAACTCGTTCGCAAAATTCCAAGTCATCCTTTTTCGTTTCTCTCTCTTTCATCACAGAAATCACAGATAAGCAAATTCCTTCCATTGGAGTATTTTCCTGCGTAGGAGTACTTCATTATTTTTGAGTCACACTTTCTGCCACTTACCGTGGGCGTCACCGTGCATTTATTATATAATAATTTGAATTGTTCATTTTTTAAAATTAATAGAGTAGTATATTTACTCAAAAAAAAAATAGCTTAATTAGACAGATAGATATCATAGAAATAAATTTTCAATTTAAACTACAGACGGTCGTGAATAATTTAACTTTGACATTCAATTAAATTGATTTTTTGCATGAACTATGCGGGCTTTAAAAAAGAAGAGTTCATATCTCTGCAATAAACACACGGGTGGCAGTGGCATAAATAGTTTCCACATGGGGTGGCTCTTTATGTTTCTGCGAATTCCATGGAAAATAAGTAGTTGTTTAAATAACCCGATAGTAGACGTTATAAATTGGTATCGGAAACTAGTCTAGAGATTATGCGCGTAAACTTATTCGAAGACCCAAGATATACAAATAGTCAAGTTGTCAACTAAAGAGACAAGGGATGAGGTCTGTACCTCTGTGGCGTAATGCTTGAGGAAAAGAATATTGAGTGTTGATATGAGTACCGACGCCCATGTAGGGAAATCGTACCGACCGGCCCCCGTCGGGCCGTCTTCGGCCACCGGACGGTCGATCCGAGCCGTCCAAAAATTCTAAAAAAAAAACCGAGGGGACCTTCGCGGGAATCAACGGCATCCGATGTGTGTAGGGTACTCGATCTAAATATCTTTTTTCGTGTATATATGTATGTGTACATATTTTAGGAGAGTTTTTTGGGCGCCGGATATCACGTGGCGGTACCCGTCGGCAATTCCAGCCTTCCAAACGTGTTTTGAACAGCCCAAATTTATTCACTCGTTCCCACCCACACACCAACTACTCTGTCTCCTCTATATCTCTCTCTAAAATTCGGACCGTCCAAAACACGTTTGGACGGCTGGGATCTCCGACGGAATACCAAATGTGTGGTGCCCGCCCGGCGCCCAAAAACTACTCATATTTTTAAGACAATGACGAAACTGAAAAGGAGTTTGTATAGTGCTAAAATATAGATAAACGATGCAACGGTAGTGTGTGGGCCAACTATTTGGTCAATGATTCTCCCCCAACCTATATATGAAAGTTGCAGGCTCAACTTGGTTAAGGTTTTTATGGTTGTTTAGGTAGCTAAACTAAGTACTCCTAGTATTGCCCATCTCAGATTACTCGCCCAAAAAACTTCTCTCATGACTTGGCCGTGTTTCTTAACAAAGTCCCAAGTCATTGTTTTGACAACGTGTCTTAGCAGAGCTGTATTCCTGCAACTTGCCAACTCTCTAGCCAAAATATAATTTGCCAAAGTGTCTGGGGAAATTCTTCAGTTCATGAGGTGAAGGTTTATGTTACGGATCCAGCTTTCTCTGTAGTTCAATTGCAAACAACTCTATGCAGTCTTACCTCGACCATTCATTCCAGTAATTTAATGGCTAAAAATTTTGAAAAGTCTTCTCCCGGGAAAGAATAGTTTCATCACGGAAAGAAACTTTCAACGAAATCTAACCTTTAAAAACATTTTTAGACGGATGAGATAACACCAAACTACTCTCTGCAATCCAAACACTGACTACAGAGAAGCCTATTTCTTATACAGAAAGTTTACACACACAACTTTAGAACACGATTACGGACACGACTCAGTCCGAAACCATTGGATGCATGCGAACCCATGTGCATCGAACTATCCCAGACACAATTGTATCCAAAGTTGTGTTTTAAAGTTACGAATTCAATTATTTATTATTGCTCTTTCTTGTATTATTCAGATTCTGCACTCCATAATCACCCATAATGTCAATAGGGTCAAAGTCATGTTTGCAAGATTCTTAATAAATAGCTGGACTCTTGTAACTTGCCAAATTACAGATTACTTCAAATAGAAGAAACAAGGAGCTAGGCTGCGATTCTCCAAACACCATAAAATCTCACAGATATCCCCAACAAACAAATACGGTCAGATTAAAACATTGATCCAAGAGAACTAATAGAACCAAGAGGTTTTAGGATGGGGGCTTCCCCAACCAACACACACCCCCCCCCCCCCCACACACACACACACACACACACACCCCACCACTCGATTACGGTTACACATATTGCTCAGATTAACGCCAAGTTTAGTTAGTACACACGAAGCGAACAGTTTGGATAAACTAAGTAGCAGAGTCAGTAGAGAAATGCAAATGAGATAACAAGCTGAAGTTTGCAAATAGAGTTTTAAGATAGATCGCCGTCCCATAGCTCTTTTGCATTCGGTGCTTCTTTCACTCGAAAGAGAAGGGTTGTCCTCCAAGCATCCTGTTGTGTAAAACATGTGGAAACAAATCGCCGTCCCATATCTCTTTTGCATTCAGTGCTTCTTTCACTCGCAACAGAAGGGTTGTCCTCCAAGCATCCTGTTGTGTAAAACATGTGGAAACAAACTAAGTAGTTGCTATGTTTCTCACTACATGATATGTAGTATCTAAAATTAAGCGAAATGAGCGGCAGTTAATCATGTCAGCTGCCATTTCAATTATTTTTGTGAAAGATCATGTGGCTTAAATCAAAGCAAACCAAACTGAGCCATAAGTGTAATGGAAATGACAACCAAGACTGACCATCTCCGGCCTTCAAACTTTCTCTGAAATTTGAGAGAAAGTTAAAATAAAAGCATCATCATATGAAGCACTTTAGTGGCCAAACTCAAGTTAAGATTAATTAAACTAGAGTAAAAGCTTTCACTAAAGGCATTGGTGTGTAAGTTTGGAAGACATCAAATGGGCTTCAAAACTTTTGAGTGAAGATTTGAGTAAAATCAATTTTGATATGGTATTGATTAGTGGCTGTCCTCCAAAATTGATTCCATATACTACGAAGTCTACAGCAATAAAAAAATGCGACTCCAATTCAATTTGGCAAAGCTAAATCCATAACCAGAAAGTGGTTCAAGAGAGGCAGTATAGATGAAGCAGACAAAAACTATCCAGAAAATGGCACAAAGCAGGAAGACTTTGATAGTGTTACATGTAGCGAGAATGCAATTTACCGGCTGGGTCATTCTATCGAATTCCTTTACAGCATCAGTGAACTTTGCAACATCTTCCTGATCTACTGCATCAGCCAAGTACTGCAATAGGAGATGCAAAATTTCTCCAGTAAGCTAAACTTCTGTTATCACGACAAGATGGAGTTTGTAAATAGAACTATCAAATACAACCTAAGAAAAGACGCAGCTTAGGTCTAGGGTGATCATCGGAAGTCGTCAATTATGAAATATAACCAATAATACAAGGAGTTCACAAGATTATGTGAAATGCGTTTTGTAACTCTAGGAAGTGGAAGCTATAAGAGAAATCTGAAGCAAAACAAATGATGGTTTTGCAAGCTACACATACCACCAGCAATTTGTACTCTTGTGTTCCAGAAAAAGTTGGATCCAGATCCTGCATGTGCTTGTATGTTCATACAACAATACAAGCAATAGTGTATAACTAAAACCAAATAAAAAGTAAAAAAATTCACAATTTAAAATTGCAACGTGCTCAACAAGAGCCATATTAAACCTGGTAGCGATCCAATGCTTTGTTAATTGCAACAACATCCCCTTTGCCTTTACAGAGTTGGCAAATGCCAGCGTGAAGAAGTTTTTCTTTAGCTTCATACCTACGATTATTGCTCAACAACTGCCATGCTATATCTTCATAAATCTCGATTGATTTCTGGTAGCTGTAAAAATGTTGTGACTTGTGAGAATATAACATCCCAACCAAGACACGTTACAGTTCTCTCTTGAGAATGTCAACATATTACCTTGTTATAAAGAAATGATAAATACTTAGGAGGTAAATAAGGTTCAAGCTGCAGATGTCAGGCTTCATTTCCATTGTCACCCAATCTTAATTTTGGTTTCATAATCATTTACAAACAAATGAGACATGTATACGCGGGAGTACACTTTTTGAACGGCAAAAGAGAATCTATTAATCTTTGAAGGAAGTACAAAGATTAAAATGATAAGAAGCAATAGGCATCACGACGATAAGGAAGCATCCCAACAACGTTGGCACCCAACCTATTGACAATCACATAGTACAAATTTGATAAGAGTAAACTAAGACATTGATGTTGATATTATTTATTGCTCAAAGCAAAATATTTATCTCAGATTGAGCTATTGTTCATTGAAAACCAATTAAACAACCAGCACGAGCTATCAAAGTGTATCCAGAAGTATGTAGAATAATGTGCAAAGTTTCTGCAGCTAGCATGTGAATATTTCCTTTAACGAATTGAGTAAATTGTTGCAGGCAGTTGTAAGATTTACATAAGTCAAGTCGGCAACGAAATACTGTAATAATGGAATTAGGTAGCTGCAGTTAATTCCTATGCAAAGTTAGGGGAGTTCAACACAGATACAAGAGATGTACCCTGGACCGCAATTCACAAGATGTAGATATGAAAAGTATGTAGCCTCATAAGATGTACATATTCTGTTTGTGGACAAGCTTACTCTTCAATTTGAGCAGCGAATTGTGCAATTTTCCCCCTGCACTCTTTCAAAGATTCTGTGTTTTCTTCGCTATGGAAAAGATCAGCTGCACTTTCATAGTAAACAATGGCCTGGTCGAAGTTTTGTTCGCCCTCATACAGTTTAGCAATTTCCTGCGCAAGAAGAAAAGGGTTCCAACTAATTTATATTTTCACGTCCATCGAATGCCTACTATGAATAAACATCAGCAACAGGAAAATAAAATAGATGACTATGGTTATATTACTGTTTATGGCTCAAGAAACACCATTTCTTACTGACAAATTAAAAGAGATTGTACCTCGTATTTTACTGCAGATTCATCAAGGCATCCAACCCCCAGAAACATATCAACAGCTTGCTCTAGACAAGATATGGACTCTGAAAAGCAGACAATATACGAATACCAACAACATTATTGATATTTAATTATGACTAAACAAGCGAGATACATAAATCTTGTTTGAAAAAGTCGAACATCAATTACTGAAACCTTTGATACTGGTTCTCTGGTGCTGAAGTATAGGTTACTTACGAATCAAAATGAAAACTACTTTTCATAGAGTTCATTCAGTGTGTAGCGAGAACTCAAGTTTCTCCGACCTTAAACAGAAGTCCACTTTCAGTAAATTTTTCTGTCTAAACTGTTTGGTGATGGTGCGTTGTGAAATGCACTTGATTGTCGGTCCTTGTATATCGAATTATGATGTGATAAAGCAAAGCCTTAAATTTATCTCTTGTTAGCATGGCTGAATGTAAAGAGTGTCCAAATATAAATTAGAAATGAAATTTCGTAAAAAAAATACTCATGAATTGGATTTGTTTCTATTAAACTAGCGCAATGTTAAACTAAGAGGATTCTATAGAAGTCAAAATATTTAAAAGTCAATAAAACAAGTGAGAGTGTATGCTTATTTCCAGTTTCTTTATAGAGAGAAAAAAAAAACCTGCTATTGCCTACGAAGAGTGAGTTTAAAGCCAAGCCGAGTTACAAGAATGGCAGAGAAATTGGAAAGGAACCAAAACACTACGTACTCAAACAATAAATAACCTACAAGATTGTACAAGAAACCAAAGAAGAAGGTTGCTATTTAGCTTGTCACCCTGATGCACTATCCTTGGCATTTCTATAAACTGGAATCACGGCACTTGCAAACCAGCAAATTTGTTTTGAGTTCTAGGTATTAAGGATGTGCCAATCAAGTTTCATTCCTTTTTTAGTTGCATATATAGCTGATATATAAGTGGCAACAGAGCATTGGTTTAACTGTTTAAGTCAAATTTTCCTGAAAATCAGGGTATTATATCAATTAATCAGCACAAAGAGAAGCCATGGTTCTACAAACCTTTACAATTTGTCTTCTTATAGCAATTAGCAGCATCGACATAAGCAAGACCAGCTTCATATTTCATATCCATCTATAACGTTACGTAGTTAGGAGTGTCATATAAGCTTATAGCAAGATAATACCTGCAAAATTAACACTGAAGAACATAAAATGTTCTATAACCTCTAATATGAAGAAACTTACCTTTAGACGACAGTTTGCTAACTTCATGTACGTTGATCCTGCTTGGTCCCCTGAGAATTCATTACTCGTAAGAGATAAATGATTACATATACCGACACGTAAGGACCATAAGGTTGAATCATATAGAAACCCTAGCTTGATTCTTTATTACTGATCCTTCAAAGTATTGCAATAGTAGGAAATCGCCGTATCAAATATAAAAGACAAACAGAAAAACAAAGCTTCTCAAGAATTAGTATTCAGGGCTCGTGGCGAGTGAATAGTTAAAATCTGCATTTTGATAAACAAAATGCAAGTGATGACTAATGAGTACACTTTTCACCACCACTAATGTTATACCAGCTTACTCGTGAACTTATTTATTTTTAATAACCCAGATACTTGGGTCAGTTTACAGCACTTGGACTAATCCTGGGTGACCAATCACACCATTCACTAACAGGTCTAATTAAGAGCTAGAGCAAACCCTATATGGATTGCTCCTAAAGGAAATTAAAGGACTTGAGAAGTTTTGAAGCTCAGAACTTACGAGTGGCCACACCCCCAAGTCCTGGTCCAACCTTTGGGATTACTCATCAACTTCATTCACAAAAGCTGAAACCAAATCAACCAATTGCAAGCAGGATTTAGATTGGAAGGTGTTTCTGTTTAATTGGGAGTTCAATGTACTCTTATTTATTTCCGTTAAAATAGGATGACAAAAGTTAAATCAGGCTTTGTCCTGATGCTCAGAGCATCAGGACTAGGGATGGCAATTTCTACATATCCAATGTATCCATTGGATACAAGCCTCACCCCACCCATATAGAGGCGGGGTTTACCCAAATTTTTCCCCAGTAGTAGCGGGTATGGTAAGATTGATAGAAAAACGCTCGGGTATGGAGCTGTAGACACCCTATTTTGGACTTTCCAAATTAGTTTACTGACGGTATTTGATTCCCCGATGATAATTAAAGGGTCTAGAACATCCGAGGTTGATGGTGTGTTTGAGCTCTGAGCGTTCCGAACCACGTTCAAACCCTTTCAAAGCCCTTTTCAAACCCTTCGAGCCAGAACCAAATGGCCTCAGCAAAACCTCGCGGCCCGGTGATCAAGCGACGCCCGGGGCATTGCCACGTGTCGATCATCGGCGAGGAGCAAGTTTCGATGGCGCACGCGATTCCCGATGGCGCCGCCACTTGTTCCCCGATCAAAATCACCTTTGGGACCATTTGCCGAGACTTTTGTAGCCACCACGGCGTGGTCTCTGATTCCCTCGATGATTATATCATCCGCACTGCCTCTCTCTCCTACACCCTACATCAACTAGTCCCATGCATTAAATGCATGGGAGGCTCCCCCTTCCTTGGAACCCAAACAAGCCCTTAAGGCTTCAACTGATCTCAGCTGGCTAGCCCCTCTCTCTCAGCCTATATATACCCCCATTGCATTTATTTGCAAGGGGTTACACTCATAAAGAGCTCCCAAGCTTTCTGCCTCTTCTCTCGCTAGCTCTCCCTTGTTTTTCTTTCATCCATTGAAAGACAAAGCAAAGAAGATCAGTCATACACCCTACATTGCCATCTTCATCCTCCATCCACCCTCCCATCCCAAGTTCAAGCTTAACCATCCATCAAACCTTATTCCAAAGGTATACCACCTTTGTTTCTATTAACTGTTCAGACCCCTGAGGGGCGCTGGTTGGGTCAAGGCTGGTAATCAATACCAGTTCTGGCCCGAAGCTGGCAAAGATTCAATGATCGTGCTCAGTAGAATGTGGCACACGCCAGTCACCCTATGCCGTGCGCCACTCATGGTTGCATGACCAGGTTGGTGTGGGGATCACAGTCTACTATTTTCTGTTTTAGCTTTTATCTGATCACCCTGTTAGCATGTTAAAAACCAGTTTATAGCTTTCCATATTTTAGAACTGTGTAGCCAGTTATCTGCTATAATCGCTGAAGAAGGCCTCAGGATCCTTACGGTCTGTTCTAGAACTCCGGATGAAGCAAAGCCAGGCCTTTGGACCAAAGCGGACAAATGGCGTCACGATCTACCTTGACTGCATCGCCATGTTCCCAAGTTCGATGGGCGGCCACTTCTCGGCTTAGTTACGGCCTTTACTTGATCCTCACTCTTTATGGGGTTTTGATCTATTTATTTCATTTAATTTAATGTAATTTGTAACCATATAGATCCTGTGATATTAAACTGCTTGGTTTGTCACGGGTGTGCACTTTGGTCCATTCCAAAGCCAGAGGTTGAGTTCGGGAGCGTGGGTTTAGTTAGCCCTCTGGCGCACGCATCTAGTTTAGCGACGCAGGTGTCTCTGTATGCGATGGCATGGCGGTGCATCTGAGTTTGTTCTTGCGTGAACCATTCCGGACTAGTGTGTGCCAGTTTGTCTAAAGCGCTCACAGGAGCTTGTTCTCAATCTATTACATTCATCTAGATCAAGCATCCATATTTTTGTCATAACTGGCTGAAAATGACTAAAAGAGAGAAAAATGCAAATGTTTTATAAAATGCCTGAGTAGAGACCGATCTTCGGATTGGGCGAGAGGGGTGCCATAAACCCCTTCCCCTCTCGTAACCTGGCTCCCGAATCTCAGATATCGAAGGTGACGACGGTCCAGTCTACAAGCCTTTTTCAAATCAAACAAACGTAACCAAAAAACGTTTTCAAATCAGTTTCTTGGGTGTTTTCCGCAAAACCTGAGTGGCGACTCTCTCAAAACAGCATTTCGTCATGCTTTTCAAACAAAAGGGCGCAAACCAAACTTTTCGCAAACTAAAAATGCGGGATTTTTAGGGGCGTGTGCCCACAGGAGCAAGTATGATTTTGTGATTCTCACCCCGAATACCCGTCCCGTACCCACCCCGAACCCGATTACACATATACTACATATACTATTCTATATATGTATATATACATAGGGATATTTGTATAAATATTGAGTATAATCATATATGTGTATAATTACCTCCTTAATTAGCAAATCTTACCGCAGTTAGAATGGATTGCAGTTGGTGCCTCCTTTATACTCCTATGCACGTGGCAGGGTTCGAAGTAGATTAGGCTTTGAATGACAAAAAAAGAAGAAGCAAATCTTATCAATTACTACTACCTATTACAAACTACTTAGGCCCCATTCCGCTAAGGTCTTATTTTTAAGTACACCTTCTATTCCTTTTTAAGTGTCCAGTTTCGTAACTCTAACTTATTAAGGAGACGTTGTCATTAGACCTTCCACCTCAACTTTTCTACTTTTACCTCCACTTTTCTTACTTACCCTATATAGAGACATATTTATTACACTTTTACTCACTGACTTTTAAAAATGGAATCTACTTTTAGGGGCAAAATTGAATGGAGTACTTATTTTCCATTTTACGATACAGGTCATTCTCTCACAATCCATCACCATTAATTCAATAAATCTCCATTAATTCAAAAAATTACCCCCAACGAAAAGCGGGAAAAAAAATCCTGCTTTATACTACCACATGATTGAGAAAATAAGTAGAACAACAGAACCGATAAAGGAAAGGAAATCCGTAGGAATAATAGATAAACAAAAGGTAAAGTGTACATAGGAATAGTTACATGATTTGGCAAGTTTGAAGACAATTGCAGCTTTATTGAATAATCCAGCAGTTTCCTCCCAGCACACTTTCAAAGAAATAGTCTCTTCTTCGCTATGGAAAAGATCAGCTGCTCTTTCATAGTAAACAATGGCCTGGTCGAAGTTCTGTTCGGCCTCGTATAATTTAGCAATTTCCTGCATAAGAAGAAAAGGGTTCCAACTCATCATAATTTATATTTTCACGTCCATCGAATGCCTACTATGAATAAACATCAGCAACAGGAAAATAAAATAGATGACTATGGTTATATTACGGTTTATGGCTCAGGAAACACCATTTCTTACTGACAAATTAAAAGAGATTGTACCTCATATTTTACTGCAGATTCATCAAGGCATCCAACCCCCAGAAACATATCAACTGCTTGCTCTAGACAAGATATGGACTCTGAAAAGCAGACAATATACGAATACCAACAACATTATTGATATTTAATTATGACTGAAGCAGCGAGATACATAAACCTTGTTTGAAAAAGTCGAACATCAATTACTGAAACCTTTTGATACTGGTTCTCTGGTGCTGAAGTATAGGTTACTTACGAATCAAAATAAAAACTACTTTTCATAGAGTTCATTCAGTGTGTAGCGAGAACTCAAGTTTCTCCGACCTTAAACAGAAGTCCACTTTCAGTAAATTTTTCTGTCTAAACTGTTTGGTGATGGTGCGTTGTGAAATGCACTTGATTGTCGGTCCTTGTATATCGAATTATGATATGATAAAGCAAAGCCTTAAATTTATCTCTTGTTAGAACGGCTGAATGTAAAGAGTGTCCAAATATAAATCAGAAATGAAATTTCGTAAAAAAATTACCCATGAATTGGATTTGTTTCTGTTAAACTAACGCAATGTTAAACTAAGAGGATTCTATAGAAGTCAAAATATTTAAAAGTCAATAAAACAAGTGAGAGTGTATGCTTATTTCCAGTTTCTTTATAGAGAGAGAAAAAAAAACATGCTATTGCCTATGAAGAGAGAGTTTAAAGCCAAGCTGAGTTACAAGAATGGCAGAGAAATTGGAAAGGAACCAATACAATACGTACTCAAACAATAAATAACCAACAATACTGTACAAGAAACCAAAGAAGAAGGTTGCTATTTAGCTTGTCACCCCGATGCATTATCCTTGGCATTTCTATAAACTGGAATCGTGGCACTTGCAAACCAGCAAATTTATTTTGAGTTCTACATATTAAGGGTGCGCCAATCAAGTTTCATTCCTTTTTTAGTTGCATATATAGCTAATATATAAGTGGCAACAGAGCATTGGTTTAACTATTTAAGTCAAATTTTCCTGAAAATCAGGGTATTATATCAATTAATCAGCACAAAGAGAAGCCATGGTTCTACAAACCTTTACAATTTGTCTTCTTATAGCAATTAGCAGCATCGACATAAGCAAGACCAGCTTCATATTTCATATCCATCTATAACGTTACGTAGTTAGGAGCGTCATATAAGCTTATAGCAAATAATACCTACAAAATTAACACTGAAGATCATAAAATGTTCTATAACCTCTCATATGAAGAAACTTACCTTTAGACGATAGTTTGCTAACTTCATGTACGTTGATCCTGCTTGGTCCCCTGAGAATTCATTACTCGTAAGAGATAAATGATTGCATATACCGACACGTAAAGACCATAAGGTTGAATCATATAGAAACTTAGCTTGATTCTTTATTACTGATCCTTCAAAGTATTGCAATATGAGGACATCGTCGTATCAAATATAAAAGACAAACAGAAAAACAAAGCTTCTCAAGAATTAGTATTCAGGGCTCGTGGCGAGTGAATAGTTAAAATCTGCATTTTGATAAACAAAATGCAAGTGATGACTGATGAGTACATTTTTCACCACCACTAATGTTATACCAGATTACTCGTCAACTTATTTATTTTTAATAACCCAGATACTTGGGTCAGTTTACAACACTTAGACTAATCATGGTCTAATAAGAGTTAGAGCAAACCCTATCCTAAAGGAACTTAAAGGACCTGAGAAGTTTTGAAGCTAAGACCTTAGGAGTGGCCACACCCCCAAGTCCCGGTCCAACCTTTGGGATTACTCATCAACTTCTTTCACAAAAGCTGAAACCAAATCAACCAATTGCAAGTAGGATTTAGATTGGAAGGTGTTTCTGTTTAATTGGGAGTTCAATGTACTCTTATTTATTTCCGTTAAAATAGGATGACAAAAGTTAAGTCAGGCTTTGTCCTGATGCTTAGAGCATTAGGACTAGGGATGGCAATTTCTACATATCCAATGTATCCATTGGCTACAAGCCCTACCCCGCCCATATAGAGGCAGGGTTTACCCAAATTTTTCCCCAGTAGTAGCGGGTATGGTAAGATTGACAAAAAAACCGCTCGGGTATGGAGCAAGTATGATTCTTTAATTCTCACCCAGAATACCCGTTCAGTACCCACCTCGAACCCGATTTCACATTCTACATATACTATTCTATATATGTATATATACATAGGGACATTTGTATAAATATTGAGTATAGTTATATATGTGTATAATTACCTCCTTAATTAGCAAATCTTACCGCAGTTAAAGTGGAGAGCAGTTGGAGCTTGCCTTATACTCCCATGCACGTGGGCAGGGTTCAAAGTAGATTAGGCTTTGAATGACCAAAAAAAAAATTAGCAAATCTTATCAATTACTACTACCTGCTACAAACTACTTAGGCCCCGTTCCATGAAGGTTTTTAGTTTTAAGTACTCCCTCTATTCCTTTTTTAGTGTCCAGTTTCGTAACTCCAACTTTTTAAGGAGACGTTGTCATTACACCTTCCACATCAATTTTTCCCTCAACTTTTCTACTTTTACCTCTATTTTTCTTACTTACCCTATATAGAGATATATTTATTACACTTTTACTCACCGACTTTTTAAAATGAAATCTACTTTTAGAGGCAAAATTGAATGGAGCACTTATTTCCCACTTTACGATACAGGTCATTCTCTCACAATACATCACCATTAATTCAACACATCTCCATTAATTCAGAAAATAACCCCCAACAAAAAGCGGGAAAAAAATCCTGCTTTATGCTACCACACAATCGAGAAAATAAGTAGAACAACAGAACCAATAAAGGAAAGGAAATCCCTAGGAATAATCGATAAACGAAAGGAAATGTGTACATAGGAATAGTTACATGATTTGGCAAGTTTGAAGGCAATTGCAGCTTTATTGAACAGTCCAGCAGTTTCCCCCCAACAATCTTTCAAAGAAATAGTCTCTCCTTCGCTATGGAAAAGATCAGCTGCTCTTTCATAGTAAACAATGGCCTGGTCGAAGTTCTGTTCAGCCTCGTATAATTTAGCAATTTCCTGCACAAGAAGAAAAGGGTTCCAACTCATTGTAATTTATATTTTCACGTCTATAGTATGCCTACTATGAATAAACATCAGAAATAGGAGAATAGAATAGTTGACTACGGTTATTACTGTTTATATCTTAGGAAACGCCATTTCTTACTGACAAATTAATCAAGATTGTACCTTGTAATTTACTGCAGATATCAGAAGCTGTCCAACCCCCAGAAATAGATTAACAGCTTGCTTTAGACACGATATGGACTCTGAAAAGCAGACAATATACGAATACCAACAACATTATTGATATTTAATTATGACTAAAGAAGCGAGATACATAAACCTTATTTGAAAAAGTCGAACATCAATTACTGAAACCTTTTGATACTGGTTCTCTGGTGCTGAAGTATAGGTTACTTACGAATCAAAATGAAAACTACTTTTCATAGAGTTCATTCAGTGTGTAGCGAGAACTCAAGTTTCTCCGACCTTAAACAGAAGTCCACTTTCAGTAAATTTTTTTGTCTAAACTGTTTGGTGATGGTGCGTTGTGAAATGCACTTGATTGTCGGTCCTTGTATATTGAATTATGATATGATAAAGCAAAGCCTTAAATTTATCTCTTGTTAGAACGGCTGAATGTAAAGAGTGTCCAAATATAAATCAGAAATGAAATTTCGTAAAAAAATTACTCATGAATTGGATTTGTTTCTGTTAAACTAACGCAATGTTAAACTAAGAGGATTCTATAGAAGTCAAAATATTTAAAAGTCAATAAAACAAGTGAGAGTGTATGCTTATTTCCAGTTTCTTTGTAGAGAAACTGGAAAGGAACCAAAACAAAACAATACGTACTCAAACAATAAATAACCTACAATACTGTACAAGAAACCAAAGAAGAAGGTTGCTATTTAGCTTGTCACCCCGATTCACTATCCTTGGCATGCATTTCTATAAACTGGAATCACAGCACTTGCAAACCAGCAAATTAATTTGTTTCGAGTTCCACGTAGTAAGGATGCACCAATCAAGTTTTATTCCTTTTTTTAGCTGCATAGCTGATATATAAGTGGCAATATAGCATTGGCTTTAAGTCAAATTTTCCCAAAAATTAGGGTATTATATCAATTAATCAGCACAGAGAGAAGCCATGACTCTACAAACCTTTGCAATTTGTCTTCTTATAGCAATTAGCAGCATCGACATAAGCAAGACCAGCTTCATATTTCATATCCATCTATAATGTTACAAAGTTAGGAGGGTCAGATAAGCTTATAGCAAGATAATACCTGCAAAATTAACATTGAAAATCATAAAATGTTATATAACCTCTAATATGAAGAAACTTACCTTTAGACAACAGTTTGCTAACTTCATGTACGCTGATCCCGCTTGGTCCCCTGAGAATTCATTACTCGTAAAAGACAAATGATTGCATATACCGACACGTAAGGACCATAAGGTTGAATCATACAGAAACCCTAGCTTGATTCTTTATTACTGATCCTTCAAAGTATTGCAATAGTAGGAAATTGTCGTATCAAATATAAAAGACAAACAGAAAAACAAAGCTTCTCAAGAATTAGTATTCAGGGCTCGTGGCGAGTCAATAGCTGAAATCTGCATTTTGATAAACAAAATGTAAGTGATGACTGATGAGTACACTTTTCACCACCACTAATGTTGTACCAGATTACTCGTCAACTTATTTATTTTTAATAACCCAGATACTTGGATCAATTTACAACACTTTGACCAATCACTAAGGGGTCTAATTAAAGGCCAGAGCAAATCCCATTTAGACTGCTCCTAAAAGAACTTAAAGGACAGTTTTGAAGTTAAGACCTTAGGAGTGGCCAAACCCCTAATCCTGGCCCAACCTTTGGGATTACTCATCAACTTCATTCACAAAAGCTGAAACCAAATCAACCAATTGCAAGCAGGATTTAGATTGGAAGGTGTCTCTGTTTAATTGGGCGTTCAATTGCACTTATTTATTTCCGTGAAAATAAGATGACAAAAGTTAAGTCTTAAGTCAGGCTTTGTCCTGATGCTCGTAGGGATGGCAATTTCCCTATTTCCAATGGATACCAGCCCAGCTCCGCCCATATGGAGGTTGGGTTTACCTAAATTTTTTCCCAATAGTAGTAGGTATGGTAAGATTTAAAGAAAAACCGCTCGGGTATGGAGCAAGTATGATTCCTTAATTCCCACCCCGAATACCCGTACCCACCCCAAACCCGATTACACATACTATACTATATATGTATATATACATAGGAACATACGTATAAATATTGAGTATAGTCATATATGTGTATAATTACTCCTTAATTACCAAATCTTGTCAATTAGTACCTACTACAGACTACTTAGGCCTCATTCTACTAAGATTCTTAGTTTTTTTAAGAACTACAAAGGAGGTGTTTCCACTAACAAAAAAACACTAAAAACTTATCGCATTTTACCATCTCGTTCACACTAACAATTTGTTTTTAGCATTTTATCATCTTGTTTCTACTAACAAAAAAGTTATCAACAAAAACTTTTTTTGTTACAATAACTCTATTCACAAACTCATCAACAACTTATTTATCAACGGAAACAACTTACATTTCTCAACAACTTATTCACCACATGAAACACCTAACAACTTCTCAAACACAAATAAAAATCTACAAATTTTTCACTACCGGAAACACCCCCTAATTTCCCATTTTATGAAATATGTCATCTCTCACAATACATCACCATTAATTCAAGAGTTTTTTTTCTTTTTATCCCCTAAACTATGCACATTTTCTCTACTTAGTCCATAAACTGTCAATTTGATGATTTCATCCCTCAACTATCATATCGTTAACTTAGTCCAATAGATAACGGAAATTAGAAATTCGGACGGAAAATGTCACGTAAGGCCATATTTGGGACCCTGTAAAACAGATACTTGATTATGAAAGCCTTAGAGATAAAAATTAATTATAACTCTTTAGGATAAAATGTTCAGAAAAATAAGACATTCGCATCGGTTCAAACAGATTGAAAATTGAAGCACTTGATTTTTTACATTAGAAGCTTACGTGGCATTTTATAGAGACTAATACATAAATTTTTTTTTTTGAAAAAAAGACTCAGTTCTTTATATAGAATTTAGACTGTTTATATATTAAAAATGTTGTTAAAAATTAAGCGTTCTAATTTTCAATCCGTGTGAACCAGTATGAAGATCTTATTCTTCTAATCATTTTATGCTTAAAGGTTATAATTAATTTTTCTTTCTAGAGCTCTTATAATCAAGTATCTGCTCTAAAGAATCCCAAATAAAAAATAGATATTTAATTATGACAGCCCTATAGATAAAAATTAATCATGACTCTTTAGAATAATATGATCAGAAAAAAAAGATTTTTGCACCGTTCCAAACAGATTGAAAATTCGAGCACTTAATTTTTTTAGAAGGTTTATATACTAAAAAATATGGTTACAAAATTAAGTGTTTTCAATCTGTTGAAACCAGTGCGAAGATCTTATTTTTTTGATTATTTTATCCTAAAGGGTCATAATTATTTTTTATTTCTAAGGCTCTCAAAATCAAGTATCTGCTCTACAGTATCCCAAACAGGCCTTACATGGCATTTTCCGGCCAAATTCTTAACTTCCGTTATCTATTGGACTAAGTAGATAACGGTATGATAGTTGAGAGAATGAAATCGTCTTGATAGTTTAGGGACTAGTTTGGGGATTAAAAGAAAAAAAAAACTCTTAATTCAATACATCACAGATTCACAATTAATTCAGAAAATAACCCCCTACAAAAAACGGAAAAAAAAAAAAAAATCCTCCTTTATACCGCACGATCGAGAAAATAAGTAGAACAACAGAACCAATAAAGGAAAGGAAATCCGAAGGAATAACCGATAAAGAAAAGGAAATGTGCAGGAATAGTTACATGATCTGGCAAGTTGGAAGGCAATGGCAGCTTTATCGAACAGACCAGCCGCGACTTCGTACTTGGAGCTGAAGAGGCCCAGGGTGAAGAAATTGTACAGGGCCCCGTGGCTCACTAGGCTCCCCTCGGCTTTCTTCTCCCAATCTTCTCCCCTCTTCCTATGCTCCGCCGTCGTTCCCGCGGGTGCCTCCGTTCGCGGCGGAGATGGTGGGAGAAGCATCCGTACCGTTATGTGTACTGCATATATTATGAGAGCGCTAGAGACTATGGCTAGCAGCATGGTTTCTCTTCGTCTTTGAGTTCTTGGCTTTGAAGGATGAGCACGGATTCGATGTCCCTGTAAAGTAGTGCCACTTCTTCTATAGCAGCTCTGTGGAGCGAGGGGAGCCCGTCATGTCCAGTTTGATTTAATAACCAGTCTCGTCCCGTTTGATTTTTTTTTTTTTTGTTACAGTACTTCGGAATATTAGTCTCGTCTAGTTTGGCTACCCACAATAAAAATCGAAATCGTTCTCAATTTGTAAAAATCGTCCAGGCTTTCGAGCGGAAAGGACTCGTGTTTGTTGGCTAACGATGGATGTCTGATCGGAACAAATTTATCTTCGAACAAGTGGTTGCAATAAAGTGTGATAAGTGCACTTATGAAAGGACAAATGTGTTCCGATCAGACGTTGATCGGTAAACATAAGACTCCATTTTTTTGAATGGTCGAAGGTCTCGACTATCTCTATAAAATGAATGATTCCGATCTGTGAGGAAGTGCCTCATTTTCTATCCCAAAAGCCTGTTTATGAACGTACAGGGGTTTTTTTTTTTTTTTTTTTTTTACAGGGGTTTGTTTTATGGATGACTTCCCCCACCAAGTTAGTGCCTGTTTGGCCCCTTCATTTCGTTTTCACATTTATGCCTTTTATTAGTTGTTTGGCTGATAATGCGAGAATGTGTTTTCCGGTTTCCACTTTAGAGAGCATGCAAAAGTGAGAAATAGCCTAGGAGGAACGTTTCTCCTTTTCCTTTTCCTTTTCCTTTTCCGTTTCTCTTTTTGTCCTTAATGAAAAGACCCAATTGCCCTTGACATATTTTTAAAATCACCCAATTACCCTTTACGTACATATTTTGCATTGGGATTAATGATGGTTCGTCTTTCTTTTCTTTTTTTTGCAATTACTTGGATTTGAGGGTTTTTTTTTTAAGTCAGTCGTCTATTTTTTTTTATTCTTAATTAGCAAACAAAATTGGAGACTTTCAATTAACAGAACAAATAAAAATTAGAGACTTTAAAAAAAATGGCGACTTCACATTATCCTCCTCACACTTCTAGTTCACATCTTTCATCATTTTCAGATAATACCCAAAAACCCCCTCGTGTTTGTTTTTTTTTTTGGATAATGATAGTTCGAAGTGTTCTTATTTTTTTTGTAGTTACTTCGATTTAACTTAATTATTATTTTAATAAAAAATAAAAACATTGTTCGAGGCTATCAAGTACCAAAAAATAAAGTATGAACGAAAAAGACTTCAAACAAAAAAACATAATCTAAAAAATAGTTTGAGACTTTCAATTAAAGAAGAAGAAAATAATTTCGCAATATAACTTAAAAATTTTGGTTAAAACATTATTCATACTGATTATATACCATTAACCAGGGGCAACATGGTAAAAAATAATCCATAATTTATTTTCATCACACACATCCCAAACACTACTCCTATTGAAAAATGCATTTTGCACATATTATCCAAACACTTTACCAAATTCAAAATACATTTTGACCATAATTTAAAAAGTCAAAAAGACAAAAAGTTAAAAATGAAAAGTAAAAAAGTAGACTCCCAAATACCCCCTTAAACTCTAGGCCCTAGGGTGGGGGTAGGTGGCTAATAGCTGAGGAAAGCCTTTCCCACCAGACAGAGAGGAAAATATCAGGGCTCCTCCGGCTAAATAAGTCATTTGGCTTATTTTTTTATTTTTATTCAAAAAAATTTCCATTTGTTAGTTTTTTGTCTATTTTTTGAGGATTATTATTTTTTTCATGATGAGAGGAATTTAAAAAGTAAAAAATTACAATCAAAATCTAAATTTTTTTTGAATAAAGACAAAAATAAGCCAATAATCCAATTTTTTCGTCTTTATTCAAAAAAATTGGATTTCGAACGTAATTTTTTATTTTTAGATTCCTCTCATCATAACAAAGCAATAATCCTTAAAAAATCGACAAAAAACTAATAAATGCAAAAAAATTTAATAAAAACAAAAAAATAAGCCAAGTGGCTATTCACTCCTTTGGGCTCTAGCTAGAGTGGAGTGGCTTCCTCTCCACGTTTGGACTGAGTTTTTGGTACGAAGATTTGGGCGCGTGTGGAGCACTATCGTCAACCTCTATAGTCAAGCTGTTTCATCAATTCCTTCTCGATAGACAATATAGCCAATCTATTTAATCTTTCTTGACATATGGTTGACCGAGGATAATTTTTTTATTAATTTCAACTTTGAAAAGCTTTTTTCCCTCGATGCAACTGTAACCGGTATAGTCAACAATATTCTGTATGCAATCCATGCATTCGGGAAACAACCATCCATTGTCTTCAAGTAATTCAACACATCAATTGGCTTTCTTTTATCTTTTGTCAAAACATTCTTCAAAACTTTTAATTCTGAAAATAAATCCCTCCCATCAATGAGTGATTCGACCGTTTGGATCGATTTTGTGAATCCTAAATTTCAATTGGACATATTATGTGTAAAGGAGGCGTAATGCAAAAAAAAAAAAAATACATAGTCCGGATCTCATAAGGGATTCCGCACGGTGCTACGATGCGGGATTCCCCTTTTCCGAGCAAATTTCGATGATCCGAGCCGCTCAAAGTGATCAGAACGTAATTTAAAGGGTACACACGTGAAATCAGCAAAAAAAAAAAAAAATTGGGAAGTGCTTGATCGGAGCAGTTTTCATTAAACGGTTCAATAAAAAACTACTCAAATCAAGCCCTTCCTGGTCATTTTTTTTGCTGATTTCTTGAAAGTACCCTTAAAATTACACTCTGCACACTTTGAACAACCCAGATCATCGAAATTTGCTCAGAAAAGGGGAGTCCCACACCGTAGACTGGTAAGGGATTCCTCACGTACTGGATCCGTGGTGTGTGTGTGTGTGTGCGCGTGTGTGTATATATATATATATGGATCCTAGAATTTTGGGGGCCCTCATTTTTAATATTTTTTGGGGGTCCGAAGCACGTGCTTCCCTGACCTACCCCTTTAGCCGGCCCTGGCTGCAGGCGGCAAAGGACCAACTTAGGAAGCGCAATAATGCGCCTATTAGCATTTGGCTACGATATAAATACAAGTTTAAAACACAATTCCGTAAAAATTTATGTTCGGAGCTATTAGATGCATGCAGGATCACATGTATCAAGCGGCTCCGTGCTTATAGCTATGCTTTGAGCTCTACTACTTAAATCGGAGACGAGCTCGATACCCTGCATTTATGTAGGGTCTGCCTTTGCAATATGTGCTTTGGAGCCTCCTCGTGGATGTGTTTCGGTCTAGGTTTAGTTCTTTGTTGTATTTACTAATGAAATCTTTGATCGATGTTGCTCCCTTGTGGGTCTTTTCTCCGGCTTGATGCTTTGGATACTTTCACCAATAGGTCATCTTTAGTGATGAAATTTAATTTTGTCCCCAATGGGTTACTTTTGGTGAGAAATTTTTTTCATCACCAAAAGTAATAATTTGTGACGATTTTTTTTTTTTTGTCACCTATGTCCTGCTTACCTTGATTAATTACATATCACTATTAATGGCGAAATCGAAAATGGTGATGAGTAATTATCAAAATGCTGATGAAATATTTCATCGTCAAAAAACGAAGAAAATCGTCACCAGGTGATTTTTCCGCGACAAAATATTTCGTTGTCAAAAGCACTATAGGAGATGAAAAACAGATTTCGTTACCGGGGGAAAATCCTCGACTACATTAGTCTAACAATTTTTTTTTTTTGTCACCCATATTATTTGTGACAAAAAAAATATAATTTGTAACGATTTTCATTCATCTCCAAAGACCTAATTGGTGAGAGACTCCCTCCGTGTCAATTCTGTGTCTTCTCCTCCACATCTCTTTTGTCTATCTTTCGTTTCCGATTGTATTTCAGTTTCCCCACTCCGTAGTAGCCCTTTGGGCAGTTTTGGACGATTTAAAAAAAATAATTAATATTTTTGCAAAATATATCAGCCCAAAGGAAAAAGGGCGCCCCCAAAAAAAGAGAGCTAGGTGACAAGATTTGTGGAGCTGCCAATTAAAGAGACGCACATTATTCCTTGGAGTTTCCAAAACCACCTATCTCTCTCGGTTATCAGTAAGTTTATCACTCCCCGTTCATTTGAACTTAATTTAAATCTAAAAAGTTTTGTCCTTATTTGAATATTTGTCGCATTTGTTAGTTTTGCACTAATTTTTTGTGGGTTATTGATTCGTCTCAACGAGAAGAATTAGAAAAGTAAATTTTTTTCTTTTACTTTTACCCAAGTATTTTCAGAAATAACCACTTTTTGCAGTAAAAATGACATTTTTTTTTGCTAAAAAACGGTTATTTCTCTATGCATCTTTCTTCACTTATTAACTAAAAAATCTCCTCAAAATCTTTACCAAAAAACCTCCTCATGTTTGCACGTTTTGGCTTGAAGTGTCCCCTCGCAACATTTACCAAAAACCCTCGTGTTTTGGTCCGTTTGGTTTGAAGTTTTCACTTGAAAACTTTGATTTATCATATCATTCGCATGTCACTCCATGGTTAGATTTTGAGGGAGGTTTTGGGGATAATAAGTGGAGAGAAAATTTATTAGAACAATAATGAGAGAGCGGGTGGTTCTGGAAAACCAAATCGAACAAAGCCCGAACATTCTGGTTTACCAACTTGAAAATTTATCTCTAACCAACAAACACCCTTGTCCTTTTAATCTTTGTAATTTTCGGATTTGGAGATTAATAAAATTATTTTACTTATTAAAAAAACAAACAAGTACCCTGAGATTAAAACGTTGATCCAACGAAAGTAATAGAAGCAAGAGATTTTACTTGTGGGAATTGCCTTCAACATCTTCGACATTGTAGATTATTTAGAGAAATGATTTTGCCACTCTCTTTTTGTTAAAGGCACTCCCATGCAAGTGTATTTTTGCACCCAAAATACATTTACAGGGGAGTGGCGTTAACAAAAAAGGGAGTGACAAAATCAACGACCAATTATGAACCTCGGTTAGCAAAAGAAAATCTTGCAACTCTTCAAATACATTCACACAAATTCATTAACACCCGAGTTAAGTACACACAAATTAAATTAACAGTCTAGATAAACCACGAAAAACAATCCTAAGAAAAATAAGATGACAACCCGTTCTGCTAAGATTCTTATTTTTAAATACATAATAAGTCGTTTGATTAAGATCATCGTCCTCTAGTTCTAGTTCCTTTGCCTTCGGCGCTTCCTTCACTCTCAATAGAAGGGCTCCCTTTGACCAACAGAAAGAAAGACTTGTATCTTCTTAGCGAAAGTTGGTTGCATGAACCTCGGTTATATACCAAGGTAACATCATTTTCACGAAAAACGCTAACATAAAAAATTAGATCCCGAAAAAAAAAAGATAAAAGAATTCTAATTTTTCTACAAATACTTTATCTTAATTGAAACCCACGCAAAAAAAATTCCTACGCTAACATCATTTTATGTTTTCAGTACTTAAAATGGGACCACTACTGTTAGCATGCATCGAACGTGAATGGGAAAAAAAAAATTAAACTATCTTTTTTTATCAACGTGCTAGCGTTGTCGGCGTTCGATACACATGCATGATCGAAAATATTAATGTGATATTTTTTCGTTCCGTGCATCAAACGTGCACAACGCCAGTAGAAAAATCAACAGTGCTACTTGCACATATTTTTGTGCATATATCGTGCACATACATTTTTGTGGGGCCCATATCAGGGTCCCACAAAATGATCTGAACCGCTCATCTTTTTTAAAATATTTTTTGTAGGGTTTCCGTAAAAAATCAGCTCCAACGGATATCGTTAAGGGCTGTCTCAGAAATCGTAGGGCAAAACAGAATGATTCGCCCAACGGTTTCTGAGAAAGCCCTTACCGATATCCGTTGGAGTTGATTTTTTACGGGAACCCTCCAAAAAATATTTTAAAAAAAGATGAGCGGTTTGGATCATTTTGTGGGACCCCAATATGAGCCTCACAAAAATGTATGTGCATGATATATGCACAAAAATCTGTGTGGAAATCATTACTGTAGAACAATAAAGGAATGGCATTTTTTGTGTGGTCGGGGAAATCATTACTGTAGAACAATTTTATGATCTTGGTCTTCTCTTTTTTATAGGCCCGAAAATGGCAATTACTTGCCATAATCCCATTACCGGCCCCCACTTTGCAACATGCACGACAAAAATCAGACATCGATATATCACAATTTCAATTTTAAGTTATAAAATAAACTGTGATACATAGTTTAACTTTTAAATTATTGACAGAATCAAACTGTCTATTTACTAAAAAAATTTATATACCCATTGATCAAATTGATTATATATATAATTTTAAAGGTTCTTCAAGATGAACGGTCCAAGTTATTGTAATACACACGGTGGGGCCCACGAGTGGTGGTGGCGCGAAAACCTTTGGTTTTATCGTTAGATGGGCTGAATCTAAACTCGGAGGAGAAATATAGGAGTAATATATTAGGGGTTGTTTGATACACTTGGTATTAACTTATTAGCTAAAAAATGATTGAAGGGACTTTTTTCTTTTTTCTTTTTTTTGATAGGTAGATTTTTTTTTTCTCGGCAAACGAAATTTTATTATCAAACTTGAAAGGATACATCGAGGGGGCTCAACCACGGCAAGCACTCAATACTTACGTGGTCGAGCAAAAGATATGAGATTCCAACTTACAATGTCCTCCAACAGAGCATTGGAAAAACACACCACACCAAAAAAACACGATTTACAGTTTTAACAGTATAATTCGATCCAAAAAAACCTTAAACTCCTCCACAGTATATATCTTGACATCGAACTTTGCCTTTACCCACATAGCAACTCTAGTTTTTACCTTCTCGATCACGACCCCAACTGACACTGTTTCGTTGTTAAACACATACTCATTGCGCACCAACCACAACGACCACAAGGTTGCAAAGAAAGACGTTTCCCACAAGCTTTTCTCCAAGTCCTTGCATCTATTATCCATCCACCACTTCAGATGAGCATCCAGAGATTCAGGACAAACCCATTGGAAGTGCCACCATTCTAAGATTTGCGCTCAAACAGCCCACGAAAATTGGCAGTACAAAAATATGTGTTGCAAAGTTTCTAATACCAAGGAACAGAGGGGGCACATCGTAGATTGTCCCTCTAAAAGTAAATTTTTGCTCAAAAGTACTGATCTTGTAGCCACCTTTGATTGAACCGCCATCTAAGCAAAAATTCCCACCATAGGGGGCTTATATTCTTCCACAGGCCTTTTTGATAGGCAGATTGGACGACTTTTTGGTGGTTTCTATGTGCTTAGTTGCTTAGACCCACTAATTACGTTAAAGCAAATATAAATAAATAAGTAAATGGGTTGTCAAATGTGCTCGTCTCGACTCTTCAAAGTTCAATTAGGAGAGATTAATCAACCGATCGAATAGAACAGTATGATTCGACTAAGGTTTTTTTTTTTTTTTTATTGATGTTCAATTATTTTGATTTTCGGTATGAACAATAAGTACATCAAAGCTCATAAAAAGAACGATTCGAATCAATGAATATACCTATATATGATTGATCCCGTATAATTAAAATCACATGAGATAATAATTCTATTTTATATCTCCACGAAAAAAGTCAAACGAGAGAACTATGTACATGAGAGATCATTTTAGGTGAGGAGATCCTTTCCCCATTTTCCTTAAGGTACTATATAAAGTAGTGTAAAGTATAAACTAGTTCCAATTATTGGTTGTATGTGTTTGACTTAATTTGTGGGCCAGGATGACGTATACATATACGATAGAAATAAATATCTTTATATGTGTATATATTAATGTAATACCACTATGTCTAACGACCCTCACCTCTGAAAAAGACAGAAATACTACAGATATAATATAATAGGAGACATTAGCATTTTTCATATGTATATTGCATCTAAGTTGAGTCAATTACAAAATTTATTTTCACGCAAAATGCATTTTAAGAAATTCAACAAAATGCATAACCTAAAAATCACGAAGACCATCATCCTTTCCTTTTAAAATTACCCTTCAAATATGAGTTGATATATTTGAATTTCAATGCATTTTTTTCTCCCACTGTAAATTCTGAATTTGAGAAGGAAGCACAAAACTAGTATAACTTTTCAAATCATTCATCTTGACTAGTCAAAATCGACAAAAAAAAAAAATTATAAACGAATGTCCGAACCAGCTAATTCCGAAGCCCTAAAATTAGTCGTCCTTTAAAATAAAACCCATTGTGGATGAGATAACATACAAGGAAAATAATTTTTAATGCACTTTGCATTCTTAAAATGCGCTCAAACAAATTGTTTTTCAGCGCGCGTTTGTACTGCTTGTACATAATTCATACGATTAAAGTACATTTTTATAAATGCACTCAAACAATTTGTTTTTAGTGTTTGCACATACTAATTCTTAGCACCAAAGTAGTACTGTAGTATAATGATGATGTCTTTTTAATAAGTTGAAGTTACGAAACAAGACACTTAAAAAGTGACGGAGGGAGTAGTATAATCATTCATCCAAATCCAGACTAAAATTCTCAAAACAAACCTCAAAAAACATTGCCCAACAGAGTATCAATTGCTAGTACTTTTAAGCTCAATAAAAACAGAAACTATCATCTCTCCTGAAAATATAATCCAAAGCACAATCCTCAAAGAAAAAAAAAAAAACATTGTCCAATGAAATACCAAGTACATGCTAGTACTTTTAAGCTCAACAAAACAAAAATATCTCTCTCCTAAAAATAATGGAAGCTCATGTCTTCAGAGACACATTCTTCAATTGAGCACTACGTTTGTCTTCAAACCACAAAATTCATTACCAGCAATAATAAAATTTAATTTAATTGACTGATTTTAAAGAAATACTACAACAAAAAAGTGTACCAAGAAGTTCATCACGAGACTGAAATTTACAACCAAACTGTCCAACCAAATTGATTCCTTGTTGATCAATTAATGTGATCACAGGGACTTCCACCAAGACTTGAAGCCCCGTTTGATAACTTGATTCGGTCATAAAAAGTTGTATCATTTTTCAAATTAAAAAATCAATTATTTTTGTGTATAATTTTTTTAATTTTTTCGCACCAAATTAAAATACTAATCGAGACTTTTAATACGGTGCAAAAAAAATTTAAAAATTATGCATAAAAATAATTGATTTTTTCATTTTAAAAATGACAAGAGAGAGAGGAACTCTCAATATGAATATGAAAAGGAGGGAGTAATTCCACAACTACGCATGTTCCATGTGTGAGACAGAACAGAACGCGCGCAGCTGAAGTTCTCTAATGGTCCTCCTTCATCCCCGTTGACAAGAACATTCATATCTCTCTCTCTCTCTCTCTCTCTCACACACACATACACGCATTTTCCCGGCGAGATGGGCGCCTCTCAAGAACACATAGTGATGCTACCATTCATGGCCCACGGCCACCTCATCCCTTTCCTAGCACTTGCTCGACAAATCCTCCAAATAACCAACTTCACCATCACTATAGCCACCACCCCTCTCAACACTGCATACCTCCGCTCAGCCGTCGCCTCCGACCCGACTCTCTCCTCCGCGGCCTCCGAATCCAGCCGCCTCCGCCTTGCCTCCCTCCCCTTCAACAGCTCCGACCACGACTTACCTCCCAGCACCGAGAACCCCGAGTCCCTCACTCCGAATCAAGTCATCACCCTCTTCCACTCCGCCACAGCCCTCGAATCCCCCTCCCACCGCCTTGTCGCCAACATTGTCGCCGAAGAAGGCCGGCCCCCCATCTGCATAATCTCCGACGTCTTCCACGGCTGGGCTACACGGGTCGCCGAGAATATCGGAACGGTCAACGTCAGCTTCACCACCTGCGGTGCTTTTGGCACCGCCGCCTACATGTCGCTGTGGCAAAACCTCCCTCATAAGTCCACAGACTCCGATGAATTCCCCGTACAGGGTTTTCCCGATTCGTGTCGTTTCCATCGCACCATGCTTAACCAATTCGTTAGAGTAGCTGATGGAACGGATCCCTGGTCGAGATTTTTCAAAACCCAGTTGGCCCTTTCCTTGGGATCGTTCGCGTGGCTCTGTAACACAACAGAGCAAACCGAAGTACTGGGTTTGGAAGTTCTTAGGAAATATACTGGAATTCCCGTTTGGAGTATTGGGCCTCTCCTCCCTCCAGCTATGCTTAATTCCAATTCATCTACATTGACTCAACACAGTGGGAGAGAATCAGGGATTTCAACTCAGAAATGTATCGAATGGCTAGACTCCAAACCGAACTTCTCTGTAATTTACATTTCATTTGGATCACAGAACACAATTGGTTCATCCCAAATGATGGAGTTAGCCAAAGGTTTAGAACAAAGCGGGAAGCCATTCATTTGGGTGATAAGGCCTCCAGTGGGGTTCGACCCAAAAGGGGAATTCAAATCCGAATGGTTACCCGAAGGATTCGAAGGCCGAATTTCAGATAGTAAACAGGGTTTGTTGGTGAGGAAATGGGCGCCTCAACTGGAGATTCTGCGACACAAATCAACGGCGGCATTTGTGAGCCACTGCGGGTGGAATTCGGCGTTGGAGGGGATGAGCCAGGGGGTGCCGATAATAGGGTGGCCGTTGGTGGCGGAACAGGCGTACAATGCGAAGATGATGGTGGAGGAGATGGGGGTTTGTGTGGAGCTGGCGAGGGGACTGGGAAGTGTCGTTACGGCGGAGGAGGTGAGGAAGGTGGTTGAGTTGGTGACGGTGGAGGGAGGGGAGATGAAGAGGAAGGCGGTCGAAATCGGTGAGAGAATGAAGGCAGCGGTGAGAGAGGAGGAAGGGAGGAAGGGGTCTTCTGTGAAAGCAATGGAGGATTTTGTTTGTGCGATCCTCTCTGCTGCTGGTGAGAGGAGGAGAGCAGTTGGGGTGGTGCATGGTTGAGATTATAACAAAGCAAGTTAAATTAATTTCTTCAGATTATCCCATGCATGCACCTTGCATATACTTTTAATTTCCGGCCTACCCTTGTGTTTATTAATTTCCAATTGGAATAACAGACTGTCCATATATGCTTGTATTTTCTCTTTGTATTGTACTCCCTCCGTCCCTTTTTTAGAGTCCGGTATTTCATATTGGACTGTCCCTTAATAAGTGTCCATTTTGGAAAGTTAGTGGGTAAAAGTTGATGAATTTTCCATTTTGCCCCTAAAAGTAGATTCCATTTTGAAAAGTTAGTGAGTAAAAGTGTAATGATGATGGGTAAGGCCCCGTTTGGACAAATAAGTCACGGTGGCTTATTTTTTGTCCTTATTCAAATTTTTTTCGCATTTTGTGGCTTATTGTCAATTTTTTGGGAATTATTGCTTCGTTATGACGAGAGAAATCTAAAAAGTAAAAAATTTGAGTCGAAATCCAAATTTTTGCACAAAAAGACGAAAACGTGGCTTTCCCTCCAAATTTCGTCGAAATTCCAAAAAAATTGGAATTCGATCAAAATTTTTTACTTTTCCGATTCCTCTCGTCATAACGAAGCAATAATCCCCAAAAAATTGACAATAAGCCACAAAATGGGAAAAAAATTGGAATAAGGACAAAAAATAAGCCACAATGGCTTATTTGTCCAAACAGCCCCTAAGTAGGGAAAGTGGAGGAAAAAGTTGATGTGAAAGGTATAATGATGATGTCTTTTTAATAAGTTGAAATTACGAAGAATGACACTTATAAAGGGGCGAAGGGAGTAGTATTAACAACCAATTGAACAAGTATTATTTCTCTCTAACAATTCTCTCAAAAAAACAGGAGCACTCTCTCTAACCCTAAAACCGCCATCACATTTCCTCTTCTCCTTCCCCTCCTTCCCCCTTGAGTTTATACCCAAATATGGGCGGCGGGAGGGAAGGGATCAATCCTTGCCTTCCTATCTGGTTTCCCTTCCCCCTTCTCCACCAAAACCACTTGCCGTTCGCCGCCGCTCCTCTTCTGAGTTTGCAATCGTGTGGTCACTGGTGGCTTCATGGGTTGCCGACTTGGGAGCTTGATAGGTAGGGGGCTAGGCAAGAGAATGGTTGCTCAATGACGGAGGAGAGTGTATCTTTTTTCTTTTGGCTTTATTTTGTTTTTTGTCCGGATTTAGTCCGGTGGTAATTTGTTGGTAATATGCTTGGTATTAGTTTTATTTTCTGCGAACCTGATCTCGCTAGGCGAGTTTGAAATAGGGCTGCACATACTGTGCTCTGATTGCCCTCTCTAATGGTTTGTCTGGTCTGTGAACGCCCATTTGCCTGCATGGGGTTTCCTCCTGTTGTGTAAGCTTGCGCCTCACAATTGAATACAGCTTCTCACATTTGCCAAAAAAAAAAAAAACCAATTCAAAATGACATAGAAGAAAAAAATATAAAAAATTAAAGGACCACATTCCACATTAGAGATGAAGATTGAAGAGGCCAGAAGGCGCCGGTTGAGATTGAGGAGAGAATTAATGATGGCGGCGGTGAGGGAGGAGGAAAGGGGACTTCTGTGAAAGCTATGGATCGGGATTTTGTTTCACCGATCGTCTCTGCTAGCTCCTGCTGAAAGGAGGAGATCAGTTGGGGTGGCGCATGGTTGAGAATCTTGAGATTTGTACACAGATCGAAAAGTCCCAATATGTATTGTTGCATTCTGTTTCATAAAGTTAATTACGGCACACAAACGGATTCTCATTCTTTCTTTCTTTTTTCCCGACGGTCATGGTGTTCGAGTTTTTTGTTATCCGAATAATTCCATGTTTGCTCTGGCTAAAGGTGATACTCCCACCATCCCAATTGAACAGTCAATTTTGAGAGTTCGTGCTATTTTTTAATTGATTATACCTTATAATTTATAATATACTAGAGAATTGCCTGTGTCTGCGCAGTATATTTTGATAGCATATGTATGTGCTCGTGCTTGAAGCCACTTCACATTCGTAACTAATCTCAATCTAAATCAATGACATTGCACTCGTGCTTAATTTGCTGATTAACAAACAACCACAAACACTAACCAACTTGAAATATTATCACCATCAACCGACACAGATTGCTTCACAAAAAAAATTGCAGCTGCTGTGGTATTTCGGAAAAAGAGCAATCACAAATGACAAAAAGGCATGTTAGAAGCCCCATTCATTCAACGCACTTATGCAACTCCACAATCTAAGTTGCAACAAATAAACAAAAAAAGGAAAAGAAGAGAGCAACAAAGAGAACATGAGTTCCCTTTTGCTAACATTCATCGGATAGGAAGCCCCAAGACAACATTTGAGGCCAGGGTTGTAAACCCTGCAAAACAAAAGAGGAAAACTCAAAAACTTGTTTCTCTCAGAAACTTAGATTGGGAGATTTCGAGACAAGAGGGGAAAAAAGAGAGAGAACTTTGTTCTATCTAATCACTTTTTTGGCCGGAAGCCATCAATACCAACATAAACCAAATGTTGTTTAGGTTAGAGCAAACAACATAACGTGAGAAATCAACATTGATATACTAAACTAAGACGCATAAGATTCAGTGATAAGTCCTACGACATTGTGTACACATTGTGAAGGCTTTTGTAGATATCTCTAGAGCATTGCACAACTTAAGATGCGCGCCTGTTTGTTATCTTGCACATAATGTGTCACCCTCTAATTTTATTATTATATTGGATAGGTACCTCTCTATGGGTTTTTATACGAGTTCTTATCATAGTTTCATTTTCCTTCCAAGTTATATTTATACATACACACAAAGCAAAGCAATACAGGATTAAGAGATAGAAGTTACCTATCCACTCATCAACATTGAGAGAACCATGTTTGGGTCCGGTTAGAACATCCACCGTGCAGATCCTTTCCTCATTATCGTGAAGAAAAAAAACCCGAAAGGTTTTCAATTTCCACATACTTGTAAAGGTTTTTCCCACAAAGAAGCAAGCCCGCATATTTAAGACTAATATATATGTAAAGCTATCATACAATATTCAGTTTTCTTTGCAAAAAGCAATTTGGCCAATGAAAACCCATAAAACAAAGCATTGGCTAATTAATCATGTTCTCTTTCCTCTCTGTTTCGGCAAAATGTTAAAAGGTAATGCAAATTTCGACTTCAGTATTCCTAGGACAACACTCTTGTTTATACTATATACTAAGGCCATCCACAGTGGTATATATAATCAAAAGTCAACTATTTTTAAAGTTAACAATTGATACAAAAGATGGCTCACAATGATATAATCAAACTTAATAACATTCTTAGAAATAATCAAATTTTGGGCTTTGAATAACCAAAACTAGCACCCTTTTTCAATAATCAAAATTTGTGAACCCCACACCACTTAAGTTAACTGATTCCCAAATTTGTATACATGTATGTTTCAACTGGTATTTTCGTCTTCTCTTTTTCGCATGTTTCATCGTCATATTGCAAGTAATTTGTTTTCTTTTGATTTTCTTCCATTTGGCTTTGGAATTGTGATTGTGATTCCATCATTTAGGAAGGAGAGGTGCTCAAAAATTTCATTGGGATTTTTCCATCGATAGGTTTCCACCACACAACCCACCCCCCAAAAAAAATAATAATAATAATAATAAATAATAATAATAATAACTTCATAATGGAGGGAAGAAAGTCACCGATATTTTTCCCAAAATTAAGAGAGAAAATTGAGATATTTTTGCCCAAAAAAATATATTGGAGGGAAGTGAATGACAAGAGAGAGAGAGAGAGAGAAAGAGTCAAATTGTAATAGATCCCTTATTTGGGTTATGGATTAGAATTGATCATTGCAGACCTCAACATTGTAAACCTTAGCAATCTTTTAAATGAATAATCAAAAGTTGATGTGTCAACTTTTAGTTATCAATTTTTAATTATACCAATGTGGATGACCTAATAGAGTGTCCTTCAAGGAAAAGTTATACATTCCCCAATGCAAGAAAACAAATTAGAATATCTATAGCTTCTGGCAACCGATTCTACGTGCAATAAGGAAAATTAAAACACCAACTCAAGCATATATGTACTAAAACACCTCGTAATAGAGAATGAATAATGATACTTCAGTCGTAATCGTACCTAGAAAAATGAAATATATACTCGGGACAGAGAATGAATGATACCTCAGCCGTACTCGTACCTTGAAAAAATGAAAGATATACGGAGTAGTTAGAATCCCATAAGGCTAAATGGAGCTGAGGATCGGTGAGAAAAAAATTTCAGTGCCAGGTGAGTGTCACGTGGTGCCTGTTCGGTGCATCCGAGCCGTCCATTGCGTTTTTGGGCGGCTCGGATTTGGAGAGAGAAGAGAGAGAGAGAGAGAGAGAGAAAGTGTTAGGGTTAGACGAGAGAGAGGGTTTCAATCCAAACCCTTCAAAAGTTTATTGGACGACCCGAATGTGCCGAACGGATACCACGTACGTGAGATATACCCACCCGACACCGGAAAATTTCTCCATCGGTGAAACCCGATAATGGATCAACCACAATCTCACCTACTTGTGGCCAATTAGTAACGCTGACACCACCTCACTGCATTCCATAGCAAAAAGAACCCCAAATCTGGATTTCCGCAAACAACCTAGGGAAAATGACGGCCCATGACGTGTTTTGATAATTAATACTAAGTAAGTACAAGCTAAGAACATTTGTTAATGCTGAAAATGTACTTGGTGGGTATTAATTATCAAAACACGTCATTAGCCGACATTTTCCACTGCAATAAACACACAGAGGTGACCTTGGCCCACTTTGATAGGTTAGGTTCCTTTACTTGTGCTTAATTGTAAGATTTGGACTTTTTATGCCATCTGGTGTATGGATTTCATTTGTAATATTTGGGCATTTAGGCCTTTAGGTATTTCAAGCTTTGTTCTTAGGTGTGTATGGGCTTGTCCCATTTGAATGTAATTTCCAATCTTTGGTAAATGTTGCATTTTCTTTTTCTCTACCATTAATAAAATGTTACTTTTGCAAATAAAAAACACACACATAGGGGTGGCCGTGGCATAAACAGTTTTCACATAGGATGGACAGAATATAAGCTCATTATTTTTCTGCAAATTTCATGGAAAATAAGCACTAGTTTAAATGACCCACTAATTGGTATCGGTATCAAGGCTAGAGATTATGCGCGTAAACTAATTCGAAGACCCAAAACGATAGTACTATATAAATGGTCAAGTCGTCAATTAAAGAAACAGGGGGTGAGGTCTGTACCTCTGTGGCGTAATGCTTGAGGAAAAGAATATTACTACTCCTGATTCGCTGAAACCCATTTTATGGTGCTTATTTTTTATAGACAGAAATCCACACCCATCTGAAATTGAAAACTAGGAGTATAATGAACAATTTTTTCTTTTTTAAAATCAGCAAAAACACCCAAGGGCGGAGTATAATGAACTTGGAAAACTGAAGCAGTTGTGCGAAACTATAAACCAGCAGAGGCACGGCAGCTGCTGTCCCCTTATGGGGCAGCAGCCTGCTGTCCAGGCCAAATGGGGTCCGCATCGGTCTCGGCAGGCTCAACTTGGTTGAGGTTTTTATGGTTGTTTAGGTAGCTAAACTAATACTCCTAGTATTGCCCAAAAAAACATCTCTCATGACTTGGCCATGTCTCTTGACAAAGTCCCAAGTCATTGTTTTGACAACGTGTCTTAGCAGCTGTATTCCTGCAACTTGCCAACTCTCTAGCCAAAATATAATTTGCCAAGTGTCCGGGCAAATTCTTCAGTTCATGAGGTGAAGGTTTATGTTACGGATCCAGCTTTCTCTGTACATCAATTGCAAAGAACTCTATGCAGTCTTATCTCGACCATTCATTCCAGTAATTTAATGGCTCAAATTTTGAAAAGATTCTTCCCGGAAACAATAGTTTCTCTCCGGAAAGAAACTTTCAACGAAATCTAACTTTTAAAATCATTTTTGGACAGATGAGATAACACCAAACTACTCTCTGCAGTCCAAACACAAACTGCAGAGAAGTACTTATTTTTGTGTTTACGCAAATAATTTTTCTAGCAATATGGATCTTATTTGATAGATCTTATCGAGATCTATTATAGGGTGCAAAAAAAATTAAAAAAAAAAACTAATTTTTTATTTACATTATTTTTGAGTTTGAAAATGTGAAATAAGTACTTATTTTTTAAGAAGGTGTTCTGGAACGGAGCCTAATTACTTATTTTTTAAATAAGTACTTATTTTCTAAATTAAAGGTGATGTATTGTGAGAAAATGATCTGTCCCGCAAAGCAAAAAGTTAGTACTTAGAAAATATGAATCTTAGCGGAACGGGGGCAGTAGCTGCAGTTTAACTTCCTAAAAATAGTATACAGTTTAATGAATCCTGAGAAGAAATGAAAGCATTTATCGACATCTGACGACAGTTCCAAACCCTGTAACACATTGTGCATAATTCAAACCTTTTGCAAACAATTGTGATCCAAAGCAAGGTTTTTTGACATAAAATATGGATGGGTGATCCGAGTGCAGAATCAGGCACGATCTCCTTCGCAATTGAAAACTAGGAGAAGTTAACAACAAAGAGTCCATTTCATTTTTTTGAAAATGTACAAAATTTTATTAAGACAACAGCAGAGATGGAAATAAATAGAGAAGGCATGAAAATAAAAATCATCAGAATGCGGCAACAAACCATCTCTCAAAAAAAAAATGTAGACAGTAGCAGCTCCGCCTAAGTGCAAATATAAGCCCAAAGAGATGCAAACCTCATAATGACCTTTAAACATGAGATTTCTTCTTCTGATCATGAGCTCCATCCTCGCCAAATCTAACAAAAAATAAGTAAATAAACCTCAAATCAGTACTTATTCTTACCATGATGAAAGAACAGCAAAATATGGAACTAGTTATAGCTAACTTTAGAACAAAAGTCCCCCCAAAAAAAAAAAAATTCGTACCTATCAACAAAAAAAAAAAAAAGAAGTCCAAATTTGCTTACTGACGAACAACTGTTTGCCAATCAATAACATCCCAATATCCAATTTAAGCAAAGTAAATAGAAACCTCTCTAAATATGCATTTCTGAATTTTGTCGCAAATGACAGAAGTACGAAGGAAAATAGACACAACAGAAAACGTAAAACCTGGCGTTTCTCAAATGACAGAAAATAGCAATAACAAGAAACTCAACAAAGAACCAATTATACTCCCTAATCCCTACTCTCCAATTTCTTTTAACCATTATGGGAAATGACTAATGCTTTTTGAAAAGGAAATCTGATTATTTTAAAATGCACAACCATCAAAGTGTTCAGACCTCGGTAACTGAACACTTTGAAAAGGGTAATATACAGAAAGCATAAGACCAAGTTCCGTGTATTCCCAAAATAGACAATCAAGAGTTCCCAAAATGGGGTAGTGGGACAGAAAAAGAGCAATAGAGGAACTAAGTTCAAAGCAACAGCCTTGCTGGTTTTACAGCAACGTACACATCGCGACTTTTTTCCACCACTCAGTCAAGGAAAACATGGTTTCCCAACGAAATCAGAAATTGAACAGTGATGACACGATATTCCCCATATTTTCAATAGAAATGCTAATGAGCCGCAGGTAAACTGTTCCACGCGAGAAATTCTTTAACAGTCTTGAAAATATGGGACGCAAAAGTAGATGCACCAGATAGGTGTCCTCTTGTGTCCATGATGATACGGACATGGAAACAAACCCGCAGGGAGCATATATGCTTCCTAACTCATAACTCTTCTCTTTTTTGATGAAAGGTGGTCTAATGTGTGGTGCAACGATGTTAGCTAGTTCATCTCATGAAAAACAAAAGCGTCAGATATATATATTGGGAATTTGGGTCACACAATTTGGCTTGCTAATGTCCACATGCATACGCAGACCCGCTAGAAGCAGATGTGCTTCCTCCCTCACATGTACGATCCTTTTCTTTATGGAAGGTGCTCTCACGTACATTGCTACTTTTGTAACTAATTCATCTACTAAATCCAAAAAGCTTTTCAGAAAACTCAGCAAGACTGTTACACCAAACACATGTCAAACCTTGCCAGTACTTTAGTTCCAACCCGTCAAATTTTATAGTAACTTACATTTCTGCTAGTCTCTTTCTTTGATCTGTGCCAACATATGCCCTCAACTCTTCAATGTCCATAGTGCTAAAAGTGTCACTGAGTTTAGAATTTAGGAAATTGCATCCATCTAAAAAACTGGAAGATTCAGCCAAGCCTGGAATGACTGAGACGTCCTTAAGTTGTCCTTTTAGATGCTCCATCAGAATGAAACCTGTCATAGGTAAGATTTTAAACAATAAAATGCAAAATAAGTTTGAATGAGTCATAAGTGATAGCAGACAATAATAAGTAGATGGCCACAAAAGCTACAGGAGAATTCGAATCCTAATCTCTTCATATTTGGCAGCAGCAAATGCCAATTACTACCTAAAGCTGTCCAAGTAAGAAGCGCAGGGTCAACAAAACCATCACTAAGAAATTCCTTGCTCATTTACTTATGAATTTGTCAACAGAAGTACATCATGGGCAGAGGGAACTTGCCAAGAGCTCTGCATCTTATTCATATTTTCGGGTGATCAACTAACGCTAACCTCTTTTGCTTATCAGCTCTTCTAACTTCAATGTTATCTGGTTTCATGCCTAAAGTACGACTAGAGCAACTTTAAGATCCTAATTTGTTCCTATTTTTCACTTTCAGTAATCTCCATTCATCATCATGCGGTAATACTTGTATGACTTAAAAAGGTGCTTTTTTAAGCCCATATGTTATCTAGAACAAACAATACAGTGGCACATCAAATTCCATACAGTTTCCGTATACAGCTTGGAAATGCATGGCCGTGTAGACAACTAATCCAGTTGTGTATATTTCCTCCTAGGATATCCTGACTTGGGAGCGAGATCCTAAGGAGATATTGACTTGGGAGCGCATGAGCAAGGTTCCGGGGTAAAGTCGTTACCCCAATAGGAGTACCTAGCAACTAAGCATCACACATTACTAAAATCATTTCATAGGATTCCCAGGACATTTTTGAAGTGAAATCTAAGTGGGTAGAGACATAACATGAGAGTTCATAAAAGAGAAATTATACTTTACACCGGAGCAGGGCGGGTCAGTCGCCCATGATGGCGAGAGCTCTAAATTCCTAATTGTTGCAAACATTCTGAACCACAGAATACCAGTTTATGAAATAACTTCAAGAAATCAACGTAGTTAATGTGAAACAGTATCTTTGTCAATACTAACAGGCAACAACTAACAGCAGGGGAGGTGGGATTAAAAAGTTAAAAATCAAAATGAAAAAGAACTTTAGTACTAACTGAGCCAGACAAAACTTCACACCACTTCCAGAGACAAACTAGCATGGTCAGATAATTCATGCTCATGAATCATAACATAGAACACGATAAAACAAAAAAAGCTTCAATAAACAAGTTAGAACAGTAATTTTCATAACTGTGGCATAATGTCCCACCTATGAAGATTATTTCAGAAAATATAATTAGTGAAGAAAGGTGTAATGGGTAAAAAACATCAGAAACTATAGACTTGATCAATATATAGTATGAAAAGTATACAAATACCTACCAGCTTTAGTAACATGGGAGACTACACACTCCTGTCCTTCCACAAAAGAATGGTGTATGAGCACAGGTGAATATACATACCAAATGCTCGAAGCATCTTCAAATCAAATTTCTTTGCTAGAGAATCGTGACCAATTATTTTTGCCCGTCGAAGCACCATCTCTTTTAAGCTAATCAACAAGTCCTGACAATTGGAACGATGCATGATGTGAAAACTTTACATACCCAAAACCAACTGGCAGTGAATGCAGATATGTTTTCCCATTTCATTACCCAAGTAAGTCCTTCTATTCTCTAAAACGAAGTACGTTGAAAATAATTGAAGAATTCAGATAAAGGAAAGTTTTATTCTTACAAGCTCGGATTCAGATAGGGAACAAAGCCAGCGAACATCTTCAATCCGGCAATCACGCAGAAGATCTTCCTTGGCCATGGCCCTTGCAAGAAACTTATTCTGCAATTGAATGAGTCAAAATAATGTAGATTAGCTTAAATCCTGCCAATAATAACACGGGAATTCAGTTTTAATTACAATAGGTCCCCAAAACCAGCGCTATTGTATTCAGACCAAAACCATGGAAGACAGTCAAAATTGGTTCCAGATTAAGTACGAATAAGTTTTTTTTTCAATCTACAGGAGAGATCATTTACGTCATGTACAAATTACAAAACACAAACCCGGATACTATATCCATTGTGAAAGTCCACAAAACAACCAAGCACAACAACTCAACTAATACAAGAAATACGCCCATCACAACGAAGAAATAAAAGGAAAAGCCCATCTAAGGAAAGAACACCCACATCCAGTTGGAAACATTCACACTTTTAAAGTCATGGCTAACTGAGCTAACCCCAATTGGTTAAGTACAAATAAGTTGGAATCAAAAAATAAGTTGGTATCAAGAAATTTATGAAACTCACCAAGCAATAGGTGGTATCCTGAACACTTCTGTAGTATGGGCTTCTAGTTTGCAAGTAGAGTGGTGTCAAGGGAAATTGTAAACAGTTCAGAGAGAGAGAGAGAACCAGACAAGCCGCGAGCTGTGAGCGGCGAGAGTCATCGGGTGAAGGGAAGTCGTCAGGGGAGCAATTACCCGCCGTGGCAAATAAAGCCCCTTCGGGTTCATCTCCTCCTGAACCATTCTTTTTAATCCCAAGTACTGCACTTAATTTGCATTTGCTCTAAATTAAGGGGAGTGATTTTGCCACTCCCATTTTTATTAATGTCACTCCCCTTTTGTCTTTATTAGATGATTCGTTTTGTGAGAGAAGGAGAGTGACATTAACAAAAAAGGGAGTGGCAAAATCAATTCCCTAAATTAATTTGTTTTAGGATGTTCTACTAATTACTTATTTTTTAAATAAGTACTTATTTTCTAAATTAAAGGTGATGTATTGTGAGAAAATGATCTGTCCCGCAAAGCAAAAAGTTAGTACTTAGAAAATATGAATCTTAGCGGAACGGGGGCTTAAAAATAGTCGGTAAATAGTGCATTGAGGATTTGGTTATTAACTTCAAACCAAGCATCTCGTTGGGACTTCGATTTTAAGGCACCGTTCAACATTCCGGTCATGACAAGGAACAAAAGTGCACCAGACACAACAACACCAAGAATCCATACAAAAAGGGCCATGTTCAAGGGGTCCTTGATCCAGTTTTTGAACATTTTCCATAGAGAACCCCATTCTATTTTTCGAGAAAAGACCCTACTTATACGATCTCGAATGTGATGACCACTTGATGAAGGCACCACTCGCGAAATCTGATCTCTCTCCTTGGCAAGACGCTGGAATCTCAGGGACGGGGAATTCAAAGAACCAAATTTGAGGAACCTTAGTCTTTTGGGCAAGGCAGATGAATCATCAGGGGGCCTGTGTTGTGGGCTAACGTCGCTTATAAGTCCCTTTTGAGACGCAGAAATGTGAAGAGGACTCTTGACCTTCCTAGAATCATTAGGTTCCTCAATTCCCCCATTCTTTTCACCGTTATCAGTTGAAACCATTCTTTCCAAAACAAACCAAAGGTTCACCTAGGAATATCTAGGGTGCTGTTAAAAAAATGGTAGCAGTACTTACCACTTTCACTTCAGGCAGCAGACGATCTTACTCCACCTCTCCTTTCTTTTACTTGTCTTTTACTTCTTCTTTCATCAAGAGTAACAATCACAAACAGGATGCGATCACGAGGAGAGCCGTTTTGTGCACTTTCGAAACCTAAATGAAACATGAATCTATCAGTCTCAAGAGCCTATAGTTATTGTAATTGAACAAATGCAAATACATGACCGAAAACCCAGAACGTAATTATTAGAACCCAAAAGTATGAAAAACTTGATTTTGAGATTTGATCAAGAATTGAAACTAATCGATGCTATCCCTTTGAGGCATTTTTGGCCCTACAGTATAATCCATTACACTTCAATTTTTTCAGACTTGTTTTCTTTCATTTCCTTTTTGCTCAATTAGGGCAAGAACCACAATCAGCAGTCAAAAGCATCACAATAGCAGTTTTGTTCAAATTCAATACCCAAAAAAAACATTAATCTATCAGCCAATAAATCTTCAAATTCATCTAATCAAGAAAGACCCATATAAGAAAAAAGAACGAAATCATTGAATCCCACGACAAATGCAAACTTGACTGGAGATTCGATGGAAAAGCAATGAATAATAGCAAGTAATCGTCAAACATACATACAATACGTATATATATATGGGGCCGGTTCTAGAGACAATAAATTTGACAATACTTTTGACAATAAATTTTTCGGAGCCTCACGCAAATAATCGGAGCCGTTCAATTTGTTTAAAACATGTTTTTATTCCCATAAAAAATCAACTCATTTGGATATCGGCAAGGGCTTGATCGGCTCATTCAATTTTATCCCGTCAAATTTGATAGGAATCAACTAAATGAGCCGATCAAGCCTTTACCGATATCCAAATGCGTTAATTTTTTACGGGACCCCTTAAAAACATGTTTTAAATACATTGAGCGGCGAAGGTCCCACGTGGGGTTTCAAAAAATCTATTGTCAAAAGTATTGTCAAATATATTGTCTCTAGAACCGGCCCCTATATATATATACACACAGATATATAAACAAGATCTGAAATCTATTGAGACTACGTACCTGTGAATTGAACCAGAAAGAAACGATGAGGAGATTAATCCCAAGGAGAACCTAAAGAATAATAGTAAGAGCAAACAATAAGAGCAGAGAAGAAAAAGCGGAAGAAAGAGAGTGCACTTCTGTATGTCGATATTCTCTCTCTCATTCGGATTATGGAACCATTTGCCTTTCTCGCCTTCAACTTTTTTTTTTTTTAGGGAAAATTTTAGAAATGGTCCCCCTAGTTTGCATGAATTCTCATTTTTGTCCCTCTAGTATCAATTGTGTTACTTTTAGCCCTATAGTTTGCATTCTGTCCCAATTTGGTCCCTCTCGCTTACGGCGTTAATGAAACTAACGGAATTGGAGGACAAAATTGTCATTTCACCTCACAGAGAGACTAAATTGAGATTTCATGCAAATTAGAGGGACTATTTCTATAATTTTATTTTTTACTTTTGTTTTTGTACACAAAATTATTTTACATGGAAAAACTAGATCCAAAAGATTTCAATTACTTTTTTTTTCATTTGCTAGTTTTGCGTCAAACTTTTGTAATTTATTGATTCGTCTCGGCGAGCGAAATCGGAAAAGTAAAAAAGATTGATCGAAACTCATAAATTTTTTTAAAAAGTCAAAAAAGTCGTCATTTTACTTTTTTTCTTCTTTATTCAAAAAAATTATGAGTTTTGATCATACTTTTTTTACTTTTCCGATTCCTCTCACTTGGACGAATCAATAAGTCACAAAAATTTGACACAAAACAAACAAATGCAAAAAAAATTTGAATAGAGACAAAAAAAAAATTCACTTAGACTTTTTAATCCAAACCCACCCTTCAACCTTTTTCGTTTGAGGGATTCAAATTTTATGGTTGGCGACAAATATATTATAGTACTTTTTTTGATTGAGAAGTGTACTATAATTTTGGCACAAACAAAAATAATATTGGCATTAGCAACACATTTGATTGAGTTGAAAGTAGTTTTTTACTTCCAAATATTTTTTATGATGAATTCCATGATAGGACAATAATTAAAGAGAAATGATTTTAACACTTTTCTGTTGTTCATTGACACTCCCTTTTATTTTTATTAACGTGAAAGTATCAAATTGTCTTTTATGTAAAATGAGTTACTTAAGAGGTTAGGATAATTTATAATTTCACGCAATAAAAGATACTACTAAAAAAAAAACGAAGGCCTTGTTCGTTTGGAAATTTTGAGTGTGGTTTTTAATAAGAGTAATGAATGGAAATAGATAGATAGAGAAAGTTTGTTGGAGACTATATCCAAAAAATTTGAATCCCTCAAACGAAAAAGGTTGAAGGGTGGGTTTGGATTAAAAAGTCTAAGTGAATTTTTTTTTGTCTCTATTCAAATTTTTTTTGCATTTGTTTGTTGTGTCAAATTTTTGTGATTTATTAATTCGTCCAAGTGAGAGGAATCGGAAAAGTAAAAAAAGTATGATCGAAACTCATAATTTTTTTGAATAATAAAGAGGAAAAAAAAGTAAAATGACGACTTTTTTGACTTTTTAAAAAAAATTATGAGTTTCGATCAATCTTTTTTTTCTTTCGCCGAGATGAATCAATAAATCACAAAAATTTGACGAAAAGCAAATGAAAAAAAAAAGTAATTGAAATCTTTTGGATCAAGTAGTTTTTCCATGTAAAATAATTTTGTGTACAAAAACAAAAGTAAAAAATAAAATTGTAGAAATAGTCCCTCTAGTTTGCATGAAATCTCAATTTAGTCTCTCTGTGAGGTAAAATGACAATTTTGTCCTCCAATTCCGTTAGTTTCATTAACGCCGTAAGCGAGAGGGACCAAATTGGGGCAGAATGCAAACTATAGGGCTAAAAGTAACACAATTGATATTAAAGGGACAAAAATGAGAATTCGTGCAAACTAGAGGGACCATTTCTAAAATTTTCCCTTTTTTTTATTATCAACAATTGCCTTCAACTCATTCGCCAAATTCCAAGTCATCCTTAAGCCGTTTCTCTCTCTTTCATCACAGATAAGCAAATTCCTTCCATTGGAGTATTTTCCATTATTTTTGAGTCAACACTTTCCGCCGTTTTTCATGGGTCTTACCGTGCATTTATTGTAATAATTTAAATGGTTCATTTTGTAAAATCAGCAGAGTAATATATTCACTCAAAAAAAATAGCTTAATTAGACAGATAGATATCTTAGAAATAAAATTTTAATTTATAATACACACGGTCATGAATAATTTAACTTTGATATTTAATTAAATTGATTTTTTTGCATGAACTATGCAGGCTTTAAAAAAAAAAAAAAACAGTTCATATCTGTCGGCAATAAACACGCAGGGGTGGCAGTGGCATAAATAGTTTTCACACTGGGTGGCTCATTATTTTTCTGCGGATTCCATGGAAAATAAGTAGTTGTTTAAATAATCCTATAGTGGACATTATAAATTGGTATCCGTATCTAGTCTAGAGATTATGCGCTTAAATTTTATTCGAAGACCCAAGATATAGAAATAGTTAAGTTGTCAATTAAAGAGACAGGGGATGAGCCGATGAGGTCCGTACCAGCCAAGATATTACAAATAGTCAGGTTGTCAATTAAAGAGACAGGGGATGAGGTCTGTACCTCTGTGGTGTAATGCTTGAGGAAAAGAATATTACTACTCCTGATTCGCTGAAACCCATTTTATGGTGCTTATTTTTTTATAGATATAGAAATCCACACCCATTTTGAAATTGAAAACTAGGAGTATGATGAACTTTGAAAACTAAAAGCAGTTGAGAGAAACCATGAAACCACAACATGAAACAATATTTTAGGAGAATCTTTTGGGTGCCTGGCGGTATTTATCGGCGATCTCAGCCGCCGAAACGTGTTTTAAACGGTCCAAATTTATTCACTCCCCCCCCCCCCCATTTTAGGAGAATCTTTTGGGTGCCTGGCGGTATTTATCGACGATCTCAGCCGCCGAAACGTGTTTTGAACGGTCCAAATTTATTCACTCGCCCCACCCCCCCCCCCCACCGACCACTCTGTCTCCTCTATTTCGCTCTCTAAAATTCGTACCGTTCAAAACACATTTGGACGGCTGGAATCTCCGATGGAATACCACATGTGTGGTGCCCGCCCGACGCCCAAAAACTACTCATATTTTAAGACAATGATGAAACTGAATAGGAGTTTGTATAGTGCTAAAATAAATAGGAAATTGATTTTTGCGCTCCACTTTTTTCTGATAACGCTCCAATTTTTGATGTGAAGTTACCAGTAACTTCATGAACAAATTGGAGCGCCATTAGTAAAAAGAAGAGCGCAAACATTAATTTCCAATAGATAAAATGATGCAACGGTAGTGTGTGGGCCAACTATTTGGCCAATGATTCTCCCCCAACCTATGAAAGTTGCAGGCTAAAACTTGGTTAAGGTTTTTGTGGTTGTGTAGGTAGCTAAACTAAGTACTCCTAGTATTGCCCATCTCAGATTACTCGCCCAAAAAACATCTCTCATGACTTGGCCATGTTTCTTGACAAATTCCCAAGTCATTGTTTTGACAACGTGTCTCAGCTGTATTCCGAGAGAACTAATGTCACAGATATCCCTAACAAACAAATACAGTCAGATTAAAACATTGATCCGAGAGAACTAATAGAACCAAGAGGTTTTAGGACGGGGACTTCCTTCCACATCTTCCGCGTTTAACGTTCTTTATGACCCCCCCGGTTAGCAAAAGAAAACCACCACTCGATTATGGTTACACATATCGCTCAGATTAACATCAAGTTTAGTTAGTACACACGAAACGAACAGTTTGGATAAACTAAGTAGCAGAGTCAGTAGATAAATGCAAATGAGATAACAAGCTGAAGTTTGCAAATAGAGTTTTAAGATAGATCGCCGTCGACCCATAGCTCTTTTGCATTCAGTGCTTCTTTCACTCGCGACAGAAGGGTTGTCCTCCAAGCATCCTGTTGTGTAAAACATGTGGAAACAAACTAAGTAGTTGCTATTGTTCTGACTACATGATATGTAGTATCTAAACTTAAGCGAAATGAGCAGGCAGTTAATCATGTCAGCTGCCATTTCAATTTGTGAAAGACAAACCAAATCAAACCAAACCAAACGAAACTGAGCCTTAAGTGTAATGGAAATGACAACCAAGACTGACCATCTCCAGCCTTCAAACTTTCTCTGAAATTTGAGAAAAAGTTAAAAGTAAAAGCATCATTTCATATGAAGCACTTTAGTGGCCAAACTCAAGTTAAGCTTAATTAAATTAGAGTAAAAGCTTCACTAAAGGCATTGATGTGTAAGTTTGGAAGACATCAAATGGGCTTCAAAACTTTTGAGTGAAGATTTGAGTAAAATCAATTTTGATGTGGTATTGATTAGTGGCTATCCTCCAAAATTGATTTCATATACTACGAAGTCTACAAAAATAAAAAAATGCGACTCCGATTCAATTTGGCAAAGCTAAATCCATAACCAGAAAGTGGTTCAAGAGATGCAGTATAAACGAAGCAGGCAAAAACTACCCGGAAAATAGCACAAAGCAAGAAGACTCCATACTTTGATAGTGTTAAATGTAGAGAGAAATGCAATTTACCAGCTGGGTTATGGGGCTCATTCTATCAAATTCCTTTACAACATCAGTGAACTTTGCGACATCTTTTTGATCTACTGCATCAGCCAAGTCCTGCAATAGGAGATGCACAATTTCTCCTGTAAGCTAAACTGCTGTTATCACGACAAGATGGAGTTTGTAAATAGAACTATCAAATACAACCTAAGAAAAGACGCAGCTTAGGTCTAGGGTGATCATCTGAAGTCGTCAATTATGAATATAACCAATAAAACAAGGAGTTCACAAGATTATGTGAAATGCGTTTTGTAACTCTAGGAAGTGGAAGGTATAAGAGAAATCTGAAGCAAAAAGAATGATGGTTTTACAAGCTACACATACCACCAGCAATTTGTACTCTTGTGTTCCAGAAAAAGTTGGATCCAGATCCTGCACGTGCTTTAATGTTCATACAACAATACAAGCAATAGTGTAACTAAAACCAAATAAAAAGTAAAAAATCACAATTTAAAATTACAATGGGCTCAACAAGAGCCATATTAAACCTGGTAGCGATCCAATGCTTTGTTAATTGCAACAACATCCCCTTTGCCTTTACAGAGTTGGCAAATGCCAGCGTGAAGAAGTTGCTCTTTAGCTTCATACCTCCGATTATTGCTCAACACTTGCCGTGCAAAATCTTCATAAATCTCGATGGATTTCTGGTAGCTGTAAAAATGTTGTGACTTGTGAGAATATAACATCCCTACCAAGACACGTTACAGATCTCTCTTGAGAATGTCAACATATTACCTTGTTATAAAGAAATGATAAATACTTAGGAGGTAAATAAGGTTCGAGCTGCTGATGTCAGACTTCATTTCCATTGTCACCCAATCTTAATTTTGGTCTCATAATCGTTTACAAACCAATGAGACATGTATACGCGGGAGTACACTTTTTTATTTTGAATGGCAAAAGAGAATCTATTAATCTTTGAAGGAAGTACAAAGATTAAAATGACAAGAAGCAATAGGCATCACGACGATAAGGAAGCATCCCAACAACGTTGCCACCCAACCTATCGACAATCACATGAGTACAAATTTGATAAGAGTAAACTAAGACATTGATGTTGATATTATTTATAACCAATTAAACAACCAGCATGAGCTATCAAAGTGTATCCAGAAGTATGTAGAATAATGTGAAAAGTTTCTGCAGGTTAATGCATGTGAATATTTCCTTCAACAAATTGAGTAAATTGTTGCAGGGGGTTGTAAGATCTACATAAGTCAAGTCGACAACGAAATACCCGTAACAATGGAATTAGCTAGCTGCAGTTACTTCCTATGCAAAGTTAAGGGAGATCAAAACAGATACAAGAGATGTACCCTGGACCGCAATTCATAAGATGTAGATATGAAAAGGTATGTAGCCTCATAAGATGTACATATTCAGTTTGTGGGCAAGCTTACTCTTCAAGTTGAGCAGCAAATTGTGCAATTTTCCCCCTGCACTTTTTCAAAGATCCTGTCATTTCTTCGCTATGGAAAAGATCAGCTGCTCTTTCATAGTAAACAATGGCCTGGTCGAAGTTCTGTTCGGCCTCATATAGTTTAGCAATTTCCTGCACAAGAAGAAAAGGGTTCCAACTCATCGTAATTTATATTTTCACGTCCATCAAATGCCTACTATGAATAAACATCAGCAACAGGAAAATAGAATAGATGACTATGGTTATATTACTATTTATGGCTTAGGAAACATCATTTCTTACTGAAAAATTAAAAGAGATTGTACCTCATATTTTACTGCAGATTCATGAAGCCATCCAACCCCCAGAAACAAATTAACAGCTTGCTCTAGACAAGATATGGACTCTGAAAAACAGACAATATACGAATACCAACAACATTATTGATATTTATTTATGACTGAACAAGCAAGATACGTAAACCTTGTTTGAAAAAGTCGAACATCAATTACTGAAACCCTTGATACTAGTTCTCTGGTGTTGAAGTATAGGTTACTTACAAATCAACATGAAAACTACTTTTTATAGAGTTCATTCAGTGTGTAGCGAGAACTCAAGTTTCTCCGACCTTAAACAGAAGTCCACTTTCAGTAAATTTTTCTTTCTAAACTGTTTGGCGATGGTGCGTTGTGAAATGCACTTGATTGTTGGTCCTTGTATATCGAATTATGATGTGATAAGCAAAACTTAAATTTATCTCTTGTTAGCACGGCTGAATGTAAAGAGTGTCCAAATATAAATCAGAAATGAAATTTCTTAAAAAAATTCCTCATGAATTGGACTTGTTTCTGTTAAACTAACGCAATGTTAAACTAAGAGCATTCTATAGAAGTCAAAAGTTTTAAAAGTCAATAAAACAAGTGAGAGTGCATGCTCATTTCCAGTTTCTTTATGGAGAGAAAAAAAAAACCTACTGTTGCCTACAAAGAGTGAGTTTAAAGGCAATCTGAGTTACGAGAATGGCAGATAAATTAAAAAGGAACCAAAACAATATGTAACCAAACAATAAATAACCTACAATACTGTAATGTTAAACTAAGAGCATTCTATAGACGTCAAAATTTTTAAAAATCAATAAAATAAGTGAGAATGTATGCTTATTTCCAGTTTCTTTAAAGAGAGAAAAAAAAATCCTGCTATTGCCTACGAAGAGTGAGTTTAAAGCCAAGCTGAGTTACGAGAATGGCAGATAAATTGGAAAGGAACCAAAACAATACGTACTCAAACAATAAATAACCTACAATACTGTACAAGAAACCAAAGAAAAAGGTTGCTATTTAGCTTGTCACCCCGATGCACTATCCTTGGCATTTCTATAAACTGGAATCATGGCACTTGCAAACCAGCAAATTTGTTTTGAGTTCCACGTATTAAGGGTGCACCAATCAAGTTTCATTCCTTTTTTAGCTGCATATACAACTGATATATGAGTGGCAACAGAGCATTGGTTTAACTGTTTTCAAATTTTCGTGAAAATCAGGGTATTATATCAATTCATCAGCATAGATGGAAGCCATGGTTCTACAAACCTTTACAATTTGTCTTCTTATAGCAATTAGCAGCATCAACATAAGCAGGACCAGCTTGGTATTTCATATTCATCTATAACATAGTTAGGAGTGTCATGTAAGCTTATAGCAAGATAATACCCGCAAAATTAACACTGGAGATAAAATGCTCTATAACCTCTAATATGAAGAAACTTACCGTTAGGTAACAGTTTGCTAACTTTACGTACGCTGATCCTGCTTGGTCCCCTAAGAATTCATTACTCATAAGAGATAAATAATTGCATATACTGACACGTACGAACCATAAGGTTGAATCATATAAAAACCCTAGCTTCATTCTTTAATACTGATCCTTCAAACTAATGAAATAATAGGAAATTGTCGTATCAAATATAAAAGACAAACAGAAAAGCAAAGCTTCTCAAGAATTAGTATTCAGGGCTCGTGGTGAGTGAATAGTTAAAATCTGCATTTTGAGTGATGACTGATGAGTACACTTTTCACCGCCACTAATGGTATACCAGATTAGTCGTAAACTTATTTATTTTTAATAACCCAGGTACTTGGTTCAATTTACAATACTTAGACTAATTCTGGGTGACCAATCACACCATTCCCTAAGGGGTCTAATTAAAAGCTAGAGCAAACCCTATATGGACTGCTCCTAAAGGAACTTAAAGGACCTGAGAAGTTTTGAAGCTAAGACCTTAGGAGTGGCCACACCCCCAAGTCCCGGTCCAACCTTTGGGATTACTCATCAACTTCTTTCACAAAAGCTGAAACCAAATCAACCAATTGCAAGCAGGATTTAGATTGGAAGGTGTTTCTGTTTAATTGAGAGTTCAATTGTACTCTTATTTAATTCCGTTGAAATAGGATGACAAAAGTTAAGTTAAGTCAGGCTTTGTGAGCATCAGGACTAGGGATGGCAATTTCTCCATATCCAATGGATATAAGCCCTGCCCCGCCCATATGGAGGCAAGGTTTACCCACATGTTTCCCCAATAGTAGCGGGTATGGTAAGATTTAAAGAAAAACTGCTCAGATATGGAGCAAGTATGATTCTGTAATTTTCACCCTGAATACCCATCCCGTACCCACCCCGAACCCGATTACACATACTACATATACTATTCTATATATGTATATATACACAGGGACATTTGTATAAATATTGAGTATAGTCATATATGTGTATGATTACCTCCTTAATTAGCAAATCTTATTGCAGCTAGAGTGGAGTGCAGTTGGTGCATCCCTTATACTCCCATGCACGTGGACAGGTTCAATTCCCATAAGCATCTATCCCCCTCCCCAAGTTCCCAAGGATAGAGTAGATTAGGCTTTGAATGACAAAAAAAAAAAGAAAGAAAGAAAGAAGAAGCAAATCTTATCAATTACTACTACCTACTACAAACTACTTAGGCCCTAAGGTTCTTATTTTTAAGTACTCCCTCTATTCTTTTTTAAGGGTCCAGCTTCGTAACTCCAACTTATTCAGGAGACGTTGTCATTACACCTTCCACATCAATTTTTACCTCCACTTTTCTACTTTTACCTCCATTTCTCTTACATACCCTATATAGAGATATATTTATTACACTTTTACTCGCCGACTTTTTAAAATGGAATATACTTTTTAAGGGCAAAATAAAATGGAGTACTTATTTCCCGCTTACGAGACAGATCATTCTCTCACTATACATCACCATTAATTCATAAAACAGCCCCCAACAAAAAGCGGGAAAAAAATCCTGCTTTATACTACCACATGATCGAGAAAACAAGTAGAACAACAGAACCGATAAGGGAAAGGAAATTCGTAGGAATAATTGATAAACGAAAGGAAATGTGTAAAAAGGAATAGTTACATGACTTGGCAAGTTTGAAGGCAATTGCAGCTTTTTTGAACAGTCCAGCAATTTTCTCCCTGCACTCTTTCAAAGAAATAGTCTTTTCTTCGCTATGGAAAAGGTCAGCTGCTCTTTCATAGTAAACAATGGCCTGGTCGAAGTTCTGTTCAACCTCGTATAATTCAGCAATTTCCTGCACAAGAAGAAAAGGGTTCCAACTCATCATAATTTATATTTTCACGTCTATAGCATGCCTACTATGAATAAACATCAGCAACAGGAGAATAGAATAGATGACTATGGTTATTACTGTTTATATCTCAAGAAACACCATTTCTTATTGACAAATTAATAGAGATTGTACCTTGTAATTTACTGCAGATATCAGAAGTTGTCCAACCCCGAGAAACAGATTAACAGCTTGTTCTAGACACGATATGGACTCTGAAAAGCAGACAATATACGAATACCAACAACATTATTGATATTTAATTATGATTGAACAAGCGAGATACATAAACGTTGTTTGAAAAAGTCGAACATCAATTACTGAAACCTTTTGATACTGGTTCTCTGGTGCTGAAGTATAGGTTACTTACAAATCAAAATGAAAACTACTTTTCATAGAGTTCATTTAGTGTGTAGCGAGAACTCAAGTTTCTCGGACCTTAAACAAAACTCCACTTTCAATAAATTTTTCTTTCTAAACTATTTGGTGATTGTGCGTTATGAAATGCATTTGCTTTTAGGATCTTGTATATCTAATTAAGATGTGATAAAGCAAAGCCTTAAATTTATCTCTTGTTAGCAACGCTAAATGTAAAGAGTGTCCAAATGTAAATCAGAAATGAAATTTTGTAAACAAATTCCTCATGAATTGGATTTGTTTATGATAAACTAACGCAATGTTAAACTAAGAGCATTCTATGGAAGTCAAAAGTTTTAAAAGTCAAAAAACAAGTGAGAGTGTATGCTTATTTCCAGTTTCTTTATAGAGAGAAAAAAAAACCTACTATTGCCTACGAAGAGTGAGTTTAAAGCCAATCTGAGTTACGAGAATGCCAGATAAATTGGAAAGGAACCAAAACAATACGTACTCAAACAATAAATAACCTACAATACTGTACAAGAAACCAAAGAAGAAGGTTGCTATTTAGCTTGTCACCCCGATTCACTATCCTTGGCATGCATTTTTTAAACTGGAATCACAGCACTTGCAAACCAGCAAATCAATTTGTTTCGAAATTTGTTTCGAGTTCCACCTATTAAGGATGCACCAATCAAGTTTCATTCCTTTTTTTAGTTGCATAACTGATATATAAGTGGTAATATAGCATTGGTTTTAAGTCAAATTTTCCTGAAAATTAGGGTATGATATCAATTAATCAACACAAAGAGAAGCCATAATTCTACAAACCTTTACAATTTGTCTTCTTATAGCAATTAGCAGCATCAACATAAGCAAGACCAGCTTCATATTTCATATCCATCTATAACGTTACGTCATTAGGAGTGTCATATAAGCTTATAGCAAGATAATACTTGCAAAATTAACACTGAAGATGTAAATTTCTGTTATATCCCTTCAATTTTCAGCAAAAAATTCAATTTAATCCTTCACCTTTCAATTTGAACAAATAAATACTTCCATTTTCGATTTCGTTCCAATGTCATCCCATACTTGGATGGCGTTAATTTTTGGACGGGAAATTCCCCTTTTTTTTTCTGGCACTTGAGCTAATGGGAGGGGTATATTTGTCCATTCCCTCTTCCCTTCAAGGTTAAAAAAAAAAAACACTGCTGAAAAATTGAAAACAGATCTGGAAGGAGGAGAGAGAGAGAGAGAGAGAGGCCAGGAGAGAAAGCGAGAGGAGGAGGAGGGTGATTGGTGACCGCTGCCGTCTCCGCCACCAACAGCGCCACCAACGGAAGGGAAGCTTCGACTCCGGCCGTCTCCTCCAACACCAGCGAGCTCTACTCCAACTGGGTTTGACAGATCCCGTTGCGCCCGACTTCTCCCTCCACCAAAGGCCGACCTGTCCCTCCTCCTCCAGAGTTCGAGCACCATTCTACTGGTCCACCACCTCACAACAGCCCTTCTCCATCTCTGATTTATACCACCCAACTTCATCTTCTCCCTCAATTTTTTGGCCTATCAATTTGTCAAACCCTTGCAATTTGGGTATCAATCGATAATTGGGGGCAATACTTACAAAATTAGGGATTTGGGGTTTGAGAGTTCTTCATCAATTTTTCTTGTCGTGCAATTAGAACCAAGGTCCACGTTTCGCTTTTTCAAAATCTAATTTCTTTTACACCATCTGACCCATCCACTTGAGTTTAGAATTGAGTTTGGTAACATTGGGTCATATACACAGTTTCTTCTCTGGTCTTTGTGGTTAATTTATTAGAAATAGGATTAAAAAAAGTTAAAGATCAAGTTTGCCTTGGTAGAACTATTTGCGGTGGGTATAAGTTTTTAGCCGTGGACGATCGGAAGTGAGTGATTTCGTGTGTAGGTATAGATTTTTGGCCACCAGCGATCGGAGAGGGCGGTTGCAGCAGTGGGCGCGATCCTCCTTCGGCGAATCCGACAGAAATAAAACAATGATGTCAAACAACTCTTTGCATGAACAAACAATACTGGACGATGGAATTTGTTGGTGTGGAGCACAATACTGGAATGGGTATTGGTGGTAATGCAAAATCGGTTGAAAGGTTGGAGCTTTCGGCGGAAAAGGTGGGCGGCCAAATACAGACGGAGGGGAGGGACACCAGGGAGGGAAGGGTGGGTGAGGGAGGAGAGAGACTTGGGTTTGAGGGAGGTGTGGAATGACAAATTTACCCCTGAAAAATGGTCACGTGCTGGGCACTTGACAATTTTCCATCCAAAAAACTAACGCCATCCAAGTATGGGATGACATTGGAAAGAAATTGAAAATAGAAGTATTTATCTATTCAAATTAAAAGGTGAATGACCAAAATGAATTTTTGCTGAAAGTCGAAGAGATATAAAAGAAATTTTCCCAATGTTCTATAACCTTTAATATGATGAAACTTACCTTTAGACGACAGTTTGCTAACTGCATGTATGTTGATCCTGCTTGGTCCCCTGAGAATTCATTACTCGTAAGAGATAAATGATTGCATATACCGACACGTAAGGACCATAAGGTTGAATCATATAGAAACCCTAGCTTGATTCTTTATTACTGATCCTTCAAACTATTGGAATAATAAGAAATCGTCGTATAAAAGACAAACAAAAAAACAAAGTTTTTCAAGAATTAGTATTCAGGGCTCGTGGCGAGTGAATAGTTTAAATCTGCTGCATTTTGATAAACAAAATGCAAGTGATGACTGATGAGTACACTTTTCACCACCACTAATGTTATACGAGATCACTCATCAACTTATTTATTTTTAATAACCCAGATACTTGGGTCAGTTTACAACACTTAGACTAATCCTGGGTGACCAATCACACCATTCACTAAGGGGTCTAATTAAAAGCTAGAGCAAACCCCATATGGACTGCTCCTAAAGAAACTTAAAGGACAGTTTTGAAGCTAAGACCTCAGGAATGACCAAACCCCCAAGTCCCGGCCCAACCTTTGGGATTAGTACTCCTCAACTTCATTCACAAAAGCTGAAACCAAATCAACCAATTGCAAGCAGGATTTAGATTGGAAGATGTCTCTGTTTAATTGAGAGTTCAATTGTACTTATTTATTTCCGTGAAAATAAGATGACAAAAGTAAAGTCTTAAGTCAGGCTTTGTCCTAATGCTCGTAAGGATGGCAATTCCCCCATTTCCAATGGATACCAGCCCCACCTCGCCCATTTGGACGCAAGCAGGGGCGGAGCCACCTTGAGACATGGGGTGGCATCCGACCCCCCTGACTTTCAAATTACAATGGAGATAGTTATAGTTTTCATCCCAAAATTGCTTACTTGACCCCACTTTTACATTACAATTTGCCTCAAGCCGTTTAAAAGTTTGGAACTTGAGGAAAAAAAAGGGCAAAGTAAAATATCCTCACTTCTCCCCCAAAAATATCTACTTAACTCCTTTTTGTTTACCATTTCAACGTTTTTTTTTTTTACTATCAAGTAGTATGAAACAAAAATTTTTTGTACTATAGGAAATTGACCCCACTGCCAAGAATTTCTGGCTCCGCCCCTGGACGCAAGGTTTACCCAAATTTTTCCCCAATAGTACAAAGTATGGTAAGATATAAAGAAAAATCGCTCGGGTATGAAGCAAGTATGATTCCGTAATTCCCATCCCAAATACCCGTACCCACCCCGAACTCGATTACACATACTATACTATATATGTATATAGACATAGGAACGTATGTATAAATATTGAGTATAGTCATATATGTGTATAATTACTCCTTAATTAGCAAATCTTGTCAATTAGTACCTCCTACAGACTACTTACGCACTACTAAGGGGTATTTCCTCTAACAAAAGAAAACACTAAAAACTTAATGCATTTTACCATCTCGTTTACACTAACAAATTTTTTTTAGCATTTATTATCTTGTTTCCACTAGGGGAAATCACGGCTCAGTGGGAAGAGGGGTATTTTATCCCCAAGTCGTGGAGTAGTATTTTTGGAATTGAAAAGTCATGGAAAGTAAGAAATTAATTGCCAAGGCATGATTTTGAAGACAAAAATGCCCCCCCAAAAAATCATTTCACTTTTAAACCCTTTGTTCTTGGCACCGGATCCCCACCAGAACTATCACCTGCGGCCCCACCAGGAGGTATGCCCATCCCCCCTCCCCCCCCCCCCCAGCTGCCACCACAGCCAGTACGACCGCACCATAACCAAACAGAGGATCTGGTGCCTTGTTCATATTATTTGAGTTATAAAAGTGTAAGTGATTAATTATGAAAGACTACATTAGGTATTAGTAAGACTAATCTTTCTATTAACATAGACCAAATCATATTTTTTTTAGAGAACTTTGTCCCAAATAATTTGACTGTTCATATTATTTAAGTTATAAAAGACCAAGTGATTAATTATAAAAAACTACATTGTGTATTAGTAAAGACTAATCTTTTTGTTAACATAAATCAAATCATATTTTTTTTAGAGAACTTTGTCCCAAATAATTTGATTGTTCATATTATTTGAGTTATAAAAGAGCAAGTGATTAATTATAAAAAACTACATTGTATATTAGTAAAGACTAATCTTTCTGTTAACATAGGCCAAATCATATTTTTTTAGGGAACTTTGTTCCAAATCATATTTTGTTTGTTTGGGATAAGTTCATATCATTTATTAACTCGTGCTAATACTTTCTTCACCTTTCACCAGCCTTTTCCCCAGAGACTTAAACTCAACATATGTAATTTACTAATACTAATGCATTAGTTTATGCAAAACCCCAGCATTTTCATTGCACCTCCTGTAAATCCATCACAAACCCATTTGAAATTAAAAAATACAGAACAGTACAAGTTGACTTGGTCCAAATCGAAGACGACGACTTGGTGGTGGTTGATGAAGGTTTGAGACGTTTGTTTTGGGAATACTGGAATTGTTGAGCTCAGCGATGTGGTGGTGATGGGTGACAACGGCAATGGTGGATGTGGTGGCTGTGATGGGTTGCGGTGATGGGTTGAGGGTTGGGGAAAAGCGAAACTCGAGAAAGTAAAAGTTTCGATTTTTAATCGAATTAAAGAAGATTTTAATGAGTCATGGTTGAAGCGGCGGAGGATATGGTGGTCGGTGACGAAATTCTGACAGGAGGGAGATTTTTTGTGATTGAAAGTCGAGAAAGAGAGGGGAGGGTTGGCTAAGGGGCGTAATAGTCATTTAACATGGCCCTTCCATTTATTAGGAATTTGTATTACTCCGTCTCATGTTTAGAGCAATTTCACAAAAACTACTTCATGACTTGGGGGATAAAATACCCCTCTTCCCACTGAACCGTGATTTCCCCTTCCCACTTACAAAAAAGTTATCAACAAAAATCCTTTTTGTTACATTAACTCTAGTCGCAAACCCATCAACAACTTATTCACTACTGGAAAAAACTTACATTTCTCAACAACTTATTTATTGTCGGAAACACCTAACAACTTCTCAAATACAAATAAAAATCTACAAATTTTTTACTACTGCGAACACCCCCTAATTTCTCATTTGATGAAATATGTCATTCTCTCACAATATATCACCATTAATTCAATACATCAAATATTCACAATTAATTCAGAAAATAACCCCCAACAAAGCGGGAAAAAAAAAAAAAATCCTCCCCTATACCGTACGATCAAGAAAATAAGTAGAACAACAGAACCGATAAAGGAAAGGAATAACCGATAAACGAAAGGAGATGTGCAGGAATAGTTACATGATTTGGCAAGGTTGAAGGCAATGGCAGCTTTATCGAACCGACCAGCTGCGACTTCGTACTTGGAGCTGGAGAGGCCCAGGGTGAAGAAATTGTACAGGGCCCCGTGGCTCAGGCTCCCCTCGGCTTTCTTCTCCCAATCTTCTCCCCTCTTCCTATGCTCCGCCGTCGTTCCAGCGGGTGCCTCCGTTCGCGGTGGAGACGGTGGGAGAAGCATCCGTACCGTTATGTATACTGCATATATTATGAGAGCGCTAGAGAGTATGGCTAGCGGCATGGTTTGTCTTCGTCTTTGAATTCTTGGCTTTGAAGGATGAGCACGGATTCGAAGTCCCTGTAAAGTAGTGCCACTTCTTCTATATATATAGTAGCTCTGTGAGCGAAGGGAGTCTGTCATGTCCAATTTGATTTAATGTCCAGTTCGGCTAAATAAGTCAATTGACTTAGTATTTTTTTTATATTTATTAGTTTTTTATCAATTTTTTTTAAAGATTATAACATCGTCATGACAAGAAGAATCAAAAAAAAAATTATAATCGAAACCTAATTTTTTTGAATAAAGACAAAAATAAGACAATAAGCCAAATTTTTCGTCTTTATTCAAAAAAAATGGATTTCGATCATAATTTTTTACTTTTTAGGTTCCTCTCGTCATGACGATACAATAATCTCCCAAAAATTGATGAAAAACTAACAAATATGAAAAAAATTTGAATAAGGACAAAAAATTTAAGCGAACGGAGAACCAGTCTCGTCCAATTTTTTTTTTTTTTGTTACTTCAGAATATTAGTCTCGTCCAGTTCAGCTACCCACGATAAAAATCAAAATCGTTCAATTTGTAAAATTTTCCAAACTTTCGAGCGGAAAAGACTCGTGTTTGTTGGTTAAAGATAGATGTCTGATCGGAACACATTTATCTTCGCACAAATGGGTGCAATAAAGTGTGATAAGTGCACATGTGAAAGGACAAATGTGTTCAGATCAGATAGTGGATCGGTAAACATAGGACTCCATTTTTTGCATGGTCAAAGGTATAGACTATCTCTATAAAATCAACGTTTCCAATTTTTATTGTAAGCCCGAAACAAGGCCCACAAAAGCCAAACTGGACGGAACACGCTCCCGTGAGGAAGTGCCACATTTTCTGAGGCTATTCCAAATGAACAGTAAAAAGTACTTTTAGAAAAAGAAGCTTTTTTTTTCTAGCTCAAAAATTAGGTGTTAACGCAAATAATTTTTTTACCAATATGGATCTTATTTAATAGATCTCATTAAAATCTTTTCAACGATGCAAAAAAAATTAAAAAAAAATATTTTTTATTTTCATTATATTTGAATTTTATTATATTTAAATTTAAAATTACCTTCATTTGATAAAAAAAAATACTTTATTTAAAAACGAAACACCCCCTCTGTCTCAAAAGCCTGTTTATGAACGTACAGGGGTTTTTTTTTTTTTTTTTTTAATTACAGGGGTTTGTTTTATGGAGACTTCCCCATGAAGTTACTCAAGGCCCTAGGGTGGGGTAGGTGGCTGATAGCTGAGGAAAGCCTTTCCCGCCATTCAGAGAACTCTGCCTTTGCTTTTTGAAAAGTATTTTTTTTTACTTTTTGAAAAGTATTTTTTAAAAGATTTTTTTACTTTCAATCATTTTTCTTTCTATTTTTCTTCATTTATTATGTTTATTACTCTCATAAATTTAAAAAAAAAATTCATCTAAACACAGCAGAAAATATCAGGGCTCCTTCGGCTTGTTCGGCTAAGTCAAGTGGCTTAATTTTTTTTCTTTAATAAAACAAAATTCACATTTGTTAGTTTTTTGTCAATCTTTTTAGGATTATTATTTCGTCATGACAAGAGGAATCTAAAAAGTAATAAATTATGATCGGAATTAATTTTTTTTTTGAATAAAGACAAAAAAATTAGCTTATTGGCTTATTTTTGCATTCATTCAAAAAAATTAGGTTTCGATCGTAATTTTTTACTTTTTAGATCCCTCTCGTCATGAAGAAACAATAATTTCCAAAAAATTGACAAAAAACTAACAAATGCGAAAAAAATTGAATAAAAACAAAAAAATAAATCACTTGACTTATTTAGCCGAACAATCCCTAAATAAGCCACTTGGCTATGCTCCGTTCCAGAAATCTTCTTAAAAAATAAGCAGCTTATTTCACATTTTCAAACTAAAAAATAATGTCAAAGAAAAATAATTTTTTTATTTTTTTTCCACCGCATTAAAGTTCTTGATGAGATCTATCAAACAAGATCCATAGTGGTAGAAAAATTATTTACGTAAATACATTATTTTTGAATTTAAAATTATCTTTTTAAAAAATAAACAGTTTATTCCCGTTCTGGAACGGAGAAAAAAGGGCGTCCGAAAAAGAGAGGTGAAAACCATTGTGGAGCTGCCAATTAAAGTGACGCACTTTATTCCTTGGAGTTTCCTGAACCACCCATCTCTCTCGGTTATCATCAGTAAGTTTTATCTCTTCCAGTTCTTTTGAACTTAATTTAAGGAAAATGCTACTCACACAACAATCCAAATACAATCTTATACAATCTCTCACATACATATGGGGTCCACACATAGTAGTGTGTGTGGTGCCCATATTTATGTGAGAGGTTGTGTAAGTTGTTTGTTTCGATTGTTGTATGAGTATCATTTTTGTTAATTTAAATCTAAAAAGTTGTCCTTATTTGAATTTTTTTCGTATTTGTTATTTTTGCGTCAATTTTTTGTGGGTTGTTGATTCGTTTCAACGAGAAGTATCGGAAAAGTAATTTTTTTTTTAATTTTTACTCAAGTATTTTCAGAAATAACCATTTTTTTTTACAGTAGAATGGCATTTTTTTTTTCTAATGGTTATTTCTCTATGCATCTTTCTTCACTTATTAACTAAAAAATCTCCTCAAAATCTTTACCAAAAAACCTCCTCATGTTTGCCCGTTTTGGCTTTAAGTGTCCCCTTGTAACATTTACCAAAAACCCTCAGTGTTTTGATCCGTTTCGTCACAAGTCTTGTTCGGTTTGGATTTTCAAATCCAAAATTTTGTAAAAAGCAACTTTTTTACTTTTTCTCTCTTTAGCTTTTCAATCATTACTCTCATTTTTCACTCTACTCTCTCTACTTTTTACTTCTCTCCACAATCATTACTCTCATTTCTCTCTCTACCTTTATTCAAAAACACTACTCAAAATCCACAACCGAACAAGGGCTTGAAGTTTTCACTTGAAAACTTTGATTTATCATATCATTAGCATGTCACTCCATGGTTAGATTTTGAGGGAGGTTTTGGGGATAATGAGTGGAGAGTAATAATTTGGGAGAAAATTTATTACAACCGTAATGAGAGAGCGGGTGGTTCTAGAAAACCAAATCGAACAAATTCCGAGCATTCTGGTTCTACCAACTTGAAAATTTATCTCTAACCAACAAACACCCTTGTCCTTTTAATCTTTGTAATTTTCGGATTTGGAGATTAATAAAATTCTTTTACTTATAAAAAAAACAAAAAAAAAACAAACACGTACTGTAAGATTATCCAACGAAAGTAATAGAAGCAAGAGATTTTACTTGTGGGAATTTCCTTCAACATTTTCCACAATTGTAGATTATTTATGAAACCAACCTCGGGTTAGCAAAAGAAAATCTCGCAACTCTTCAAATACATTCACACAAATTCATTAACACCCGAGTTAATTACACACAAATTAAAACAGTGTGGATAAACCACGGAAAACAATCATAACAAAAATGCAAATAAGATGACAACCCGTTCTGCCAAGGTTCTTATTTTTTAAATACATAATAAGATATTTGATTAAGGTCATCATCCTCTAGTTCTAGTTCTCAAACATACTCGACACGTGAACGGAGCATACTGTTCTTCTTAGGGCGCCTCAAACTCTTTCGACGGATCAAGCCGGAAATTGTAGCCCAACTTGAGGCCACCAGTCCATCCGTCCCCCGTTTGCAACCTGATCATTTAAGCAGTGGTTGTGCCGTCACATATTGTCCAGTTCAGACTGGTAGAAGTGGCGCAACGTGAGGTCACCAGCCCTGGACTTGGAAACCGTTGCTCTATAAACTGGATTCGAGAAGCCATGGTCGACGGAGCCCTCCTCCGACGCGGACAATGCGATGTAGAAATCGGTTACGCCCCACTCAAATCGAAGCGTGGCTTCACGGACCAGGACCGCGTCCAACAGGAGATTATTCCCCTTTTCTACTCCTACGGCATTGCTTTTAGTATTATGTTCGTTCACGGCAAACTTAGCCATGTCCAGGATTTCGCTGTGTCCGTTGGGATCCTTGACGGTGGCCGTAAGATATTCAAAGGTATATGAGGATTGTGAATTCGAGAAACAGATACCTTTGTCGTCCATATCATCAGTGATTCGTATAGCGAAATCCCGCTTCTGATGGATTTGGTTGTTGGTTTTGTTGCTGATCGAGGTTAAAAACAACCCGGTTTTCCGGTGGTGTCTCGCAGCGGCGATACCTCTGTTTTTAAGAGAATCCGGAGGGCCATTTAGAACTGATTTGGTTCCTTAGAAATCCAAAACCCTAGAAGCAAAACCCTAGTTGTTTATTCTTCAGAATGCATGCGTCCATCGGTTTATATACCCTCTATCTGGGACTTGGAAGTTTCGATGGCCCCTAAACCCGAAAAAATCTTTTACTAAAAAAAATGTGGTGTCTGGCCAACGCACACCATGTGGAGCCCACTCCGGGCCCCGCGCGGATGATCTGAGCTGTTCAATAATTTAAAAAAAGAAAACCGAGTGTACGTTGCGAATATTAGCTCAATCCAATATGTGTAAGTGCTCGGATCAAGCTTCTCATCTTTGGAAAATCGAAAAAAATGGAAAGATTTGTTTTCTGGTGTACAGAAAGATGAGATGCTTAATCCGAGCACCTACACATATCGGATCGATCTGATGTTCCGCGATGTTCACTCAATTTTTTTTTGTATATTATTCAATGGCTCGGATCATCCGTGCGGGTCCGGAGTGGACCCCACACAGCGTGCGGTGGCCAGCCACCGTATTTTGGTGCGGTGGCTGTAGACTTTTTGAAATCTTTAATACGACTGTCATTTGTAACATCTCACATAATGTGGGTCCCATATATGTGTAGGTCTCATACCATATGAAAGAGATGTTACGAATAACCGTATGACTATGACTCTAATTTGGGTGTTTCCGTTTGACAACAAAAAAAAAAAATCATCCATCCGTGTTTTGGTCCGTTTGGTTTGAAGTTTTTACATAAAACTTCGATTTACAAAAATTAGCATGACACTTCATCGTTAGATTTTGAGGGAGGCTTTGGGATAGTGAGTGAAAAGTAGGAAAGAAAACTTATTAGGACCATAATTAGAAATAACCCAGTTTTCCGGTGGTGTCTGGCGGCGGCGCTGCCTCTGTTGAGAAGAATCCGAAGGGCCATCTAGAAGGGAATTGTTTCCTCCGAAATCCAAAAGCCTAGAAGCAAAACCCTAGTTGTAGTTGTTGTTTCTTCAGATGCATGTGTCAATTTATGAGAAAATCGTTTAAGGAGGTTTTGTAAACAAGCGTTTACGGCACTCAATCGTAACCGTCCAAAAGTATTTTAGACAGTCAGGATGTAGGGGTAGTAAATGGAACCCAAACCCATTAATAAATCTAAACCCATCAACTAAAAAATAGACCCAACCCAACCCATTTATAAGTTGGGTTAGAATGGGTCTCAATCCATCTGACCCATCTTATTAATGAGTCTCAATCGGACATCAATTGGATCAATTTAAATGACTCAATAAAGTATGCATATAACCCACTGAAAAAATAGTGGAACGACTGCAGAACAACTGCAGGCAAAACGGAACTCGACTCGTAGTTTCGTCGTGTTTTCCAGGAAAAAAAAATCCAACCGGTGCAGTAGTCATCCCAGCATTCCAGCTGTACTTCTAATTGGCTACTACCACAGTGCATGGTAATATGTAAAATGTGTATTGAAATTTGAAAAATATGTATTGCTATCCGAATTAATTTGAATTTCAGAAAAAAATTTTACGGAGCTTTCCATAAAGAAGGATTTACATAAACCCAATCGCGCACGTGCAAAGTGTTTTTGGACGGTCCGGATTGAAAAAACTAATTGTGACCGATCAAAATTGAAAATGAATCTCAACCATTGATTGCGCGAATGAACTACTGTGATTGCACCGCTCTGTGAACAGGTTTCACAGAGCCGCCGTCATGTTATGGTTGGCTCAGTTGACATGATCCCAAGCCTTGCTCAGTGGAGGCGGGAGTTTGAACTCCGCAAGAGGTGTGGGAGGAGTTGCATAGTCATTAGACCCTCTCCCACTAACTTTCTCTTTTAGTACTTTTTGTCTTTATTCAATTTTTTTCGCAATTATTCATTTTGTGCTCTTTTTTTTTTTTTTTACTATTTGATTTGTCTCAACTATTCGTATAGGGGTAATATGGTCATTTCAGTGTATATGAGTATTTTAGTCGTTTTAAAATTTTAATATAATATGTAATTGGGTTAATGGGCGGGTCGGGTTTGATTTTAGATAGATGGGTCGAGTTGGGTATGGGTACTTGAACTCATAATTAATGGGTCTAAATGGGTCAATAACCCATTAAAGACCTAACCCACTTATAACTTGCTCATTTTGATCCAAACCCGCTCATTTGACACCCCTATTGGGATGTTAATGAAACTTTTTTGAGGAAAGAGTTCATTAAAATTCGAACCGTCCAAAACACTTTTAGACGACTTTAATTGATTGGTGCCATAAATATATTGTTCACAGCACCTCTGTAAATAATAACACGGTCTCATCCATTAATATACGCATCTCTTCGGGATTTGAAAGTTTCGGTGGTTCCTAAACCCAACCCAGCCCACTAGGCCTAGACGTTTGGACTTGAATTTTAATCCCTATGGTTAAAACATCAGCAGCATAATACGCGTGCGGGTGCGGTCCTCGAAAATTTCACTCCGAACCGAAATCACCCGTACTTATCACTAAGCCTCCAAATCAATAGTTCCCAAACGTGGGAATCATGGAATAATTTTGTTCACGCTCCTAAAGGTAAACATTACCCTCTTTATGATTGGTGCAAATCGTGTAGGTCCCACCATAAACTAACTTGTTAGTACCAAAAATATATATTGATTCCATGGAACTTACACAATTTTCATCAATCACAACAAAGATAATATTCGCCCTCTTCAAAAGAGGATGAACAAAATTATTCTTCGTGGAAATCATGCTTACTAGTATTCCAACACTAGGCAGTAGCCCAATATTTTGAATTGAATTTTAATTCCCTTTAGGCGGTTAGGCTTCCTTGCTCTCGATTTTACTTGGCAAAAAGATAAGTAACAATAATAATTCCCTTAAGGCTATTATTGACAACACTCCAATACTTTCCCAGTTAAAAATAAAAATAAAAAAAACCATTTGGTATGGAGTCCCCAGCTACAAACATGGTTCGAAGTTTTAAAAGCATCTCCAACCCAACATCCTTTATTTCTTTATTTAAGAGTAGGAAATTAACATTTTCAAAAATTATAGAGGATTTTATATTATTCATATTTACAAACTCCAATTACAAATCACTGTATCTCATCTCAATTTCAAATAATTCCTTATTATTCTCCAATCATTATTTCCTTCCAACCCAAATCTTAACACTTTCTGCATTTCGTATTCAGAAAATGAACTTGGAGGATTGTCCTCTTTACCCGTACTCCATATTTCGATTACCAAACTGCTTCCACCATTTTGGAGGAAGATATAGAGGAGAAAATGAAGCCGAAATCACTGGATCTAACTGCCAAAATTTGGCAAAATATTCAAGCCCAAAAAAAAAAAAAAAAAAAAACCATGGTGAAAACCATCGTTGACAGATCACTCCAACATTGAAGGAACAAGGAGATCCCCGTAAGAATCCCTTTCTACCAAACACCAGAATTTCACATCAATCTCTAACATACAAATACAATAAGATGGAAACTTTGGTCCAACAGAACAGATAAGAAGCAAGAGGTTTTCAAGTGGGAATTTCCTTCAACATCTTCCGCGTTGAAGATTATTAATGAACCCCTGTTTATACCCAAATTTAGAAGGACGGAGAACTCAACCCCGTTTAGCAAAAGAAAACCGCAACTCAATTATACTCGCACATTCATTCAGATTAACACTCGAGTTTAGTACACGCAAAAAGAACAGTTTGGACAAACCACACAGTACAATCATATCACAGAAATGCAAATCAGATTACAATAAGTCTAGAAAGGATGTTTAAGTAAGATCATCGTCCTCTAGTTCTTTTGCCTTCAGCGCTTCCTTCACTCTCAATAGAAGGGTTGTCTTCCAAGCATCCTATTTGGTAAAGACATGTGGAAACAAATTAAGTAAATGCTTTGTTTTCAAATTACATAATATGTAGCATCTAAATTTAAGCAAGATCAGAAGTCGGTTTAATCATGTCACTTGCCATTTCAACTTGATCAAAGAATAGGCGGCTTTCAGTGAAATACAAAGATCTACTGTGTAAGACCATCCCCAGCCTTCACTCAAACCTTAACACTCATATTTGAGTAAAAGCTTCATTGCCCTTCAAAAATTTGAGTATTAACCAATTTTATATAGGTTCGATTCAAGGAAAGAGGGAGCTTCAGTTCGAGTGTAGATTTGGGCAAGACATCCACAAATCAAAATAAAAAAGGGTAGGAGTGTATCTAATCTACTGCAATAAAAACCAAAAATGCAATTCAATTCAATTGAGCAAAGCTCCATCGAGCAAATATCCTCAAAGGGATAAACTAGGTCAACAACAAACAAACAAACAAACAAACAAACCCAAAAGCAAACAAGTAAGACTCAAAATTTCGATAGGTTCTAAACAGACCCAGAAATGAAAAATTACCAGCTGGGTCATGCTGTCAAATTCCTTCACAGCATCAGTGAACTTGGCGACATCTTCCTGGTCAATTGCATCAGCCAAATCCTGCCACAAGAGAAACAAAATTGTACATCAAAAGGAAATCCATTTCATAAATCTAAGAAGAATTCGTAGTCAAAGTGGAAACTACAAAGAAATCCGAAGCCAAGTGAATGAAGAAGGTTTTAACAAGCTATACATACCGCCAGCAATTTGTACTCTCGTGTTCCAGAAAAAGTTGGATCCAGATCCTGGAATGTTCATACAGCAATAAAGCAATAAGGGGCAAAAATTACTATTTCATAAGATAAAAATTCAAGGTCTCGGACAAGATCCATGTTTGAACCTGGTATCGCTCTAATGCGTTGTTAATTGCAACAGCATCCCCTTTGCCTTTACAGAGTTGGCAAATCCCAGCGTTAAGAAGATGTCCTCTAACTCCATACTTCAGCAAATTAATGTTCATAGCCTGCCGTGCTATATCCTCAAAAATCTCGATTGACTTCTGGTAGCTGAAGAAATATTATGAGCATTTTAAATCCCTATCACCACACTTTTCATTTCTTTCTGAGGAAGCTCATTATACTTCTTTGTAAAGCCACCTAACACTGAGATGTGTATGTGCATGCACATTTGGTAAACTCAACTAATGATATGATTATTTATTTCTCTCAAACTACACAATTTGTCAAGTATGAGCTATTATTAAGTACAAAAAAGTAAACAACCAGAATGAGCTATCAGTGTGTCCAAGAGTATGTTGAAAGATGTCCACAGTTTTCTGCACTATAAAAATGAGTAAATTGTTGCAAATCTAAAAACTTAACAATGAACTGCATCAAAAAATGGCACAGTTATTGAGTCAAGTCAACTAAGAGAACCATTAACGTTGTCATTAGCTCGCAGCAGCCAATTCCTATGAGTAAGAGATGCTAAAACAAATGTAAGAGACATACAAAGTGGACTGAACTGCGAAGGAAGTAATAGGCTTCAAAAAGTCTGCAGCTTCATAAGACATACATATAAAATTAGTGGAATGGCTTACTCTTCTAGTTGGGCAGCGAATTGTGCAATTTTCTGCCTGCACTGATTTGCAGATGTTGTTACTTCTTCACTTTGGAAAAGATCAGCAGCTCTTTCATAGTAAACAATAGCCTGCTCAAAGTTATGTTCGGCCTCATATAATTCAGCAATGTCCTGCACAAGAAGAATAGAGTGCAAAGTCATTGTCTTTGATACTTTAATGTCCTGATCCTACAGGCCTACTTTGAATAAACATCAGTTCCAGGAGAATAGCATCAATGACTATGATTCTTATGTTTGTCCCAAGAACAACATTGCTAACTGCCAAACTAATAGAGATCATACCTTGTAATATCTTGCCGACATGCTAAGCCTTCCAATCTCCAAAAATAGATTAACCGCTTGCTCTAGACAAGATATGGACTCTGAAAAGCATTAATGTCCAAAACAATAGTAAGTAACCACATCAAGTTATATTATGCTATAAAAGAACCGTATAGCTAATTATGACTGAACAAGCAAGATACACAGTTTGTTCAATGAAATTGAAAATCAATAACCGCAAATTTACATACTGTTTCTCTAGTACTGAAATGAATCTTGGTTAAAATGAAAACTCCTTTTCAAAAGAGTGCATTCAGTGTTAGTGATAAGTCAAGCTTCTCTAATAAAATACAGCGCACTTTCAGTTAATTTTCATGATGAAGTGATCGCTCATGGTGCAATCATCAGATGCACTTGATATGTGATAAAGCAAGCCTAACTTTTATCTCCTTCCAAATTCCAGCATGAGTCAATGTATTAAAGCGCCGACTTATAAATTACCACTGAAGTCTTGCCAAAAATCCAATTTAAACAACTAATTATGGGCCACCTATTTGAAGTCACAAATTTGAAAAAGTCAATAAATTGGTCAATTTGGCTGGGCTAGTGCTCAATAAGAGTGATTTCTTTATAAATTCAGCACGAGTCATGACAAATAGTAGAACAATTGTACAGGAATACAAAGAAGATGCACTTGGAATATAAATAACCTATGATGTTCCCGGCTCTGAGATGGTTTTTCTTTAGCTTGTTCCCGTACAGTACTACCTTTGGCAGTTCTATAAACTAGAATCAGGCCACTCTGATAAGAAACTCATTAAGTTCCAAGTTATAAAGGTACACAAATCAAGTGGCCATAGATGGACAGTCCTTTTAAAAATGTTGTGGACTTGGCTATATACAAAGCATGTGCAGACCACTCCTACTTCAAAGGAATATGAGCACATGCATGTGCTCAATTTACAAACACTTTTCCCTGAAATGAACCTCGAACGCTTCATTTGCTCATATACTATTGTCAAGAAGTTCATTCTTAATACCAATGCTGTTGCAGTTCTAGAACTCCAGTTTTATTATGCTATCATCCCTTTTTAGCTGCACAACACACATATATGTGGCAATGGAGATTTGCATTAAAAAGAGCGGGATTAATTTTCGAAGAGAGAAGCCAACACAATGTATACCTTTAGAATTTGTCTTCTTGTAACAATTGGCAGCATTAGCATAGGCACCAGCAGCTTCATGTTTGCTATCCATCTATTAACGTAAGTGACAGGATCATGTAAGCTTATAGCAAAAAAGTATCTGCAAAATTAACCGTACAAACATAACAATCTATATTCTCTACAAGAGGAAGCACTTACCTTTAAATGACAGTTTGCTAACTTGATGTAGGTTGATCCTGCTTGGTCCCCTGGGAATTCATTATTCATGAGAGAGTATTAATTGCATACACTGACATGGAATATTGACTGAACTCCTTAACCCTAGCCTACTTCTTTTCCTTCAAGTATCAAAATGATTGGATATCTTTCTATTCAATAAAAATAAAAATAAAACAAACATATGGCTCCCGAAGCATTAGGATTTATGGTGACTCATGACACAAGGGTAAGAATCAAAGTCAAGATATTTCATTACATTACAATCCTCGCCTTGTAACTGATTTCATACAACTCAGTTTGCCTTATCATTTGAAATTCAGTCACAATAAGCTCCTTCAAATCTATTTTCCTGATGACTAAATAAAAGGCAGAATGCATGTATGATCGTAGAATCCAGTGCATGTACCAAAATACAGGTGAATAAACAAATTATTTATTTCCTCCAATAATGTCATTCCAAAATTTTAGTTCCAATTTTACTTCTTAACCTCCTCGATAAAAGTTTGAAACAAGTCAAAAAACAGCCAATACACATACACTACCATCTAGCACTAAATCAGAAAATCATTAATAATCAAACTCAATTGATTCCAAGCTTTCCATGAGAAATGAATCAAAAATATGCACCAAGCCCCAACCTTAGTCACATAACCCTTCGCTAGAACCCTCCCCTCGTGCTCTCTTTCCTTGCTCGCCCTCCCACGAATTTCTGTAGTTTGGAATCTTTTCAAAAGACGCTTTCACACCCGCATTCGTGCAATGAGCATTATGGGGCTTAGGTCCTAACTCGAATCCGACTCCACAAGCGACATAATATTCTTCTTTATTACAATCGCATCGAGAAAAAAAAAAACCGAAAACGAAAACAAAATCGGAATTGAATAAAACTCCAAAAACGCAATCGACCTATCTCAACCCTCCGACTGTTACTTTTAATGCCAATTCTACCTTTTGATATGTAAATTCTTGCCCGACCGTTCTGATCTAAACCTAATCGCCTGATTAAAAAAAAAAACCCTCCGACTCAATTCAAACTACGCAGATTCTGCATACGAAATGTGGATCGAGGAAATGATTATTAAAAGAATAAGATCGATGGTTACATGATTTGGCGAGCTTGAAGGAATTGGCGGCTTTATCGAACAAATCGGCAGCGTCTTCGTATTTGGAGCTGAAGAGGCCCCAACCGCTGAGCTTCTTCTCGGCTTTCTTCTCGTAATCTTCTGCTCTCGCAATCTGATCCGACATCGTTTCGGCGTGTGGCTCTGTTTGCTGTGGAGACGGTGGTGGTGGATTTGTATAGAGAGAGAGAGAGAGAGAGAGAGAGAGATTTATTTGGTGCAGAAATGCGAAAAAGTTGAAAATGGTGAGATGACGCGGATCAAAGTGCAGATTTCGACCAAGTACTAAAAATTTTCAGTGCCGAGTGCTCGCACATCTTGGTCGTTCATTGCGTGTTTGAACGACTCAAATTTAGAAAATGTCAGAGTATGAGGAGTGAAAGTGTTTCAATCTGAGACGTTCAAAAAAGTATCGGACGGCTCGAATACGCCGAACAAGTACCACGTTGATATACCCGCTCGGCACCGAAAAAACTCTCGTAAATTTGGATTTGGGTTTACTTTTCATGGGTTGAAAACCAGTTTGTTTGACTTATCAAAACCCAGCCCATTAAGGAAGGCTAGTCTACTAGTCTTATGGGGGGATTTCACATTGCCCCTTGAAGAACAATGATTTGCACCCAAGTTAAAGCCTCCTTTGAGCCCGAGGATTAGGCCCTGTTTGATAGCCTAATTATTTTTGCATTTTGAATTATGAGTTATTAATTTTGGATTGTGGCCAGAATAGATTATGAACTTAGTAGAGTGTTTGAAACGCATGTGCCGAATAGATTTTGCAAAGGGATAATGTATGAGAGAATAATGCTCAAAATAAATTATGTATTTGGGAAGATAATCCAAAATAAGAATAGAAAAGCTCCTACAGGGCCGATTTTCAATATGTGCCTTTAAAGTTTAGTTCTGAGAATGCATTGTGAGGTAATCCAAAAGAGTTTACTTGGATTACTCGACCAGCCATTCAAAAACTTACACGTTGCAGTTGCAACAAAGAAATGCTAATAAGGCCCTGTTCCAGAACGCTTCTTAAAAAATAAGTACTTATTTTTCATCTTCTCATTCCAAAATAATCCACCCTTCTTATTTTTCCCAAACAAAAAGTTTCTTTCACATTTTCAAACTCAAATAAAACATAAATGAAAAAAAAAAAAAATTTGCACCGTATTAAAGATCTCAATAAGATCTATCAAATAAGATCCATAGTGGTAGGAAAATTTTTTGCGTAACCCTTTTTTTTTGGACCTGGAAGTTGCACTGCACATTTACCGGATTTGTTGGTGCGACAAATCAAAGTACGGCGGACATAAACCGTGTACCGCTGGTTTCCTCGGCCTCGGACGGCAAATCAGCCGTCAAAAATTCTAAAAATTAAAAACAAGGGCCCCCGCTGGAATCAATGGCATCCGAGGTGTGTAAGTTACTTGATCAGCAATCTTTTCCATGTATATATGAGTAACAATATGTTTTGATACATACACGAATAAAGATTGCTTGGATCAAGCACCCTACATACCTCGGATGCTATTGATTCTCGCGTAAGCCCCCTTGTTTTTTTTTTTTAGAATTTTCGGATCGGCCTTCCGGTGGCCGGAGATGGTCCGGCGGTTGATTTCCGGCCGTGGGGTGCTTGATCCAAACTCTTGGTTGAAAAATAAGAAGCTTGGAGTTGTGAAACAGCCCTTCTTATTGGACAAATAATAAGAAGTTTTTTCGGTTCTGGAACAGGCCCTAAGGCATCGAACCAGCCAAATCTAAGCCGTGTTTTGAGGATTTGAGGCCACCACATGGGGGAAAAATGATTTTTTTTTCTCCTTATTAACCAGATATTCGGGCTAGTTTGAACACATCTCGACTAATTTCATAACCCTGAAGTTAACAATCGGGCGAACCTCTATTGGCTCCAAAGTTTAAAATGTTTGCTTTTGTAGAAATGGAACATGTGACCTCACAAGTCAGAAGGTTTTGCGAGCCATTACCAATACTCCTGGGGAAGTCGGAACAATTGCAAAAGTACTTGGGGCAGTAAACAAGTCGAATCGAGCTGAGCTTAAAAATATTCAAGTTCATTTGACAAGTACTTTAATGAACTCGAGTCAAGCTCGAGCTCAAAAAAAAATTTGACGAGCCAAGCTTCCCTGTGTTTCGCTCAAACTTGAACTTGTTTACGAGTCTTAACAAATCAAAATATAAGATATTTACACTCTCGTATAGGTTTAAAACTGCAAATAAATTTTATTTTCTACATAATAGTTTATATAAATTATAAAACATGCAAAAAAAATTAAGGAGAAATTACATTAAACCCCCTTAAACTATCAGTCGGTCACATTTTGCCCCTTTAACTATTAAATCCAACACTTAACCCCCTTTAATTATGATTTGCTGAAATTGCTTGGATGGCGTTAACAGAAGACGTAAAGTTACCTTCATAGCCCCCTTTTTTTCTCCAGTGTATATACATAGATACTTCATATATGTGGACAGAAATCCCCCTTTACTCCCACCGTGACCACGATGAACATCAGGTTCCAAACCATGTCGAAGAACACGACGGCCTTCGAGTAGGCCAGTCGCTCTGCTGCACGTCCAGCTGCTCCGCTGCGACCTCGCACACAAGCATCGGCGGCTCGCCAGGAGCTAGCAATCGAAGGCCAAACCCACTTAGAAGCAACAATCAAAGCAGATTTCTAGATACTTTCCTCCATGAACGATGAGCTCTGTAACCCTAATCTGTGGTCCACCACTCCTTCTTCTTTCTCTCCTAACAATAGCAACAACAACACAAGTGCTATGGGAAATGGGCATCACGTGAACGGCGACGTTTCTTCTGATTCGGGGCATCATTTCGAGATGGGGGGTGGAGCCCTCGATGAGGCGAGGCTCCGGTACAAGTCTTCTGTCACCGCTCTCCGTTCGGTTCTCGCCGCTCTTCCCAATTCGCAGAAGGTAATAGAAATGAGGTTTAAGGTCGTGACTTTTGATGTTTTATACTGTATGGACACTGTTTGGTTGGTTAGAAAAATATGGGAAAACTGGGACTGGGCCCTAACTTATAAGTACGCGCTTTGTACATGCCCAGCTCGCCGGAGGAACTGCGCCGCCTCTGTCGACTAAGGTTTTGACGGTCGCGATCTTCGTTGTCGACGCCATTCGCGGCAGGGTTCAATAATAGTGTCGTGTCAGGCGAGGATCTGGTTGGGGAGGTTGATGTGAACCATTTGGTTAATAATTACAGAGCCCTAACTCGGTGAGTCGACCCGGTATGATTATTTGTACTTTGTAGTGTTTTACAGAGCCCTAACTCGGCGAGTCGACTCAGTATGATTGTTTGTACTTTGTAGTGTTTGTAGTCTTTGGGGAGGATCTAGTTGTAGCGTTTGTACCTTCTTACCCCCTTTTTTTCTGCAGTGCATATACATACATATGCATGGTTCCTTCCATCATATGGGATACGGACAGAGGGAGGGGAATTTAAAGGGAAATTACATAGTATGGGTTCACGCCGGGGTCGGAGTAAGGGAAGAGTTGGAAGAAACCGCTTCCCATCTTACTTGATTTTTTTCAAAAATGAGATATGTAGACAGGTGAGAGAGAAATCAAGAATTTTGAAGGTTTGTTTTCACCGGCTGTACACTACACAGGCGAGAGAGAGAGAGATTGCAGGTGCAGCTCAACGAGAAAGAGGGAGTTTTTTTTTGGGTAAATCAGAAACTGAAATAGAGAGAGTTGGTAGTTTTTTGATTTGAAAGTGGAGATGAGGGCAAAATAGTCCAATATTTGATTTCCAGTCATTTGGCATCACTTTCCGTCCAAATCCCTAACGGATTACAAACGGTAGGCCTCATTTGTTCAGCAAATGGTAATTAAAGGGGATTAAGTGTTGAATTTTGTAGTTAAAGGGGGTAATATGTGTCCGAGTGGTAGTTAAAGGGGGGTTCATGTAATTTGCCCAAAAATTAAGTTTATACTAGTATTTTTGAAAGTTTACACATGTACAACATATAAAAATTTCATTATGTACATTTAAAATTGATGCTCAAATTTGATTCGTTTGATACCCAAATCGAACTCAAACAAGTATTTATCGAGTTAAGTTTCAAAAAATTTACGAATAACTCAGTCCACTTGTAGCCCTAAATTAGTATTCCCGAAAAGCCTGCTCTAAGGTTTTTTCAATTTCCAAGGGATTTCTCAACGTGGATATGAAAAAACAATGCTAAACATTTTAAACCTTGAGACCACTGAAGATTTGTCCAATTTTTTACTTTTAAGTTTCAAAATTAGTCAAGTACACTCAAGCTAGTCAACATCCAGTTATAAAATATTCCTCGCGTGCTCAAACCATGTTTAGATTTGGCTGCATCACTTCTTTGATGCAATCTACCTAATAAAACATAAGGGCGTGGGAATCACACAAACATAAGTTGAAAGAAGAACTGAGATTCATTTTATCCAAAAGCTAATGTATGTTCTCCAACTCTCTTAAGAAAACATCCATGCTCTTACAAATATATTACGAAAATGCCATCGATTTTTTTTACCCACTGCTCGACTTCTGACAGGTGACATAAAAAAACAAAATTATATTTACAGCACTACGGGAGTACGAAGTGCCGTAGTTACGGATAAGCAGAAGTCATTACATATCAGCTGATTTACTAATAAGGTTTTGAATGGCTGGCCTGTAATCCAAGTACACGGAGCCACGGGGGGCCGTGTAGAAGTTAAACTCGACTATAAATGTTCCCCGCAAAACATGCACGACAAATCTGAAACAAAAATCACTCCCCCTCGAATAAAACGGGATGAAGCCCGAAAACCCAGATGCCCAATCCGCCGCTCCGCTCCTGCCCGAGATCCGGTCGCCGGAAACCCAATGTCCCCGCGGCGGCGCGTCGGTTTCAGGCGCGGTGTTCAACGTCTCCACCGGCATGATAGGCGCCGGAATCATGTCGATCCCGGCGACTTTCAAGGTGCTGGGAGTAATCCCGGGCTTCATTCTGATACTAATCGTGGCTTTATCGGTGGAGATAACGGTGGAGTTCCTTTTGCGGTACACGAATTCCGGTAAAGCGGTTACTTACGGCGGTCTCATGGCGGAGTCGTTTGGGAAAACCGGGTCGGTTGCGCTTCAAGTTTGCGTGATGGTAACGAACCTTGGTGCGATGATTATTTACTTGATTATAATCGGTAAGGTCTAAATGCAACTGGGTTTTTTTCTAGTTTCGGTGTTTGGTTTACTGATTTTCACTTTCTAATTGTTGTTTCTTTGAACTAAGTCACTTGATGCGCGCATTGCACTTGCGCAATTGTGTTATTTGTCTTTTCAAAACATCATCAACTACCGAAGTAGTAATTCGCAAGGATTGAGAGAGTGAGCACAAAATGAAGATTGAGAGCACGGGCGTTGAGTCGTGTTGAATGAGTATGTGACTGACTACGGTTGAAACTGTGAACTTGAAACGTCGGACCATTTTTGGGTTGTCGCGAAAACAAAGAGAAGTGCAGCACTGTATGAATTCTTTGGTTTCCATTTGAGACTTGTTGGCCCACTTTAATTAGTTTTCCTTTCAATTAGTCCAAAAATGTATGGACATATTTGCAGAAATATTGTTTTCAACTTGTTTAATTCATAATTAAACAACTATACCATAACTGTCTTATTAAATTCTTTTTGGTAAATGAACAAATGGAAACTTTATTATGAGGTTTGTGAAGTCTGATTCAAGCCTTGGTTTGCCACTTCGCTGACTATGTCGGTATTGGACTTCTCGGTCTGGTCCCAAGGGCAACGTCTCAGAACTGTAGACAGGAGCATTTTGTTAATTAGTAATGTAACGATCATAAATTCGATATAGGCAACAACCAGTATAAATTGTGCTCTCCGTTCATTCGATTAAATTTGTGTGAGCCGTAGATGTACACAGTTATTTCATTCGATTAAATTCGTGTGAGCTGTAGATGTACACAGTTAAAAAAAAAAACTGTCGCTTTTTGTGTTCTTTCTTGATACTGTGCATGTTTTGTGTCAAATCCGCAACAAAATTTACTTCATTTCCAATTAAATTCGTCTGATGACTCTGATTCACTTTTGCCTGTGATTAACTTCAAAAAAAAAAACTCTTATACCACTCGTTGGAGCCTAGCTGGTTCTGTTTTGTGTTTGGTATGATAATTGGCCATTTGGCTTGCCAGTTGCCAGGTTGGAATTTGTGGTTGGTTTGTCCTATCAGGAATTTGTTGTCCTCATCCCCATTTACTTAGATAAAACGGCACTCAATCTTGTCCACATGTAGAGTCGGTTTGGAATGGAAATAAGTTGTCTTGATCCTCCATTTGCTTAGATTCTGGGGTACACCTCCTTGGCAATATCTGAATTGAGATGACAAGTGAAAATCCAGATAGGCCTATTCTGTTTTTTGTCAAAACAATACAATGGACTGGGGGTTTATGGTTTGTGCCTTTTGTGGGTGTATTGGTAGAGATGATTCCAAGAGTTTTAAGGCCATCATACTCTTACATTCTTAGATTCGAATCCTCGCAAGTGCTATCTTTAACTGGTCCCTGCTAGTCGACAGTGGGACTAGAGCCCCAAGATTAGTCAGGATGCGCGTAAGCTATCACAAACTCCTGAGTTATATTAAAAAAGGCAGGCCATAATACTTGCGTAGTCCAATGTATTCTACAATGTTCTAAAAGTCGCTCGGCGCTAGTCAGACAGTCAGCCACCTTCGAGCGATTAATCAGATTAATCGGCAATTAATTGGTGCATATTAATTAGTAATTGGTGATTAATCATTAGTCGGACCTAATCGAATAGGCTCTCCCAACGATTAATTCCTTGTTTTAAAACACTGGTATTCTACACGTTTGCAACAAGGCCATGTTTGGTTGATCTGATTACGGCGATAAGATATGTATCTGGAGTTGCATAGCAAGACCAAATTCTAGGCCCATAAAATTTCAGCAGTTGAACTCACTAATTGTATATTACACGTGCATTTGATCAATGAGGCAACTTGTCACCCCTTGCTCCATTTGGTTTGTTCATGATTGAATAAAGACAGAAGGAAGTGATTGTGACCTAATTAATGACCTGGGGCATGAATCCTAACACCTTTATTTCTGTTCATGTATTTTTCTAGGGGATGTCCTATCTGGAAATCAATCTGAAGGAACATTGCATTTGGGGGTTCTACAAGAATGGTTTGGCATCCAATGGTGGAACTCTCGCCCTTGTGCACTCCTTTTCGTCATGCTCTTTATTCTGCTTCCATTCCTCTTGTTACGCAGCATAGGTTAGTAGAGTCAATTAGTAACCTCACGCGTGGTTGTTAAAACAATTGCATCAGCTTAGTTAAGATGTCAATATCGCCTATGTTACTTTCAGTTCTTGTTTAGTCAGCATGAAAAGAACTGAAAGAAAATGTCAATTTTTGACAAGGTTATCTTCTGATCCTCAAGGCAGGAATCATGCTCTCTTTAAAAATAGTTGTACTTTTCGCATTATGACCACTCCATTACTGCGTGCTTATTGCAGAATCCCTCAAGCATGCTTCAGCTTTGTCCATCCTCCTAGCAGTGTTGTTTGTTGCCATATGTTCCGCAATGGCAATTCATGCGATGTGGGAGGGCAAAACGGAAAGATTAAGACTAGTGCCAGACTTTGCCAATGGAGTATCATTCTTTGATCTTTTCACTACCATCCCAGTATTTGCCACTAGCTTCGGATGCCATGTAAATAGTAAGACTACACCCTTTGGTTAATACCGTCTTACACTCTAAATCTATCTGCTATTTGTTGAAGTAATTGTGCTTCTAGTTTCAATCTGATCACTAAATTTGAGAAGGTACATAAATTCCGATGGTGATTGTACAGTAATTGGCATCGGGTGATTTTTAAATGCTGCAGTTCATCCAGTGAGAGCAGAACTTAATAGACCTTCTGAAATGAGCTCAGCAGTCCGGATTTCTCTGGTACTCTGCGTGGTCATCTACTTTGCTGTTGGTTTCTTCGGATACCTTCTATTTGGCGACTCAATCATGGCCGATATGCTAGTCAACTTCGATCAAAGTTCTGATTCAGTAATCGGTTCATTACTCAACGACATTGTTCGGTTGAGCTATGCAATCCACCTGATGATGGTTTTCCCTGTCATGAACTTCTCCCTCAGAGCCAATGTGGATGAACTGTTCTTCCCACGGAAACCTATTTTGGCCACAGACAACTTCAGATTTATATCTATTACAAGCATTCTCCTGGCATTCATATACGTGGTGGCAGTAGCTATCCCCAACATATGGTATTTCTTTCAGTTTATGGGAACCACCACAGTCATGTGCCTCATGTTTATTTTCCCAAGCACGATTATTTTAAGGTACTAGCTCAAATTTCTCTCTTTGATTCAGTATTACAGTACTTCGATTACCTTAATTACACCTTTTTTAACGGCTTCGTGAAATTTCCAACAGAAATGTTCATGGTATATCTAGAAGGAGGGATAAGATTGTGGCTGTTTCTGTTATCATATTAGCTGTCGGGACGAGCTTGACTGCAATTTCCTCTAATGTGTACAGTTATATAAGCAAGAAGTGAGTGGGTTTTTTTTTCCCCTCCTGTTTCTTGGCCAGCAATCTCAAGCCAGCTTCTGACCAAAACAGTGATGATATTTTACATTGTAGCCTCTTCTTGTAACTTTGTAAGATGTATTTTCTTCTTTTTAAGTTGTTATTATATGTGTTCTGTATTGAAGGTATCAATTTACCTCATCTACACTGCCTCTTTAATTTGGAGGTATTTTTTTGAGTAACCATTGAACTGCAGTTTGGCCTATGTAACTTTTTCTCAAAGCCAATTGGTATAAATGTTTCGCGAACATTTTTTAAATGTGTGTCATTGTTATGAGATTACACTAGGAGAATCAGATTAGATCAACTCCGTGGACTATCCGTAAATTTAATTTCACATTGAAACAAAAAGTTACAATACACCTTCCACCCACACAAGGGGGGCTTTGGATTTGACCAAAGTTAGATCAAGTCTACTTCTATGACATCTCAAAATTAATCAAATCTCAAATTCTGGAATCTCTTCAGCAAGCTCAACTTATATTTCTCAATTTCTGCATCCTTGGTGGAATCTGGGGTATCCCTAATAACTGAGATCGCTCCAGCACGCTGTAGGAATCCAGCTGCTTCATCTGAAAAAAGAGAGGACCAATATCAGTATATCACCCTATCTTCCCAGGAAAAAATAAGCTCCAGAGAGAGAGACTCCTCCGGCACAAGTTTGCTATTCTCCTCCAGCACAAGTTTGCTAGTTTGATGGATTTTCATAAGATGAAATGGAAGGAAAGGAACAGATTGTCCAGTTTGGGACTGTATTCGATAGTTATTCACTCTGGGGAGACATGTGAGGGTGTAGTTTGTCAAAACTTAGATCATGGTGAAGCAGGTTATTAAAAAAGCAGAATCCAAAAGCATCAAAATGGTAACTTCTCAAAAATCGGCTTTTTAAACAAGTTTTAAAGCTGTTTTTGGCGTAGAAGCGTAAGTTGTAACAAACACTTTGACACAACTTTCCATAAAGGTAAAAGCAGAAGATGCCCCCCAAAAAGCTTTGAAAAACACCCTCTATAGCTTCCATCACTCCTCCAAGAGTTGGCTTGTTTCAGAAATTCAACACCGTGCATAGGACCTCCAAAAGAAGCTATAATCACGAAGCACAAACTGTTGCATATTTCGCACATGAAAGGGGAGGACTCAATTTAAAGCGTTGAAACTATGTTCCAGAACTGGTTTGAACTTCATCAAAATAAAGAAACCAGCAACCGAGAGCAAAGGCTCACCTGAAGATGAGAGGGCGACAAGAGCCTTCAAAGCTTCTTTCCGCGTTTGGTCATCTTTAGCAGCCCCTAGCATATTCAGAAGCTCTTCAGCCCCGCCCATCTCCACTATCTTCTTTCTTCTTTCATCTGTGAATCAGAACAATACAAACTGCATATTAAGATCTAGAGAGAAAACAGTCCATAAACTTCACTCTTTTGCAATGCCCCCAATTTACTTGGCTACGGCTCCATAGGTTAAGTTTGAAAACCAGGAGAGAGAGAGAGAGATCCAAAAGTTGGAGAAAAGACAACAGCAGAGACAGTTACATAGACAAAAAACAACTTCTTAAAACATTTCTGGGTCATCTACAAAGCACTTCGTTTACCACAGTATGAGAATTCATTTTATTTAACATCGTTCAAACAACTATCAAAAACTCGCATTCAGAGTAGTGAGAAAAGTGAATGCAAGGAATCTCATGGACCAACAACCTAGCTGGGTCTCTTTAGTCTTCAAATCACCTTTTTTTGGGTAGGTTCTGCAAACCACTAGTTTATCTAGGTGCATAACATCCTTTCAACAACAACATAATGAATGGAAAGGAAATAGACAAAAACATATACAGCTTCCACAAGGGAGGAAAAATAGCTCAAGGTGTGCCTGGCTTTATTTTCCTGTCATGAACTTTAAGAAGAGGTGAAGATAATGGCATTACCAAGTGTTTTGTTACAAAACGATAGAGATAAAGGTAGACACAATGTGCAACAATCATAAGTATTACTCACTTGAGGAGAAACAAAAAGGAGACTTACCATCTATTGCAAAACGGGACAATCTAGATGCTCCCATTCTTTTAAACAAGGGATCCTTGACATGCAAAAGTGAGACAGATTGTTGTAACAAAGTATCTCCTGTAAAGTCAGTTTTACAGAGCTATTATCAAGTGATGTAAGCAGTGATACCAATGCCATAAAACCAGGAGGTATACCCATGTACGGAAAGAAATTGTAAGCCACAGCTGTTGCAGTTCCAACAAATATCAGTTTCAAGAACCACCCTATTTTCCTATCAGCCTCCTCTTCAAGGGTGCGTTCATCTAAAAACCATTTAGCAAACAGAAAAGTTGTCATTAGGCATGAGTATTAAAGAATGAGTACCTTATTTTTGAGGAGTGATGTAGCCACGAAGTGTAGGACATGAAAATCACTAATTTGAAAAATATAACAACTTTGTATGGGATATTTGAACCATCTAAAGTATTTTCCTGGAGCAATCCCTGTCCGCCGGTTGGTGCCAATGACAACCTTAAACCGCTTGGCTATTTTGAATGAGGTACTTCTTGTAGGAAAGAGTCAGAGCCATGGGCTAAAAATTAGACATGTTTGGTATTTTGTTCATAGTTTCAGCTACTTTGTCTAGGAAAGAGTTTGACATTTAGCTCAAAACTTAAAGCACGCTGATATTGATTTCTCATACATGGATGTCTGGGTCTTGTAACTGGTGAATTAAGCATGAGAATGAGAGATTTAAGTCTTATACTAGGTAAAGGTATTGCTTAACCAACTGACCCTCTCCCTTTTAACATTGAACTGACGATTTCACTACCCATTTTGCTTTGAACTATCTCCTCTCTCTTTTTCCTCACCTTAATGCCCTTTAGCTGGTTTATGTTCATATTTGTGACATTCCCATTCCCTGATCTCTTCATAGTTTCTTAAAACAAATATGCCTCCGCGTTTACTAAAAAGATGTTCAAACAATCTGCTCTTTTCTCAAGTCTACAATTTGTTTCCAGTGGACTATAACTTTGTAATGTAAAGTAAAAGAAAACAGAGAAAATGCAACAAATTTAGCTCCCGCAGAGGGGAGCCCAAACAAACCCTCAAGATGAAATACCACCCTACGTCGCAGAATCTTCAATAGGGCGTCTCGCTCCCGCTCTCAATCCTGATCTCCCAAACTTCAGTACTACAATATTTTAAAAAAAATGCTTTCACGCTCACGCTTGCGCAGGCGCATTGTAGGACTCGGGTACCGCCGCAACATTACCAACTGTGAATTACAAAACGGACAAAAGGGTAGATAAATACAGTAATTATCAATAAGCAAATCACTAACCTTTCCCGAGGGGTGATGAAGAGAAATTGCGAGATTGCACGTTCCCAATTTTTCTTCTGCACAAATACTGGACATTGCCAACAATTAAGAATAATAATCAGAAGAATCTAATCACACAAGCCGTTAACAGAGGAGATTAGGGGTAAAACGAAATCGGGCAGAAGAAAATGATAAAGAAGCGAAGAACTCTCCATACAGAGCTGAACCGGGCGGCTAACGTGCGCATGGTGCGATGAGAGGAAGAGTTTCGAGCTCTGGCTAGCGCCCAGTAGTACTGTAATTGCTATGGATTGCTGCTGTTCTGCAAAGGTTGTTCTTTGCTTCTCCGTCGGAGGAGACAAATACTGAGTTAGGCCTGGGCCTGTGCATGGGCTAGGCCCGCTACGAGGCCTGGTTTTTCTGGAGCCCCTAAGGCCCCATTTCGTCAAAGAAAATAAGTATTTATTTTTGAATTAAATGTGATATATTATAAAAGAATGACCTGTCTAATAAAGTGGTTCTGCTAAGGGAAATAAGTATTTATTTTCTTAATTAAAGGTGATGTACAGTGAGAGAATAATCTTTCTCGTAAAGTAGAAAATAAATATTTAAAAACTAACCTTAGAGGAACGGAGCTCTTGCACAGACTTAGTTCACATGTGTACGCACGTGAGCGGGAGCGCATTCGTAAAAGTATTTTTTTTAAATATCTCAAATTACTAAAACTTCGCGAGAGCGAAGGGGTGAGGGTGGAAAGTCTTATGGGAGGATTATGTGACTTAAGTACGAGAGAGTGATTATTTAGTGCTCATAAAACACCTTCACGTGATAGAGGCTTCCACTATCACACATTCAGATGAGATTTCACACGTGACTTAGTCATAATGGCTCCGTGGTAAACTTGTGGTGGTGGAAGCTCGATGTGATGCCCCAAAATTATTGAATAATTTTCCTTTTTAAGTACGGACTGCTAACTATTATTCCATTCTGTTTCTTGTTCTTTTCCTTTCGAGTTTTTGTGTCACAGTCCAACAATTTTTTTCCCCTAATTTTTGATCAAATTATTTTGTTTTTCGAATTTTTAAAAAAAGGGATAAATTAGATAAACATAGAAATATATACTGAACCTGAAAAAGTTCATGATAGACAAAATTAAGCAAGACAATTCTTTTTATGTTACATGCATTTGTGTTTTGTCATGGACATTCATTTTTTGATTTCAGCTTCACAAATGCACAACATTCACGACAACTGAAATATGGCCAAATCGAATCCGGTCTGATTTGTTGAGCAGGAATTTGATTCTTAGTAGTCCTAAATGTTTGGATTAAGAACTAGCTTGGGCTGTCAAGCATTGCAAGATTAAGGGCTTCAGTTCTGTTGTGCACAAGTTGTCTCTTGCTGCAGCTCTCTATCACATTTGGCTCGACAGGAATGCTCGGAGCTGGTTGTGAAATCCATTATTTCTACGGTTAGAGATAGGGTTTCATCTTGAGGCTTTTTTTGTTGTTGCGTTTTGTGAACTTCGTTTAATTTTTGAAAACTTTCTTTTATCACGTATTAAAAGAATCTTCACGATCATAATCCCGAGCAAACCCATCAAGAAAGGTAGCAATGTTACAAGTTACAGTGTCTTGGCCAGACGCAGGTTTAGGGAGACTACCCCTAGATGAAAAATGAACTGACCAAGAAAAAAGAAACAATCACTTCTTGCTAACTGCACTGTACACATTATAGGAAATAGCGATCAAGCTCGTCCCGATGGCCAATATGATTACCAAAACCGCCAAGACCTTGTCCATCCTTGTCGATATACCATGAATATCTCTGTCAAAATTTCAGTGAGGCGTTATGAGAGGTATAATCAGGCGTGTGTATGGAACTTGAGGAAAGATGAGAATAGAAAGGAAAGAAATAGAAATTCGGGTATCTTTACATCTGGTTCCTAATATGGGAAGGTAAAGAAGATAATGGTACGTAACAGAAATCAGATAGAAAGTCGTTTCCCTCCTATTCTCTTTCCTTTCTTTCCCTTCTACAAGTTCTGAACAAAGCCTTAGCTTACACAGAACCAAAGTGAGAGAAGTTTAAGCTGGTACCTTAGAATTATCGCGCTCGGGAATATGAACATGAGGCACATTACCGTGGTTGTTCCCATAAACTGAAAGAAATACCATATGTTGGGAATAGCTATCGCCACCAAATATACGAACGCGAGAAGAACACAGGTAAGAGATACAAATCTGAAGGTGTCTGTGGCCAAAACAGGTTTCCTTGGGAAGAAAAGTTCGTCTACGTTGGCTCTGAGGGAGAAGTTCACGACAGGGAAAACCATCATCAGGTGGATTGCATAGCTCAACCGAACAGTGTCGTTGAGTAACGAACCGATTGCTGAATCAGAACTTTGATCGAAGTTGACTAGCATATCGGCCATGATTGAGTCGCCAAACAGTAGGTATCCGAAGAATCCAACAGCAAAGTAGATGACCACGCACAGTACTAGAGAAATCCTGACTGCTAAACTCATATCAGAAGGCCTAGCAAGCTCTGCTCTCACCGGATGAACTGCACGCATGTGTAAATTACCCACAATGTGTAAGAAACTCTACACACACACACACGCACATATTATAGCACATAGAATAAAACAACCACAATAAGAGAGCACTAGATAGTACATACAGATGTAGGTATCTGGCAAAATGACTGCGTCCAATTCTATAGTTCTTAACAGTCTTAACTGTATCTTTGAATGAAGAAGAAGAGTACAACACTGGCTGCTAGGTTAGCCAGATTATAATTCATACGTGCTTGGGTGTTTGTCAACCATTTTCCAAAATACTGATCAGGTGAACATGTTGGCCTTAAGTTCAGTATTATTCAGGGCTAACAAAACCAAACCCTGTTTACATACAAAAGGAAAATGTAGAAATCAATGCGGCTTTTTCCCTTTTTTTGGCAGCCGAAACCATATGATGCTTACCACTAATATGGCATGCAAAGCCAGTGGCAAATACTGGAAGAGTAGTGAAAAGATCAAATAAGGACACTCTGGCAAAGTCTGGTACCAATCTTAATCTTTGTGTTTTCCCCTCCCACATTGCATGAATTGCCATGGCCGAGCATATGGCGACAAACATAACAGCTAAGAGAATGGAAACTCCTGAAGCATGTTTTAGGGATTCTGCAATAACAAAGCAGTAAAAGAGTGATCAAAATGGGGGAAAGCAACACATTTTAAATGGAAACAAACAGGCTTCAAAAAGATACAAAATAAAAACCAAAACTTGTTTGGTGAACAAGATTCACAAGATTTTCTTGGAGAATTTTATTAGAAAAACAAAACCAACTTTTCTATAGGGGGAAAAAAAAAAGATTACTTAAAACTTTTCAAAACTATATCGCTCAAGAAAGATTGTTGTATGAAAAACTGGAAATTCAAATGACAACCGAACAGGACCGTAGTTTTTGAGGGAGCAGACTCCCCATTGCCATATCCTTTCTTCATATTAACCACTTAACAAATCACAAACTTTTCGTTAACTTGCATAAACGGGCTGCCATGAGGTTATAAAAACAAAACGTCAATAAATTCACATTCCAATGTTGTTATACGCACAAATCGCAACTAAAAATGTAGCTTTTCATTGGTTCAAGATGTCAAAGGTTTACAAAAGCATAAAAGATACTGACATCACAACGTAGAAGAAGTAATTAATTTGGAACCATGTACACACTTATTGACCCAACTAACCTATGCTACGTAATAAGAGGAATGGAAGCATAATGAAGAGCACAACGAAAAGGAGTGCACATGCACGTGAGTTCCACCATTGGATGCCAAACCATCCTTGTAGAACCCCCAAGTGCAATGTTCCTTCAGATTGATTTCCAGAAAGGACATCCCCTAACAAACAATATCAAAGAAAATGACTATCAGTATGTCATACACCACATTCCAATTAGATTATTATCATTTCCTGCCCCGGAAATCTGTCTTCACTCAACCAAACATATCTAATGGGGCAGGGGTGGCAAGTTGAATGATTCATCACATGAAAAGGTATGCTAAATAAGTGAGTTCAACTACTGAAATCTATGGATGTTCAAACTGTGGATTGGAGCAGGGTACTCTTCAAGCAAATGCCTAGATTTTGGTCTTGCTAGGCAACTCAAGTTATGCATGTAATGATGCCAATCACTGTCATTCAGCTGCACGAAGAACAGAAAAATCTCAAAACTCGTGACTATAAAACAGATAGCAAAATCAAAGAAGCAATTATCACTTCATTATCTTCTTATAAGTTACTTTGTCATTTGCCACTACAATTCCATCCCATGTACATGATCCAAACACAGCCTCAGTGTCTAACATGACATATCAGTAGTGGTAACCAGTATTATTGTCAGTCTCAGCCCTTAAGTGACTTTAACTCATAAAACCAAAGTTACTAAACAAGTATGATGGCCTCAAAGTAACTGAGTCACATTTGTCTTAAGTAGAGGGAACGGTGGATAGATTTCGGAAATACACTTCAAGGATAGTTCGGTTCTAAGGAGCGCGAACACAAACCCAATACTAATGCTTTGGTGACTATGTTTGATTACCGTGTTTTGGGTTCCATATGATGTGTTGCCACTCTATTGGTAGAATGTCCCCATATGTCATGTATTTGAGCACATTCTGCCAATGCCAATACAATGGCAAAACCTCAAATGGTGCCCAAAATATGGTACTCATACATGCCTACATGGTAACCAATACATGGTAAACTCATAATTGGAAAGCGAAAAATCCAATACCCAAGAAACCCAGTTGCATTTACACCTTACCAATTATAATCAAGTAAATGATGAGCGCACCAAGGTTGGTTACCATCACACAAACTTGGAGCCCAACCGACCCGAATTTCCCAAACGACTCCGCCATGAGACCACCATAAGTAACCGCTTTACCCGAATTCGTGTAACGCAAGAGGAACTCCACCGTGACCTCCACCGATAAAGCCACAATGAGTATCAGGATGAAGCCAGGGATTACGCCCAGCACCTTAAACGTGGCCGGAATCGACATGATTCCGGCGCCGACCATGCTTGTGGAGACGTTGAATACGGCGCCGGAAATTGGGGTGAGGCATCGTGGAGATGGGCTTTCCGGTGAGTGGAATTTGGGTAGAAGCGGTGCGGTGGCTCCGGCGGGGTCTGGGTTTTCGGGTCTCATCCTTTTCAGTTGGAGATTTCTGTGTTTGTTTTTGTTTTGTTGGTTTTGTCCACCGATTTTTGCGGCATTAATTTATACTCTGTCCGTGGGGTCCAACTTCCAAGACTCTATATAGGTCCGGGGGTGTTTGGCAGCTGGATTTTTAGATTTTTTGGATTCTCATTTTCAGCTTTTAGGTGTTTGGCAACTGAAGTTGAAAATGGATTTTGGAAGAATAGATTTTCGGATTTTGGGTTTAGGAGTCAAAAACCAAAATCTGGGTTTGAGAAGTTTTTTGGATTTTCATTTTCAAATTTTGGATTTGTATTACGAAAATACCCCTAATCATCCCTTCATTGCCCCTCCTTTCTTATCCACTTCCTTCCCATCTGCCCACCACGGAAAAAAAAATACACTTTCATTAAAAAAAGGCAAACACAATCAGTTATAAAAAAAAAAAAACGGAGTTTGACTGGAGAAACGGAATAATAAAGTGAAAAAAAAAAAAACGGAAAACACACCTGTTATAAAAAGACAAAGGGCACTATGGTAAAAATGCAACAATTCATTCTCAACAATCATCTACCAAACACTACTACAATTTCAAAATACATTCTGCACAAATCTCCCAAACACTCTACCATACCCAAAATACATTTTGGCCATAATTCAAAAAGCCAAAAAACCAAAAAGCCGAAAATGAAAAGCCAAAAAGTAGGTTTCCAAACACCCCCTGGGAGGCTTAGTTTTGCATTTTTCAATTCCAATTTTCGGATTTTGGGTGTTTGGTAGAAAAAGAGAAAATGAATTTTGGTAAAATGGATTTTCAAATTTGTTGTTTCTAAAACAAAACCAAAAATCTGAAAAAAGGAGCTTTTGGGATTCTCGGTTTTCCATTTTGGAATTCACCCATGCTAAAAAGACAAATCTACCCCTCTCTCTTTTTGGATAATTACCACTTATGCCATCGTTAGAACTCCTTTAGTTGGTTGTAACTTGTAAACCAGTATTGCCAACAAGCCCAGTACATCAAATCCAATCCATCATGTTTTCTATAAATAAGTTCCATCCATTAAATGTAAACACCACCAACAGCTCTTTCAAATGATAATTTAATTTATAATTCAAAAACATTTTTGATGGAAAAGTAATAACAAACAATAATTCAAATAATAAAAATATAATTACAAAAAAAACGGGGGACACCAGTTCGGAATTTCGGAATTAAATTTTAAATAAATTGAGCCCAAACATTATTTATATACATTATACACCATTATTAATAACCGGGGGCAACATAGTAAAAAACCAATCCATAATTCATTTTCATTCCATATCTTCCAAACACTACTTCTACTGCAAAATGTATTCTACACATATCATCCAAACACTCTACCAAATATAAAATACATTCTGATCATAATCCCAATAGCCAAAAAGACAAAAAGTGAAAAATGAAAATGCAAAACCAAGCCTCCCAAATAGAAAAGCAAAAATCTCTTAAAGCAATTTTAGGATACGAGGAAAAAAAAAATCGTAAATGTCCGAAAAAGATAAATGAAGGGTTCAAATTTACTTCGATGTTTGGATTCTATATATCAGAGTGAATCTCAATCATTAATTTCATATTTTCGGACATTTTCGGATAAACTTTTTCTAGATCGCTGCATTTTCAAAATCTCTTTGATCCAAATCTCATGTCGTAACCAAAATTTGAGGTCAATATTAGCATCAACGACAAATTTTGATAATGTCATTTTTGGTGTCAGACTTGGCATCGAATTTGGCAATTGCTAATCTTGATTAATTCAAACGGTTTGGATTTCAGATTGTGCAGATATTAGCAAAAATCAAATTCAACGACGAATTTTGATAATGTCATTTGTGGTGTCAGACTTGGCATCGAATTTGGCAATTGCTAATTTTGATTAATTCAAACGGTTTAGATTTCAGATTGTGCAGAAATTATATACCGAATCGGCTCAACGATATTGTTATTTTGCAGCTTCTTTTAACACTTTTACACGCCAAGAAATGACTTCGGCAATTCCATTTAGGCACCAATGGACTTACTTTAATACGGTAATACCTATACCACACAATATAAGCACAATTTAATGGGGTACAAAAATTGGGGGAAAAAAAATAGTCCATGATAGTGGAAACTAGTACTTAGGATGAAATTCTGTGACTTTTACTACTGGAATAAGACTGATTTTTAATTCATTGTTTGCATCAAGACTTATCTATATATAGATTTAAGGACTTCAGAACATATTCAAATTTTTTTTTGGCAATCATTCGCGTAGCTATAATAATATAGTCAATTATATTCAGCTCTAACAAGACTCAACGTCCTCCGTGCCGTGCCTTTGTGCCGAGGGATTTTCTAGCTGTAAAATTTATTACATAAAAAAAATCACACAATCTAACCACCGAAAAACCGCTCGACACACAGGCACAGAGTTTTCGGAACCGAAGAGTTTTCGAAACCGAAGAGATCAGACCCTATAACAACAATGTGCAACAAAATACAAATCGCCTTATCACAAGTATGGTATTGATGGGTGTAGGGCCATATGGGAAGCAGTTGGAGGTGTCAAGCCGATCTATTATGTGGACATGTGGGGTTATGTTAAGACAGTGAGACAAAATAAGTTATTAATCAGCCTTATCACAACTTGGGACTTGGACCCCGTTATTACATTACAACCATACTCGTCTACACAGTGGAGTGGTTTTCTGTCCCCAAGAAGCAATAATGTCATTCCCATTCATCTTCTGGCCATAAAAAATGTCAAGTTTCCTCGAGACTTTACGCATACAACAGAAAATAAGATAGAAAGATCGGAGTAATAAGTGTAGAGAAAAACTATAGGAAACCGTGAAGGGAAAGAGAGGGTGGTTATGGAAACCCCGTGAGCAAAGCCACATTACAAGCTAAAATATGTAGATTATCCATTACCCACCTCTCAGATTTGGCAAAATTGCAATATCAAAATAATTAACAAAAAAGAAATACAACTCATCAGCATCAGCATCAGGAGCAAGCTCACGTTCAAACTGAGCAGCTATTCGGATCTCAAACTTCTACTACTGTTGTGCTTGAAGCAAAACCCTGAATCAGGTCACCGAAGAGTAAGGAAGTCCAGGCGATTTCTAGATCTGGTTCCGCGTCCTACTTCCTGGCAAAGCATACACCCATGATAAGCTACTACTGACCCAGGTAAATCCACACAACTTCGCGCTTGCATGCGAGTGACAGTGATAGTAGTAAATTGTTCAGTCGTATTTGCTTTTGTTTTTACTTTGTTGGCGTGACAGGGATTTTAATGACTCTTAAACAAGGACATACAAACCATTGCAACCATATAGCAAGTAGCAACTGAAACAAACGTTATTCTTACACAATCATACATACCGTGAGTTACACAAACATAATACATACCCACACTTACACAAACACACATAAACGTGTGGGGCGCACAGTCGCACACTCACTACGCCGTCAGTGTGTTTGGTCCCGCACATTTATGTGGGTGCTTGTGCTAAATAATGCATAGACCGGATAATGAAATATTGGAAAGTGCTGACTAGGAACTCAGAGTATGTGAGTGCCAACATTGCTCTCTATATAAAAAAAAAAATGGTAAAGAAAGTATATTTTTGAAGGGTGGAGGAGAATTCTTGTCACAGGGTGGAAGGAAATCTACAAAGAGAATCAAGAGGATAGTATTGGTCATCCGCTCATAGATGAATCAGAATCCCTCGGGACAATCTTTCATAACCGATAAACTTTTTGTTTTCTTTATTTTGGGAAAAACACATCCTATCAAAATGATTCTTTTGAAGTGTATGGTAGTATTAGGGTGCTTCTAGCTGTCCAAAATGCAATGACAGCCCCGCGGTAATAAGATGCACAACTTGATGACTCAAATTTCATACTCAATCAACTCACCCCCAAACAACTTTCTATATGATAGACAAACATCTAAATAGCTTTTTTCTTATATAGGAAAACTCAACAAACCTGCCACTCTTGGCGGATGGAACAACCAATCCTCTTTTCTCCAAGCTCTTAAAACGATCCCTAGCAAGGGTAGAACAACCCTTCATGCAAAAAATAACCATATCAGTAATGAAATTTAGACTAAAAACCAAACCTTCAGAGAATAAATCAGGAATGGACGAAAAGGAAAACCTTCAGCTTCCGGAGGGAACCCGTAATTTCTTCAGATAGTAGGACCTGAACAGGGGCAGGCTCAAATCTGAAAAGTATGGACACTTGTCAATCGTCAATCCAATTATGTATCCTAGTAGAAACTGACAAATCCATACTGAAACAAAAACTAAAGACGGTTCTTGTCTTTCCCAAATACTTTCATCCACTCCACTCAAACATGGTCTTTACCAAAAGTTTTGGTTCAGTATGTGGAAGTAAGATGTGAAGTTAAAAGTTAATGTCACTCAAAAGAAGGGACTAGACCACCATATAACAACGGAAAACAAAATGAGTAAGTAACACGTGTAATTAGTTTTCTAGTATTTTTAGCTACTAGCCAATGGCAATAGTTCATAAATCATTCACACAACGGCTTTTGGTGAGTTAATGTATCTAAGTTTAGAAAAGCCATACTTGTGTCTACCCAAGCGTGGTGGACGGGATTTCAATCTTTCTTGTTTAGCAACTATGCGACGGAGATGTCTTCTCTGCTTCTCTTCATCATCTTTGGCAATTTCTTGGATTATATCTGGCAAACTGTAGTCACATAAATAAACATCAGTAGAAACATTACTTGTGCGCAAAAGTAATTGTAGAGACAACGAAGATGGCCTACGAGTCAATTTCTTTGGAGAATTGCTCCACTTTCTTTGCTTCTGCTTCTGTTCTCAGTTTTTCCTTGCGTCTGGCTCTTTTATTCAGCTCAACTCGTGTAACCTTCTTGGTTATTGAGGGCCTGCAGATTGAACCGTTCAGTAACTATAAATCTCCCATGCAAAGAATTCAATAAAATCGAAACATCATAGCAGCCTGCATTAGGAAAGAGAATTAAGCCAATATCCCGGTCTGGCACGGGTAAACCTTTGCAACTTATACATGGCTGGTTGCCTTGGGCAATTGTTTGAGTAGTCAAACTCAATATTTTTTATTTTTAACTCAGGTGTCTGGGCCAGTCAAACTCAATATTATTGATCACAATTGTACATCAATGTAACTAAAGCATCCAGGTCCTTCTATATGTGTCTGACTCATTAAACATAACTACGAAGCAGAGCTTCTCATTCCACTAAAAAAAATCTTTTACCATGTAAAAATACAAATAAAAGTGCGAAAAGGCACACCCAATCATGATTTTCGGACTCCATAATCTCACACACAAAAAGGTTCCTAATAACCTGTGAGAGAATCAAATCTCAAGATGCAAATTCAATATGATTAATAATCAAGCGGAAGATTAATAAGAAACTAATTGAATGGCGGTAAAAAGTGAAAAGTTGCAGACCTTTTCTCATGTACATTATCTCCGTTCTCGTCTTTGTTTTCAGTGTTTTGCTGATCATCATCACTCCCATTGTCCGCCTCAAGAAAATATGCCTGACATAGTTTTTCTCAAAACTTATGTACTTTGGATTGAATTGTACACCACAGTACTAAGTTATGCTTATATATAATCTGGAGAGAATGGTACACCAAATAAATCCAAGCTGAACTTTATGTAAATGAGATACTCACATCCTCCTCGTCAACAACTTCACCAGGAACCATAAATGGAATTGGCTGAGGACCCAACTCGTGTCGATAAATTTTCTGCATTTCATCTGCAACAGCACAAGCTAACGAATCCTGGATAGACCAAAGAATGAATATTATGTACAGTTGTTGAATCACAGAAAAAAAAAAAATCCAAATGATCATGTCTCCAAGTGGTAACCTGATGACTCTCAAATGCGGGATTGAATGAGCATCCAGGAGGCTCAACTTCTACAGCAGGGATGATTGAAGGCTTGGATTTCTGTCATAAATGGTCAATATCATAAGTTACACCGTAGCAACCAGAGGGGGAAAAAGTCAAAAGAAGCACAACCCGCAAAACGAAATGCCATATTAAAAACCATGAAGTGTTGCCTCAGTATCTTTTAGGAAAAGAACCTGGGAAAAACCATAAATAAAATAAAGAGACAGTTACTTGACTACTACCGCCACCCAATAACTTAAGTATATGGCTTTACCTTTCTAAATTTTCCAGTGTGTTCACCTGCAAAAATGACAAGGACACAGTATTCAATGAGTGCCATCTCATTATGAAAGCTGGATTTAACATAATAACTGCAACAAATGAGGAGAAACCTTCATCATCCCATATGTCAACCATGCCAGAATCTGAGACACCATCCTCCTGAGAGATTCCAAAACGAAATATAAGATCAGCACAATACTATTGGATCCATATCTATATTCGCTTGCAAATAAGTACTCAAACCTTTTCAAGTGCAATTTTGTTGACCCTCCTTAAAAGAGGGTAAACATTACCCTCCTTATTGGTTAAAATGGTGAAGGTCCCACCTGTGTAATACACTTTTTGGTAAGCATAACATCACTTTGTGGTGGGATTCACGCCATTTTAACCAATAGAAAGGAGGGTAATGTTCACCCTCTTAAGTGAAGGGTGAACAAAACTCAACTCAACGTTTTCTCACCTTGAGATGACCTTGAACTGTATCTCTTGCTGCCGGAGCTTCTTTACGGCTTTTCTTAGATTTCTTCTGTGTTGAAGATGGTACTGGTTTAACAAAGGAGTTCCTTTGTAATAAACTGTCACAGCGGAGTACTTTTTCTCTGTGCTTTTCAATCTTCCGCTTGACCGAAAGATCTGAATCACAATAAATTGAAAAGTTTAGAGTCTACCATTTCTCAAGAGAATAATTGACTCAGACAGAGTGGGACAAAATATTAAGGGAACCCAATGTGGACTTCTATTTCCTAAAATACTTTTATAAATAGGCTTGGTCAGCTCGCAGCCGCCAAAGCCATGTTGTCATCAGCACATTGTGGGCCAAAGCATGTCCACAACTACTGACTCACATTTGGAAGATGATCCAGTTGAGTGTATGTTTATCACATAGGGAAGCCAATTCAACTGTCGCTGCACTTGGCCAAATGAGCGCTTGGGAATGACAATCTATTGTCAAGTTTAAAAAGTTCATCTGGCAATGAAGAATGCATACGCACACTAAATTTTCCAAAAACTCATCCTATCCTTCCAATTGTTTTCAAACCTAAACAAGAGTTTTCCTTCACAGTAGAAACTTAACTTGCTTGGCAGCCACATTCTCCCATTTCACACCTAAACTTTCATCCAATGACTCTACCTTAACGAGAAGTCTGCTTGTGTCAGCATATATGCTCATAAGGGTTTAAATGGAATCTATAGGCTCGTTGGTTATTTTGGCGCTCAGTATTCAGATCGGTTTCCAGACCTTATTTTATAGACACCAACTTTTGTTAAAATCCATCGACAATACATTTGATCACAAAAGCGGCAGCTTCTCACCAAACCAATAAACTTCTATAACAAATAAGCTACTTTCATCAAACTAGTTGGAGTGTAGATAAACCCACTTATTGAGAAAGATAAGGGCATCAAAGGATATGTGACACTATTCATAGTCGTTGATCAGCTCACAGCCTCATAACCAAAGAAAGAATCAACGATGCAACTCTCTTCAAGCAACTACATTCCCATTCAAGCAGACAAGCAACACAATACTGGGCTACTTCAACTATACATAAAACCGAACTTGAATTTGCAACCGACTACCAAAATTCCAACACAAATCAATAAAATCATGATCACGCTTAGAGGTGTCAAACGGGCTGGGCTGGCACGGGCACAACACAACACGTTTAAATGTGGCACGGCATGGCATGGGCACGGTTTTAGAAGGGGCGGGCACGGCACAGAGGTGGGCCGGGCACCGCACGGTCTTAGACGGGCATGGCATGGGAGTGGGCAGTGCATGGCAAGACACAACACGGGAGTGGGCCGGGCACTGCACGGTTCTAGACCAGCACGAAAGGGCAAGGGCAAGGGCACCAGAACGGGCACGACACAACAAATACTACTTACGTTGTTAGTTGTTGTTCCACAATTTTTCCTTTTTATTGTTCCTGCGAAAAAGGGTGGGAGATGGGCCGGCACGGCAAGTCACAGAAGCACGGTTGGCACAATGGCATGTCCCGTTTGACACCTCTATTCACGCTTAAAAAACCTTCCGTCGATTAACAAGCAATACATGATAACAACATCTCCAGTTGAGCTCAGTGCCCCCAAATTGGCAGCTCAGTTTTTTTGAATTATTTGCATTTTCTAACCAACCAATCGGGGAATAATAGAGCTTGAGAGATGAGAAAGAGGAATAGCAGTACCACTCGATTTGTCGACGTAGAAAAGGGATTCGCTGGGGAGTTCGGCGAGGGGGCCACCGGAGAGGGCGTCTTTGGTGGACTTCTCGAAGTAGTCGTCTATGTCCTCCGTGCTTATGTTAGCCCTCCACGCCTTCTTCCCTTTCCTCGAGCCCTTAGCCTTCTTCCCCATCTCTCTCTCTCTCTCTCCTCCGCCCAGTTATTTGTTCGTTTGTTTGTGGCTATTGCCGCCAAAGGAGAGGCGCAAAGAGAACCCTAACGAAGGACATTCGGTCGGTTTGCTTGTTGTTCAAATTACGGTAAGCACCTCAACTATGAATATTTTCCACTTCGTCCCCTCTCTTTTTGACAACTTTTTGGCAATTTGGGTCTTTTTCGTTGTTTCATTATTTTCATATTAATTTTTAAAAACTTTGATCTATATTTTTTTTTTTATATTTCCAATTCCTCTTACCCTGAAAGATGTGATTTAAAAATCATAGCACGATCTAATAAAAATTAAGTAAAAACAACAAAAGAAAACCGTGCCAAAAAGTCGACAAGAAATTAGGCTGAAAAGAACCTTAAGCCGGGACTAGATGATCCCATATTCTGTAGTCGCACAAATCCGAATTACTAAATTCCAAGGACTAAATAGTAGTACCTTTGTAGCCATAGTACTATATTAGCTTGGAGTAATAAGTAGACACGCAATCTCTTTACATTGAAACTGAATAGTAGGAGTAATAAACAGACACGCAATCTCTTTACATTGAAACGGAGTAGTAGTACCATTTACAAAACACACTACAGCACTGCCTGCTACAAAATGCAAACGTAAACTTATAAGGACTGGGAAAACATAGGTTAATTTTTGCTCTGCTCTGCTCCATTGTGAGAAACATAATGGTAATTATCCCCCAAAGCTCATCATCAAAACTCAATGAGCCCGGGTTAATTCCGTTTTTCTCCCTGTTCGCCACCGCGCTGCTTCTCATAGTAATGGAAAACCGCCGCGCCGGACAACACCGCCAGCGTCAATGCTTGTGCATGCATCCTGTGGGGAAAACAAACCTGCTATTTGTTAACAAATATGCTAAGTCAGTAACTAAAGAGAAAATAATGCAAGTTTTACGTACCTTGCATGAATGAGCCTAAGACTTGGTTTAAGGGGAGCATTCCCTCTTGAATAGGCCAGCGATGCTCCGATAGCCGATGCCCAGAGTGTTCCTGCATAAAAAGACCCATGTCATCGTAATATATTGAAATCATTACAGCAGTATCATTTATTCATCCGGTACGCCGGGGATCATGAAGTGATAGCTAGTGACATTTCGTGATACATCAGAGAGAAGATTTAACACTGACCAATGCTAGTAAGCTTATGCTCCGAAACCCAAGATTGCAAGGACTCCATTAATTTCTTCCTGTGCTTGGGAAGAAGATTGAAAAGAGTGGTAGCTGGAAGTGGAAGCTGGCAATTGGAGGTGAGATAGAATATATAGGCCGGAGGAGCTAGAGTTGAATGGTGGTATTTGGAGTTTATGCTTTTTGTTTGGTGAGGGCCCATTGGTTTTGATATCTCTCTCTTTATTTCTTGGACCACTGAAAGTCTAATCGAAACTGATGGAGGTGAGAGTGAAAACCAGTGGCTTCTCTTTGCCTGTTTTTTTTCGCACTCACTCCCCTGTCAGCCTCTTCTCTTTACTCCTATTTTGTTTATTTTGTTTTGTTTTGTTTTATTTCTGTTCGGCTAAATAAGCCAAGTGGTTTATTTTTTTATTTTTATTTAATTTTTTTCCGCATTTATTAGTTTTTCATCAATTTTTTTGAGGATTATTGTATCGTCATGATAAGAGGAATCTAAAAAATAAAAAATTACGATCGAAACCTAATTTTTTTGAATAAAGACAAAAATAAGCCAATTTTTTTTCATTTTTATTAAAAAAAATTGGATTTCGATTATTATTTTTTACTTTTTAAATTCCTCTCGTCATGACAATGTAATAATTCCCAAAAAAAAATTAACGAAAAACTAACAAATATATTGAATAAATAAATTAAAAAAAAAAACTAATTAGCTTATTTAGTCGAACGAATTTTGCTTTTGCATTCTGTTTGGACCTTCCATCGTTGTATCTTTCCGGGGGCGGTGAGTCACTTGTACTGTTTGGTTTTATGAATCTATGTTTCGTTTGAAAAAAAGAACTGCCACTTCAGGTGCTTTATACCTAAAATATTGAAAGTGAGGAGATTTGGGTGTTCACCTAATTCAAGTGCTTCAATATTATATTAGGGCTGTCCAGGAAAAACCAAGAATCGTGAAATCGGATCGGACCGAACCGATCCGTGACTTTTTGGATTGAATCCGTGGATTAATGGTCCGAACACATACGGTTCGGTCTACGGATTTTTATTACAGTATGAAACTGTAGATTAACCGAACCGGACCGTGGAATATTCAAAAATAATAAATATAATGTGTAATAGTTAGTAAATAATCACAAGTTTTACCAATTAATTTTATTTTTTTCTGCAATTTTATCTTAATGTGATACTATATATTTGTTTGTTTTGTGAAACTAATTGACTAGTTTTTGTTAGGTTTTATGGAATGTAAATAAGTAGATATTGCTTGGACAATACTTGACTAATAGTATTTGTTTGCATGTTGTGTTGGTGAAGCCATTTGGTTGCTGCCTTGTTGTAACTAATCTTGAAACTCTGGATAATACTTAAGTACTTTTGCTTCATTTGGTTGCTACCTTGCTAGATGTAATGGTAGATTGTAAAATTTTTTTTTTTTTATTGGATTTGCAATTTAGCCCTTGTTCGGTTTGGAATTCCAAACCAGGGTTTTGGATAAAGTAACTTTTCTACTTTTTCTCTCTCTAACTTTCAATCATTACTTTCATTTTTCACTCTATCTCTCTCTACTTTTTACCTCTCTCCGCAATCATTATTCTCATTTCTCTCTCTATCTTTATTCAAAAACACAACTCAAAACCCACAACCGAACGTGTTTATGGAATGTAATCCATGGATAAAACCGGAACTGACCCGTGACTCACGGATTGGATTGGAACCGAACCGAAGGACTTTCGGTCCGGACACGAATTGTATTTTCTAAAAATCGCAGATTATGATTGGATTCATAGCAATTCGGTCTAATCCGAACCACAAAAAGCCCTATTCAATATATCTTTCACTTTCTCACATCTCGAATTTAATATATCTTATTCTACTTTCGGTACATTGGAAGGTACGTACATTGCAAGATGTAAACACATATTATTATTGTCCATGATCATACTTGACTAAGGGTGAGTTCAGACTCAATTCTTACAAGATTGGGTTATAATTTTTACATTACATTTTTCATTTTCAAAGAAAGAAACAAAAAAGTATACAAATATCGGAAAAAATTAAAAAATTTCAAATAAAATGATGAAATTTTTTTTTTTTCTAAAAAACTTGTCTAAACTAACCTTATAATCCTAGAAATTTGCTAAAACATGGTTCTCGACCACGTTTAGGGAGAGCAATTGTCCAGTAGACTAGTTTCAACTTTATTATTGCTCCCTCAGTCCCGTAAAATTATTCAATCCCCTACGAAATTATGTATAATTTTAAATTAAAAAATTTCACATAATTTCGTGGGAGACTAATTTTATGAGACTGTGGGAGTATTTTCCAGGCCAGTGGGCCAAACCAGGTATCGAATGGGCTTATTCGAGTATACATCGATTGGGCTTTTTCATTATTCTCCCGAGTCTAGACCTCTCCCGAGCAAGAACCTATCTCGAATTTTCTCTCGATCTCGCGTCTCTCTCTCTCTCTCTCTCGCTCTTTCTCTCTCTAGCTTTTCAATTTCTGCAAATTTTGCCGCCATAGAAACTAAATTCTTCCACAGCACACCTCTCTCCCTCCCCATTGGGTATATATATACGGCTTGAAAAGAGTGTTCTGACATGGGAAGCAATGGAAGCTGAATCAGAGAGAAGCGGCCCATTGACCTCATCAAGCAGAAGAAGAAAACCCTTGTCTGACAGTACCAACGTCGTGATCCCCACCTCCTCCGTCCTCCTCCGCAAGCCCTCTTCCTCCCTCTCCGCCCCACCCCGAAAACCCTTGTCCGATAGTACCAACCTCGCGATCTCCACCTCCTCCGTCCTTCGCAAGCTCTCTTCCTCCCTCGCCGCCCCACCCCCGTTCCCGAACCCAGTTCAGAAGCCAAAACCCAATCCAAATGGCAATTCGAAACCCTACTGTTCCTCCAAAACCAAACCGGACGCCAACCCCTCCAAGTCTGACAACACTAGCATCGGATCATCCAGTCACGACCCCGATTCTGCTCAAATTGCCAAAACCCCCACTCGCGCTTGCGTTGCCGATTCCGGTAATCTCTCCCTCTCTCTCTCTCTAAACATATACTGTACAATTTTAATGGTTACCTGCTAGTTGTCTGGAACGTTATCTAATTAGTTAGAATCGGAGATTCACGAGTGTTACTTTGGCTTAAATTTGTTTAACGCTTTGGAGTAGTGGAGGGTTTTGGAGCAACCATTGGTACCCATTATCACTACACGGGTGTTACTTGAAATGAAATTCGTGTTGCTTATTTTGAAATAGGGAAGAATTGTCGAGAAATCTACGGTACACACTGCTGTAGCCTGTACCATGAGAAAGTTATGAGGTTGGGTGGGGAATGGTCCAGACGTAACTCGCATAATGCGAGGGTGGGTGTGGGTGTGCGAGTGCGAAAGTATTTTTCAAAAACCTCCTGAAGCGCCTTGCACAAAAAAAAAAAAAAAAAGAGTTCGTGAGTGCGAGGATTGAGACGTGAGCGCAAGCCATTTTAAAGTATTATGTGGCTAAGGTCCAGACCAATTTTTGTGGAATTTTGATGAGTGTACATTAGTAGAAATCATAGTTACTGGAGTCTGTGGTTATGAGATGATTATTATGAATTTTGGATTGGTGAGAGAAGTTATGGGGGTTTTGTGGAGGATTTGGTATGATCTTTTGTTGAATTATCTGCGAACCGTTGTGGTGGGGGCATTTGTTGTGTACTTTTCACGGCAGGTTTTGTAGCTGAAAATGGTGTGCACTTTTAGGGCGTGTATTGTAACTGGAACCAAGAGATTTTGTGCGTCAGTTTTCGACTTTACGATTTATGTTATTCCAGTTTTGAGAGCAGTGATTTTGTGCTGATTATCAACGTATATCTTCCTGCAATGTAGCCGTTGGTAACGGAGCGATTGACAAGTTTGGTTAAATGCTGTAAAAGTGCAAATTGCTAAAGTAGAGGAGTAGAATACAATGTATATGATGTTCATCTTTTTGTTTCTGACGCATTGAAAATGTTTCAGTTGTTAATCATGGTGGTTAGTGAGCTAGGGTATGACTTATAAACTCACAAGCAGTTTGACTTTGATTCAGTAGTTAAAAGTTAGGTATCCCACATGTACAGTCAGTTAGATAGGGATGATTGTGTATAAGACAGAGATTAGTCTTTGAAATCAGCAGCAAGAGAATGAAATACATATCCTTAGCTCCTTCCTTTCTCTCATTGTTGAGTTTCACTTGCTGTTGCAAATTGTAGTCTTCAACAAAAAAAAAGGGCAAGGGACTGATGTTAGTGGTATGTTTTGTTTTCCAAAGGCAACAGAAGTGAAGAGTTAATTGAGTCCATCAAAGTTTACAAACGAAGAGAGACTGCGGATAAAACTAAGGACAAGGGGAAGGCAGTGGATGGGCCTCTTACTTACTCCTCTCTCCGGAAAACAAAGGATAGTGAGAATTCAGATGCCATGCCTTTTTCCCCTCTACTGCAGAAAACAAAGGATAAAAGGAAGGCAGTTGCTGTGCCTTTTGATTGTTCGTTGGCGGATAAAAGAAGGGATAAAGGGAAAGCAATTGCTGTGTCTTTCTCCCATCTTGGAAAAACGAAGGATAATGGGAAGGTTGTTTCTGTTTCTATTGCTTTCCCTCCTTTGGTGAATACAAGGAATAAAAGCAAGGCTTTTGACATGCCTTTTAGTTGTCCTCCCCTGCCGAGGACCAAGAAGATACGGTAACTCTCTCTCTCTCTCTCTCTCTCTCTCTCTCTCTCTCTCTCTCTCACGTGTGGAACTCTGGCCCTAGTATGATATTCTTACTTTTTGGCTTATTGTTATGGGTTATATTTGTGAATTTTTGTTTCATATGAGGATAAGAGACGATGTAATATGACATGTTGTAGAGTTGTTCTCCACTCTTGGATTTCTCATTCTACATTTTGATAAAATAGGGTTGTTTGATTTCATGATGCTTTGTGATGTAAAAATAAGGTTGTTTGATTTGATGATGCTTTGTGATGTTTACCTTTTGGATTCAGCTAAACTTTCCAAGTTGAGCTAGCTATCTTATCAGGTTGAATGCAATCTTCAGATCTTCACAAATGAACCAGCAATGGTACTGAATTTTATTAGGAGGTTTGCAAAACAGTTACATGGTTTTATTGACTAGTAGTCCCTTTTGCTTTAATGCCTGAGCACATTATTGGTTTCTGCAACGGTTTCTCAGTTGAACGCTCAAGACCTTGTTACTTTTTCAATGTTATGAAGTGCTGTGGTCAAAAGACTGCTGCGTTGTTTCTTCATTTCAGTTTCTTTTAAGAACCTTCTCTCTTACTTTCATCAAGTCTAATGTTGTTTATTCACTTCCAGAAGGCCGAAAGATTGTATGATTGTTTGTATTCTAAACTATTGGAAACAGAGAATAAAGATCTTTTAGCTTGAAGTCTTATTCCCTCCGCCCACACTAGTTTGAAGTGGTCAAATGATGCATGAATGTTGATTTTTTGTTTTGTTTTGTTCTGGTTTATTTGTGGCTTGCTTTTTTGGGTTGTGTGTAAATAATTAGGACTTACCATGTAAATGCATCTGATGCTCTCTTGTATGTTCCTCCTCTTCCAAATAGGACTGAATTCAATGGAGTTGGAGATGTTGGTCTATCCAAATCGCGCACAGTTCCTCCTCCAAATAATAAAAAGGTTTGCTAAATTGTCTAGTCGCATTATATTTTTTTTCTATTTTGAACTGTTCTGCGTCTATTTGTTCGGTTTGATTTATTCCTTGCTCATTCTCTCTTTTCTTCCCCTGTTCCTTTGCTTTCTAATCTTCATTTCTCTATTCTGAAAATGTTGTGTGTGATATATAACTCTGTGTTCTGACCCGTGATATTCTGTCTATATCAGAGGACTGCACTGGCACTTTCTAAAAAAAAAAAAAAGTATCTGGATTTTTTTGTGTCACAATGGCATGCTTCCTAGACGGCAGGCTTAGCGTTTTAACTGGTTAGAAAGCTCAAGCGTCAAGAAACTTTAAAATTGAGTAATTTGTCTTTTGAGAAACTGATTTTGGAATGCTGGAAATGGCCAATGTGATACTACTTATAATGTGCTACATATCGAAGTTCTATGTAAAAGTTTCTGCTGTTGTTTGTGGTTCCTTTGCCCAATCCTGCCGTGGTTGTTTTCTGTTTGGGTTTCTCTTATTGTCCTGCAATGTGTTTTTTTCCCCTCAGGAGAGGCGCTGCTTATTGGAAGAGCCAGATGTTTCAACACATGCCTTGCCGCAAGAATTCGTTGAGCTACAAAGAGCTTACTTTAAAGACGTCGATGATTTTGAACTGGCAGAAGAAGAGGTATCAGAGAGTGAGTTGGATCACGAAGGGGAGAAAAAGTGTTATAATCACGATGAAGTCGAAGCGCCCTAACCGATTACCGAATGACTTTCTGTGTATAGCTTCAAGATTAGCTTACATATTCTCCACCTGCCACCAGTCATAGCAATGTATGTTGTCTGTCAATTCTTTCCCGAAGTTTCTGTTTTGAGCCTCAGGTAACGTAAATTGATCTTTCCTAGATAACAATGTCGCCACGTGCCAGCCGTAGGATCTAACTTTCCTTGCTAGGTTTTTTATGGACCGAACTACTACAATTGCAAATATGAATGATGTATTACAGTTCTTTGTATCGACACTGGAAGTTGCAGCACAAGTAGTACTTCTATTCCAGATGCCTCACAAGAATATGGTGCCTTCAATAGAGATTTACTATCAGAGAATTTTTTCCCCTGCCCAATAAATTTGATATCTAGGTGGTAGTCCAGTTGGTGGGAGTGACCACCTTGCGCCGGTTCGAGCCCCAGGAGGCACATATATTTGTGCTGGTACCCGGTGGTGCCACTAATAGGCTTTATTTCGAACCTGTATGTGGACCGAAGAGGAGGATTTCTCGCCGCTGTGCACCAGGTGGTGCCGTGGTGACGGCCCGTTCTCACGGACGGTAGTTATGGCTCAAACCAGACATTTCATTAGCGGGCATGGAGCCCCTATGGTCACGCCCAAGAGGGAGTTACTACACTAGTCACCCCTTCCCACCCTTTTTTATTATCCAAACAATGAACTTCATATGTACACGGAAAATGGGTGCTCGGATTAAGCACCCTACACACCTCAGATGCCGTTGATTTCCACGTAAGCCCCCTTGTTATTTTTTTTATAGAATTTTTGGACGGCTCGGATCGGCCGTCCGGTGGCCGGAGACGGCCCAGCCGGTAAGATTTTCCTCCACCGGTCGGACGGTACCTAAACAACTTCTTCCAAAATAAGTAGCAGGCTTTTTATTTTTCTGGAACGGAGCTTCTTTTTCCACAAATAATAAGAACTTATTTGGGTTGTGGAACACACCCTAAGACCTACCTTGCATAATTGTGTGCTTAAGTTAGATTTAGGTCCCGTTCTGCTAAGAAAAATAAGTACTTATTTTTTGAATTAAAGGTGATGTATTGTGAGAAAATGACATGTCTCGTAATGTGAAAAATAAGTACTTAAAAAATAAGAATCTTAGCAGAACGAGGCCTTAGTTGACCATTTATGAACAATTTAAAGTCCCAATGAAATCTTCTTAAAAAAAAAAAAAGAAGTCCCAATGAAATGTTGTACTATTTTTGACCTACCTAGAATTGATTTCTGGGTAGAGGATAGGAACTCGATTTGGAGCATGTAGAATTGAGTTGTTCATGCATACCCACAAAAATTAAAGAACAGGATATGGTCTAGAAATTTAAGTGGACAAGATTCACTTAAGATATATGGCCTATGCTCCATATCTATTACTCTATGTTGCACCGATGCGGATACAAACACGGCGGGGATACGGGCCTAGATACGGAACTCGATAATTTTAGTGGGGACAGCGATCGGCAGGGGGCGTAGTAATTATTTTGTAGAATAAGTCTTTCAGTTATGAAAAACTTACGTTATAACAATTACATTACTTAAACATTATGGCTCATATCAATAGCATTATCGACCGATGATGCTATTATCGACTGATGATGTATGCCTATACGTACGAATGCACATAAAACTCATACTAAACTTTAATTTTGGTCCAACACTTTTGAGGTTATGAATAGTTTACAACGAAAATCTTTCAAAATTTATAAAAAAAATTACCCTATTGTTTCCCCATATGTGTATTGTGTCTACGGCACGTCCCACCGTGAAATTTTTTGTAATGTACTAATAAACACATCATGTGACTTGTTCAATATGTATTCGTGGAGTGTTCGATACGAATATGACAGTATCTAGAAGTGTCGATGCTTCATAGCTATTAGTATTACGGAATAGTAAATATTTTCTGTACACAAAATTACACACTGATGGGAAGTCATACATTTGAGTATTGTATATGATTTTCTTTAAGAATATCACGGAGCAGTTTAAGGGAGACAAGTAAGATGCCAAAACATTAAGCAACGTTGACCTTAGACCGAATTCAATCACTTATCAAAGTGACATATGTAGAGATCATATAAACTGACTATCAGATATGAGTGTGTGTGTGTGAGAGAGAGAGAGAGAGAGAGAGAGAGAGAGAGAGAGAGAAGTTCATGGTAATGTAGCTGCTTCTTCTTTTTCTTTTCTTTTTATTAGATTACAAGTAGTTAGCTTCTTTTTTCTGCGTTCTTATAAACTTATAAATATGAAACTTATTTCGATATTTGTTACTTTTCGTAACTTTTTGTTTAGCTTTTCGTCGTAATTTTGGGGGTTAATCATTCGTCTCGATGAGACGAATCGAAATAGTGTAAAAATATGAACCATTGTTGAAAAAATTCAAATAAGACGGTTATTTAAACAAATAAGATAGCTGTTTAATACATTTTCGTCTTTAGTGAACTTTTTACTACCTTCGGTCACAATTTTGTCCTATTTAGATTTCTCTCATCGAAACGGAAGATTAATCTAGAAAATTTCATTCGAATCTAACAAAAATTTAAAAAGGATGAACGAAACAAAGAGTATAAGTTTACAAGAATGAGAATTGTCGACTATGCACTAGATTCCTTTGGCCTCCCGCTCAGGTTGCAATAGTAATTTGGGAACAAAGCTGACGCAGTAATTCAAAATAATTTCCATCACTGAAGACTCAACTTCTGGAGAAACACAAGTGAAATTATTCTCAGAATCCCCAATTATATTTATGCCACTTCCCACAGCCAACTAAAGTTCAAAAACTCCCGAAACACACCTTTAAAACACAACTCCGGAAAATGTACGTAAATTCATGTGCATCTAACGGTTCCGGATACAGTTGTGTTCGGAGTTCTGTCTTAGGGTGTGTTTGCAACATTGCTCGTTATAGTTCTCGACTTTTGGGTATTTCCTACTCATGTCCATCTCCTAATCGAGGACAAGAAAATCGAACAAAAAGAGTGTAAAAAGAAGTATACAATTCTAACCAACAATATCCGGATAGATATAAGGTTTCTGTCTAAACTGAGACAGTTATTACAGAATTTACAGTAGTACTGTATTTAACAACCTCCCGATAATCCAAATAATCTAGCAGTGACCTTATTTCACTTGATATATTCATCCTCTATCTATAAGAGTAAATTGATGACATTTATGCTAAAAACAGGCCTAGACTTTAACCAAAGTAGGGTATATTTTCATCTGAGATGGTGCTATAGTCACTGGCAGTCGATACGGGGGCGTAAAAAAAAGAAGATGAAGAAGTGAGTCGAAGAGGAGGAGGAGGTGGCAGTGGCAACGATGACGGTTGAAGTACCGTTGGGGGTGCAGAAACCGAAACAACACCAGATTTGGAAGAGAGCAAATTAGCTACTAAATAAGAATGGGAAGGAACTAATATAGAAGTATGATGGCTCTCCCTGCAGTACTTGGAATATTTGATTATCTCATCCCTGACTAAATCAAGTTCAGCTTGTAAAGAGCGAACTTCTTGTTGCAAGGCTGAGATTGCTCCCATGCACCCATACACTGGGTCTCTAAGCCTCACATTGGCTTCATAAACAAGACTGTTTGCAGCATCGGCTCTTCGGCTCTCCGGTACCTTCTGGTTTAAGGAAAAAAAAAAAAAAAAGCAATGACAAATAATTTACAAACAATGATTTAGCAGTACTGTCAGTTTTTGAAAGGCTAACGATACGACTAACGGGAAAGTAACTAGCCTTAAAGGCTCCGTAAGATCTAGTCGAATAAGTGAAACAGATAATGGTTAAATATAAGAGGAATTATAGGGTCTTTTTACCATCAACAACTTGGAAACATTGCTTGCACCAAAGACTTTGTGAACAGAAGCAAACTTGTGAGGTTCATGAGGGGAGAAATATGGAGAAAATGGGCATTCTTGGGCACACCTTCTCCTCAGAAGCTTACATGCTGCACAAGGGATGACAGTATTTAGGGTTCCTGCAGGGGTCGACCCCACCATATAGTATCTTCTTCCCACCATTTGTTGATGACGACGATGACAAAAAGAAGAAGAGGATGCATCTGAATAATCTCTCCTGATGATCTTCTTCCCTATCTCAGCATATTTCTCCCTGCAGCCAAGAACCGCATGAGCATTGGAAAATCTGTTTCTTATAATCGTAATATGGAATCTCTAAGGGAAAAAATCACCGAAAATAAGTTTCTGAAAAACCGAGTCTGAATGATCAAGACTTCATGAGAGAGAGAGAGAGAGATCTGTGACTTACCTAGCTTTCTTATAATCGTAATATGGAATCTCTAAGGGAAAAAATCACCGAAAATAAGTTTCTGAAAAACCGAGTCTGAATGATCAAGACTTCATGTGAGAGAGAGAGAGAGAGAGAGAGATCTGTGATTTACCTTTCTCTGGACATTCATGCCATCAGTGTGTGGAGCTGGAGGTTGAGAGAGAGAGAGAGAGAGAGGGGAGTATGGGGGGTTAGTGAGCACTGAGCAGTGCTTAAAAGGCAAGGGTTATTCAGAACAGAAAGAGGTGGGCCGGTGTTAATAAAAAGAAAACAGAGACAAAAGGATATAATTATGAGTAGTGAAAGCGAAACGAGAGAAAGGGAACTTAGTTTGTTTATGTGTTATTTGTTCGAGAAAGAATTGTGTGTATTGTTTTTCCCTCTTATAACTCTGAGTATCCTAGCTAGCGTACGTGTAAATCAATTAATTCAGATGATCAATTTCACTGTCCATTAATAAGAGCTCAATTAAAGTGGTAAGATGTTTGCTCTCGACTATCTTCCCACCGGCACTCTCCCACCATGCCACAACCACCACATGCTACATATGATCACAAAACTGTCAACCGAACTATAAAACAACAATGTGTAATCGTTCCACCGAAAAATTATTTTGTGCTTCTCTCTCGTACATGATCATACTTCAAAGCTCTGTTTTAAAAGTCGATGGACGCTAGTAGAACGGAATAGAGCCACCTAACACCTAGGCGGAGAGCAGTCGGTCGGCCTAGCTAGGCTGCCTGCTTCAAAGTGTACAGACCTCACAAATTAACACTTTCGTGAGAGATAGGAACATTGCTGCAAGAGCACGGAACAATTGGCAGGTCACAACTGCCTCACTGGTGTAAGAGAATTGACTTCAAAAAGGTAGGTATTACTGTAGTATTTACAGTTTGCCTTTGCAGAGCGAAGCCCACAGTACTACACTGATACTGTGAGGAAGCGAAGAGGGGTCAGGGGTGGAGAGGGCGAAGCACTGGAAATAGAGAGAGCCTGCCATAAATATCCCAGCTATGTGCTCCCAGATTCGGAGACTGTGCTGTGCAGCCCGTGCTGCATAGTTGCTGGCGCGGCCTTGTCGGTATCGGTCTGACGATTGGAGACGTCCACTGTGTAGAGCTCGTCGATTGCAACTAGTGTACCAAAAATTAAGTCGATCAAATATCATTAAGTGCCTCATCGGAGTACATATAACTTGAAAAAAAATAAATCCTAATGGATATGAAACACTGGATTAAAACCACTAAATCCATTTTTTTCAAGTTATATGTATTTCGATGAGACACTTAACGATATTTGATCGAGTTGATTTTTGGTACACTTGTAGTACTCGAAGAGCTCTACGCAATGGACGTCTCCAATCGTCGGATCGATGCCGGCAAGGCCGCGCAACATGCGCTCCGCAGTCCCCGGATCCTGTGCTCACATGTGAGTCCTTACTAGATAGTGTTTACTTTTTAAAGCAAACCCTATATATTTTTTAGGGCTTGAATTGCTTTATTAGCATTCGTTGTTGCACGTGGCCTTTGCTTCTTTCTGTTGGGAAATTTCCGATGCCACCCGCAATGGAAGCATAATACTAATAGAATGAACACGCATACAAGAGAATGCATAATATTACGTGGTTCGGCTCTAATGTCTACTCCACACGCCATGATGGAGCCCGAATTTTAGATCGAGGGGGGCCGACAATTAAGAAAGTACTTTTATTCAAAAATATGCTTAGCATATATATAGTGTAGCTTTTGTAATATATATATTACTTATTATTATTATATACGACATTGTTTTGTTTTTCGGCCGACAATTGCAACGCTCATGTGTGATTCATCTATGAAGAAAATTGAGAAAATATTACATGACAATGTAGCATTATTTTAATTTTTTTGACAAGATCAAATCAAAACTATCACTCCTTTTTTTTCAGAGATTCATATACTAATTATGTAAATACTAATTATATCATATACGCTATTAATAAAATTCTAAAATTGGGGGTGCCCGGGCCCCTATATGAAAAATACTTCCTCCATCCCAAATTGGATGTCAATTTTAATTCCTTATATCTTTTAATATGTATCTCAAAAAATATGCAATATGGATCTTGATTGATAGTCATCGATCAGTTCTATTATACAAAATTTTCAAACTCATAAAAAACATTATAGTTTACCAGATATAAGCGATAAAAAATGACACGAGTTTCAAAAATTAATCTTTTTTAGGACGGAGGGAGTAGAAGATTACTATAATGTGATTAAAAACCACCCTAAAGGTCCTAACACAAGACTCACACACCCCACACAACATTTTCACTTACTCTCACATCTACTTTCCTCTCACCTCACATCCGGTGTGTACAGTGTACCCCTTAGCCCCAAAGAGACTGCCCTGCCCTCTTCTTTAACTCACACGGCACACAATAGAAACCCACTGCAACATATATAGAGAGGAGTTGCCACAGCTTGGACTCAAAATCCTGTACACGGACTCTAATAAATTTTCTCTCTTCGCTCATTACACTTTAAAAATTTTCTCCAAACTTAAACCGAACAAGTGACTTCCTCCTAAGAAGATTCTGGAGAGCAATAAAAATGCTGTTGGGACTCTGTGAATACACAACCCAAAGCCATTTACGTTCACCCAACCATTCGCATCTCCAGCCGACTAATTCCATTAAATTCTCTCTCTCTCTCTCTCTCTCTCTCTCTCTCATGAGCATTATCGCAGGGGCAAAACCGACCTAAACAGAACTTTTTAAAATGGAAAGAGTACTCCATCAGCTTTAATTTCTCTCTGTTGTACGCCACCAATGCTTTTGTCACACTTTTGGTATCAGTATCACAACTTACAGTACTGGAACTTATGATTTGTTCCTCCTCACGAAACAATCGTTGAGAAAATAGTCGAGATCAGAGTAAAGTAGGAAAAGCCTAAAGATTATATAAACGATATCAAAATGTTAGTACTTGTGGGTCACATCGCACGTAAGTGCATTGACAATCGCGTAAGCTTGTTTGAACACTTGAGTTATCAAAAAAAGTAACTGCATTGATAATCGAACTATCATACATTCGAACTATCATCGGAGTCAAACGAAGAATGAGGTGGCTAATATAACTGCACTTTACTTAATACGGAGCATTCATGCACGCTACTTACAGTGTCTGTTCGTGAAATTTTCAAAATCCTCTACGACAAAATTATCCTCCTTTTTTGATAACAGATGTTCGGGTCAGCTACCACCTTGACTAGTTTCGAGGCCCTGAAGTTAACGACCGAACAAAATTATCCACGTTATAACATTGTAATCCTCTTTATCCTTTATCTAGAAACTTTCAGTTGCTAAAACCAGGTTAGTTTCTTGTCAATATCAGGAACCCACCCCCCACAAGTTCAACAACTTATGATAGATTATGTCTAAGCAAGTGACAAGTGCTAGCATAAGCTGAATTCAAAGACATCTCACCCACCATGCATATATCTTCCCTCATTTGGAAACATTGTAATGCAAGAATGTTGCAAAACAATTATTATTGATGTGATTGATCGAGATTATACAATTGTTAATTGATATGAGATTAAATTACTACACTATGAGTCTTACAAGATGAACGATTCAGATTATAACAATAAACGCATGGTGGGGTACATTGTTTTCCACCGCCGGCGGAAAGGATTTAACACTTCTTTGCTGCATCATCAGAATGAGAGAGACTAGGCTGTGTTCCAGAAAGCCAATAAGAACTTATTTTTTGTTGAATAAGAAGGGGTGTTCCTGAAAAATAAGAAGGTGTTTACTTATTTTGGTAGAATTTGTATAGGTAAATACCGACCGGAGAGGGAATTCGTATATATACCGGCGGCCGGGCCGGACCGTCTTCGGCCACCGGAAGGCCGATCCGAGCCGTCCAAAAATTCTAAGAAAAAAAAACCAAGGGGGCCAACGCGAGAATCAACGGCATCCGAGGTGTGTAGGCTGCTTTTGGTTTTTTTTTCTATAGAATTTTTGGACGGCTCGGATCGGCCGTCCGGTGGCCGGAGACGGCCCGGCGCGGCCGCCGGTACGATTTTCCTCCGCCGGCGCCCAACACAATAGCAACAGTCTTATTTTTTGTATACGACAACTTCAAGCTCAAAAATCATGTGCTTACGCAAATAATTTTCTTATCACTATGGATCTTATTTGATAGATCTCATTGAGATCTTTAATACGGTGCAATTTTTTTTTTTTCATTTACATTATTTTTGAGTTTGAAAATGTGAAGTAAATTTTGTATTTGAATTTTGTGACAGACCCTTATTATTTTCGAAAAAGAAGTAGAAGAAATAAGTACTTACAGTATTTTTTAAGAAGGTTTCCGGAACGGAGTCTGGTCATACAACAGAGAAGTGAGAATGCAACGTATAAGAAAGGACGCATGAGAAAAAAATAGCAAAGGGAATACTCCATTGCTATAAAAAAAAAAAAAAATGGTTTACATGAATTAAAAAAGGGTGAACTGTAGTGCCTAAAATGTTTGTACCATGTGGAAGGTACAAGGATTTTAATACACTAGAGTTTTGACACAAACAAAAATGGTTTTGGCATTATCATTTCCCTTAAAAAAAAAACTCATCAATATCTAGCAACTTATGGGGAAAAAATTCAAATTTTAATTCCTTGACAAAAGTCATTGTCTATAAGTTCTCGTTTTTATAAACCGGATGTTCTTTTGAGACAGAGGGTAGTACGATTTTAAGAATACATCATAGCTTTTTATTTCGGACCTGGTATGACAACATCGATCCCACTCCTAAAATACTTGAAATAATTTGACCTTTGTAAGGTATGATCTACCCAGCAAGGTTTTATGAAACAAACGGATTGCCTCTATTCTAAAGTGGGAAAAGTGCCGGGCCAACGAAGCAGGATTGAGCGTCTCTAAGGGTGGAAGTCCACTAAATTTTTCTGTCTTTAAACTAATGACAATAGTCAAGATGTTTTCGCAGAATGATATTTTAGCCGATGTATGTGAGGAGAATAACCTATATAGAAATCCATAAAAATATGAATTCAGTTCATTTAATTTAGTGAAAACACTCCCAATTTTTCCACATTATTAAAGTCAAAACAAAAATGTTCCCATACATTTGGATAGCATCTAAATGGATTGAAACCACCAGTACCCCATCATGGGCTCGGCGTATGCGTTATTTATTGGAGCCTCACATTCTCGCCTAGGCCTAATATTTGGGCTAAGTGGGCGCTTACAGCCCAATTGCTGATGAGACTCAGACATGTGGGTCTTGCTCGGTTTAGGGTCTCAAAATCCCTGGATGCAGTCGTCCAATATTTGGATTATATACCTTACACTTCACATCTATAACTGCATCGTCGACGTTATCCAATCCCTTCGCATTAAAAATACCAAAAAGCAATGCGACATATACATCCACCAACCGCACCTCTCTCATATATGTGTGTGGATCCATGCATATATGAGAGAGAGGAGGGGTGTAGTTGGAGGAGTAGTGTACCTATCATTTTCCAATATGCAAGAATTGTGGATCTGAATTTAAGATGCACGATAAGGAAATTTCCAACCTTCCAAGCCAAAAAACTACCACCATATTTGAGAACCTCGAGCAAAAATTAACAGAGAAATTATTCACAATGCCCCCGGATATTTTTTTAGATATAATAGTCTCGAAAAATGCACATTTGCCCGCAAGATTTCTAGCGCGACACAAGATGTCCGAATTTTGTGTCATATCTTGAAATTTTGTAGACGAGATTTGTAGAAATTTTGTGCCCTGGTATGATAAGTCTCGGATCTTTGCCAAGCAATTGACAGTTCAGATTTGTATGCGTTCAGATTCAATTCGAGTCATCCATACCGAGATAAACGATCAAATGCCACTTAGCACCCCATTTGAATAGGGGTGCTTGGCAGTATCCCCGGATCCATCTTTGGGTTGGCATTCTTGTCATGGATGGGCATTTCTGTTCCTTTTACAAGTTCGATAATGAGACCGTGCAATTTAATAGCTAGTGAATGATTTGCATTCCCAACAACCAATGAATGAACCTCCACGCTACGGCAATTAATTTCCAACTTCCAAAGTATATTCTAGACAAAAAAGGGGCCCTAAACAATTAATGAATACCAACATAAAGAACACAATGAATGAAGTTAGAAGTAGCTAGTAGGGTTTTGATGGAGCTCAATTGAGAGGATTGTGCCGCATGACCAAGTATAGACAAGTCTACCCCACCGCTCTTCACCGTTCAAAAATGTATTGAACGGTCCGAATTCTAAAAAAACTCTTCAGGAAAGAGTGCCGGGACGGACGGTAAGATTGACCGCTGTGAACAAGAGAGTGGTGAAATAGAGCGGTGGACGTAGCACCACTAGACCAAGTAATGGATCCCGTCAACTTTTTTAAAACTCAAGTGTACTAATGAATCCTATCATTTGATACACCAAATTGACTAAAAATCATTTATTTTGGTCATCTCATCTATATAACAAGAATCTTGATTACCTTATGAACAACGGTATGAATTTTCTCTTAAGAGTTAGGAGTAATTCACGAAATTCCGTTCAACCACGACACATCGATTCGAAAGAGTACAATGTGGTCGGCTAGTACTAGTTCTGGAGTCAGCCACTCGGTACCAGCAACCAAGAAGCCAATTATAAACTCTAAGTTCGGGAGCTATTGGTATGAAACGCGAATGTGTTATGTAAATCAGTATCGTACGCACTCACATAAAAGCATTCATACGAAAATTATCCATCCAATAAATAAGATTGGATCGCATCCGCATAAAAGCATCAAAACTATGACACCACATTTTGTAATTCCCATGTTCAATTTTGGTAGCCAAAGCCAAACACAAATCAACTTCACACCCCTAAACTGGATCCAAGATGCCCACATGATGTAAAAAAAAAAAACCGACATGATTTACATCACCCGGAATCCTCTGTCCCCAAAATTCCAAGTCATAAAGTTGTGACTCGGAATGACAAGGGAATATAGATTCCGGAACAAAAGACAACGACCGATTTAAAAAGGGTACTTCACGTTTACTTTCGACCGCCTGCTCGAAAATTGTCTAAAAAACCCATGCCCACCGCCAAAGCAAGAAGTAGAGGTTGGAGATCCAGCACCAGCAGCCGCCTCATCATGATCGTGGCCGTCAATCCCGAAATGGTCGGCCGATCTCGACCGGGACAACCAGCCGCGCCGATGAATAAAAGAACTCATCGGAGCGGATGCCGACGAGAAAGAGCTGGACGAGCGCGACGACGACGATATCGAAGACGACGGATGGGACGGCGACACGTGGCTCTTCTTGGAGGACTTCCTGTGGAAAATGGTGAGGAGGAAATTTGGCTTTGAACCCTTTTGAGTTAGTTTGGTTTTGGGAGCACTGTGGAAGGATGGCGGAGGAGTGAGAGGAGGGAGAGAGGAGTTAGAAAGTGGGTGTTTAGGGGTACCTGGTTTTGTTTCCCATGTGAAGGGCACTGAACCGCAGGACTTTCCATAGTAGAGGACCCTGAAGGAGGACTCAGCCTTGGAGTTCTTTTCCTTTGACAATAGCCTGGAAGAAGAGAACTTGTCATCTTGCTTCATTTGGAGCATTTTTTTTTTTTTTTTCTTATGGGTATATGAGGAGAGATCTCAAGATATGAAAGGTGAAGTGAAAGGAAAGAAATAGGTCTCTAGCCCAAGTGGGTGTTTTGGAATGTTGGTATACATTGTTTAAGGTTATATATACTAAGTAGTATACAAAGACATGAAATTATTCAGCAGTTCTGAAGCATTGTCACGGGGTGCTCCGGATCGCTTCTGCGACCAAACATTCTCGTGGGGTCCACGACAAAGTTTATATGCCCCATGTAAATATGTGGTTCTGAGATGGTCCAGAGCACCAAGTGGCGGTGATCCCGGACTACTAAATAATCACTCATCAATACGTATATATATATGTATATTATATAGTTACATAGAACATGTAGGTTCGCATAATTATTAATATAGAGGTAATTAATATAAGATTAAGATCTACAGAATTATGGGATGTGTTCACAGAATGAGATTAGGTTATGCCCATTTGATTAAAACTTTCACATTGATAACTTGGTTTCATGAGGGGTGTTGTATAGAGTAATAGTATTATAAAGAGTTTTTGGAATTGACTTCATGTAATGAGATGAACATTTAATTATAGGTTAATAATACCCATTTGTTTGACTTGATCATTTCTTTTGGGAGAGGAACATGATCACAACGTGAATCGCACTCGGGCATCACGTTTTGTAAAAATGAAATTTGCATTTATATATTTTTATTTGTATTTTTTTTTTCACGGATGAAATTTGTATGTACAGGATCTGATTTCGCCCTCAATCGTAAAATAGATTATTCATCACTAAAATTGAAAGTGAAATCCTAGCAATAAACATTCGAAGGTGAAAGTGAAATCCTAACCATACATTCTTATGCCAAGTAGTACGGAGTATCTTCTTCTTATTTGTGAATTTTTACTAGAAATCGCGTCATTTACTTCGAATTAGTCATTTGTCTCGATGAGAGAAGTCTACAAACTAAAAGAAGATAAATTTTATTTTGGAAAAGATAGTTTCATTTGTCTCTCATTTTTATTTTTAGTTTTTGAAATTCGTCTCTGTTTTGATATCTCATACTTATATTAAAAAAAAAAGATTTAAGATAAATGCTAGTAGGATTGTAGCTATCTCTATACCAGGATTGTGGCTATCTCTATTGTCTTCTCCCTCTCTCTCTCTTTTTTTTTTCAAGGTAGGCCATTGGGTGATTCGATTGGATTGCATAAATCCGAACCATCTAGATTAATTATTTTTTCCGACTATCAGGATATTCGGGCTAACTTAATTCCCATATCGACTACGCCCTCCCTCGTTCGGTCGTTGACAGACCATTCACATCGGTACTGGAGATTCACAAGAAATTACTAGTACTTTAGTGTGGCCTAACCTAAAAAATCGAACCTTACGAAAAGCAAATCTACCAACCAACCGGCGTCAGCTGTCTAGATTTATTTCTCGAGGAAAGAAAACAGTTGAGAATTGAGGGACTTTTGGTTAGGATATGAGCATGTTCAATAAATGAGGACTGTGTCATGTGGTCCATGACTCCATGATGATGCTAATTAAGGATGTAGAATTGACACTAAAAAATCAAGGCTAATTTATTGGAGGCCGGGGCTGTGATCGAGAGAGATCTCCAAGACCCAAGTTGAATGAGACCAGTGGCTAAAATCCTAATCAAACGGTACCCTTGTTAAAGGAGTGTCTTGACAATTTTTTAGCAAAGCACAAGCATCTTATGTTATACTAGTACGTGTACTTCCATGCAGAATGTAAAATATTGACAAATTCGGTTGGCGTGCAGACGGAATAAAAGGGCTATGGTCTAAGCAATCCAAATCTTGAGATCACTGGAGAGTTTATCCGGTTGTTAATTTTAAGGTCCCGGAATTAGTAGAGGTGCGCACAAGCTGGTCCCCCGGACATTCAGTTATTGAAAAAAAAAAAAAAAGGGATAGGGTCCTTAATTGATAAAGACGTGGGTGGAACGCGTGTCGCAATAAAGATTAAGTGTTAACGACTGTGCACTTCGATTTATTCTGAAGAGATTAACTTCACCGTCGCATAATTGACTCAACTCACCTACCAGAAAGAGATAATGCCCTATCACAATTAATACACTACTAGCTAGCTAGGAGCAAATCCATGCTATATATGCATGGGAATCGTAACGCACAAAACAATCAAATTTTAATTTCTTTTATTTAAATATAAAAATTGATTATTTACAACCTCACGTACCTTGCAAACTAATATACTCAATCACTTATTAAATTTGATTAATTACATGTTCTCAAAAAACAAAAAAAACAAAGAGAACTCCAAATTACAAAATATGAGAAGGAGAGGATTACACTCAAAGAAAGAATAATTTATGATATTCTTACACTACCTTGTCATTAGATTGCGTAAATGGACGGTAAAACTATCCAATCCCACCTCATTTATCAGGCATACTTTTGATTGACCGGTTTAATTAGAAATGAGAATGGATTAAATATCGATCGTCGTGGGAGGTCATTTCCCGTTATCAATATACAATACTTGAATTACAAACACAAATATAATACATGTGCTTACGTAACATGGTATTTCTGATCCCTCGATATTGATCCAATGAGATTAATTACTAGCCCAGATTAGATATCCGTGTATATATATGGTCTCTATTATTATGAGATGGAGATAAGAAGGAACCCTAAATTAGGGGAAATTAAGTACTTTAAATTGAGATAAGAAGCAACTGGGGCCAACTACCCTGGAAATTGGAATGCCTGTGCTCTAAATTGGGTAAGCTTGTTGGCCCACAAATTTATGGCCACCCTCTCCGAATCGGAAGCGGGGATTGTGCTGTGCAGCGTGTGCTATGCATCATCTGGACCATCCGTCTTGATAATTAATGGTTCGGATTAAAATGATACTTTTCCGGTAAAGAGTTTAACTTTTCCCCGGAAATTTTTTTTAAAATCTAAATCATCCATAACACTTTTGGACAGTTGAGATCACACAACACTGTGCTATGTACTAAGTGCGCAGCACGCCCCCGGTCCCTCTAAATCCTTGGAACTACGTAGACAGAGAAATGAATACAGATGATGGCACTGTGCATGTGCAATGCAACCGTCCATAAATAGAGGCGTGCAGGCCGCACCATGCATGCAAGTCTGAAAACTTCGGTCTTATTTTATGTCATGAAATTTGTTACAAAAAATGCCCATCACAGGTTCGGACCCAGCCGGGATGCTGCCGAGCGGCATCTGGCCATACATCTTGTCACAAATAATTCGGATTGAATTTGAACGCACGTAGATCTGAACCATCTATTACTCGGTCAAGATCCGAGCCATTGACAACACCGTTACCAAGCACTCCCGCTTGCTTGGCAGCATCTCCCATTCCCATAGGTTTGGTTTCCACCGCTAGCAAAAAAAAAAAAAAAATTTGGCGTCACTTGAGGTTTCTTTTCTCTCACTTACGTAGGACTCGAGAATTAATTGAGGTGCGTAAACTTGCCCGGATATCCCGTTATAAAAAAGAAGTATTTATCGCTCAACAAAAAATGATCACTAGATAGACAATAATTTAGTTAGAATAATTGTAGTTGTTTGATGTAAAATCTTTTTTCTTAAAACAAATTTTAAATTTTTATTTTTTGGTATTTGGTTGACACTTGAAAATATTTTCAGAAATTAACAAAATAGTGTAAAGAAAGAGATGAAGGGCTTAATCGGTTGAGAGATCTGAGAATATTGGAATTGAACGTGAGTCAGAACCGACAATTGAGGAAACTGAGCAGTGAAAATCACAATAGAGGACAGCAGGTTCATTTCAAAAAATAACTTACGAAAGATTTAAGGGTAAGTTATTTTCATCCAATTAATGAAAAATATTTAAAGGTAAGTCATGTAAAATATTTTTCTCATTTGTTACACAACCAAACACCAGAAAATAGATAAAATATTTTACGCCCAAACAAATGGAACCTTAATTCAAGGTGGTGTTATTAATTTCTCTCTAAGATTTTCTTCTTGATTAGTCGTTGACAAAGAATATTATACCCCCATGGCCAAAGGGCGGCATATGCAGGAGGAGAATCAGGAGATGATGGTTGGCTGGTTGCGTTTGAGTGAGCTAGAAGGAATCCCTGCTGATACACCGGCCGTGGGGTTTGGTACTGCGTACGTGATATTCTCCTCGTCTCTGTCCAGTTCCAGTAATTGATGATCGATGCTTCTAATAAATTCGATGATTCCATCCCCCCTCGATCCATGTGAAAGAAGCGAATAAAAATCTACTTCACCAAATACAATGGTTTATAGCTAGCAAATTTTTAATTAACATGAAGGAAATGGAATTGGGGGATGGTGCTGTGTAATAGTACGCGCAGCACGACAGCTCGGATCTCATTTCGGCAATGAACGGCTCTCGATCGTTGGTTGCTAAGATGAGATTCAAGCCGTCGAATGCACGATCTGACGACTTAGAGGTGCACAATACGGTGCTGTGCTTGTTGTGTACTGCATTCGTCATTTCTCTCTCTTTCTGTCGTTTTTTTCCCTGGTCTGGCCCTTGTTTCCTTTCCAAATGCAAAATATTATTAAGCTCTTGAGGTTCGACTAAATGGGCCCTGTAAAATTCTTTGGCACGCTCAATTGGGTCATGGTATTGCCATTTTCCCCAATTAGTTCGCGACCTTTTTAATTAAGGTAACAAAGGAAGAAACCAACTGAACATGCATGATTTTTTCCTAAATGAGCCGAGCCCGATTAATTTACTTAACGAGTTTCTTTAAATGAGCCGGACCTATACATACAAACCGAGCTTTTTCAATGTTGAGATCGGCTCGATTACTAAACGAGTCCAACTAAAACTCGAGCTCGAGTTTGGCTCGATTACTAAACGAACCGGGTTGAGCCTTAACGAACCAAGCGACAAGCTGCTCGCGAGCAACTCAGATTCGTTTGCACTTTGCAGAGCCACAGTCACTGCCCATAAGAGCATCCACAGTGGAATAAGTAAAACAAAAAATTGTTAACGTTAGCAATGTTAGATAAAAATAGTGCTCAAATTGGAATAACCAAACCTAGCAACCTCTTAATAACTCATCAAATTTTGACTCATCAATAATCAAAGCTAGCAATGTTTTGTCAATAACCAAATTTTATCTCTCAATCAAGTACACCAATATTACATAAAAATCTTCTCTCTCTTCCATTCTATCTCTCTCTCTCAAAACAATGTTTTCAAAAAATAATTTTAAAAAATTGTAACTTTCAGATTTTTTTTTCAAAAACTTTTTTTTTACAGAAAACAAAATTTTCAAAAAATTATTTTTTACACAAAATCTGTTTTTAAAAAACTGTATTTATAGTTTTTAAAATTTCAAAACTATTTGTATAAATACAATTTTTCAAAATTTCCAAAATTGTATTTACAATTTTTAAGTGAACAAAGTGTGTGTTTTTTGAAAAACTATTTTTTGTTTTGAAAAATTATATATATATATTTTTGAACTGTTTCTAACATAAATTGTTTTTTCCCTTCAAAAACCGTTTTTTCAAAAAATATGTATGAAATGAAAGGAAAAAGTTTGGAGGCCCCATTGGTTTTGATTATGAGCAAAAAATAATCAATGTGAGATTTGACATTGCTAACTTTAGCAACCTCTAAATAGATAATCAAAATCTGATGTGACGTGTTTTGATTATTCACATTTGCTTATTCCACTGCTCATGCTCTAATATGGCATTTGTCCACAAGGAAGCTTGCTAGCACTAAATTAGAAAAGACTTTGAGAGACTGTTGACAACATCCATCCACAGTGCAGCCCTCAGACATCAAGCAAGTCATGCCAGACCCAAACCCTAAAATCTGCCAAACGAGGAAACTCCAACAAGAAGCTTTCCCTGAAATTTCCTTTGTTTGGGCTAAACCCATGTTACCTCAACTCTCTATCATCTCAATCCAGCCCACATCCACAGCTCTTACTTGTCACTTCCATATCTGAATACCCAAAACGTCCTCATACAGAAACACAGGTTTCTTTATTTGTCGAAGGATACTCTAGTCATTTCCCATGTATCATCACATCCTCCGTATTCTCCGAGGAAGGATTCGACGGCAGAGGAGCCACCGCTTATTAATCGCCAATGGCACTGCAGTTAACTTTTTGTTTTTTTTTTATTGGTTCGGCAGTCTTTGGGGGTGATCGTGCCAACTTACGCGGTTACGCGTGCTTCCTTTAATCTCTTTTCTGGTCCAATAAGAGACAAGATATCTACGTCTGGGATTAGGTACTCCAAGAGATTGTTTTTCTTGCCATCCACTCCACAAATCGAACCATGATCAATTGTGTAAGCAGCAAATCCACCAACCAACCGTTCTAATCCTTGGGGCAGAATCGTGCTATGACTTTCAACAACAGTGCTACATTCACCGTCCATCTCAACAAACAATGGCCTGAATTTTAAAATTCGGACCGTTCAAAACACTTTTGTATAGTGAGATGAGAGCGATAAAACGTGAGCGGTGAGCGTAGACTTTTTGGACTTTCAATACATCTCCCAAGATATTAACCAAACCAATTGCGACACGTGTCCCACTAGTTGTACACGAACTGCTACGTGTCATCCTACCATTTGGCAAGACAAATTTTCATTTACCGCGGGAAGGAATTCCTATTTCCCTCTCTCCTGCCTCGTCCCGCCTTTAGAAAAATGCCACGGCGCAAATTAGCATGCAGTAGTAGTGGAGAAGAAACAGCAACTTCGTAACGTGTACCACTGTGTATTTTGGGTGGAAACGTTGAGAGACTCCACAAAACTAGCTGGTGGCTACCCTACGCCCGAAAGCGTAGCGTAGCATTGGCCACTTTACTTGATGGCTGAGGGAACAAAAGAAAAGACATTCCATTTGCCTTCGTAAAAATTAATATAGTATCCACGGTTGCTTTCAATGGCGAATCAACCCCGAACCCGCAAGAGGGTCCACGCAATTCGCCGGGCCTCCGACGGTAGCGCCTTCCAGAAGTGGTATGCCCCTCTCTCTCTCTCTCTCTCTCTCTCTCTCTCTCATGGGTTTCTAGATACATTTACGTTTGGGTGTATTTACATTTTGCAGTAATTTATGTGGGGTTTCGGTGGCGGTTGCTCTGGCTGATATGCACGAGTGTGAATCCAAGAAGAATGCGAAGAGATTCAAAGGCGAATGCATGAATCGAAGCAACGTAAAGCAGGGGTTTCAAGAGCAACCCAGATCGCCTTTTCGCCTTTTTATGTAACACACTTTCTTCTTTCCTTTACTGTCTCTGTTTTTTCAATTTATCAAAATCTTGCTTTACTCTTTCATTCTTTTACTATTATTATTCACTAGACAAAAGGTTAATAAGGGTTGGGTTGAAGATTAGGCGCTCTGTCTCCAAACTTTGTATCTATATATGTTACTTGTAGAGACAAGAGACGGACACATGATGAAATGACGTTGGGTGGACGAACTTTTTGAAAAGATCCAAACTATTGTCTATTCGTCCCTCAGTCGGTTGACTTCGATTAATGGAGTTTCAATCGGTCACGATTCTCTTCGTTTATGTAGTAGGTTAGAAAAAGAAGCGGAAATGACTGTTCTGTACCAATCATGTCTGGATGGAATCATGGATATTCACAAATTTATCACTTTTTTTCATCTATAATTTGGGTATATTTTCACATTATAAAACCAAGCAATTTGTTTCTCAATCTTTGGTAAGGAACAAACACATGATAAGTAAAAGAATTCTAAGCGTCACAATTTCTCACCTTTTTCTCCCCCACATTTGCAATCCAAAGATTCCAAACATGACCATCTAGTTCTTTTTCTTGCAATTTCCCAATAAATCACTCACTCCAAAGAGATAAGAGATGAGGGTGAAGTTCACTCACTGGTTAGGTTGGAGGACAAATTTCTGGAAATCTGGTTCTAATTATTACTATTTTTGAATACGTAAGTCAGTAAGTTGTCTCTCATCTGATGTTCTTTTAATAGGGAAATCTTTTTGAAGTCTCGTAAGGCTAGAAATCGGATTGAAGTTGATCGCAAGGGGTTTGACACATGGAGGAACATGTCAAAGAAGGTGATTACCGATTACTTTCATTAAAAATTCATTAATGAATTGGCTAGTTGTGTGCTACATTTGTACTTTTATTTGCTCATTTATTGATAACTTCCAATTTATCTACAAATGGTTTTAGGAGAGGCTACCTTATGTTCTTCGAGCTGAAAAAGTGAACTCAGTTTACACCAGAGGTTTACTTCAAGAGGTTGAAGACATGGTGTGGGTAATCTCTAATCAGAATCTAATAACATTGATCTTCTGTATTAAATTCTTGAGCTTGAATCTGCTCTAACATCTTTTCTTCTAAAAAGTGGCGGTTAACTTGGCAAAGGGATGCGATTATAGTGATAATTTTCTTTCCGTAATATTCATGCTGGCTGGGGAGCTTTTGCCTAGTCTTCCAAATTTGAGGTTCCTAAAATGCTGGTGGCCATTTGCAGGCAGATGATGAGGCAGATTCAGCTGAGGTTGGGAAGTATGATAAGGTTTGTCCATTAGCTTTCCAATCTGCTGGCTAGTTTACATACTTCGCCATTGTTGCCCGTCATTTTCCTACCGTTTTCGCAGTAAATGATTTTCTATTCTCTCTTTGAATTGAACATAGTTTTATGAAGATGACTCTGAAAACACTGATGGGTACGAAAGCTTCTGGTCGGTAAGCAGTGAGACCGACGTCTTGTACTGCGACCCCTTCCCCTTCGTGAAGTTTAAATCACGTGCCCGTGCATCCAACTGGGAGTGGTGAAAATCCAGATTCGAATCGATTTTGGTGCCAATAATCAGAAGGCAAGTCATTTTGGCTATTGTAAAGCAACAGGATTATAGGATTCTAACCAGTAGTTTTCTGTTTTCGCCTTTGGTGTAGTTTTGAGATGGGGGGGAAGGTTTTTTTTGTTCAAAATGGTGAGTTTTCGCTAGTAGCTGATTTTGGGTAGTTTTCTTCTCTGCTGGGGGGTGTATTTGTGTTCATGGGAGTACTTGATGTCTCCATTCACTTACTGAAAGAGAAGGGAAGCACCAATATTTGCTAGTGCAGACATATCTGTCTGTAGCATAGTTATTGATACCGTACCGTACCGGCCGGTACGGTACCGTTTTGAGAGATAACCGGTACCTTGGCCTCCCAATTCCGTTTCGGACCAAATACCGGTCAGTACCGGGTGGTATCGGAAATCTCGGCCGGTACCGGACGAAACGTGGTTACCGGTGATTTCGTCCGAGATTTTGCTCAGCCCCAAAAAAACAAAAAATCAGATCTGAAATGTTCAGCTACCTCTGAAAATGACGACGCCGGCAGCAACGACCGCTGGCGACTGACGGAAGGTGTTCCAGTATCGACGATTGTGCTCGCCGTTGATGTCTTCTCTGCATTTTTATTTATTTACTTTTCGTGTGGTCTTCTGAGTTCTGATTCTTCTCGATCGAGGAAGGAAGAAGACGATAAGTTGTATTGAAGGGTTTTTTTATCCTGTGTGCGCAACTTGTGTGTCCAACAAATAAAGTGCCAGGAATTGCTAGTATATTGTCCTTTTCCCATAAAACTCGTCCTTTTCTTGGTGGGATTGCCACACCTGATTTTATAGGCTATGGTTTGCCTTTTCACTGCAAACAGCTGGAATCACGTTTACAATTACAAATGTTCTTTATTTTTTGCAATCAAAATAATACACTTAGAATAATATTTTACTTTTTGACATTTACTCTATACATATATGTAAGAATTTCAGCAAATACTTGTATTTGACGGAAAATCCGAAACTGTATTCAGAACCTTGCACCACACTTTAAACAATTACAAAAATAACATAAACACTAGAACATTGCAATAAAATGCTAAAGGCATTAATTTTAACAGGTAAGTGGGGAGGTGGGTTTTGCCCGATGGATAATCTATTGATAGAGTATTTTTCTTTTCTTTTTTTCTTGAATTTGTAAGGAAAATAATAAATTTAAGTTAATTATGTGAATTTTGCAGTCTTAATATATGTATTTTATGATGAATAACATGATATGAGAATTTTTTTGAGTTATAATTATACATAGTTATTATATATATTGTAGTTGCGGTAAATCCGAAACGGTACCCGGTACCTGACCGGTACCGGTACGTACCGTACCAGTAAGAAAACCGGTACCCTGTCCGAAACGGTATTCATAACATTGGTCCGTAGACAATATTGTGGATTTTGACAAGGCTAATTGTCTTTGCTGGATTGGGAAAATACTTACTGAACTGTGCACACAATTCAACTTCCAGTGTGTGAAAATTCTGTACTCCTACTCAAACTATACCATAAGCATGAATTTGGGGTCTCATTTTTTAAGTGGTAAAATTTTCCATCAAACAGAAATTAAATATTTGTAATTGTTTTCCTTTTTTAAGTGTTCATTCTCTTTTCCCTCACTACCACCTTCGAACGTCTCTCACCGCCCACCCTCTCACCCATAATTCCCCTCATGCCACCAACCCCTTTTAGGCTTCTGGGCTCATCTGTATCGGCACTTGGCCATGAGAACTAAGATAATCTCAGGTGATCTCCATGTATGAGAAGAAATAGGACACATCACAGTCTTATTTTGATTATCCAAACTGTTTATTTTATAAGTTTTTATGAGTGAATTATTCATACAGATGTAATGAGGGTTCAATCTAATCATTTCCGTTGAGGATATAGGATATAAAAACCGTCAGAATTATAATTGACATTACAATTTTGAATGTCTATTTCTCTCAATCCAAAAAATAAAATAAAAATTGTTGATATGAATACCGATATAAGGATTGTTGAGCTGGCTACCCTAACTCACACATCAATCTCTCATTAGGCCACGAGATCCTTACAAGGATTGTTGAGCTGGCTATCCTAACTGCCAGCTTCTGCCAGCTATAATCCAAAATAGAGTGTGGTATCTAACAAAAATGTCTAAAATTTTGACCGTTTCTTGTATTTTAGAGAGGGAGATGGCGAGTTCGTGTTCGTCAAGTGTGATTTTACAGCAATGGGAAAAACAGGGTCCCTGCGTATGGTGCATGGACCCATGGACAACAAGAGGAATTTTGAATTCAAGAACAATTGAGGAAAGCGAGAGCGACGAAACAACTCTCTTACATTAAATTAATTGATCAACATCATCATCCATCAACACATACACGCTGGTGACTCAATATGCAGAATTCAAACAGCGGCTCCGGTGGTGACCCACATTCCGTGAATTCAGAACGCTTCGCTCCCCCGTCGATCAGGCTTCGGCTCCCCTCCGTCAAAATGTTGTTTCGCTGAATCCGGCGAATGCTGCTCTTGGCCCGTGGCTGGATCGTCTCAGGAGTTATGCAGGAAAGTCCCTGGCAAGAGAGCTGTACTGTACTCGACTCATTCTGAGGATCTTCGTATCCAAATCAACATTGCTAGGTCAAACTTGAACCTCTACAGATGTAGATGCGATTGCGAGGCTTAAGCGTGAATTTGGATGGGAAGGCCGGATGACTCGTGTGGAAATTATAACGGGGAGACCTTTGCAGAAGTGAGTCTGGCGGCAGCGGAGCATGCAATCCCTATAGGTCGATATCCGTCGTAAAAGGATGTTAAGGAGGATACGTAGTTAGTTTTAGGTAAGGAGGTTAGGTCAACAAGTCAAATTAGTTGAACAGAGCTGGCGGTTTGTTGGATGAGTATCGATGTTTTGTGTTTCGAAGTAGTTTTGTTTGGATAAGTATCCGTGGTTTGTGTTTCTTTTTTTTTTGGGTGCTTTTTTCGTTGTAAGTAAGTGAGAATTTTTTGGATGTCCACTTGTTTACACCCGTTTTTGACACTCAGTCCTAGACTAGCGTTAGACGGCCAGTTAATTGAAAGTGCAAATACCAGGCCGGTCCCAAGTTTCCCACTCATAGCCCATCAGCTCCTTTTCTCCACAAGTTCAATTCCCACCAAGTCCTCCAACCGTGATTTTACTTATTTGCCCTCAATTAAATAGCTACAGATGAAGTTGCTCTAATTGAAATTCAATTAAATTGGGCCATGAACTAAAGATCTTGTTGGACCAAAAGTTAGTGGGCCGAACCTAGGTTACCTGAGCCCAATTAATTTTTAATCTATTTTGGATTAGAGATTGGAATTGTGGACCGTGGGCCATGTTTTAAAAAATCATTTACGAGGCCCAATGGGAACTAGGCCTGGTACATGTTAATTTGTTTGAAGGGCCCGTTATCATGCTTTGTTGTGTCTCTGTTGAAGTCTCGTGAAAAGGGGAACAAGAAAATTGGGAGGTTTGGCCACATGGCCATTTGACTAGTCAAATGGCCCATGATTTTTCAAGTGCCCACAAAAGAAGAGAGGAGGTGGCGCATGACTTGTCAACTGCCCACGGAAATAGGAAATGGGATACCCCGTTATCTCCGGTAACTTCCCTCGTTGGGGAAAAAACACATGGGTAGTTATTTTGGACACATGGTGAGATCTGAAGGCCACTCGGAACACATGGCAGCTCGTGGTTGAGGCGGGAAATGCAGGACAGGTCTGGACCAGTGCAACATTCGCCTTCCCAGCGAAGCAACTATCTCACTTATCTCACCTCCACTCGGTTATTTCTCCAAATAATTCGAGTTTCTCTATCTCTCATTCCCAATTCATATCTCTCTTGTATCCCCAATTTTATTATTACGACATAATAAAATTATTCTACGTTACTACTTCTTTTCCTACACGGTTAGGAAATTATTAAGTTCTCGCACGAAGAGGCAAAACCACGAACCAACACTGCAATCCAGCTCTTAAGTTGCAGCACTATCGCCCACACAGATCTAGAAGTCAGAACAGGGACGCCCAGTCCTTCACGTTGGACGCGACAAGTTCTGACACGTCCGCTCAGTCCTTTGAGCCATTTCGGTGACCAACACCACTATAGCATGTTTCTAACCCCACTAATCCATTTTTAAAGTTCTTAACCCCTCTAGTCCACTAATAATTCCAAAGACAAAACTACCATATGTAAAAGAAGCAAGGGCTTTGTTTGCCTAACACAAAAAAAAATACTCCTTCCGTCCCAAACTCTTGATCTTCTTTCCTTTTCTGGAAGTTTCAAAAAATTGACTATATCTTTTAATCAATAATATTTTTTATATTGAATATGGATCTTATTTGATAGATCGCAATGAGCTCTTTTATACAACAACAACAACAACATAACATAACCCATCTAGTCTCTAATCATTGGGGGTATGGGCAAGGAATGATTGGAGACAGACCTAACCTTTGACAATATATCCACAAAGTGGCTGCTCTCAAAATACCACTGAAACAGTGCCCCCCCTAAACCTCCAAGAACTGAGGAGCTACAAGACGTTTTGTTGTAGAACTATGCCCCTAAATCAAAACCAAATGGCATTAGAGAGGGCAGGCATAGAGATCCAAATCAATTTATGTGCACATTACTATGTTTTCTTCAAAGTTTTTAAAATTACTTAAAAGATTATATATTGTAAGATATAAACAATTGAAAAATGACACGCACTCCCAAAGAGGACCAACAAATCGAGACGAAGGGAGAATTTTTCTTTTTTTTTTCGATCTTGTTGTAACCACCACCACCACAGCCACCCCCACCACAGCCACCACCACTCCACTACCATCACTACCACACCAACATATAACGTTATATGCGTGACAAAAATTTCTACTATCTTTTTTTTACTCCTATTTTGAGCCATTCCCTTCTTGAACCCGCCACCCCTTAATATATAATGTTATATGTGCGACAAAAATTTCTTTTTTTTTTTTTTTTTACCTGTTTTGAGCTCTTCCCTTCTTGAACCCGCCGCACCTTAACATATAATGTTATCTGTTCCAATCTGCGTTCTTGTTCTATGTTTGGTACTACATCAACAAAAGTGCACATATAATCGTATATGTCCCAATCTGTCCTCTGTACGTTATCAAAAACAAAGATAGATGTGAGACATATAAGGTTATCTATTAATATCTGGAACGTATTTTTTGCCAACGCAAGCACATATAATATTATATGCGTATATCTGAACAGACTGAACTTTGTACCATGCCAAATATGTTCTCCTTTTTTTTGATCATAGCCAAATATGTTCTCTGCATGTTGAAAAATTTCACATATAAACTTATATATCACAATCTTCGTTTTTGCCTTATGTTTGGTAACAAATTAACAAAGTACACATATAATCTTATTTGTTCCAATATGTTTTCTGTACGTTATCCAAAACGAAGATCGATCTGAGACATATAAAGTTATCTATGGATATCTGGAATGTGTTTTATGCCAACACAATCACATATAATATTATATGTACCTACCAGGGAAAAAAAATCGAAAACCCGACAATTCAGATCAGGCGAGCTTGTGCTGGGACTGTGACACCAAGGTATACTCGGCCAACTCCCTCGTCGTAAAGCACTCCAGGACTCTATTGTGCCACTTCTACCAGTCGCCGACGCCGTGGAACGCCTCCTATGAACTTTGCAAAATAGTGTCGGTTTGCCGGACTTTCGTTGATGGTCGTAAGCTAGTTAAACCTCGAGTAAAAATCTGATATTCTATCCATCCTTCCCCAATCAAAAAAAAAAAGAAAAGAAAGAAGAAAAATGGGAAACAAAAAGAGTTTGGATTTATTACCCATTATCAATAATCCTATGCTGATAGGAAAAGCAATCTTCTAGATCCAATTTCAGCCAAAGAGCACCGTTGCACGAGAGAGTGCATCCAAAATCAAAATCTTCAGCAACGCATCACAACACAATTATACACAAAGCTAGCGGATTGCTTTCAGTCTAGCAAAATCCACTGAGGAGGGCCTTTACTTGGAACCAATGAATTGATCGGTGGATCAAGACGACGTGGATCGAGATGATGAAGATGAGGCCGAGAGAGAGAAAGGAGGCTGTGCTAGATTTGTTTGTGGTTTTCCCTATATGACAGCTTATATAGGAGGACATTTTTGTCTTGGTATAATTTCTTTTTTAAAAGGAGTGGACTTAAAGCCTTACTAAACTATATTAGTAGATTAGAGGGATAATAAACATTAGAGGGAGACTAACTGGGTAACAAGTTCTCTATATTAGATCCTAGACTAATTTTTTATTGTAGGTAATGAACAATAGAGTGAATGCAATTGATTGTCCCTATTTCAAAAAAAAATATTGAAAATGAAAACTGAACCTGAACAACAGATGAAAAACTGAACCTAAAATTCTCAACAATTGCAAAGGGCTCTCTCACCAATTTGAAGTGAAGAATTGTTGAGTATAGATGAAGTCAATATAGATTATTTTCGTTTCTTGTTAGTCAATAAGCTAGAAGGAACCAAAAGCCAAGAGTTAGAAAACCAAGACCGAGACGAGAGTGCATGAGCACTGTTGAGATGAGTGAATTATATTTTTGAGGGATCTTGAGATGGAAGAACCCTAGATGGGAGAGCCCACAGAGGCATGGTGGGTGATGATATAGAGTAGATTGTGATAGCAAGGGTTAACAGTGAGGCAAACGAGGCAATAAAAATCGAGGAGGAGTTCAACAAAGTGCACGAGTGCCAAGTGGACGCCTCGAGGTTTAGGCCACCCCCTAGAGCGAAAATCCCAAAGGGTCGAAATTTTAGGACTCTCTAGTATGGATGTAAATTGATGCTTGCATTGATGTCTACAAAGTCATAGCCCTAGAATGCCTTTATATAGGCTACAAAACTTGGTAAGAAATTTAAACAAATTATGAAAATATGTATAACAAAAAAAACCTAGACTAACTAGGAAACATGAAGAATAATCTAGACTAAATAGGAAGGGAAAGGATATTAACACAATCGTTTATACAACATGCATATGTGGCATTATTTCATTGCCAAATGAGTTTAAACAAAAGAAATGCAAATCAAGGTATGTGGCATGATTTCATTGGTGAATGAGTTTAAACAAAAGAATTGCAAATCATTTTACCACCAATGATAGAATGCCACATATGCATATTGTATAAATGGTTCTGTTGGTAGGCTTCCCAAAACGAGAAACATAATATTCAAACTTAGAAAACATGCTAACACAGGAGTATTTCCTAATACTATTCTAATAGGATAGCACAAATGAGACCGCATGGGCCTCACATCAAGTCCCGGCTCTCCCCAATCCGATTGGGACTATTTTTCATCAAATTTTGGATTACCAGAGCGGGTTCGGAAGAAAATTAATAAAACTCAATTAGGAGCCGTGTACAACTAAAACCGCCCCGCTCCCATCCCCACTCACATCTGTTCAAGTAAAGATCGATCGCATATAGAAATCACATTAGAGGAGTAAAACACCTCTTATTTGTGGGTGGTTTCTACCTTCGGCAGCCCCACCCACAACCCCTCACTCCTTCGAAAGAAGTTCTGGAAAACCCAATGTCTAAAATTAGAGTTAAACCACCATCCCCTTTAGTTTTCTGGTGGAAGTTACAAGTACAACTATGGGCCCTCGGGCCTTTGACTCTTAAATCACATACTAACCTTTTTACCCAGATATTTTGCCATTAGGCCGCCCAACTATGAGATAAATAAAGCCCACACCCAACCTGCTCTTCTTCATCATTATCTACATGCTTCAATTACAGCTTCTGTCCTAAACAATGGAACGCACCATTTTTACCACCACCTCCTCCTCCTCTCCACTTCCTCCCAGAACGTCGTCGTCTAACCCGATTCGCAGCTCACAATTCCCACCAAAGCTCAAATTAACGGTACTCTCTATACCCATCTTGTCCAAGCCCCTCTCTTGCATGTTTTCCTCTTCTATATTTGTTTAATTGCAAAGCTGAATTTTGATTGGAAACAGAGATTAAAGCGTTCGAGCTCTCTGGGTTATGATCGGAATCGTCGTTTAGTTACAACCAACGCTTCTGGGTCCGACGGAAACGGGTCGGTTAATGGGTTCTCTACCAACCCACACAAGATTTTCACGGAAGAGGTACTTTGTCCTTCCGAGGCCTTCAAGTTCTAGACTTTTAATTCCTGGGTATTCATACGTTCTTAGCATGTTGTATGCTTAATTTGTGTTGTTTTTGAATTTTGTTAGCGGGTCTAGCTTTGAGCTCGATTATTTTGGTACTAGACGGTCGGGCACACGCGACGCGTTTGCAAATCATGTTATGCAAAGAAAAAAAGAAGAAAATGTTCAATTGGGCTTAATTTCTTATGAAATCTGAATTGTGGAAGTAGAAAAGAGGGGAGAAGAAAGCAGTTTTTTTTAGGAAGTTAATGGGGTAGTTCAGGAAATCAAAATGTTAGTCATCAAACTCACGTTCACACCGTAATGGGGTTTCCCCTTTATATTATAGATATGGAAATTTAGCTCCAACCCTCGACTCAAATTTCATGTCAAAGTGAGCGGCAATCTGAATATAAGTGTATAACCTTCATTGTACTATGAACTTCAATCAGCATCCACATGTTTTAGCATAAAATGAGTAAAAGTTTCATTATTGAGTCAATGACATACTGGTAATTTGGAAGCCACAAAATGGCATTGATATTTGAGTTGGGAAAGAGTCTCCCTTCATTTTGATAAAATTCATTCTAAATTTGGACTCATGAGATGCTTTGGGTGTTATTTACTAGATTTAATTTTGGGTCACCTTTTGAGTAAGGAATGGAAGATGATCTTAGTCTTCTTTTTTTAATTGTTCGAGGTTCTGCCGAGGGATATTGATCAAGTTGAGAGCATACTGCTGATATGAATTTGTACCTTTCAGGCAATTGGTGCTGAATATGGAGAAGGCTTTGAGACTTTCAGATCAGATGGGCCTCTTAAAGTTGATGTGGTTAGCAAAATTCTGTGTCTTTTAATGCATATTCATACTCTCAGCACGTATGCATCTAGCCATCTACATATTCAAATTGATAAACTTGATTTTACTCAACGACGATCGTCCCAACTACTTGGAATTGGCTTCATGAACCGTGCTTTTCCATTCTGTTGCATCAACAGCTTAGTTTGAGTTAACGTGAACAAAAAACTTCCTTCTTCTTCTTCTTCTTCTTCTTCTTCTTTTTTTTTTTTTGGGCGTTTTTGTGTGTTATTTAGATTTCTTAGTATTTGTGGCCTGGAATTCATATACGTTAATGTACTTCCTCGTGCTGCAATGGCCTTTTTTTTTACTGCTAATGGCCCAATGGATGTTAAATATAAACATCATTCCAAAAGATTATTCCTACTACTTGGGCTTGCATTTGTGAATCCCAATTTTCCATTTTGCTTGATCAAGGGGCATACTTTGAGCTAAACCATGAGCATATATCTTTGTGGGTTAGTTCTGGTTAGTTCTATGTCTTGGGAATTACGCTTTGTAATGGGTCATGCTGCAATAGAATTTTCATTTTGCTTATGGGTTTGTAACATTATCCCGTATAGGATTTTCTGAATGAAAAACTCCAAGAGGGATTTCTTAAACGAATCCGCTATGCCATGAAGCCTGATGAAGCATATGGTCTTGTTTTCTCCTGGGACAATGTGGTGGTAAATTTTCTAACTTTGGGCTCATCTTACTCAATTATGTTCGGAAGCCATGATGATTCTATTCAAAGATTGCAACGCATTCAGAAGAAAAGTTGGGATAACATGGATTGGAAACAACTGTATATTTATTAAGCTATCTATAACAAAATTGACATGGGAAAAGCAGTGCCTTGCTAACACTGGTAGTGCTAAGATGTTCTAGAAGTTATTCCTATACGTTTGTCAAAGAAGGATAAAATTGGAAGAATAAGATGATTTTTTTTAAGGAGTTACATGAAAAATAGTTTTGCATTAGAAGAATCACTTTGTGAAAGACCCTACTTTTCTTTCTTTGTTGCTATTTGGTTGTAGAAGACGTTCTTTATTCTATTTACCTTAGCTACCAATGCGATTCCAACTGCACAAATCCTATTTCTCTGTCTAGGAATGCGCATTACGAAAATGTTTTAGATTTTCACCTCGAGTATTGTATTATCATTATGTCTATAATGCTTTCAAGATTTCAATGGTCTGTTCTATTTAACCTTGGGATTGGTTGGTAATTTGTTCCAGTCAGATACTCAAACATTGAAGTTGAAAGCTTGGGAACAACTTGCTTCTGAGGAGGGTACGTGATGTTCATTTCCCCTTGTGAAATGTCATCATTTTCTGGCAGTTTCTATACGTATGTACAAGTTTCTTCTATCAGCAGCAAAAATGAATTTTTATTGAAAAGAAGGGAAAGGAGCCTGGCAGGATAAATTTTTAATGTCTATCTGATGTTCTAACTTAAGGTTGTACTTGACAAATTAGGCATTTTTGGATCAATTTTCATTTTGTGAGGTATTTTTTGTTCTTGATTGATGTTTGAGGTTGTCATCAAACTAATTACTCAGCTGAGCAGCCAGCTGAGTCGGGCCTCCATCTATCAAAAGAGGGAGCAGGGGTTGCATCCTGTACCTTAGCAATTGAGGTTTTTCTAGGGCCTAGGTTAACCCTTTGCTAGCAACTGTCGCATCAGTCATTGGTATGCAGAAGTAGAGGCTATTTTACGAGGATTCTTCTAGATGTGTAAATGTATGGAGTATGCTTGGTACTATATTAGAGGGCATAGAACTCTGCTGTTATTGCTATATTAAACTCCAAACAACAGTTTATCCTAAAGATAAGAAAAAAGGAGAATACTGAATATATGCACTAATGCATGTCTAGTCATGTGCTACAAAGGTATGGGATGAATTCATCAGTTGGACATATTCACCCCGGGGTAATGTAACCGCCATTACGTCATTGTTGAAGATATGAGTTCAGCAGTGGAACATTATTTCTTATGCAGTTTAAATTCACTTTTACTAAAAATGATTGTCTATGCTAGTATCATTAGTATGTAAACATAATGATTGTATTTTATGGGTATTGCTGATTGGCTAGCCATTGCTGATTCTCCTGCAGGAAAGGAAATTCCTGGTGATGGTGATGCCCAAAGACTCTTGCTTTATGCAGGTGCCGATCATGTTCTGCATAAGGTTTGGGAACTCAATATCATTGTAGTCTTGTTCTTACCCTATATCTGCGTGTGATAATCCTTCTGAGGGCGAATCTATTTATTTTATTGTAATTTCTGCTCGTTGTATTGGATAGTATCCGTGTGTGTCTGGAATGCATTTGGAACCTTGTGCTGTGTTTAGTTAGTGCATAACCTGATCCTTTTTGAGGTCTGAGACAAGAGCAGTAGTCTATTCTGTTGAATAAGCAGTTGAGCTAGTTGATTCATATCCTTATCAGGAACCACCACCACCACCGGCAGTAGTAGATCCCACAGGACTCTCTCTTCTTTGTGGATAGCTTGAATAGCTCTTTTTTGAAGTCTTCAAGAAATGGAAACAGAAACACATAATTTATTCCATATTGGCTTCGAGGGGCTACCATTTATTTTTATTCTGTCTCTGCCACGTTGAAGGATTAAGACCAAGGCATCAGTCTTCTTTGTCAAGCTGAGAAGTGATTTAAAGGATTAAGACTGAGCATCAGTTTTCTTTGCAAAGCTGACAAGTTACTCTAACAAAGAATATTTCTTTGTCACTTGAGGCCGGCAAGCCTGGCATAGTGTTTTGTAACCTGTGATCAGGTTCACACGCTTGATTAGTATAAACATAATAGTTTGGAATATTTTTGTTTTGCATTCTAGTAATGCTAATGGAAAAATAGGATTCATGTAGCTGACCCCAATTGATTGGGACACAAGGCTCAGTTTTGTTTGTTTTGGTGTATTCTAGTAATGCTAATGTCTCTAAGGTCTGCATTAAGGAGCTTTGAAAGATCTCTGATGACATCTTCTGCATGCACTTCATTTCTTACATTGTGTCTACATGACTTACTCAAACAATCATCTTAGTCTCAGAAAAAGCTTGTTAGCTAAAAAATCTGCATGATTACTCTAATCTTGAATGGACATTTGTAATGAGATTATTAGTAAGATGGAGAAGAATTTTGCTATCATTGGTTTCAGAAAGTGGAAACACCATATCTATTTTCACATGTCCAGAGGCATAGTCTTCTCGTTTTGTAAATCAGTAATTGTAGTTCTTGTGATCTTTATTATCATATTTGTATGTCTATATCTTCTCACATTGCTTTATGGGTTGCAACTTTTTTATAACCAAACTGAGCCTTATGTCCCAATCAATTGGGGTTGGCTACATGAATCGTCTAGGGCTACCTCTTCACTTAGATTTAGTAAGCCCAAGTCCTTCCGTATCCAAAGTCAGTTTAGGTCTTCCTCTTCCTCTTCCTCTTCCCCTAGCCCAACTATCCACTACTATCATGTCACTCTTTTTGACTACTGCGTCTATAGGTCTACGGTAAATATGTCCAAACCACCTTAATCTATTTTCTCTCAACTTATCCTGTATAGGTACAACTCTTACCGTCTCACGATTAGTTTTGTTTCTAATTCTATCACTCCTAGTCTTACCACACATCTACCTCAACATCCTCATTTCAACTACACTCATCTTACTCACTTGTTGCAACTTCTTTTTTTATCAATACTATAATTTAATTGCCATGCTGGGTAATCGTTATCATTTGTTTAGGGATGGAAATATGCAGAACTGAAATATGGGCAATCTTCATTGACTCTTATTTAATTTCTTGTGGAGAGGATCTTCTGTGCTGCTACTTCATTTCCTCATTAATTCTGATATTGTTTGTGATGCATCCTGTCCCTTCTCCAATGCATTTTATAAGGGTTCAAAACTTGCAGATTTTGCTTTGGGAGAAAGAGGAAAGCGAATTGGATAGATTGACGTCAAGGCTATCACAATTGTATTACAACAATCTTCTGAAAGTGAGATATTGTCATGGATTTCTACATGTTGGTTGTGTTTATTATGTTATGCGACTCAAATGCACAAAAATTAATGCTGATTTGCCTCCTTGTTTTCTTCTTCAGCTTTCAGAACCTATGGATGGACTGCACCAATGGCTAGATGCAGTATATAGGTCTCACATCCCTTGTGCGGTTGTTTCAAGTCTTGACCGTATAAATATGGTTGAGGTCTTGGAGCGAATGGGGCTCAGGAAGTATTTCCAGGTTGGTATTTTGTTAGCCTTAAAACTGACTTCTATCCACCTTGAATTACAGGCACACACTGTTCTCTAGGGAAGTAGCACACTGAGGAAATAGCTAATTGTTCCTTGTTTTTCTTGTTCCTGCCTTTCGCAACAATTTGATTGCAGGGGTTAGTTAGAATTGCACTATAATATTCAATTGATCATATGAGTTCAAAGTGTCATACTTTGTATTCAAACGTGCAAGGACACTGGTCCATGGCTGAATATCCGTATTTTTGGGTATTATGGTTTCATTGTTGAGGTTAATGGTGCTGTACAAGTTAAATGAATAATAGTTTTTGTGTTACATATAGAGTCAATTACCAGTCATGCTTATTATCCAAAGAAAATCTGTATACGTGCTTATTGAGTGCATAATCAGAAGACATGCCCGCAGACTTACCCGATGTGCTGAATGTCTACTATGGTCATCTCACACATGTAGAATCCTTGTGGCGGAGGCCGACATCATGTTTTGTACTGTCAGTGAGTTTACTTGGGGATTATTGTACCCAGCTGACCACCTCCTTTGATTTGCAGGCAATTGTGTCTGAGGAAGATGGCATGGAATCCATAGCTCATAAGTTTCTTTCGGCAGCAGTGAAGGTATAGAAGTTTATGACACGTCATTTTATTACTGTATAAAATATCACGCGTCTATAAAATAGTGCAAAAAAACACCAGTAGTCACATGCGTGTAATACTTTTAAGCTTGATTTCTCTTGTTGGGACATGAATCAGCTTTCATCTTTGTGAGGACAAAATATCTTTTTTCATTCATGGTGATGCCTAAACTTATTGAAAAGGACGTTATACAAATTAAAGACCAGACCACAAAACAAAGTAACATTTGGGCGTTATGAAGTTTGTTTAGTTTTCTGTCTCTTTTGACCCATTTTAAGAATGCAGTTGGACAGGAAACCATCCAAGTGTGTTGTGTTCGAGGATGACCCTAGGGGCGTAACTGCTGCTCACAACTGTACAATGATGGCTGTAGGATTGATTGGTGCTCACCCAGCGTATGTATTTAAACATTTGGTTTGCTGTTCTCTCTCTCTCTCTCTGGAGTTTTGGGCCTGGTCAATAGCCATGTGAATGGCATTGGACGTTCTATTTGATTTGAAATTTGGGGTAGATGGATTTCCTTCCATTATATTGGAATCAGTCTCTATATGACATCCTATTTGGTTGAAGGTTCCAGAATCAGTTACATGGCAACACTTGTTACATTGAGAGATACTCATATTTTGATATGACTGCTAATTTGGTGTCATATCCAATTCTAGCTGATGGATTTTCGAGAATATGGAAATATCTCTCCCAATCTGTCGACACTTTTCTGACATACTATCATAAAACGACTTACAAAAACCTTCAACCAAACAAGTTATGGAAAATGTCCAGAAACAGATTCTGAAAAACAAGTATCAGATCCTAGATTTCATGCAAGGCTATTTTGCGATTTCTTCTTGTTAGTCCTTCCTTCCCCTCTAGTTCCCTTTTCTCACAATGGCTCGCGTCGTGAAGAAAATAACATTCAATGGAAAACTAATTGGGAATTTGGTTGACTACTTTGCCAGTTTGAATACATCAACACTGACACTGAATTTGAAAAATGCAGGTATGTTCTTGGGCAAGCTGATCTTGCTGTTGCTAGCTTTAACGAGCTTTCCGTGATCAACCTCCGGCGGTTATTTGCTCACAAGGGTTCCAATTTCATGGACATGCAAAAGCAAATTATAGAGAAAACTCCTCCAAGAAGAAAGCTTACGATTGATACCATTTTCTGATTCAGTTCCCATATTCTCCACCTAAATACCTTCTTGTAATTAAGCTTCAGATTCCTTCGGCTTTTCTTACCCTTTTTTTTTTTAAACCTGTATTTATTTATAGTTTCTTAGATTTGCCTGAGATCAGATGTACTATTACATTTGTTACTGTATTATTAATTCTGCAGTATCTAACTGACAAACAATTAGATGAATTTAAATGTCTGCCCATTGGGCAGTTTAGTCGTTCGGCTAAGGTTCTTATTTTTTAAGTATTTATTTTTCGTTTTACGAGACAGATCATTCTTTCACAATATATCACATTTAATTCAAAAAATAAGTTCTTATTTCCTTGGTGGAATGGGTCCGTCAACTTTTGATACTTTTTTTTTCCCGAATCTCACAGTTATTTTTTTTGGAATTCACAAGTCATTTACGTAAATGATTACAAAATGACATTTTCCTATATTGCTCAGTGCTTAAATGTTTTGTTCCTATTTCTCAATTATTTTAATATCCTTACAACAACCCAAAAGTATATAATATTTCAGTTTCGAACAGATCTCAAAATTGGATATTTGTCTCTATTCGTATTACACCAAAATATAATCACAAACTCTCCACAACCGAAGGGTAGTGATAGTTGGAAAATTCTAAAATCAGCCCAATGAGCTGACAATAGTGACTGTGAAAATGTGTATTAAAAGGTACAAAAAGTACACAGAAATATGTATTTTTTTTTTGTCTTCTAGTGTGTTTATCGTCAACCTAGTGGGCTGACAATAGCAAGACCGATAATTGTTTACCAACCCAAATCTCAAATTGGAATCTGGTTCCCACCAAAGTCACATACTTCAATAGAACCATTGGCTCTCAATCATTGCCATGCACTCCTTTTTTAATCCTTATTCTTACAAATTTTAATTGTATGGGGTGTTTTTCAAAGTGGATTTCATGTTTGAGCACATGCCCTCCTTTGCCCTCGCGGACTCGACTTATTTGATTATTTAGTTGGGCTAGTTTTTTTTTGGTAAGAATGTTTTGGTTATTTTCTCATAATTTTTAGTATTAGATTTGGGTATATTTTTTACATCACATTGTTTGGGTTGACAAGAGGGATTGAAGGACAGTCTCTTAGGAGTAGTGATTTTTGCCGTTTCACATGAATTTTTTCAACTTTCATGTATATATTTTTATATTTTTTTGATTCTTCTCACCAATTTGGTGTAAAATACATACCCAAACCGAAGTAAAAATTAAGAGAATAACTAAAAAAAACCGCACCAAAAAGGCAGGAAAAAAAACAGCGTAAAGAAAACTACACATAATTTGGACCTATATATAGGAGTCAAACAAGAAACGTTAGCCTTTCCTTATCCTTCTATCCACCTGTCTCTCTCTAGTCTGTAAATCCCATCCTCAATCAAGAACAAGAACACTAATCCTAGTGCATTTACGAGGGTGGGATTCTGAGGGTTCAGAAAATGCAAGCGAATTCCAGACCAGGAGAGCACTAGAATCTTGCTTCTCATCTTCTCCTCAAAAAAATAGGCCAAAAATGTCTTGTTTGCATAGCTCAATCGCTAGTTCCTCTGTTATCTGCGTCTCTCCCAGTTCAAAACTCACTTCTTTCTGCCGGACCTCCAGACCCAGAATCCACTGTGCCATCGGAGGTATTTCTTCTTCTTTTCTCTGTGTGCCCTATTTGAGAACATGTTTGTGATTGGCATCTTGAATTGGGACAATCGCAGTAATTCTCGGGAAATTGGGTTGTTTTTGTTAGGATTGGAAAGCAATTAACTTGGGTTTTTGTTTGGTGGTCTGGTGGGTGCGTCTATAAACGAGGTTGACTGAACCCTGTTTCTGGTTTCGACAATTCTAATATAAATACACATAAATAAGTACTAAACGAAGACATTATCGGAATTTTGCCTGCTGCAAATGCTGGCACAATGGGAATTGGGAATTCACGTGCGGGTGTGTGTGTTTCCTTACATTGTCAATAACACCATGAAGGTGTGTGCTTTCTTGGACCAAATTTGTTGGAATATCGCTTGTTGTTGTAATATTTCTAAGGGGGCCGTTGGGAGTTTATTTTTCTTGTTTAATGAGTTTTGGATTATAATTATAGATTTGGATTATGGCTAGTATTGTGCAGAAGCCAAATATACGGACGGTGATTATGAATATCAAATTGAAGAATAGAAACAGGTGTGAGAAACAAACCAAAATAACCAAGAGAGACACTGATTTGCGTGGTTCGGCTTACTTTGGGATGTAAACTTACTCCACGGGCAGTCAATCAATGGCTTCCACTACAACAAAGGCAAACAGATGCTCAAAGAGCTACAAAGAAGTTCTGCAGAAATCCTTCTACCCTAATCTCACCTAAGCCAAAACAAAGGCAAAAGTCTCTCAAACCCTAAACCAAAACCTCTCGCACCAATAAAGAGGCCACATAATAAGTATTTATAGCCAAGGATAAGTTGTCTACTAATTGGTTATAGGAACCCCCAAAAAAAAAAAAAAAAAAAACAAAAAAACAAAAAACAAAAAAAAACCCCCCCTAAAACGGCTTCTTTCCGCGCATGGGCTGCCTGGGCGGGTTTAAATCCCGCTCGGCACGGGATTTTCAGAGAATCAAAACTGCTTCAGTGTGCACTGGGTGTCTGGGAGGGATTGAAAGGCAACTGGGTGGGAATTTCAGAGATGCCGAAATCGAGCCAAATACTTTAGCTAGAATAAAATATGCATATGTCCCGCTCGCTTCTGCCCGTCCCAATTCTTTGCTAAGAGTGTGGGTGTAATATTAAGAATATAGTTTTTGGTTATATTATTCAAGTGTACTTATTTCTTTTGTCAATATTTCTGGTATCCTCATTGGGGGAAAAAGTCTGTCTGATATCCAAAAGATGTGGTGGAGAAAGGTGAAGAAATAGAATCCATTTCTTGCGCTCTATGTAGCTCTGACATGGACATTGAGGGGGCACAACACGGATAATGGACACTTGCAATTCTAAAAGAAATGGAGACACAGACACGACAAGGGACATGACATTTTTTAAATAATAATTTTTTTTAGGTATACAAATCTACGCTATAACCACTAAGTATATAGGTTAGGACTCCTATCCAATGTATTATTGACCGATACCCATATGGTTTATTGGTTTATATTGTATTTTTTGCCCAATTCTGGATTTATTGGAGGTACAAATATTTTACTCTAAAAAAGCTTAAATTTATTATGAGTCACCTTGCCGCGGCCCTATGTGTGTCCCCCTATGTCCCTGGCTTGTCCACCGTGTCTCCGGCATGTGCCGCATGTCCACGATAAATCATACTAAAATTTATTTGTCATGCCAAGTGACATGTCCCATCCTTGTCCCTGCGTGTCCTCGGAGTGTCCGATATGAATATGTCAGTGCTTTATAAAATTTGAGGACTTATGTGAGGAGTATTATAGCCAACTTATTTGAGTTAAAAATGCATTGATATATCCTGGTTGTCTTATTTAAATGCTTGATTTCCATTGTTCTTGTCCTTTCATGTATCAAATAATACTGCATTAGGCTGGTCTTCGCTAGCAATCCGTGTGTGATCTATTTATAGTTCTTGACACGGTATTTTTGTCCCTCAGTTTTCTCTCTAGGGGTTGTGCAATTTGTATTATAACTCCCTGTTTATAGTTTACACTCATGCTTGAATATACTATCCAGGGACTGTTGCAGAACCAAAAGTTGTCAGTGCAACTGAGCCCCTGTTGCTTAATGCTGTTCGAGGGCTGGAAGTAGAAAGACCCCCAGTTTGGCTCATGAGACAAGCAGGGAGGTACATGAAGGCAGGTTTAGTTTGTAGCTTTATCACTTAAGGAGACACCTTCAATTTGCCATTCTTTTCAATCTCTCTTTTTCCCACATTTCTTGTTTGTTTGTCAAATTTTTTATGCCTTCCTTTTAAGTGTTGCACATCATAGTGTATGTAACTTATCACACGTGTTGGCCAGATACTCACGTGAAGTTGGATTTGTCGAATATTCATTTTCTTTTGCGATTGGATCGAACACATTACAAGATAAATGAAAAGCATCTCGAACTTTTGATTGGACAGTTACCTGGTCCCTAAAATTCTTTCCTGGCCATAATGATCAGCTATTAAGAAGTTTTATACCTTCTTTTTAGTTGTTTTTCTTTTGCGTAACAGAGTTATGTGTTTATGCAGAGTTATCAAATCATCTGCGAGAAGTATCCTTCTTTTCGTGAAAGATCAGAAAATGTTGATCTTGTTGTGGAAATTTCTCTACAGCCTTGGAAAGTTTTTAAGCCTGATGGGGTAAGATCATTATAGCTAGCTTTCTAGTTGACGTTTTTGGAGACTTCATTCTGTAAATGTGCTTGCGAAACTTCCTTTGCACCGTTGATTGTAATGTATGCCTATCAAAATGCCATTTCCAAAGTATAAGGTGGAAAACTAAGCAAATTCTGAGTTTGCATAAATTTGGCCCCTGTTTCCGGGGACTTTTTATGCACTGTTTCTTGTTATCCGTTATCTCATACTGGTCAGATTGATCATTCTACAGGTCATATTGTTCTCGGACATTTTAACCCCCCTATCTGGGATGAATATACCTTTTGACATTGTGAAAGGGAAGGGCCCTATCATTTTCAATCCTCCAACCACAATTGCTGATGTTGATCAAGTGAGAGAATTCTTCCCTGAAGAATCCGTTCCTTATGTGGGGGAAGCATTAACAATCTTGAGGAAAGAGGTATAGCATGGCATGACCCCCATTTGATATCCTACACCCAACTACTGTTTTTCCTTTTTCATCCTCTGTAATTGTTTCCTAATTCTTCTATTTCAAATTATGATCGACAATTCAAACTTCCAAGGCCCAAAGATGTGATACTTAGCATAAATTGTGGTTACATGAGGGGAAGGACTTAGGACTTCCAATACATCCTCTCCATACATTCATGGTCCATGGATCACCACTACCAGACCGAACTTATTGGGTTAACATTCTGGATAAACCATAGAAATTGACCCAGATGTTTTTCTTAGGGAACTTTGGAGTTTTGACAATATACTGTTCAATCTTTCTCACGATGTTAATGTATGAATAATGACTCATTCAGAGAATCCTCTTGGAATCCCTTGCATATGAACTGACTGGAAACGGTGTAGTTCAACTAGATGTTAACGTAGACGATAGCATATGAAAAAAGTCCAGTGGATCTTTCAAATTTCAAATTAAAAATTCAAGTTCCTTGCACACAATTTACTCGGAGTGTGAGCACTTTGTTCCAACTTCTTAGCATTTTCCGGATATTTTCCTTAACTGCTCTCCTCGAGTCGGGGATATTTTCCTTAACTGCTCTCATCGAGTCCTTTAGTCTCATTCGGTAGATCATTTTCGGAGATGGGTATATTCCTATGTTTTAGTCTATTCAGTCCTCAGCCAATACTAGACATCAATATATTCTCTGATCTCTTTCCTTGCCAGGTTAATAATGAAACAGCAGTACTGGGTTTTGTTGGGGCTCCCTTTACCTTGGCTTCTTATGTGGTTGAAGGTGGTTCATCAAAGAACTTCACGAAAATCAAGCGACTAGCTTTCTCTCAGCCCAAGGTAGTCTCATGTTATCTTGCTTGAGATATTTTGAAGTTTTCAATCCGCTAAATCCGAAAAGTATAGCATTCCGGTGACTATGCTACACCTTCATCACCTTCGATTCAGTAGATATTAGAGACACCATAATACCGGACAGACATGTGATCCAGGTCTTTAACATCAGATGAGTGCTTAGGCATCTTTCTGCACAGTTCATCTTGGAATCCCACTAAGTGATGTTCCGAAGGGATTTAAAGACTAAAGACCAGAAGACAGTGAACCAAGTATTTTATGGAAAGAGAAAAATCAGCTTTTTCTCCATAAATTCTTATAAGCAAAGGCTTATTGATGTCTTTTGTATCAAGCCGACAATCTCCAGTTTTCCCACCTTTTACTTTTGACACCAAATTCTTTTTTTCCCGTTCATTCCTCCCATAGGTACTTCATGCACTACTTCAGAAATTCGCTACTTCCATGGCCAAATATATTCAGTTCCAAGCTAATAGCGGAGCTCAAGCTGTTCAGATCTTTGACTCATGGGCTACACAATTAAGTCCAGTGGATTTTGAAGAATTTAGCCTTCCTTACTTGAAACAAATAGTGGATACCGTCAAACAAACGCATCCAAATCTTCCACTAATCCTCTATGCAAGCGGATCGGGGGGCTTGCTTGAGAGGCTCCCTTTGACGGGTGTTGATGTGGTTAGCTTGGATTGGACGGTTGATATGGCTGAAGGCAGGAGAAGGTTAGGGGCTGATGTGGCAGTTCAGGGCAACGTGGACCCCGGAGTCCTTTTTGGTTCCAAAGAGTTCATTACAAACCGTATAAACGATACTGTGAGGAAAGCAGGTAAAGGTAAACACATACTGAATCTTGGTCACGGCATTAAAGTAGGTACTCCAGAAGAGAATGTTGCTCATTTCTTTGAGATTGCTAAAGACATTAGATACTAATGGCGACTAGTTGGTTTTGCGTTGAATTCAGTATTTTGTATCAGTAGTTCCAATTTTATGGCCATTGTTTCCCTTCTATTCATTACCAGTACTTAATGAAGTCATGTCTCATGTCTGTCTGTTGGTTGATTTCCCCAAAAGTTTGTTCCATGCCTAGATTGAACTTTAGGCATTCTGTAATGTAAAGGCCTAGTGGGTTAATGTCGTCACTGTGATCAGCTGTAAATCTTGAAGTTTTGTGTTCGACTCCGCTTGCAATACCTTGTCCCGGTTGGGTAACAGCACACCCTCAGTGAAACGGGTCCAATTTGGCCCTTACTAACTACTTATATTAGTTTAGTCTTTGGATTCTGGAATCCTTGGGAGAACATTGCTTTTTGAGTTAGGAAGCTGTATTAGCTAGTTGGAGTAATAGTTTAGAGCTTTACAATCTGTCAAAGAGCTCTTAACCGGGTGAGACCTGCCCTTTTGTTGGTGGTTTGAGCTGGTGGGGGCTCCACAAGAAGATGGTTGTTGGCCTACTAACTCTATCAAGGCCCCTCATGTTTTTTCAAGTGAGCTGGCCCTTTTTAGGTGAGGAGAAATTCTGGGGTGCAAATAGGGTACGGCTGACGTGTTACTTGTGCCGCACATCCGAGCCGTCCAAACATGCAACCTACAGCTCGGATTGAAAGGTGACGAACACATTTAAAATAAAAAAAGGAAAAGGAAAAGAGTGTTTCAATCCGAGCCGTCGGTTGCATGGTTTGGATGGCTCGAATGTGTTGAACGGGTACCACGTCAGTTGTACCCTATTTGCACCCCAAAAATTTCTCTCGGAGGAGAGCCCTGGCCTGTCTACCCATTGGAATTTTGAAGGCCAACTAACTCTGTCAAGGCCGCTCATGCATTTTGATTTTTGAGTGAGCTAGGCAGCTAGGCCTTTTTAGGTGAGAGCCCTTGCCTGTCTAACCCCATTCTTGTTCTTCTCCTTCTAGAGCAAAGGTGAAACATATGTTGCCAAAGAAAGAAGGCAGCAGGAAGATGAAAACATGAGCCCACATCTTGGGTACTTCACCGCTTGATCAATCCGCTATCTCTCTTATACCTTCTGGCTTTTAACGATCGGCCAATTCAATTTTGATGTGGTTTCGGCCACATTCCCGATCATTTTCTCAAAATAATATGGTTCTATGTGCAATTATTTCAATCTTCGATGCCAAAATCGTTTGAGATTCTTTGTATGAAAGTCTTGTTTATTGCCATAACCTTGAAGGAAACCAATGACCGTGCAGAAACCAATGGTGCTCCCATATGGGGAGGTCGGAATGTCTTTGTTTGTATACATTAGTTGGTGGTTTTGGGACACCGCCACATGATGTGCCACGCCTCTCAACACCAAAAATGTCTCATCAATAAGTATATGAACTCCACACAAAAAATGTATGGTATTAAGGAGTGTCGGGACACCACTTCGCATTGCCCTATGACCACTATATAAGTACTCCTCCTTTCATGCACAATATTACAACGGCATTGCGCCCATGGGATCCCCCAACCCACCTCCCAATAAAGACATTTAAATAACGTTCAAGTAATGATTGCTACTTGATTATGATCTTTCATATTTTGTGGTCCCATTATTTCAAAAATAAGTGGTTAAGGTGCACCTGTTTTCGCTTAGAAGCCTCACCACATACTACTCCATCAAATTGGGGTTAAAATACTTTAGACTATATATTCGATTTATATATCTGCACTCTCCACTTTCATTCGATGGATAGATCTAACAAGAAAGGTCTATTTTTTTTTTGGCCGTTGAGGATGGTTTCCAGGAACCATCACCTGGGGCATGATCAAAGAGACCACTTTCATAACCAAGCACCACTCTGATTCCACATTTATACTAATCAAAACTCTGAATTTGTATTAATCAAAACGTTAACAAATTCATGAAAAACCTCACCTTCTTTCTATGGTCCAATCCCTACACACCCATAATACAAAAACGTAATGGGTAAATATCTCAACGACAGTTGCGGTCAATGCCTTCTAGCCTCTGACGTAGCTAGGTGCCACTCTCAGTGGAGGGGACCTCTTTGACCTCCGAGATCAACAATTTAGTAATATTAACTCCATAACAATTCAACTCATTGATATCACTAAATAATCATTAAATAACACTAATCACCTGATCAAAAAAATAAAATAAAAATAACACTAATCACAAGCATACCATTCGGGTCATAACTAGTCGAGAGTTTTTCACCAACTTTGAATTTGATTTAATCCTTGCCCACACATGAGGATGATGGGAGTTAAAACCTAACTTATGCATAGCAAAAAAATTACATTTTTTTTTACCTCAAAAATGATTATTTCTCAAAATACTTTGGTAAAAATAAAAAAAAAGAAAATTACTTTTTTGATTTTTCTTGTCGAGACGAATCAATAATCCATAAAAATTTGGTACAAAACTAACAAATACGAAAAAAATTCAAATAAGAACAAAACTCTAAAATTTAAGTTAAGTTTAACTTAAATTCAAGAGAATGGAGCCTTACTCACAATTTTAAGATAATTTTCTTTTATTGTTTCTTCTGCGAATAATTTCAGCGCAGACAAAATTAACAAAAAAAAAAAATCAATCATATATAGAAAACCACAAAAATTTAGTGCAATTTTTGAACACAGCCCCCGACCATATGGCAGAGGCGCCGGGGCGCTCTGCTTCTTTGACCATTTTCAATAATGTCCTAATTTGGAACAAAACAACCCTTAAAACAAGGAGCCAATCCTCAGGAATAAACTCAGAATCTTCAAGCATATACTTTTACAGCTCACCTAATGGTGGCTATCGATTTTCCACAATAATGACTGGATTCCTCCTCCTTCACTAGACCACCGCCCTCCTTCACTAGTTCGCTCCTCGTATCGTATATATACGGAGAGACATTAAAAAAAAAAGAAAAAAAAAAAAACCCAATACGCCTCTTCTTCTTCTTCTTCTTCTTCTTCTTCTCGTTTTCTCCGTTTTCATTCCTCTCTCTCTCTCTCTCTCTCCACATACCTTGGGATCTGTCCGGAAGTTCCTCTCGTTCCAGGTGAATCTTTAAATGCATTTCTTTTTCTTTTTTTCTTTTTCTGTAGATATTACCAACACATTCGTGGGTTTTTTTGTTTTTTTTTTTTGCTGTTTTTTCTGTAGATGTTGCCAACAGATTCGTGGGTACGTGTGTATGTAAATTATATAAGGATTGAGTTATTCGATTTGGGTTCGTCGATGATGATACATTCACCCAATCTGTCAAATGGGATCTTTTATTATTTCCAATTTGGGTTTTGTTTTTTAAATTTTCTTTGCTTTTGCTTCGGCTGATAAATTTGGATGTGCAGATTTAACTGCTCGTTATGAAATCTTGCAATTTTGCAAGTTTTATCAATTGGGTATTCAATTGAATTTTTAGTTTTGTCCCATGAACGTGAAATTGATCAAAAGTTGCAGTTTTTTTCCAGCTTTTTAAAGATGGGTGAATCTGGTTATTCTCCTCTTGATCTGAAAACAAGTAGTCAATTACTACCTCCATCCCGAAAATATTGTCCGGTCTGCAAATACGGGAACATAAAAATACCAGAGGACAATGAGTTCTTTCAATCTTTGGAATGAAGTTTGAATTTTCTTTGATTTTGCGGACAAGACAATCTTTTTTTGGGACAGAGGGAGTATGATCACCTCTTTGTTTGCTCTTCTTCGAGTAGATCATGTGTGTGCTTTCATTTATTTATGACATTTGGATCCCACTTGAACTAGAATTGATAATCATGTGCCTGATGTGTTTGGACAATAATCAATTCAAATTCTTTTTAACCTCATCGGACCTAGCTTGATTTTTTGTCACGATGAATAAGGCTTTATATATAAAAAAAGAGACAGATACAGGACCTAGTTTCATGATAATCATCATACACCTAGTTAAAGAGAGAGATGTGTGTATGAACTGCGTAGATAATGGAATTAGATTTGAAATTTGATTCATTGTTGGAAAAATATGTTCTACAGGCGTGTCCTGTTGTCTAGAAACGGGGTTTGTCATAGCATTTGGTACTTCGCATCTGAGCCTTATCTCTACATGTCCAGATGACTAATCAAAATTCTGCTTTTAATTGTAAGAAGCAAATACAGATGACTGAGAACAATTCTGCTTTAGTCCTTGAGTATCTTTTCTTGTTTGTCTGTGCATTTTTTGTCATTTTGTTTCTGAAGAGTTGATGCACTTGTTTTTTTCTGAACTTGCATTGGTTTGTATAATCTACATTTCAAAAGGGACTGCATTTTGTACTCTTTGCATGCTTTAAAATTTTAATTTAGGTTTATTGACTAGAAGTGTATTTCAAGGTTTATATTTTGTTACTGAATGCTACATTACCCACCAGTATTTGGATATGCAATTGACATGATACGGAGCATCCTGTTTATTTTGTGCTATTTTCTTGAACATGCTGTAACATTTATCACTTTTCAAGCTGAAGTGTCGATTCTCGTATTTGGTTAGAGTTGTGTGTACTTCCTAGATTCTATACTTTTCATGTTGAGTTTTTCATTTGCACAGAAGAATTTGACATTTTTTTCTGTCACTTTCAGAGTTCTCTTCAATACCATTGAAAGCCAAACACCTGGGAATGTGGAAAGATGGGCTTGAATGTTGATAACTCCATCTCTGAAAACTACGAGATAGTGTGTCTATTTGGCCTGACTGCATTTGTTCCCAATGAATTCGGATCCACAACTTATACCACATTCAAGCTCCATAACCAAATGCGCAATGAAGCCACCCGTTACAAACGCCCTGTCAAGTTGGAGCATGATCTTGTTGAAGACGGTTGAGGTCTTCAATTAAAGACTCCTGCCCTGTAAATAGTATATATCATAGTAGCCGGAGAATATAAATTTCCGGTCTATAAGTTTTTTTCTGAAATGGTAAAAGAAGGGAATGTATTGATGAAAAGGTATGATTTCGGTAGATTATTAGGCCAAGGAAACTTTGCTAAGGTCTACTATGGGAGAAACCTCAAATCTGGCCAGAGTGTGGCCATCAAAGTAATTGACAAAGAGAAGGTTTCGAAGGTTGGGTTAATTGAACAGACCAAGCGAGAAATATCTGGCATGGGTATGGTAAAACACCCGAATGTAGTGCAGCTGTATGAGGTCATGGCCACCAAAACAAAGATATACTTTATCATGGAATATGCCAAAGGTGGAGAGCTTTTTCATAAGGTGGCCAAAGGAAGGCTCAAGGAAGATCTCGCGAGGAAGTATTTTCAACAGTTGATCTGTGCCGTCAATTTCTGTCACAGCAGGGGAGTTTATCACCGCGATTTGAAACCAGAGAACCTGCTGATTGACGAGAATGGGGTTCTAAAGGTGTCTGATTTTGGCCTAAGTGCCCTTTCTGAGTCTAAGCGTCAAGATGGTTTACTCCACACCACTTGTGGGACCCCTGCCTATGTTGCTCCTGAGGTGATCAGTAGAAAAGGATATGACGGAGTTAAAGCTGACATCTGGTCTTGTGGGGTAATATTGTTTGTTCTTTTAGCCGGTCATCTTCCGTTTCAAGACTCAAACCTTATGGAGATGTATCGGAAGATAAGCAAGGGGGACTACAAATGCCCTAACTGGTTTCCACCGGAAGTGCGTAGGCTTCTGAGTAGAATCCTTGACCCTAACCCATGCAGTAGGGTTTCCATTGCCAAAATCATGGAAAATCCTTGGTTTAAGAAAGGGTTCAACACTAAATCCGTAAGCCCTGAAGTGGAAAGAAAGGAAACAGTTCCCTTGAATTCTAATGCCAGTTTGACTGCTCATGGGGATAGTGGCGGTGGTGGTGCTGCTGCTGCTGAGGCAAAAGTAGAATCACGCAAGCCAGTAAATTTGAATGCTTTTGATATAATCTCACTTTCGACAGGGTTCAATTTGTCTGGTTTGTTTGTGGAAAATGACCAAAAGGAAGAAGTGCAATTCACATCTGCAAAGCCTGCTGCGGATATCATATCCAGATTGGAAGAGATTGCCATGCATTTGAATTTGAAAGTTTTGAGGAAGGATGGGGGCTTGTTAAAATTTGAGCGATCAAATGAAGGTGTAAGGGGGGCATTCTCCCTTGACATCGAAATATTTGAAATCACTCCGTCTTTCCATGTGGTCGAGTTGAAAAAGTCCAAGGGTGATACATTGGAGTATCAGAAGACATTGAAATGGGATATACGACCGTCTCTTAAAGAGATCGTTTGGGCTTGGCAAGGGGAACAACAACAATAGGTACAACTGCAGGTGCAGCCTTCCTCATCATACACAGCCTGTAAGTGGTTTCGTAATCTTCATTTGTGGTTTTGTGATTTTTGGGAGTTGTTTGTTCTTTTCCTCTGCCCTTCCAACTGAACTATGTATTCTCTATTTACACATTTGCAAGACGCCCTAATGTTGTGTATAGATGATTATCAATGTTATTGACATTTCTGTTTGTCTTTGGTTGTTCTGGGGAAACTAATATTTTACCTCTATTAATTGCATGATGCATCAAACAGAGCCTTATCATGGCCAAAAACATGACAAGAAGAACGATAAAAACATGATAGATGTTACATATTACTCCTGGAGAAAGTGGAACTGGAAATTTGTTAGACTGTGGGAGGTCAAATGACTTGCAAATGACTGTAGGTATTAAAGTGACAATCTAAAGTTTGTCTATAATGGTAATGAAACTGTTCAGTTGGTGTGGAGGGATGGGATTTTCATATTTAGCACGCGCTTAAGGGAATCATGTTGGTATATAATGAAACAGTTGACATTCAGTCATGTGGGAATGACCCATTTGCCCATTTCGCATGTTATTTGTTAACTTCTATGTCTGTTAATATCAAATTGAAGACAGTTGTGAAGTTTGTTTTGCCTTAAGGAAGTGGTCATGGAAAAAAAAATTGTTTTGAGGGGGATTTCATGGCACGGTTGGCACCCATAAACTAAATCCGTTGGAACTTTGGTTTTGTGGATGTATCAAATGTGTTTGGGACCTTTGACGTTTTCTCGCTCAGTCTCTTCTGGTGCTAGGGATCTCTTCTATGATGTTATGACCTCTGTAGTGACTCTCTGACCAAACATTTCTCCTTCTAATAAGGATCCATCTCATTGCCCTCGTTTCGGAGTTGGAACAAACCCTCCTGTAATCAGCAACTCTCATTTCCATCGCTGTTGGTATCAAATGCCTACTGTACTTGGATATTCAATCCCTTATATTCAACAAGTACTGATATTCAACCCCAGTTGGCTAGACCTCTCAAAAATAGAACTCCTGCAAAATATTTCCTTAATTCAGTTCCTTGTGCTTTTTCCGTCTATAGCTCTCTTCCCATTGATTGGAGTTCAAAATCAAAATTCAAACCATATGGTACCCCTGTTTGGCTTCATCTTCCCCGGGCAAAAACTCCTACTGTTAAGAAGTGGGGTTTAAAGCTTAAACCTAAAGTTAGAAATGTCTTCACCAATACAAGAATCAAGTAAATTCGTTAGCATTCTATTTGCAGGACAGTGAAATTGGTAGACCATGGACTTTTTGAAATTCTTCTTTAGGGGTAACTTGGGGTCCTTATCAGAAGTCATATTATTGTGTCCATTGGATAGAATATTGGAGGAATCAATAGAGCAAAAGGCATGGAACACAAATGCTCAAATCATATAGTTTTAGTTGCGAGGCCACTGAATTGACACCATGTGGGCCGCATTGATAACAATGAGCAGAACTCTTGTCCCCCTCAAGTCTCATTCTCCATTCTGTGGTCATATTGATGAAGGGTAGAATGAGATAGAAAGAGTGACAAAGATTCTACGCCGAGATGGGGTTTTTATGTATTTATGTTTTTGTTAAGATGTGGTGGAGGTAAGACTCGATGCCTTCGTTTTGATATGGGTTTGAATTATATAGAACAAACCACGGGATAGACTATGAGCTTTTGTATGGAGTTTTGCCTGTCCATGCTATTATCGAGCAAAACCACACATGTAGGCTTTATCAACAGTGCTGTGAATCTTGTACCGTTCTATCCGGGCCCTTGGTATGTGCCTGGTGTAATGGTGTTTCCTGTGGTTTTGGCGACATTCGCAACTTGCACAGTGTACAAACCGTTAGAATCATTCCCCCACTGGGGCACAGGGCATACTATCCCAGCATATGTTTCCACAGCTCTTCAAATGATTTGACAATAACCTGACTGCTAACTTGTACCCTCATGCTCAGGTTTCCAGTTACTGACTCTGTTCCAGTCAATCAATAAAATTCTCTTTTCAGGTTGATGAACATTTTTCATGATGTGCATCGAATCTAACTTTAACCTACTAGGCCATTGCATGGACGAAACTCTACTGCGTTTGGTTTGAAGGACCGAAAGCCGTTTTTTGGAGCAAACTCTGAGAAGGGGGCCGTGATTGGTGTGGCCGCGCTAGCTCCCTGGAGGTTTGGGTTGCGCAGTTGGATCCATTTAGTGGTCTGACTATAGGGTTGTTCCTCCATTACCAAAAAAAAAGGTCACAGTTTCTTTCGGTGACTTGTTTTCTTCTTTATGGAGTACCTTTTTTTCACAAAAAAATTCACTTCGTGGAAAGAACCTCCCTCCCCATGTAGTTGTGTCTTTGGATCCAATAATTTTATAACCACAAACAAACACTTACACACATTCACAAAGAGGGTAGGTCTCACACATACTGCAGGTGGTTGTCGCATTGTTGCTTTGTATCTTTTGATACCAGAAACCACCAATCAAGAGAGAGAGGGAGAGGGAGAGAATTGGGAAACTATTTGTACTTACATCTCACATCACCTTTCACTAACTGAAAGAAGACAGAAAAAAATGAAGGGAAAAAAAAACTTTTATAGTGATGTGAAAGCAATCAAGAGACTCCTCACAACTTTGTGCACCACTCATTCTTTCTTGATATGAAAATGTAGGCTCCATGCCTCAACTTCTTTCCATTTCCTCCACTTGCATTTCCTTTTCTTTCTTCCCTTGCCCAAAGCACCAGTAGAATTTTGGGCTCAACAGAGTCATTATGATTAAGAAATTGCTAAAGACAACTTATGCATGCCAGTTAATTGCCTGTTAAAGTGGTCAGTTAAAGGCTCAATAACTAATCATGAGACTTGAAGGATTTTGAAACAACAATATCTGGAGAGATGTTGAGGCATAGCTCAGTGGTTGGGCTTGCTCCCTTTTTTTTTTTTACCAATCAAAAAAAATGCAGATAATATATATAAAAAAACATTGCTCCTTTGAGCTAAAGAATGCCATAAGTAGACTGAGGCCTGCTTCCACAAACAAAAAACGCTAAAAATTTAATGCATTTTACCATCTCGTTTTCACTAACAAAAATATTTCAGCATTTTACCATCTCGTTTCCACTAACATATAAGTTGGCAACAAAAATTATTTTTGCTACAGTAACTCTGCTCACAAACCTATCAACAACTTATTTACTACCGGAAATAATTTGACATTTCTCAACAACTTATTCACTATGGAAAATATCTAACAACTTTTCAATCACAAAATAAAAAATCATAAAGTTTTCACTACCGAAAACACCCTGAGATAGTGTCATGTTACTCTATGTTGTGTCCCCATTAGATAGGCCCATAATAATGCCATCCAGTTTGCCTTTCAAAAAAAAAAAAAAATGCCATCCAGTTCTAAAAAAAAAAAACCCCTAATAATGCCAGGACCGTGATACTCCAATAATGAGACTATAGAATTGACTTGTCACGGTCCACTCCGTGCCGCTTGTGTGCGTGTTGGGGTAACAGGTGCAGTTTCCGAAAATGCTAAGGCCACCGACAGCCGATCGAGAATCGAAAGGCAGGCGGAGCACATTTTAGATCTCGAAAAGATGTTTCAAGTCGTTCAATAATTTTGAAGAAACAATTGAGTGAGGCCATGAAAAATTAGGTCAATCCAATCTTCTACTTTTTCATTCAGATTTCAGGATCCGAAATTTTCATTCAGATTTCAGGTTCCGAAATCTGAATGGAAAAATGAAAATATTATGCCATTTAGTGAGATTTGTTATGGAATTCGTGATTTTTTTTCGTTACGCCTTGTTATAGTTAATGTTATGCCATCAAGTTGTTAATGTTGTAGGGGATTTGGTATCCCTTAAACAAGTGGGGTATACCACAAGCGTTCCAGTCTAAGTAACTCTCATTTTTCTGTTCAAAGTGAAAATTGTTAAAATTGCAAAACATTATATTCTCAAAGTCCAAAAAGTCTGGCTGCATTCACAATCCCTTACCTAACATTTAGCCAATTATTCAGTGTCATGGGGCACCGTTTCAACCATACAGGAGGAGGCGACGTGACTGTGTCCGAAGGGCATTGAATGATCTATCATCGTGTTGAGACTTCGCATTCTCATGTTTTAGTGCATTTTCAGGGGTATCATAAGTAAGTTTAAGACGTGAAAATTTGGAAATATAATCCTTCTCCAGAAAATGGACTAGAAGATCGGTAGAAAAAATTGTTAATGAGATGATCCTTCGCCTGACATTGTTAACAATGAGGGGCTGTAAGTATAACCCAAGAAGCCGCAAGTATATGGTTATTAGAAACATGGCTATGTAGAGCGATGTCTCGGATCTTAACCGACGGCAATCGATGGCTCGAATCTTAACCGAGCACAAATCAAAATGAACAAAGTGTCAAAATACATCACGAAAAAGATGTGTACAAACTCTTAGCAACAAATATAAAAGGCAGTCTATTTACACTGTAGCTTTATGAATATATTATAGTCTCTCTCTCTCTCTCTCTCTCTCTCTCTCTAAATGTAAATTTTGGAAGCCCAAAAAATGAATGAAAACAGACATAAAACAAAAGAGAGATTCTAAAAGAAGTTAATTTTAAGCCATCCACCAGCTTATTAAACCTCAAGAGCTTTATTAACACTTCCATTCCCAACACTTTCGCTATTTACCCCATTTACCCCATTATGGGCCCTATCATTATTACTTTCCACCCCCTTAACTATCCCAAATCTCCTCAACCCCCCCTCCCCCCAATCCCACAGATGCAAAACAACATAAGTCCCAATCCCACCAATTAAACCATACGCAATCGAGTAAGTCAACGGCATCAAAATTAACGTCACAAACGCCGGTATCGCCTGTCTCATGTCCTCCCAATCGATCTCCACCACCGATTTCATCATCAACACACCGACCAATATCAACGGCGGCCCAACCGCCCACGCTGGGATAGACGCCAGCAACGGCGTGAAAAAGAACGCCAAGAAAAAGTACCCTGCCACTGTTAACGCCGTCAACCCCGTCCGCCCCCCTTCCCGTATCCCCGTTGATGACTCTATAAACGCCGTCACTGGGGAGGTCCCCAGTAGGGACCCCACCACGATTGCCGACGCGTCAGACATGAAGGCAAAATACTGCCCCTCGAAATCGCCGTTTTCGTCCGTAAATCCGGCAAATTTAGCCATCGAGTATAAAGTACCCGTTGTGTCTAAAATATCGACGTATAGAAATGTAATCAACGCCTCCCAAAAATACCCTTTGCTAATGTTTTTAAAACTCAACGCGCCAGCTGTTTGCTTGATGACGTGGACGTCGGCCACGTGCTTGAAGTAATCATAAGCGGAGTCGCCAGCGGCCGTGTCGGGGAAAACGGTGACCTTCGTGTGGCGGAACCAGGAGACGGCGGTGACGAAGACGATGCCGTATATCATGGCGCCCTTGATGTTTTTGATCAGGCAGTAGGCGATGATTACGAAGCCGACGAGGGCGAGCCAGAGGGTGGGGCTTTCCATGCGGTTGTTGAGGCAGAGGATGTCGCCGGAGACCGTGCCGTCGGGGAGGAGGGTGACGGTCCCATTGGCCGCGGTGTAGACGGGGGCCACGGCGGCGGCTGAGGAGGTCGGGCAACCGCCGAGGGTGACTAAGGTCGAGGAGCTGTAGCCGACTAGGCCTAGTCCTTGGTTCCCCTGTCAAAAAAGAGGGGGGGGGGAAAAAAAAAAAATCAAAAGAAGCTCTACGAAAAGAGAAAAAAAATTGATCCGATCGACATGGGGGGGTGTCGGTGACTAAGCAATAGGCATTAAGGAAAGTTGTGATTTGGAATTTATGTACTTACTACTACAATAATAATAATAATAATAATAATAATAATATCTTATCTTATCTTATCAAATAATGTTAGCCACGAATGTCTTGATCGATCAACTCTAAGCAGGAAGAATAACATCATCATGAGGACAATTCTTGAATTTTACGGGGGAGGTTAAAACGTCTTTGGAAATTTAAAGCGAACACGATCAGACTTCGCTTTATGTCTCTGGACTTTACTCCTCTCTCTCTCTCTCTCTACGGGATGTGTTCCAAACAAACATTCTTCTCGATTATTGCTTTTATTTTTCTTTATCTCTCCGCTCATTATTCAAAAAAATCTCAACTAAAAACTCGAACCAAACGGGGTAAACTTGGTCATTAAAATTTGAATACTACAGTACTGTACTTGGTTCATTCATTGATTTTTGGGTATTGAATAAACAACAGCAAAAAAGTGAGCTGGTTTGATTCCGTTGTCTGTTTGCTCATTCCGCAATACTTTCATTACTTAATTTGGCAATCAAAGCAAGTGGTGATGAAACAAATTTGCTCATTCCAACTTTTTGTTTATTTAATTTATTCTTTTTATTATCGCTCATTGTAATTATTATATACTGTAGTTAAGGAGTGCAGTATGTGTGTGAGTCTACCCACGAGTCATTTAACGAGTCATCTTGGTCGCCAAAATCTATGTAGTTTAATAGTGGAGTAAAAGTTTTACGTTCATCTAATTCATAGGGTATTCACATGAACGCCCTGCCTCTGTGCGGAATGGGGATGCTGCCAAGCACCCCTCCTGCCAAGCAAGTGCCGAGCGCTCAATCGGGTCGTTCATCTTGGCAATTGACAGCTCGGATTTTGACTGAGCAATGGACGATTTAGATCTGTATGAGCTTAGATTCAATCTGAGCTGTCCGCGCCGAGATGAGTGCCTGGATGCCGATCGGCACCGCTTGGCAGAGGGAGCTTGGCAACACCCCCGGGGATGGGAAGTGGCATTATGTGTCTCGCTATAAAGATTGTATTGACGCTAGTGATTAACTTATACAACATAATTTTTTGGTTTTTGCCTTTATATTCAAAAAAAAAAAATAGGTTTGTTAGTTTAACAGCAAACTTTTATGTGAACCGGAAAAGTAAAAAAATTACTATGACTTTTACACAAGTAATTTGGACTTTTTCTTGAATATTTTGCCAACATGTGTAAGAGTCATAATTTTTTACTTTTCCGGTTCCTCTCTTCATCACATAAAAGTTTAGTTCATAAAACTAACAAACGTGAAAAAAAAATTTGAATAAAGACGAAACTAAAAAATTATGATGAATAAGTTAATCACTAACAAGAACGGGCGGAGGAAGCACTTTCTTTAGTGTTCCACTCTCTACGGATAGTAATAGATATTTACGCTTTCATCATATTACAGTACTACTTTTCTTTTTTGTTGTACTAGTACTCGTTTGAACGCCCATCTCTATATTGAACATCTAATCGTCTCACAAGATGCCAAAAGATAGGGAAATCCTCCCCTCCTCTCTCTCTCTCTCTCTCTCTCTCTCTCTCTTATCCTGTGATCACCAATATAAAAGAGTTTTTCACTGAATGATCACAATTCACAGGAAAAATTTTCAGTGCCAAGTAGGTACCATGTGGTGTCCGTTCGGACATCCGAACCGTCCATTTCATTTTTGAACGACCTAGATTTGGAGAGAGAAAAGAAGAGAGAAAGTGTTTGGGGGAGAGGAGAGATAATGTTTTAATCCGAGCCGTCCAAAAATGTATCGGACGGCTCGGATTCGCCGAGCGGGTGCCACGTGGGCAATACCCGCCCGGCACTGAAAAATTCCTCCAATTCACAAGTGTAAAGAGTGTTTTTGCATAACCAAACGATAAATCAGCAAAAAGGATTTGGATAGTACTATTAGTCAAAACATTGCTATGAATGTAACAGCCTACTTGCCCAAAAAGGATTGATTTCAATGGAATTTGGTAATTGGTATACTCCAGTGCTTAATGGAGCTACTGTTCTAAGCCAAGCTACCAAATGTGAGCCAAACGGTCCGTAGTCCAGATGCACGTAGTTGGTCCGGACACTAAAGTTATGAAAAAGTTTTACTACTACTTCGTACCTGTAAACCGATGAAAGCGAGAAACAGTCCGATGCCAGCGGAGGACGAGATCCTGACGGGTTTTGGAACGAGTTTCGCGAGTTTAGCCCGTAACCCAACGGCGGAAATCAGCAGAAAAATCAAACCCTCCATGAATACCGCCGCCAGAGCGCTCTCGTACGAAACGTTCCCCGAACCATGGAACCCAACAACCGTGTACGCAAAATACGCATTGGTCCCCATCCCAGGCGCCAAGGCCAGCGGAAGGTTCGCAAACGTGCCCATAATCAAGCTCCCTATTAGCGACGACGCCACGGTGGCGACGATCAGGTCTTTCCGGACCTTCTCCAGGCAGGCCGTGTAGCCCGGGTTGACCGGGGCGAACTTGCAGGTGGAGTCGGGCTGGATGAGGCTGAGGGTGGGGCCGGTGCAGTTGGAGGCGGAGACGGCGGGGTCGGAGCAGAGGGGGAGGCAGTCGGAGACGGAGCAGGGGCCGCCGGAGTCGGTCAGGATGGAGGCGTTCACGGCCAGGATGTAGGCCATGGTCAGGAAGGTGGCCGTGCCGGCGCGCAGCTCGGTCGTGAATGTGGTTTTTCGCTCGACGAGCTTGAAGTGCCTGCCGACGCGGGTCGAGGACACGAACTTGTTGAGGCGGGTCAGCGGAGAGCGGTGAGCCGGAGGCTGCGGCGGCTGCGGCCCGCCGTTCTCCATCTCCATAGGAGGCCGGATATTAGGAGTTAATGTGTTTTTTTTTTCCCGTTTGTGTTCAGGAATTTGAGAGAGAGGTGAAGGGATTTGAAAGTGAGGTTAGGATTATTTTGTGGGATTATCTATTACGTAAATAACTCTATTTTATAGGTGGATCCTTCCTCCTAATAATTGTCTTCACAAGTTTATTGGAATTCTTTAGAAAGTATCTTTATGAAAAGACGACGTGAGAAAATATTAAACTGTTCGGGATATTTGATATAAAAAAAAAATTAATTAGGTTTTTTCATTTTTATTTTTTCGTTTTCAAGGAATATATAGAAAAATCGAGATGACGGACTTTCGACATGTTGTGACGTGTTACAAAGAAAACTTGCTTGAGTAGGCACCCCATGTGGATTGACAAATTCGGTTTTGGTTGGGAGAAATATCATGGAAGTTGTTTATTTAATCGCAGAGAAAATCTTATTTACGGAGGAGTCGTAAATAAAGTTTACAGCGCTCAATCTTGGCCGTCCAAAAGTATTTTGGACAATCCGAATCAAAAACAATCTCTTAACGGTGATCGTCCAAAACACTTTTGGACGGTCGAGATTGAGCGGAGCCGTGAATAACTCCGCCGTGTGAATAAGTTTGTCTCTTAATCGCAATATTAAATGCAGTAAGAATGAAAAACCTAATGAATGGTAGACGATGAGGGGATGCTCACGACTTTTTAGCAACCTTTTCAATTGAATCTAGCCCCAAGGAGTGTTGGTCAAATTTGGGCATTTCGTAGATGTATGAATGTGGGTTTAATCTAGGGTTGCAATGAATTGAATGGTTCGCGAGCAACTCAAGTTTAGTTTTCGGCAAGAATTCGTTTGAGCTTGGCGCATTAAGCTAATAAATAAATTCAAAAACAAGAATTTTAGGCTCTTTTAGTAATCGAGCAAAGCTTAACTTAATCAAAGTTGGACTCGAATAGTCTCACGAATATGCAGATTTTATTTGGTCTATTATGTTTAATTTTTCTTAGAGAGTTCAAATTTGAGCTCGAGGCGAGCTCAGACATCAACACTAACGATCATGAGTTCGAGCTCGATTATTTGTACTCGAGCTCGAGCTCACCTAACTTTTGAACAAGTACCACCGAAGCTGGCACAAGCAAACATCAAAACTTTGTCATGTTTCAAAGTGTTTGACTTCCACCGAATGACGTGGGATAATTGGCTACTCAAGTTCCTCAATTTCGAATTTTTCTACCCTTCACCTGAAGTTTCCAAGCCTCAGAAAAGATTGGTTTCACACTTTTTGACCAGTGCCTGGCAGCATATTTGGGTCAACTAAGACAACAGCTGTAGATGCTCCCTAAGCAATGAATCTTTTCAAATCCAAAATACCCTCGTGAGGAAACAAGAGAGTCGGTTCTTACTCTATTACATGCATATACTGTGGGGGCTGAAACAACCTTGAACTTTTCTCTTTCTAATGTTGAACGGTGGAGGGATGGAACGGTGATCTGTGTACTTGCAAATCGGAGGGGGTTGTTCCTCCGGGTAGAAGTTCCGATGAACAAATCAGTAAGTGGAGGAAGAAGAAGATAGATAAGTTTAGTAAGAAAGTATGGTGAGAGAAGAATGCTCTTTTGCTATTTTTCCAGACCCTTGCACCTAAAGGGGTGGTCTCGTATTTATAGGCAAGGCTTCGAGTGTTGTTCAAGTCAGCTGTGCTTCCCACACGTGTTTCAACGCTCGGATGACGTCTCATGTCAGGATCATTAAATGAACGCCGCCTGCCCAGACCTGCAGACTGTTCACTTCGCTTATCAATGGAAGATTCCACAACAATCATGCACGAGTACAGTCCCCAAGAAGACACTTCCCCGAATGATAGCTAACTGAAAGAATTTAGAAAGAGAGAGAGAATTGAGCGTGAAATTTTTTCTTCTTATTTCATTAACAGAGAAACAAGGGAATATATACAACTCTACAATACAAATGACTAAAGTACCCCTATGTACAAAGAATCTAACAAATAGCACCCTAGCTGAAACAAGCTGACTAACTGAGACATGTCTCATTACATGTAAACTGATATATTCTAACATAAACTGATATAATCTAACACTCCCCCTCAAGTTGGTGCATAGATATTGATCATGCCCAACTTGGAGAGGATACAATGAAGCACCTTACTACTAAGACATTTAGTAAACACATCAGCTAATTGGTCTTCGGATTTCACATAAGGCATGCATATTACACCATTGTTCAGCTTCTCTTTGATAAAGTGTCTGTCAATCTCTACATGCTTTGTCCGATCATGTTGAATAGGGTTATGAGCGATATTGATAGCAGCCTTGTTATCACAGTACAGCTTCATAGGAATGTGATCAACAATTTCCAAATCATGCAAAAAGGTTTGATGCCATAAAAGCTCACAAACACCATGTGCCATGACTCTATACTCAGCTTTTGCACTTGACCTTGCTACCACAGATTGCTTCTTGCTTCTCCACGTAACTAAATTCCCACCAAGGAAAGTGCAATAGCCAGAGGTAGAACATCTATCCTCAATAGAACTTGCCTAGTCTGCGTCGGTGAAGGATTCCAACCTCAAATGACCATGATTGGAGAACAAAATACCTTTGCTTGGAGAGGATTTTAGGTATCTCAAGATACGATAAACAGCATCAAGGTGAGAAGAACGAGGATCATGCATAAATTGACTGACAACCCCCACGGCATAAGAAATATCAAGACGTGTGTGAGATAAGTATATCAGACGACCCACAAGTCTCTGATATCTTTCCTTATCCGCATGCTCTCATACGCTGCCAAGATGATGATTGACTTCAATAGGAGTATCGGCGGGTTTGCACACCAGCATCCCTGTCTCTTCAAAGAGGTCAAGAATGTATTTCCTTTGGGAAATGAAGATCCCTTTCTCAGATCTAGCCACTTCCATGCCAAGGAAGTATTGCATCTCCCCCAGCTCCTTAATTTCGAATTCCTTGGCAAGAAGAACTTTAAGCCTCTGAAGCTCATTCACATCATCACCTGTCATAATTATGTCATCCACATAAACTATAAGGATGGCAATCTTACTATCACTCCTCTTGGTGAACATAGTATGATCAGCATGACTCTGCGTGTATCAAGTCTCAACATGGCCTTGAGAAATCTGTCAAACCATGCTCTTGGTGATTGTTTCAAGCCATAGAGAGCCTTCTTCAACCTACATACCTTGCCATCAGTGGCAGAGGAAGAAAAACCAGGTGGTATATCCATATACACCTTTTCTTCCAAATCACCATGAAGAAAAGCATTCTTCACATCAAACTATTGTAGTGGCCAGTTTAGAGTAGCAGCACAGGACAACAAGGTGCGAATAGAGTTCATCTTGGCCACTGGAGCAAAGGTTTCTTCATAGTTAATGCCATACGTCTGAGTATAGCCTTTGGCAACCAATCTTGCCTTGTATCTTTCAACAGTGCCATCAGCTTTGTGCTTAACCGTGAACACCCATTTACACCCCACTGCATTCTTTCCCCGAGGAAGAGACACTAACTCCCAGGTGCCATTTTTCTTCAAGGCTTTCATTTCCTCTACCATAGCTTTTTTCCACTTAGGAGTAGCAAAAGCTTCCTTCCAACCCTATGGAATGGATATAGAAGAAAGAGAATAAAGAAAGGCAGAGTACGAAGGTGACAGACGAGAATATGAAACAAATTGCGAAATGGGATGTTGGGTACATAATCGAGCTGACACTTTATGTGTTCGAACTGGCTTTCTATGAGCAATAGGCACATCAAGATCATCAAAAGGAATAGATATAGAGGAAGGAGAATTACCAGAAGACTCGGTTGAAGCGTCAGGAACTAGGACTGGTGAAGATGATTGTTAGATATTTTGGCACTTTCCGGGGTTGTCCAAAACCTCCATTGGTGTGTTTGTTATATCGACTCCATTTGATTGTAATGGGTGTCGTATGGGGTAGTTGCTCGCTCGATGCTCCTCCCATTATTTGCGCCAAGTTGACCACTGCGACATCGATCCGATTGCATGAGAGGTACATAAAAGTATTACACGACATCTCATGCATAGTATTATTGAGTTCAAAAATGTTTTAGTCTCCGTTATTGGTTAGGAGACTTTCCTTACTCATATTCCTATATACATAATATACATTACCTTAATCTTAATCGTTTAGGTGATTTACTTTCCGCGGAAAAATAGAACACGTTTTCCCTCAAATCAAAAGATTGTCTATTATTCCTTTTAATATAAAAAGGGTTTGATCAACCAAAGGGGGAGTCGGCTGCCGAGAAGATTTTTTTTGTGTTTTAGCAGCAACCTTGTTTTGTTTTCTTCCTGACAGTTTTTTGAAAAAGAAAATAAAGGGTTACACGAGGTTGGAGGTTTTTCGGTGGAAACGGGGATTAAAAGATTTTGTAGCCCCCGAGAGAGTTGCTTTGTGTTTTGTTCGGCAGCAACTCTTTGGCATCAACCCATGTTTTCCTATCATGTTTTCCTTTTTGCATCTGCCCATATATACATACATCTACTAAGTCAAAAAGCATAGAGAGCAGAGAGAGAGTTCGGTTTTCATAAAAGAAAGAAAAGGTTGCACTGCACGGGTTTTGGTTTTTCGACAGAGGCGAGTTTTATTTTTGTTTAACAAAGAGGGTGCATTTAAGGATTTTGTTTTTTGTGTGGCTGCCCGCATTCTGTTTTGTGTATTGTCCTTGCTTCTTGCATCTTCGAACCCCGTTTGGTTTGTCGAGATCACGTTACACATCATATTATTAATCCATTCACTGTTCGTGACTCTTGGTGCCGTTTGCTACTGTGGCCGAATCTTTTGGAGATTGATTCGGAGCCGGTTGAATCCGGAGATCGGGCGTGAAGTCTGTGGTGCATCTATTGGATCTTGAAGAAGCTCTGGGAGCATCGGAGATTGGCGAGAATAGGTAAAGGCTTGGGTAAAGTTTTTACTATTTTGCAATCTGTACTTCTTTTTTATTAATAGAATATATCAGTAGTATTAGGCCGTGGTTTTGGCTTAGGGTTATTTAGGACCCTAAGTTTTTCCACGTAAATCGTGCGTATTCTGTCTCAATTTTTATTTTGCTGCACTACTTGATTTTTGGTTTGGATTAATCGAGATAATCAACCTGTTCATCTATATTATTTTTTAAATCAGAAAATTGGTGATTTTTTTATCAAAACTCCTATTCACCCCCCCTCTAGGAGTAGATTGAACGCTTCCGCATAATTTCAGATTGGTACTGTGGTAATGCACCAGATTGGCCCTTTTCCTTGCGAGTGAAAGTTTTTAAATCAGGTCTGTCCAATCTTTCTCTTGCATCCAGCCTTATTCTTTCCCCAGATTTAGGTTCATCGCTCTCCCCTTCAGGATTACCAGAGCTAGGAGAAGCCTCCTCCCCTTCACCAATGTTCTCCCCTATACCAACATTCTCCCCCTCACCATCATTCTCCTCCGTACTAACAGTTGGGGGAAAATACCACGAGGTAGGCTGGCTCACAAGATGTCAACATCTCTTCCCCTCTAGAACTCTCCCCCCTGAAGAGATGGGGACGAGAGAGGGTAGAAGGGTTGATGTTCTCAAAAAGTGACATCCATCGAAACAAATTTCTTTCGAGAGAGAGGGTCATAGCAATGATACCCCTTTTGAGCAGGAGAGTAGCCAAGAAAAATGCATTTACGAGCTTTAGGATCTAACTTGCCACCGGGGTGGTGAGGAGCATGCACATAACAAACACAACCAAAAATCTTAGGGGGAAGAGTAGAGACCTTAAAGTTACCAGGAAGGAAATCCAAGGGAGTCCGGAATTGAAGAACACTGGATGGCATTCGATTAATAAGATAAGAGGCTGTAAGGATGGCCTCGCCCCAAAAATGTTTAGGAACATTCATAGTAAACATAAGAGAGCGAGCCACCTCAACAAGATGCCGGTTCTTCCTTTCCGCGACTCCATTTTGCTGCGGGGTATCTACACAAATAGTTTGAAAGAGAATGCCATGACCATCAAGATATGACTTAAAGGGACCATTTATGTATTCAGTCCCATTGTCACAACGAAGGATCTTGATGTTGGTATCAAATTGTGTGTGCACCATCCTATGAAAGGTCTGAAAGCATGAGAAAACTTCACTTTTTGCTCGAAGTAGATACACCCAAGTGATACGAGAATGACAATCAATAAAAGTAACAAAATAGCGATAACCAGAAATAGAGGTAATGGGGGAAGGACCCCAGACATCAGTGTGAACAACCATAAAAGGAGAAGCACTCCTTTGATGAATAGGTGCATAAAAAGAACGTCTATGCTTCGCAAGTTCACAAGCTTCACAAAAGAACCTACTTCTAGAACATCTTTTAGTTAAAGTAGGAAAAAGTTTTTTTAAGACACCAAAAGAAGGATGGCCTAGTCTACGGTGCCACTGATGCAATAAGGAGAGAGCTGAACCCGTATCCGCCTCAAGAACATGTCCCAATGGTGAGGGTGTAGAAGATGAACCAGGCACAAACTCCAAAAAATACAGGCCATCCTGAGCTCTACCAGTACCAATGATCTTTCTTGTTTCCAGTTCCTGAAATACACAATGAGTGGAAAAAAATGTCACTAAACAATTCAACGATTGTATGAGACTACTAACAGATACAAGATTAGTACTCCCTCCGTCCCAAATTGGATGTCAATTTTTTATATCCGTGCCAATTTCAACTCCTTATATCTTTTAATATGGATGTCAAAACATATGCAATATGGATCTTGTTTGATAGTTCTCGATTAATTCTATTATACAAAACTTTCTAACTCATGAAAAACATTATAAATTGAAAGATATAAGCGATGCAAAATGACACGGATTTCAAAAATTGTCATTCTTTATGGGACGGAGGGAGTAGTAAAATTTGGAACATGGAGAACGGAAGAAAGAGGTAAGGTAGGTGAGTAGCGAATGGAACCTTTCCCTGAAATAGCAAATAGGGATCCATCAACTACTCGAACTTTGTCCTTACCAGAGCAAGTAGAATAGAAATCAAAAAAGGAAGAGCAGCCTGTCATGTGGTCAGTGGCACCAGAGTCGATTATCCAAGGAATGGAAAGAGAAGCTGTGTAAATATTAGCTTGTATACCTGAGTGGACATAGTGGGAGGAAGTAGTGGAAGGAGAAGCAATAGAGGATGGAGGGCCTTGACTACTCATTAGCCGCCTGAGAGCTTGCATCTCGTCGGGAGAAAAAGAATCACAAGCATCAGAGATAGAGTCACCAGCAGACTCGGTGGCATTGGCATAAGAGCGCATAGAACCACCACTACGACCACCTTGGCGTCCCCGTGAGGTCGGTCGACCATGTAACTTCCAACAGTATTCCTTGGTATGATCACTTTTATCACAATAGTCACAATGGAGTGAGGCTCGATCAACCGAACTACCTTTGGCCTTCAACTGACTCTGCCCTGTTTTACCTTCCCTTGGAAAAGGAATAGAGGCCAAGGCAGAGTTATCTGGAGTGGAGGCCATCAAGTGAGGAGCCATAGAATTTCTCCGTGTCTCCTCTTGCTGGATACTGGCATAAGCCTCTCCAAGAAAAGGAAGTGGGGTACGACTCAGCACATGCCCACGGTGCTGATCATAATCCACATCAAGACTTGCCATGAAGTCATAAACACGATCTTTCCCAACCATTTGTTGGAAAGCAGGAGCATCAGTAGCACAAACAGGCCGATAACTTTGATAAAAATCAAGTGCTTGCCAGAGCCCCATTATCTCTGCATATTAGTCAGCAATTGGTCGATTGTGTTGCACTACGGCCTTGAGTTTCTTTCTCAACTCAAAAATTTGGACATCATTCCCTTTCTGAGAATAAGTCTCTACCACGGCATCCCAAACTTGCTTTGGCGTATCAAGATACATAAAGCTATTCTGAATAGTAGGAGACATCGAATTAAACAACCATGTCAAGGCCAAGGCATTATGATTGGTCCATTTTGTGAGATCTGGTCCTTCCGTGGGTTTCACCACATTCTCAGTGAGGTAGTGTAGAAGACCCTTAGTGGTTATAGCCAATGTAAACGCACGCGACCAAAGCAGATAATTGGAACCATCTAACTTGACACGACAGATATCCATCGGAGTGTTGTCAAGAAAAGGGCTATAACCCTTTTCACTGGTTGAGCTAGACTTACCAAGTTCCTCCTTTGAAAATGGGTTTTCCTCTGACATATTAAGAGTAGACCAGAAAAAACACAAAGCCTAATCAACCAAGCAAAACTAGCCTCAATCCAACAGAAATCAAAGTAACTTAGTCTGACCCAGCCATATGAACTAAAATCTACAGCCCTAGTATATGGAAATGCCAAGAAACAAGTCGACACAAAAACTGATAAACACACCTGTACGGGATCGGAATAGCAACAGACGATGGCACAAACAGCTGAATCGTTCCCGGCGAGAACAGGTGGTGTCGGAAAAAGATCAAAACTCAAGATCTGAGTCGATAAAACGGTCGACGAGGACTGCTGTTCAAGAAATGCGAGTGGGTTTTCAAGAAGCACCACTGGATCTTCAGGATGAGGGCTGACCGAGGTCGCTGGGAGCTTGAGAACCGCTGGCGAGGGTTGTCGGTAAGTCCGATCACAAACTACAGCTCCCAGGTAACGTCCCGCTTTGATACCATGAAAGAATTTAGAGAGAGAGAGAATTGAGCGTGAAATTTTTTCTTCTTATTTCATTAACAGAGAAACAAGGGAATATATGCAACTCTACAATACAAATGACTAAAGTAACCCTATGTACAAAGAATCTAACAAATAGCACCCTAGCTGAAACAAGCTGACTAATTGAGACATGTCTCATTACATGTAAACTGATATATTCTAACATAAACTGATATAATCTAACACTAACATACCGAACGATGGCCAACATCTCCACACGAAACAAGGGCATGACGAACGTATAAACGGTGCAAGTACAGGGAGAGGTGGGAGAGGTTGAAACGCTCGGGAGAGCAGCCGGGGATCGACAAACGATCAGCGGGGCAAGGAGATGCCCTCCCATGACCCGTAATGATGTCACAGACGAACTAAAACAACTAAACAATCCCAGGGGTGATGCGTACAAAGCGGGTGTTAGGTTCGACCTTGACCTTTCTTGCCTTTCCGAACTGTGGTTATTTTGGCCCACTACATATACACATCCTCACATTTTTTGATAACTCAATCGTCCAGACCAACTTACGCACATCTCGACTAATCTGGAAGATCAATTCTACCACCCAATTGCATACACATACGTAGATCACATCCATATACGTTTCTGGTACGATTTACCCCAGTTCCACTTTTGAGGGATTTTTTTTGTACTTTGAAATACATATGTCGCGAATTTGTCTGCTGATGGATTCTCTTCGGACTTTTCCAATTTACAAGGATTTTCTCATCAACTCAAGTTGAGGATGAGTTCTTCACGAACGAGGCGGAAGCAGCTTTTCAAGTCTTTAAATGAGTCTTCAGAAACACAATGTTAGCAACATTACAACGAACTCTCGTACCTTTCATGGGAGTATAACTGCAACAAAAGTTTTTGTACAGTAACATTCACACTCACCACCAAAAAAAAAAAAAAAATCGAAACTTTCCTTAGTGCGGAGGTGTACGACAGATTTCTCAGCAAAATGATACATCCATGAAAACGAGACGGAGCTGCAATGAAAATTTGCTCCTCCACCCACTAAAATCAATGAACTTGACATGCCTTGAAATCAGTTCCCTGTAACAATGACACAAAAAATGGAAATCTAGGGCTTATGCTCTACATCAGATGTACACAAAATGACCTCCTAGAACCCTTCAGGTGGAGACAGTATGGAGTTTCGCAAGTTCTGTCTGGCGGCGTCCTAAATGGAATGCTGTGAATATCCACAATAAGCAGACCTGGTACGAAACCAAAAGTGATAGAAAGAGTTTTAAAATTCTTGGTCAGAAGTCAAAACGCACAACCAACTGCTGGCTTTCCCCACCCTCACGACGAAAAAGTTAAAAACCATTCAGAGGAGGCATATAGCAACATAATGGTAACCAAAGCTTTTCATTGTAAACAACAAAATAAAACAACGGTAACGTAAACATACAGGTAAGGCATATAGAGAAACAGTTGTTGTCTTCCCATTCAAAGTGCTGAAAAGGAGCTTGTAGAGTCCTGCTGCTGTAGCATCCCCAAGCCTTTGAACAATTACATCTATGCACACCTGCAGTATTTTGGTTTTGGTAAGCCATGCTTGATGCATATGGCATTTCAGTGTGGTGACAATGCTGTGAAATTAACCGGAATATAAGTGCCGATCACACCATAAAAACATATTTTTCTTCCGTTGGGTCTGATAAGACCATGCTACTTCCAAGAAGCGGGAGGAATCGTAGGATAGACCATTTCAGGCAATACTAACAATCCACAACTTCCGAGTTACTTCCAACAGTATAAGTTTAAATCTAGTCAACAAAAGCAGTTCTTACCTTTGCTTTGTATTTCTCCTCCTGTGTGACAACTGTGAAAAGAAGCTCCCTCCCAGGTCTGGTTACAACATAAGTAACCACCTGCAAAATGAAGAATAACGTTAACTGTAATAACTTTTTGTAACAAATGACCTTTGATTCAGTCCCATTGCCTTAAACACCCTTGGTTTACTTCTACAAACAAATAAAGAGAAAAAGCACCAAAAAGTGACCTAGTGGATCGCAAGTAGGGGTGATCGCCACCACCCCTGAGATTTTAAAAAATCCTTTACCACTTTGATTAACTACTAATTATTATCTAAAGTCTAAGAAGTCTATGTTACTGAATACACAACCTTATTATCTACTCCTAATTTATAAGCAAATATAAGCTTAAAAATCTTGATTACAGTTTGATTTTTCGTAGGAGGTCCTTGGATACATTGTCACATTGGACTCCGTAACAGAATAGAGGATCTGTACATGCTGGAGTTGGAACATGAGACATGTAGTATAACCTAAAGTCAGAAGTTTGAAAGAGTTAAAAAATCTATTCCATCTCATACAAAATGCAAACCAAATAAGCTTTTAGGGTTCCGCCTTTTTACAATCACCATGCCGTAAGTTATTCGTCCATATTCATTGAGAAAGATATTGGTCCGAGTTGTAATGTCCCTTCTATCATAGATGATTTTTTATAACTACGAAGGAGTGACAAGCACAACTTAAGCTAACCCCTTTAGAAGATAGATCGACTTACGGTTCCTACTTTTGTAACCAAGGATACAAGCAAACATGATAATCTATATATGCTTTGATGTTATTTTTCACCTTTTTTTTGCTCGTAGAGACTGATGTTCTGGTTCATACATTTTATTCAAACCTTTTCCTAGTATGTGTTACAGTGTTAGTAAGCAAGCTCTTGTACAAAACAAACCTTCCGTAGGGTCTCAGAAACAGCAACTGCAATCCATGTTGGCCTCACAGCTATAGCAACCAAATTTGCAAAAGCGACAAATGGAGCAGCGCATAAGGCTAAAGTAATTCCAGCAACAGTAAGAATGCGCCCCTGTAATCAAAGAAGCAAATGAAACTTAAGAGACTGCCGAAAAAATGCTAATACCGGATTTTCCCACTAAAGAAAAATGAAGAAACTGTAACACTTGTCCATGAAGAATAGGATGATGCTGGATAAAGCATGGAACCGTTGTCTAGTGAATGGTGATCTAGGGTTTTCAACGAAGATAAAGAGCTAAATTGACTGAAGATCCATCAGTAAGAGTTTTGTACATCGCAACAGAGCAGTAAATGTAGCATTGCACTATCATTGTGGCAATCCTACAATTTATTCTAGTTTTATCTCCAAGTCAGTTGCAAGTAATCAGAGCAAGTTCAATGTCATTAATGATGGATTTCGACAAGAATTTCCAGCTCAGGACTTGCCTCGCTCTTTCCTCGTGTATAGATGAAACAACTATGTGTTGTGCGATAAGCAAAAGACACAACAATAAGATGAAGAACGCAAGGAAAGCAATAAGCCAAGCACACAAGAACACAAGAGATTTGCATGGTTCGATACACAGGCTGTGTATCTACTCCACGGGGTGAAGGGACGAATCAATCCACTATAATCAAACAGGATTACAAGCTCCAATCTCCTCTCTACTGTGTCTCTCTATCTCTCTAGGTTTATCTCACCAAAACAAGCTTCTTTCTCTAAAACCCTAGAGACTGCTGAATGCATATTTATAGAGCAACTCACAGGCCCAACTAACCCAATGGGCCCCTTCATTAAATTGAAGCCAAGGTGGAGATTTGTTGTGTGTGGCTTCAATAGTGTAGGGTTTCAAAACATGCAACTAGCTCAACAATGCACGCCCTAGGAATGAACAAACTAAAACAACAATGACAGAGAAGTGTTCATGCTCTTCTGGTAGCAACTAGATATCATATCCCAGCAAATATTCACACAAAGTGTCATTTTTTCAGGTAGCGCCTAGATATCACCTCAAAGCAGACAATTTGAAATAATTAACCACACTAACTAAAATCAACAGTAAAGTATACCGTTAAACTAAGTTGTCCGGCAAGGATAAAAATAGCAATAAAACTATTTATCTGGGCGAACAACTTTCTCCGACCAACTGGGCTTGCAACAGTCGTAGCAATCACAGTTACTTTCTGCAGTTTAAGGGCAATTAAGTCAGAAGAAAACAGAAAGAACAGTACCAATACAAAATCAGACTTCAAAAAGAGGAGAAACAAAAAATTTACTGGTCTCCAATAGGAATGCCTATGAAGCATTGGTCCTCCTAAGACCCCGTTATGTATTGGGTACAATACTCGCTCTGCAAGGTACTTAAATACGTATACCTGGTACACGAAATGCTTACAGAAAGAAGTGGAAAGATGCCAGTAAAGGGCAACAAGAGATTGGTCAAGTGCATAGAGAGAGGGAGAAGACTGGAGGTGATGGGGATTAAGGTACACATGGTGACAGAGAAGAAGTGCTGGAATGAGTATAATTTTGATTTGATGGAGTGGTATTTAATTGAAGGTAAAATGAAGATATCAAAACTTCATAACTTCGCTCAGCAGATTCCATTTATGATTTTGTAACTTACACTGGGAAAACTAAACCCTGATGGAAGGCAGTGTAAGTTTTCAAACCATTGGGGCAAGGGTACGCATAACTCCCTACTTAACGTTTTTCAGAACCCATCATAGACTATCATTCCGGACCTCTGTAACTGCCGGCAATAGCAAGTCAATAGATTACATTAGAATCCTGAGCATGTTCTTTAAGATCAAACTTAAAAAGGAAACAACAACTGCAAATGAATTTTAAATGGTTACTAACCAAAAAAATTTCCATTTAATGAAATTAAAAAACAAGAAGTGATCTTTCTGTGACCCAGTCAAGTTACTCAATATAAATCGAGAGGCCGCTTCATAAACTTTAACAAACTTCATCTCAAGGGGAATTTATTTTGAAAACAAACCTATTCTTACCTGAAAATAAAAGAACGAAGAGACAATGGCACTCAGCCACAGAAATAATGACACGTATAGCAAATACGTGGAGGACAAAATAAGCCGAATTCCATCTAACATAGCCCAAAGCTGAGGCTTCGCCACAGAAGTTGATAGTTTATGGGAAGATCCTCTAGGAGCAGGTTCAACTTGTTCGTCAGCCTCATTACATTGATCAAGATCAGATTTCCTAAGAGCCATGAGAGAAATGTCAATAAATAAAGGAAGCCAAAAAATATAAATTGGTACGAAATAAATCAACAATTTTGAGCTTCCAGTTTTCCCTAACGAGACAGGCACGGCTACTAAATGGAATCCAAAAGTCAGCATCGGAAGGAAAACATTAGGGAAATAACAAATGAACTTTACAGGATGGGAGACAGTTCCACAGAGAGATGGGACGCATCCTTATTGATCCGTTTTGATGACTGTGCAGCAAGTTCCATCAACAAAGCAGCGACTAGGAGTAAATCTGACAAAATGAATCCAACCCAAAGTTGGGGGTAGTTTTAAAGCAAAACACATATATAAAATTAAATGTACTCATAATAGAAATAAGGAAGCAAAAGAATGTTTATGGACTTCTGAGTTCGAAAAGATGAAAGAAAGCATGCATACATGGTCCCATCCAAGCCATTCCTGTTGCAAACACTGAACCAAAGAGCTGGCCAAGTGTAGCACCAGCACCAACAAACCCAAACAATCTTGAACCTGACTGGATAGAAAACACAGGTAAATTATACACAAAAACTAAAAAAAGTAACTCAAAATAGGCGGTTGCTTACAGACCTCACTGTCCATCACATCAATTACTCTAGCCCAAGTTGAAGAGATAGTAATAAGATTCAGTAAAGCCACCTGAAAAGGCAAGAATTTTCTACAGTAGCTAAACTTCAAAATATAAAACAGTAAATGAAAGCAAAACTAATCACAAGTAGGTCAGCACAAAGGATAAATACCAGCATACCCAGAGGAACAAGCCAATCCTGACGGAGACATAAAACCATCCATTGTCCATCCAATCTATGGAAGACAGTGGACTGGCTTGAGTAACCTCCACCTTTAGCTCTTCTTCTATAGTAGAGGACGTGGAAACCAAACCCTAAAAGTGGTAAAATGATTAGTGAAAAATACCAAGAGAAGCAGAATAAATTGCTAGTGATACATACTAACACATTCTTGTCATGGAATTCTTGCCGTACCTTCAAATTGGGAAGTGAATATCCAGGAGAAGAAGAATACCATAGCACAAAAAATAGAACGAGAGACACACTAAAAAACCTGTGTATCAAGACCAAGGCCTGAAATTCCAAACAAAAAAAAAAGGGTAACTAGATGCCACAAAAAGCAAGACAAACTGCACCGCGACACTTTATGGAGTATCTAATTTTATTCTTAGAATTCTAATATTCATGGGGGCAAAGTGTTCCATTGGAAGGAACTTAAACGGTTCTTGAGCATTCCGATACTGTAATACCCCAAGATAACGGTGGCGGTGAGATAGAAAATCGCATGCATTGCCGGTTCTTGTTACATATTGGTGTATTTCTGATTCACAGACTGCGTCAGGGCCGTTGCGGCTGATTCTTGACGGTTAAGGGTGATTTAGGCACTTTATATATCTTTCAGGTTTTTTTCCAAATTTTTTTTTGAGCTTATCATTCGATACTCCTGATTCCGTTACACGGCGACCTTTGCGTGTTTATTTAAAACCTTGCTACAAAGCTTCTTCTTTTTTTCGCTAAGCCCTTGCTACAAAGCTATCCCTGCACTTTAAATAGCGAAATTCTGTGATCTCAATTCAAAGAGAGAAATTAGCTCTACAATGCTATTATAGGATGAGTGTTGATGACCCTCACCTTCCCTTTGGAAAGATTAGGCAACGAAAAGATGAGTGTGGAGACAGGCGCAGCAACCAGTGTGAGGGCCAAGGATCCAACGAAAAGTTCCGGAAGGTTACCTAAACCCAAAGATATCGCGCCTTCATCGCGTAAAGGAAGCACTACAAAATAAGCACTTAAAATCTGCAAATCAAAAATTGAAGATTACTATTCGTAATTACAACTCGAAAAAACAAATATTATTAAGAATCGGAAAAAATGGAGCGAATTGAGCTTAGAGAGCTTACGAAGAAGAAACAGGAGGAGGAGTAGATCAATGCGGAGGTCTCGTGAGGATGAACGGTTACGAACATCGATAGGATCGATTCCATGCGCGAATTGCTCATCGTTTCCTCTTCTTCTTCTTCTTCTTCTTCTTCTCTCTCTCTCTGAGAAATGAGCCGATCAGAGAGAAGAAGGGACTTGGAGGTCAACGACTTTACCAGACAAGAAGAGCGTTTTTCTTCCCCTTCTTCTTCCTCAGAGAACTCCTTTTGCAATATTTATTTCGTAAGTACCCCTTGTACTTTTCTGGAGTTCTAAGTAAACCTCTAGTTTTCACCGTTATTATAATTTCTAACCAGGTGTTATGGGTGCAATGGGTGGGTACCGAACACCTCTGCCGGGCCCATGTTGAGTTCCACACAAATTATCTGAGACGTTTATTTTGTTTGGAATAACTTTCAAATGTATTCTTTGAGAAGTTAGTTTTATTTGGAATTTGTAGAAAAAGATTCTGGCATGCACGCGTCTTTGTAGCGATCCGTAATATTTCCTGCCCAGTGCTCTCTCAGGTGAAGTGCCAATCTGAGCATCATTCTATAACAACAGAATTGCATTGAAATAAGAAGATAGACGTTAGACAGATGATCTTGTACTCATTCCCAATCCTATGATGTGAAGATCATGGAAAACTGGAATTTAGAAACACATTCAACAACCGCTACAGTATCATTTTTCAGGGCCACTCACATTTCTCAGCAAAGACCAACAATATCCAATACAAAACAAAATGGCACCCTCGAATGACCCAGCGGTCGGTTAGAAATCCGCAACCTAAATTCTCGTTGAAAGGCGTTATAGAGGCACAAAAACTACAGTACACTTAATATACAACTTCTTTTGTTCTTCCATGCCATGTTATGACATGCTTTCACTGGAGCCTCTCCATTCTTAGCCTCTCCAGTTCCTTGACCATTTGCCAGTGTTCCAATGACAGACAAGTTTCACCAAAGCTCACAGACATCAAACGGCCCATCGTCAACCACCTGCAACAAGGTTGAACAGGTTAGAAGTACAGAATGGGGGGGGGGGGTTCGGAGAAATTGGTCTTGCTTTCTGCTACCTGTTTTTCTTTATGAAGACAAGTTTACTTGGTGTAATGGCATTCGAAACTATTTTAGAATTTTACAAAGCAAAATCCAATTTTCTAACTTTCAAAGACTATATGCATGAAAATAAATTTGTTCCCCAGTATTAATAAAAAGTCCCAGAAAAAAGTTCAGAAAAAACGGAGTTTCAATACCACTACCAAATGAAGTGTATTTTGTAAAAGGTATTGTATGATGCAGCATTTAAGAAAAAAGTTCTGAAACCTGCTAAAATCTTGGCTGCCTAAGGTGCGATTTGCTTGCCTAGCTGCAACCATATCATCTTCTACCACCTGCAACACATCATCCCATAATCAATAAGGTATTGTATGGTGCAGCATATAACAAAACTCGTGTGATCAACGGAGCTGGTCAAATCATAACCTTCTGCATTTGTGGCTCAATTGTATGTGGCAATGATCTTAGACTAGCCAAGTACCATCTCCAAGCTTTCAGGGTTTCTGAATCCAACATTTCAGTGGAAACCACAGAAGATGGGCGTAAAGGAAGGACTATATCAGCTGGGAATATATTAGACTTCCCCTCTGAAAGAACTAGCAATTGGACGTCTGTTGTCATCTCCATTTTATAGTACTTAAAATCATACTCCACCTGGCAAACACAAAAGTAGAAAGCATATATTAGTCCCAGCAGGTAGCTCCAAAGTCAATCATGTAGCCATTTCACAAAGAACAAAAACTGGATACTCTCGTAAGGTATTGATCCTGCAGTGGATCAAACCACATAGACGGGAGACTGTTTGCCTGAAATTAACTAGATAATACTACTTCTTATAGAGCTTGTATCACAGGATTTAACTGCATCATGCAGATAGAACATTAGTTCAGTGTCGAATTGGAAATTACTTTTTGCAATTCCATTAGGTTCTTTAGCAATCTAGTGTTCTCAACCCCAACAGAGGTAAGGGTCCCTGCTTGTATGTGGGTCTCATCAATAGTAAGGTGTGAGCCCTCAGCTAGCTGCAGTACTCCCGACATCAATCTGGAGAATTAAGCATATGAAGATGTAAGAAAACGACAAATAATAAATCATTGTAGGCTGATAATGAATCCAAGATAATATACGTCCATATGTTGCGCACACAGAATATATTGCGTACCTGTTTGTTTCATAATCTTTTCTTGGGGCAAGTGTAGAAGTATTAAGATAGTCAACAGAAAGAGGAATAGAATGTGTGATGGGTAGAAGATTCTGGACTGCTAGGTTAAGACTACTGCCAAAAACGGATGTATTTTCCTTGTTAAAGCAAGTAAGATTTAGCGAAAGCTTCCCCACAGCTAGTGTGTCCACCCTTGCATGCACCTGCCATAAAGATACTAGCCATTTATTTCTGTAAAAGAAGGCAAAAAGCAAAGGAAATAAGGCTGCCAAAGGTTTTGATATATACATACATACATATACTTTTTTTTGCAATAAAAAAACAGTAGGATGGAACTAGGAGATGTAAGGATATTTGATTTCGCATAACACGTGACATAAACACTTGGGACACTAACTGTGAAGGAAGCATATACCTTGGACAAAAGATGTAGCAACATAAACTCAGCTGCCAACCCATCATTTCCAAGAACAGCTGTAAGATGACCCAGCAGAGTTTCCCTTATCTCTTTCACTTGATTTGGTTTTGGCTGTAGAAACAAAATTTATGACTTTAATTGAACAATGTGGTGAAATAAGGCAAAAAAGCACACAAAAAAAGAGAGATAAGAATACTTGGTAGATTTACAATCATTTTTTAATGAAGAGAGTGGTTTAACTTCAACTACCTCCACCACAGGGGAAATGGAAAGAAAGTCATGAACTCCGAGCTTCCGATGTTCAAGACAATGGAGGCGTGGTACCTGCAAAGAGAACAGGTAACAAAGTACTTCATACAGCTCATGAAATAAATAAATAAATAAAAGCATTCCAGATCAGCCCAAACGCAATGTTTTAGTATTGAATGGCAAATACATAACCAATTTAGTCCCAGTAGGACATGAAGCTACGACTAAAATTCCCATTATGCAATGATGAAGGTGCATGGGTGAAGATAAATATGCAAAGTATATGTAGAAGGATTCATACCAAAGATTCCAATCTTACAAAAATTAGTAATCTTAAATAAATCATAGGCACATGAACCTGACAAGAGAGAAATTTCATTATCTTCTTGGCTCGTGGTCCCTTACCACAATCCTTAACCAACGTTTATTAGATTTTAGTTTAAATCATTAATGAATAGTTTAGCTAGTCTAGATACTATTTTTGTGAAGTGGTAATAGAGATTGGCCACAAAATTTAGATCTTAATGGTTGAAGTTTGAAGCCAACTTTAAGAGATACAGATTGAAGGCCTATTGGCTAGTTTAGATGAAATGCAACAACAATTCAATACTCTGCTTTAACTTAAAACCATTTCTTTTACAAGTTATGGTTTGACAAACATACAATTCTAAGACCAGGATCATCAGACATAAACAAAAGCAGGTTTAAAGTTGAGTGCTATTCTCCGGCGGGTACATAACCGGAAGCTATAGTCACATTTCTATGAGTTTATGTTGATCACTAAATCGATTAGCATAACCTTTCACGATTACATGAAACAAACCGTGTAATGAACTCGCATATAGATTTCTGGTGGGTTCGACCAAATAGAAATTATGTTTTGAGGTAACAAAGCAAAGAATATATCTGTGAACAGCCAAAACCTTGCTAGGAGGCAAATGAACCGATTCTTCTTCGCAAAATCTATTTTCTAATTCATCAGAATCTCCTTTGTCTGCTGCTGTAGCCTCAGGATCAAAAGTGAGGACTCCAATGAACTCAAAAATATCATTGAGCTTTAAGTCATCTTCGGCAGAGTCATATATCTGCACGGATGAATGGACATAGGAGGAGGAGGCAATGTTAGTAAAGCATGCTCAAGCCAAGCATGCTTCGTATGGATGGTATTCGTGCAACTTAACAAGGAATAGATCACATTCACCTTCACAAGACAAGGAAGTGAACTACTTCCAAAATCAGGCACCATACTCGTGCTAGAACAGGTTCCCTCAGCCGTACACTCATGTGAATGAGAAGACAGGGAAGGATGTCCACCTCGCTGGTAAAGAAAGAAAAACAAATAAAGTTACTGAGGGGCAAATTAGTTTTCAAGTGAACTTAAAACTGTAAGCTACTTGGACTTGTGAAGGAAACAGGGACAGAGAAGGACTCAGAGCAATAAAACTGCAAGTCTGCAACTATAATCATTTTCATGTACACCAATAATTGCAAAACCCGATAGCAGAAGCTCAAAGAATTTAGCTAAATGACCAGATTATCTTCTTAAAACTCATTTATTTGACCCATGCCTGGGTCGCTACTCCCGCTCAAATTTGATTTTCGATGCATGGTTTTTTTGAAAGTATATGGCAAGCTAACTAGGTGACGCCTTTTTCATCTGAGGTTAGTAGCCTAAGGATAACACGAGCTCATCCATTTGGAAAAAAGTTGGAACTTGCAAGGTACAGCCACATGAATTTCTTTGTTCTCATCCAGTCTGAAAAGTGGATTAGAACCTACTGTAATTTTACTAAGCTATGCCAGAGAATAAAAACCAACTCGAGTTATAACCACGAACTCTTACATTTTTCCCCAGAACTGAAATAAAATAAGAATTAAATAGGTCATTCTTGTCAAGCCCAGAAAAGCGAAGGTAGAAACTCAAATACAACAACCAAGGACACTACGAAATCATTTCTGCTTACCATCTTTTTTGCAGGCGGAGAACCCTGAAATGCATGATCCAACACCTGTCATCAGGAAAAAAAATGTCAGATATGTAACTTAAGAATACGTCATTAGACATGCAATCTAAACATGCTAGACTTCAGAGAAAAAAACATCAATAGCAAAAAATGAGGTTTGCACACAAGACACTCAATAAACCTAACTGAATTATTTACCCTCCAAAGATAACAACTTCACATGGATGCCATGTTTTTAAGACAGACTGTACTGAGGCTTCTTTGAAAATCGCCATAAAATAAATAAGGGGCAAAGGAAAGTACCTCCATATCCATGTGGTCAATGGTTTCGTCATCATCCCTTTGGCGCTTCTCCGTTTGTGGGGATGTCGAACTTGCACATCTATTTAGCAGAACTTCTGAAGAAGGTTCAGTCCACGAATTCAACCATGGGACCTGAAAATAAGAGAAGTTAGCGAACCTAATGATCTGATCATGAAGATAATTTAAAGAAACAGTATGAAAATATTTCCTATTCAACGGCAACAGAGAGTTTGGGAAACTTCAAAGTATAATAAACCGACTAACAGGGTAAACCCTGCAGAAATTTACTCATCAAGTCCTGGCATTTGCTGTTGACACTTAAATATTGATACCCATACACTTGGAAAAAAAAATTTTGAGTGCCTGTGCTAGATTCATAGACCGAAAAGGGCAAGCCCAGAAATTTGAAGCATACGAAAACTCACAGGAACACAATACAGCAGGCGGCGTTCCCAGACCCGCTTTTCACTTGACAAATCCATAGGAACCTGAGAAACATCTGTGAATTTGTTGGTTCTCCACCGTTCTCCATCCTTTGAATGACATGAGAAAAAATTTAGAGACTCGAAGTATATGGATGAATAGAAAGGGGTGATTTACTTGGATAAAAAGAGGATGTTCAAAAAAAATACTTGGATAAAAAGAGGTCAAATACCTTATAGGCACCAACATAGAATTCATTACCCAGCATGTCCTGTATCATTCCCCTGAACCGAACTAGAGAGTTGGGCGGAATTGTCCTGGCACTCGCAGCATTAAGTATTGGCACCTACATTATTGCACATTTATTCAGCAAGAACCAACACATCAACTCAGTTCAAAATGAGCAAAAACAGTTAACTCCGTATAAATATTCTAGAGCACTACATAAGTAAGCAATCCGTTAGAAAAATAGTATCAACGAATCAGAAACTACTAATGCTCCAGAATCCAGATGCATCCAAGCTCCCAAGGTAATCACAACAGTATGATTCTCCTAGTTTTGAAAAGGATGAGAATAAGAAAACAATTGTTGATGACCTATCCAAACCTGGTATCACATTCCCAAACTACTAACGAATCTCATACCCCACCTACCCCTGGTAGTCTTACATTCCAGGATTAACCCAAGCAATACTTACACACACACAAATATCGAACTCTACAAAATTTCCTAGTAAAACTCCCGAACAAGATTCTTGAACAAGTTCAAACCTGGGTCGCATATCTCTGCTCCAACTCTCTCGCTCTACATCTTCATCCTCAAGAATTTAGTAGTTCGAAATATTTTTTAAAGGTGCTTTCATGATCTCGCTCCTGCTTTCACTCATGCTCATGCAGTCGTTATGTGATTTGGGTTCAACCAACAGATGGGATCAGTGGCGGAGCCATGCGTGGGCAAGTGGGGCCACTCGATTATCGAGTTCTCATTTTCGCTATACCTTTGAAATTAATTTCACAAATACAACTCCACAAAATTAATAATATTGTCCCAAACTTCTTCAAGCTGCAAAATTTTATGTCTCATTACACTCAAAATCGTAACTATCATTTCAATGTATATGCATCAATTTAGCGAAGTTAAAAGAATCTCTTCTGTAAGTCAAATTCATCTTTTATTGCAAATATTCAAGGTTAACTATGTAAAACAAATATTTCTCCTTTTCTAGTAAAATTTTTGACCCCATTGAATCCCAATCTTGACTCCGCCCCTGGATGGGATACAACGTCAAGGCAATAGATTGGCAGGTACTTGATTCCTAGCCATCATCTTAACAGTTTCACTCAAGATCACAGCCATTCTCTTCAAAAAAGGAAAAAGAAAAAAGAAAAAAAATAAACTCAAGATTACAGCTATCCATACCAATCTCCTAACATTATGTATATCAACATAAAACCCTAGGATTCTACGAAAACAGTATAATTCGTTTCATGCCAATCTAAATCTACAAGCACATGAGGCATTAAGTGGGAGAAAGTAGCTATCGGACCTGAGAGAGGCCGCCGTCGTCGAAAAGGAACTGGCGGAAGAGATCGGCGGCGCCCCAGTCTCTGCCGTCGAGAGTGGCCGCGCCGGAGTGGCTGGAGTCCACCGCCTTCTGGAATGTCAATCGCACGGCTCCGAGTGGGTTAGCCAGTAAATCGTACGGCATACCTACCATCGTTCTCTCGACTCGATTTCGCCGGCACTGAGCCTCACTTCGCTGCGGGAAGAGGAGGGATGGATATGCAGTTGGGTTTTTTTCTCGCGGAAATGGGCGAGCAGGGTTATATTAGGGTTTAGGTGTCCTTTCCCGCCAAGAGGGAGGGTGCTTTTCCCGCCAGATTAGGGCGGTGATACTCTAGATCCGGTTACACGATGACGACTATATCTTATGCTTTGTTTGGAGTTTGGAAATGTGAAGGGAAAGGGAAACTACAGAGAAAATTAGTTTTTTTCGTCTTATTTTGTTCTTGTAATTTCCCGTGCCTCCGATGAGTGAAATTTTGGATTCAAGTCGGTCGCTACATGTAACCATGATTTTTTGATGCGAGTGAATTCGAGAAAAGAGGCGTGAAATAATTAGCTTCTAATTAGAAGGTATCTCTCTCCCCCGTCTCTTTTCTTAGATATTTTTTGATGTACGAATGTATCTAATACAGTAAAAGTTGTATTAGTCATGTAGTTGTCCGAAGTCATGAAATTATTGCTTTTTGTGCAAGCAATTTTTATAAAAAGTCTCATCGTGTTCCATAAACATTTCGTTCTCGAAAATCAATCTCATAAATCAGGCTCATCAGTAGTTTAAGCAATGAGATGATTTGAAGAAATAGAATGTTGACAACATAACTCATCTCAGGTCAATTTAGCAATTGATGATTCAAATTTGTCTATGCTCATATTCGATTCGAGCCATCCGTGCCGAGATGAACGGCCGGATCGTCCGCTTGGCAGGGAGCTGCCGAGCAGCATCCTAGGTCCAGATTGAGTCAAAGGTGGCTATGCCCTCCCAAAACTAAAGTATTCATTGATCTCAAAACACCAATTCCATTGTCATGGTGCTCCACCCATAAGAATGTTCATCATAGAATGGGTTGAAATGGCTCAACTTATCTCTTTCTGATAAGAATCTCATTCGCAGCCACTTGAGTTATAGCAGTGGGTTGAAGTAACTTGATTTAACTCGCGTAAGCAAACCATTTGGTATTGAGACTGCGACGTACAAAATGATTACTATCATCAATTCCAAACTACCACAGGTCCACAACTTTGTGTATCGAATTTGAAACAGAAAATCTGTGATCTCTTTGCAGAAATCTGGAGTCATACAGCTGCAATGTTCTTCAGTGGAGCGAGCTCTCCTCTTTCATCTGGAGAAGAGTCTGGTAAAGAAGTTGCCGGAATCAGGCTTATCCAAACAAGCCACATGAGCATACCTGCCCATCTTGTCCACTTGCCTTGGTTCACCCCTAGTATCTTTCTTGCAAATTTTGCATGTCTTGTCCACCCAACCTTCTTCAACATATTGTCCATCCACTGATTAGACGAGAAAGAAGGAAACCGATTGATGATTAGGCGGTAGCAAAAGGTTGTCAATGGAGCACTTTAATTTGTGAATCGTCAACAAACAACAATAATGAGTAAGAACTTGCGTAATCCTCAATCGATAGAGTATTAAAAAGATGTTTTCAACTCGTGAACTGTAATCGTGTTTTAGAAAGAAAAAAAAAACATGCTACAATAACAGCTCTCGTAGACCATTTCACAATTCTCAAAAAGAGAAAACGAGTTTTCGATCACGGATTTGTAGAGCGATAAAACCAAGTGATAAGTTTGGCATAATTAGTTTCATTTGTTCCATAAATTTCTCCAGAAATGAAATGATCCAAACACAATCCTTAATGGAGGTACTGCAAGATTCAACTTCCTACTACTAAATTCCTAGTAATTCATGGAAAGAAGCAAAAGGTAATGGAAATTCCTAGGACAAATGACCAGCAAAGTGAGTCGCAGCAACCTCTTGTTAGATTTCAACAAGGAAAAACTCAAATTCTCAACTTCAGTAGCTGGAAAATCTCTACTAGAACTTTTCTGGTCCACTAACCACTCCTCTTATCCATTCTACCCCATGAAAATGAATGGGAAACTGGGTAACGAAATGTAACGTAACGTTCGGATCCTCTCCGGTCCAAGTTTTGGACAAGACGGGATAATTCAAATCTGGACCATACATTGGTATAATTAATGGTTTGGATTTGTCGCTAACCGGTAAGAGTCGCTGAGCAAATCCGAACCATTCCAGATTTGCACCGTCTCATCCAGTTAAAATTATGGACCGGAGAGAGGATCCGATTCTTATAATAAATCTGCTCAGGTGAATATGAATTTACCTTCAATATAAGATTTAAAGAAATCCTTGTATGTCCCACCAATCTTCCTCCTAAGAGCTCCATACTGCAAATTGAGAGTACCCAGTTTAGAAAATTGAGTCAAATATGCAGACAGGAGAATACTGGCGCACATGTTTACAAATATTTCCATGTGTGATGGGTATTTTTTAGCTTGTTCCATATATAATATACCTGTTCCTTGCTCATTTTCTCTCCAGACTTGGTGGCTTCTCTAGCCTCCTCAAGGAGTTGGGCATCCGCTTCAGACCTTACTTGGGAAAAATCAAGGGCATCTGTCACCATCCCGAACAAGGATTGCTTATCCTTCTTGGGTTCTTCTTCTTCATTCTCTAATTTGGCTGAAACCCTTCTGAATTTGGGTCTTCTTTGAATTGCACCATGTTTGGTCAGGTTCTGGTTTACTCCTAATTGGGTTATTCCAGAATTAGGAAAGAACCCATTTTGTGAGGGTGACAAAGGGAGAGCCCTAAGCCCCATTCTTGTTTTCTCGATTATGTGTTGTGTATTAAACTCTAACAAGATTCTCAGGATCTACTGCACCTTTTAAAATAGAGAGAGAGAGAGAGGAATAGATTGCATGATTTTGCCACTCAGAAAAGCTGGTGGTTTTTAGGAGAAGACGTGGCCATTTGCTTGACTATTGAAACCGAGAGGAGCATTTGGCCATACGCTGTTTTTAAGCCTTGGGAGCGATTTTGATATCCAGTTTTGTGTGGGTAGAGTTGAACTAACCATTGTGTGGGGGAAAATGGCGTTCTGATATAGAGTAGTCTTTAATTTAATTTTTTGCACGAGGGGAAGGAGTGATTATTCGGTTCTCCTAGAGCCTCGATGTGGTGTTCCTAAGGCCTTTATCACCGTACATTGGTGCGGAAACCATTTCGTGATGAAGTACATACAAATGTGTAATAGAGAAGATTATCCGATAATAAAAGAAAAAAAGAAAAGAAAGAGAAGGCTACCGGAATACCCACATCCACATAAGCCAGTACAGTAATAATTTTCCAGGGGAGGGCAGCATATTGACCCTTCCAGCACCGAGATACCTTACGCTTTTGAACTTGTGGGAAGTGAGGGAAAGGAAAGAAAAATAACAAGGAAAATTTGTGAGCTTTTCTTTCTTTTCTTTTCTTTTTTTTTCCCTTTCGCTAGGTTCCAAACAAACTGGTAAGAGTTTTTTCCCCTTTTTTCTTTCGTTTGATTAGTGTCCGTACCCAAAATTTCCCTGTATCTCTGTTCCGTTGTACTTTTTGCCGTTGAATCATACATATTGGAGCAGAAGCTTAAATGGAGTAAAAAGATTGTCACTTGATCCAAACTGATGGAAATGCAACAAAGCAGGGGTAGATCAACTTTTCGCTACACAGAATTTGAGCTCTTTTCTTCCCTAAAACAGAGGTTCACCAGCTTCCTTTTTATGTTTTCCTATATTCTTCATGCTGCTAATATTCTTGTCGCCCTGATACAATTTAAATTCTAGGCCCTGAAGAAAAGCAGTTTGCTCTTGGAGTAAAAAGGACACCAAAGATCATATTTCACCGGACTTCCGCAACACTCAATCTCAAGTTTAACGCTTTTCTAAAAGAGTTCTTTTAAAATCCGGACCATCCAAAACACTTTTGGACAGTGAGATTGAGCGTTGCTGAATGCTAGTGGCACTAAGGGACAACAGCCCCCCAAGTTCCTATTTCACTGGCTGAAACAATATAAGCTGATTGTTGTTTCTTTTGGAGGGTGACCTGATTTCACGCCCAACGCTTAGCTTACTCATGGTTTCCAAACTGTATTGCTATTTAGAAAGTAAAGAACAAAAAATACTCAAAATTTTGCCTAGGGCAACGACAATGCCACGACTCAACTCTTTGGATCCAAACTCAGAGATTGTACCAAATCAAAGACAAATATTTATGAAAGAGAAAATTATCGAGGAGCCAATTAATACGGTCGTGATACTTATAGCCGCACTTGGGTAACATGGTATAACAAACGTACTACATCACCTGCTATATTTCTGGTTCTGAGACACCAGGTGGGAGCCACAAGAACAAGAGCAGGATTTCTACGCAATAGTCGATATTATGTTAGTTCGGTATATTTATGTTTCGACTCTACGAATCAGCTAAAGATACGAACTGCCACAAAACTACCAGATCTATAAAAACAAGAACTATACATACCACAAATGGCATGTGGGAATCTAATTGAGATTGGAGATTCTTCCTCAATATAAAATGAAAACAGAACTCCAAGTAACATTTTGCAAACTATACAATATAAACCATTCCAACCTCAAGAAGAGACACTGGAGGCACCTTGAGTGACACATCTGCCCCCCGGCAATTCCTCCGTAGGAAATTGTACCCGTAATTGATTGCCAGTCTCTTCAGAATCGACGATCCTTGTTTTGCCTTAACATGCGAGTGCCCAAGTATAAATGCAGTCCCAGCTTGGTGAGCCTCAAACAACTCTTGCAACTCCTCTTGCAACAGTGCATCAGCTGCAAATGTTGCACCAAACTCGGACTCAGAATCAGACTTGGACTCATCAATCACAAACCTCACTCTTTTATCCACGACACCAACATTCTCCATCTCAATAACATCGGACACACTATTCACAGTTGGAAAACTAACGGACACGCTTTCAGGTTGCACACTTTCCTCTAGATCAAAATCTGACGCCAGCATCCCAATGACCGCCAATCTACCCTCGCTGGATCGGGACCCTCCATCCTCGTTAACAGAATCGAAATTCACAGGACTCTGAGACCAGTTGTAACGGATAAAATTCGCCAGCTTGTCAACAAGTTCAGATTCAAAGGAATCAACATCCTGATGAACGTCGCGGTATCCGTAACGGACGATACACCTGTATGACCGGTGAGCCGGGGGCCCTACGCGGCCCACAAGGTACCGTTCAGCCGGAGGAACATAAGGGACTGGAACTGATTTTATACATACGAATACAAGGGTACGGTGGAAGGCAGGTAGATTGGTGACGAAGCGGGAGAAATTGGCAGGAATTCCAGAGGTGAGATTGGTGAACACAATGCCAATACCGGGTACCCGTGAAATGCCTAAGCTGGGACCCAGGGCTAATAGCCATTCTAATGAGACCTTGTTGTGGAGGTCATATTCGTATTTTTTGATGGTGGCATAGTGCCAAACAAACATGATGGTGACAAGAAAGAGTGCTAGGAGGATGGGGAGCCAAGCACCCTCGCGGAATTTAATGAGCGAAGCTGAGAAGTAGAGTAATTCGATTGAGCCGAAGAAGAGGAGGAAGGAAAGAGCTAATATAGGCGGTTTGTGCCAACATAGGATGATGACCAACGATGTGAGGCATGTTGTTACGAGCATCACTGCCATAACTGCTAGTCCTGAAATAAATAACATCTCTATTAGCTGAAGCATAAAAGTCCCTGAAGTTGTAACAAGCTAAAGAGAGCAATATAGATTTCCAATAGAATGCAAGTTGGCCGGTCTTCATTACATGGTAAATTACCAAGTCCTTCATTCCAATGGACCAAATACTCTGTAGAATGTCAGGGACTCAGGAAACAATTGTAAGGTTAGATTTTGTAGCCAATTCGCCAATTCTGAAGATCTAAGAATGAACAGATCATTGTTTTAGCAGGCTTACCGTATAAGTCAACAATTCCATTTGGAGGAAAATGAAGGCCTATTGGTAGTCTTTCTTCCTTTCTTTTCCTTAATTTTCATTGTGTATGAGTGTGTCACATGCGACCCGGTGAGTGCATGCATCTGGCATGTGTTTTGCTGATTTATTGAAGGCTAGAAGGCTTGAAGTTTAAAAAGAGTGCAAAGTGATCCAGCTGAGAACAGATTTAAAGCATAAACTACCTGATGCATTTCCCATGTGTTTAATATCTCTGAATCCAATGGTCACAGCAATGCAGAGGATCATCAGCAACCAGTTGATTTCAGGGATGTAGATTTGACCGTGAATCTTATTAGAGGTGTGAACAACTTTGACTCTTGGAAAACAACCAAGTGATTGACTCTGGTTGATGATGGAAAATGTTCCACTTATGATCGCTTGGCTTCCCACAACAGAAGCAAGGATTGCTATTATTAGCACTGGCCACCTCACAATCTCTGCAAGCAAAAGAGTATGCAACTCTTAAATAACTTCAACAGAAGGCAACTATTACACAGGTCTCGTACAATCAATTGTCATTTTCAACCATGATATTGCAAGTTATTTCTAGCCGAAAAGACTTGGATATGACCAAGGTGATCTCTTCAATCCATTTGAGGTGAGCAGAGCTTGCTAAGAGTGCAATTTTGTTCACCCTCCTTAAAAGAGGGTTAACATTACCCTCTCTCTCATTGGTTGAAATGGTGTGGACCCCACCACAAAGTGATGTCATGCTTACCATCCAATACACTTTTTGGTAAGCATGACATCACTTTGTGGTGGGGTATACATCATTTCAACCAATAAGAAGGAGGGTAATGTTCACCCTCTCAAGTGGAGGGTGAACAAACTCAACTCCACAAGTTTACAACGTTTAGGTTGCCTAGCCGCTTTTTCGTTGGAGTACTCTAACCCAAATATTTGTTTAAATAATCCATCCAATGAAACATAACGTAGTTGATAACGTGGCTAATGATGCGGGCATTTGGCATTCCTCCTTTGACTGGCTCTTGGCCGGTTAAAAGGGCAATTTTCACCGAGTGGCCTTTTGCCAAGTCAAATAGAGAGCGCGATGGAGTTGTGAAAACAGCTCATGGCTCCCTATTTTCCTAGTAGGCCTTTTTGAAAACTCAGGTTGGAGCACTAACTATTAGGAAAGAAACCAAATTATAGACAATGCCGAAAGGGATACCTGGGACAGAGACATAAAAACTGATCTGGGAACTGGCGTCGTGATGCATTGACAAGTAGGCAGCTTGACCCATATATGCCAAAATAAGTGCTGGATAAACCAAAAAAGTGAAAGCAATCTGCAATTGAATATAGACTATTACAGTAAGAGCTACTAATATGGAGTTGTAGAAAAGATTGGGCCAGCGCATGATTTCAATCAGATAACCCAAACATTCTGGCTAGAAGTACCTGAATTGCATCATATGAGAAGTGGCCAAGATCAGCAAACATTACCTCCGAACCTGCAATTACAGTCATAAAATGTGTTGGCTCATTTTTTGTCGAGCTACTTTGTTTCACCAAAAGCGTGGGTTTATCATACAAAAGACACTGAAACACAAACAATGATCGCTACTGCTAAATGTAGGAAAAACTAATAGATATAATTATATGTTCTTGTTTGTCCATCCAAATGAGTCCCCTATTACGACCAGTCTGTCTGACAATGAGACAGACCACCTCAAACATTCATAGTACCTGAATACTAACAACATGGAAAGCATGAGAGTTTGCCTGGTACATTTGTTTCCCAATCTTACCTGTTATGCACAATAAAATTCCACCCAATGACATCCATCCACTTTTTCTCGTCTTCTTCAAGAACTTGAACATGTAGTAGGGCGAAAGGGCTTTATAAACTTGTTGGTTCCAACAAAATATGTTGTACAAGCCAAGGGAACTGATGCATAGTAGCCAAGTCAACACCACTGGTGCGAAAAGGAAGCCAATCCGGTGGGTGCCATAATGTTGCAACGCAAATAGACATACTAAAATGAAGCAGGTAATTGGAATCACTGCATCTGCAAATCGAGGGGTGGATATAGATGTAAGGAGCATAATGGGTGAAGTGAAGCCAAATACAGGCCAGAATACATGGCAAGTTTGTTAGAAGCAAATGTATGCACTTTAGGATCATTGAAGCTTTCTCTTAGAAAAATGAAAAAGAAACTCAAAACAAGAACTTACTCAGAGAAGGTAAATCTCATGTGTTGCTTGAAGAGAAAAATACCTTGTTAGGTCAATCATACAGGAAATTCAGTCAATGTGTTCCTACTGTTGTATAGGGGACTTTACTATGGAGTGACATATGTTTCTTACAAAAACGTTAAGGAAAGGACATGCGAATAGGCGGCAAGACTCTACTCTACTCAAAAATAACATCGGAGATGAATTCAGCCAACTAGAGCAAATCAACCAAATAAGTTACTTATTTCACACGAACTGGGGATTTAGGACTACCGCAGGAAATTAAGTTGAATGGATTTATTTTCCCTGGATAGAATCCTTGTTCAAGATTAAACTTAGGTGCATGAATTTAGTCATTATTAGAGAGATAGTTAATAATAGAATGATTTATTTCTACTCGAGGGAACTGCACTAAGGTACTCTAATTTCCTCCCAACAATTTCTATTATCAAGAACCTTCAACCTCAGCGGTACTGCATAATTTCATGACTAGTATATGTGGGTGGACCTCTGGTGGAAGTTATTAATCATCTATTGCCAATCCTACAGGACAGATTCATTTTGCTCCCATGCCACTTGTAACAAGTCAGAAGACATATTAGTTGAGGACGCAGAATAAATAGTGCTTCCACATGAAAGAAGTGAAAGGGATAAGGCCAGAGAGGACTGGACAGGCCACAACATGGTCTACTTGAATGGTCCCCCTGCACTCCGGGCCAAATAGCCTTTCTGCACTAAACGGGTCAAAATAAGCAAGTGGATCCTGTTCTCCTTATCTCACATCCAAGTATCTTTGTTCTCCTTATCTCACATCCAAGTATCTAACTGTTCAAAAGCATGCCACACTTTCACTCCTCCAAATTAGATGCATGTGACTTTCCTAAAATTGAAAGACATCAGTTTCATCAGAAATTCATTTATAAATGACCAGTTACAAAAGCAAAATCTTTGTAAGAACTAGGAAACAAATTTTCAATCTCCAACGCTAGCCCAGTTTCAGGAGGGTGCCAAATAAAATCTTAACATAAAACCAAGAAATCCAAAGTAGATATGAAAGATAAGAAACAGATGTTGGAATACTAGTATACTAGTATAATGTGTTTTGTCCCACATTGCTTAATTACATTATGTAACGTACTATCTCTTTATATAAATAAACGATTATGTGTGAGGGTTTATTTAACACCCTACACACTTTTCCTCTCTAAACAACATGGTATCAAAGCGGGTTCTCAACCCCAATCTTAAACCGCCTGTGAAACCCTAGCCACCCACCACCTTCGGAAACCCTAACCCCGACAGCCCATCTCCTTCTTAGCCCCAACAGCCACTGCCCAGCCCCGTCGGCCCTCCCCCAGCCCCGTCGGCCCTCGCCCAACCCCCGTGTAGGCCCGACAGCCACAGCCCAGCCCCGTCGGCCCTCGCCCAGCCCCCGTCGGCCCTCGTCCAGGCCCGACAGCCACCGTCGGCCCTCGCCCAGGCCCGACGACCACCGTCGGCCCTCACCAGCCCCCGTCGGCCCTCGCCCATCCCCGACAGCCACCGTCGGCGCCTCTTCTGATTGCTGCTCTCTGTCTCATGATGCTTCTGCCACTTGCTTCTGACACACTGGTATGAGTTTGCCATTGGTATTCTGCTATCTTCTTGTTTGTGGGATTATTTGGCCGGCCTGCTTTATGTCTAACTGTTTCGGACTCCTGGTTTCTTCTTTGTCTTGTTATTTTACTACTCTTGTTCGCTGGTGATCGTGGTTTGTTGATGTTTGTGGCTGCCTCTGTGTTATTGGTCTAGTTTCTTGTTGGTATATTTGCAATGGGCTCTGGCACCGAATCTGTTTCTAGTTCTCTATCTACAGGTAGTACTATGACTTCTGCTGTTAGTCGTTCTTCTTAGTCTCGTGAGAGGTTGTCTATTACCTCCACCTTGTTGAATGGTGGAAATTATGCTGTTTGGGTTAAGGCTGTTGAGATCTATTATGTTGGGGAGTCCGAATACCACTACCTTACTGATGACCCTCCCACGGCAACTGTCGCATCTTATACTGCTAGGGTTCCTGCGGATGCTAAAATTCGTGTTGAGCTTTGGAACAGTATGGAGGAAAATATTAAGAATACTCTGGTTTTCTTGTCTACTGCGAAGAAAGTATGGATGAAAGTTAATGAGATGTTTTCTGGGGCTGATAATCTTCGCTGGACTTATGCTCTTTATCAACAATTCTTTTCTCTTGAGCTTGGTAGCTTATCTTTTGAGGAGTATTATGCCAAGTTCTGCGGTGTTTGTGAGGAGCTCAACACTTGTGAGCCCATTTCTTCAGATATTCAGGTTATGGAGCGTCAGCGTGAGCGCTTGCAGATGGCTCGTTTTCTGTTTGGGTTACCTTCGCCAGCCTATAATTCTATCCGGTCTAATCTTTTGGGTGGTAGAGATTTACCTTCTCTCAGTGAGGTGTTCAGTCGAGTCCACCAAGCCTCTGTTTCTGACCCCAGTGCTGTTGATTTGACTCCCGCTGCCCGCTCGGCTTTGGTTACCACGGTTCCTCGTGGTGGTCCTTCTTCTCGTGATTTTGACCGTGGTAGTCAAGAGTCAGGGGGAGGCAGTCGTGGTCCCCCTGGTCGTGGCTTTGGTCGTGATTCTGGTAGCCGTGGTCCGGTACAGTCTGTTGGTCGCCATGATTCTGGTAATAGTAGTCGTCCCCGTGGACGTGGCCCTCGTTACTGCACCCATTGTCATGGTACTAATCATACGGTTGAGTATTGTTCGATTCTTCATGGTCGTCCATCTGCGGATCAGGTTACCGTTTCTGAGGATGATGGCTTCATGTTGCCTAGTTCTGTGCCTAGCCCCATCCCACGTGTTGTTACTATTCCCGAGGATGAGTATCATCGCTTGCTTTCCCAGTAAGCTTCTCATACATCCTCCTCTTCTACTGCTACGTTCGCTCAGAAAGGCTCCATCTTTGCTGGCCTGGCCTCTAATAATCCATGGGTTATTGATTCTGGTGCTACCGATCATATGACAGGCCACTCCATCCACCTCTCTGGTTCTCGTCCTCTTGTCAAGCCCTCTTGTGTCGCCTTAGCCGACGGTTCCTCTTCTGACATTGCTGGTTTGGGTTCTGTTATTTTACATTCTTCTCTTACCTTAGACTCTGTTTTACATGTTCCTCGTTTTCCTCATAGTCTTATGTCTGTTAGTAAACTTACCCAATCCTTAAATTGTTCGGTTACATTCTTTCCTGGTTATTGTGTTTTTCAGGATCTTCGGACGGGGAAGAAGATTGGTGGCGGTGTTGAGCGTGGTGGTCTATACTATTTTGACACTGGCAAACCTCCTGCCTCCGTTGCTCTTCAGACTTCCGTTTCTCCATATGAGCATCACTGCCGTCTTGGTCATCCCTCTCTTCAGACTCTTAAACAGTTAGTCCCGTCGTGTCGTAGTCTTCAGTCTTTGCCATGTGAGGTCTGTGAGTTCAGTAAACATCGTCGTATTTCTTTTCCTCCTAGAGTAGAGAGTCGAGTGTCTCGTCCTTTTCATTTAGTTCACTCAGATATTTGGGGTCCTGTGCGTGTCTCTACACGTGGTGGTTTTCAGTATTTTGTTATTTTTGTGGATGACTATTCTAGGCTTACTTATGTTTATCTCATGAAAAATCGGTCAGACTTGTACTCCATTTTCAAATCTTTTTATATGGAAGTAAAAACTCAGTTTGATGTTTCTCTTCGTATCTTTCGTTCTGATAATACTGGTGAATATTTCTATAATGTTTTGTCTGCCTTTTTTGATGAGCATGGTATTCTACATCAATCTTCGTGCTCTCGCAGTCCCCAACAGAATGGGGTTGCCAAACGCAAAATACGTCATTTGACAGAGGTTGCCCGAGCCCTTTTAATCCGGATGGCGGTTCTCAAATTCTTTTGGGGCGATGCCGTTCTTACTGCCTGATATCTTGTCAATCATATGCCCTCTCGTGTTCTTAGGGGCCAGATTCCTTATAGTATTTTGCACCCTGGTTGTTCTTTATATTCCTTACCTCTTAAAATTTATGGGTGCACGTGTTATGTTCATGCCCTTGATCCTGGTCACGATAAACTTGATCCACATTCTATCAAGTGTGTATTCCTGGGGTACTCTCGGACTCAAAAATGTTATAAGTGTTATTCTCCCACTTTGCATCGCGAGTTTGTCTGTGCTGATGTTACGTTTCATGAGTCGTTACCCTATTTTTCTACTTCATCCCATGGGAATCAGTCTGAGTATATGCATATTTTGGTTCCTTCCGGGCAACCTCAAAAGCAGCACCCCCCGATGCAGGTATATGTTCGCCGTGCCAAAGCTGCACGACCACCACCTCCGCCTGCCACTGAGCCTCCTCCTCCGTTGCGAGATCTGAGTCCTCCTCCTCCTTTGGCCCCTACTGATCCACCTTCTCCTCCCATTGCACTTCGTAAAGGTATTCGCACTTGTATTATTTCTCATCCTATTGCTAAATTTGTATCTTATGATCATCTATCCCCCACCCTTCGTGCTTTTACTGTCTCTGTCTCCTCTGTCTTTGTTCCTAAAACTGTTCAGGAGGCCTTGTCTATTTATGAGTGGTGGACAGCTATGGAGGAGGAGATCTCTGAGCTCCATGATAATGGGACTTGGGAGTTGGTTTCTCTACCCTTTGAAAAGTCAACTGTGGGGTGCCGCTGGGTATGCACTGTGAAATATCATCCTGATCGGTCTGTTAAGCGTTACAAAACTCGCCTTGTTGCTAAGGGCTACACCCAGACATATGGTGTTGACTATGCTGAAACTTTTTCCCCGGTTGCCAAGCTTGGTTCTGTCCGTCTCCTTATCTCTCTCGCCGCCAATCTTGGTTGGCCCTTATTCCAATTGGATGTCAAGAATGCTTTCTTACATGGTGATCTTCTTGAAGAGGTTTATATGGAGCAACCACCTAGGTTTGTTGCTCAGGGGGAGCGTTCTCAGGTATGTCGTCTTTGTAAAGCTCTTTATGGGCTTAAACAGTCTCCCAGGGCCTGGTTTGGCAAGTTCAGTGATGCAGTTTTGAAATTTGGTATGAGTCGATGTCAGTCTGATCATTCTATTTTCTCTCTCACATCTACTCGAGGCAAAGTGTTATTGATTGTGTATGTCAATGATATTATTATTACGGGTGACGACCCGAAAGGTATTGATGCGTTGAAGGTCTTTTTGCAGAGTCAATTTCATACTAAAGACTTTGTTAGATTGCGGTATTTTTTAGGTATCGAGGTGGCACGATCTAAAGAAGGTATTAATTTATCGCAGAGGAAATATGTGCTGGATATCTTAAATGAGATTGGTTTGTTGGGGGCGAAACCTGTTGATACCCCTATGGATCCCAATGTCAAACTATGCATTGATCAGGGGGAGGCGCTATCTAGTCCCGATCAATATTGCCGTTTGGTGGGTAAACTGAATTATATCACTATTACAAGTCCTGATATTTCATTTGCAGTGAGTATTGTGAGTCAGTTTATGTCTGCTCCTCGTTTGCCACATTGGGAGGCCGTTCTTAGAATTGTCAAGTATCTCAAGTCTCATCCTGGACGTTGTCTATTTTATAGGGCTAATGGTCATTTACGTATTGAGGCCTTCACTGATTCTGATTGGGCAGGAGGTCCATCTGACAGGAGATCAACCACTGGATATTGTGTTGTTCTTGGTGGCAATCTTGTTAATTGGAAGAGTAAGAAACAGACCGTGGTTGCACGGTCTAGTACAGAAGCAGAGTATAGAGCCATGGCTCACACCACATGTGAGATTGTGTGGGTGCGATCTTTTCTTGAGGAGATCGGATTCAATATGCAATTGCCTATGAATTTGTATTGTGATAACCAAGCAGCAATTCACATTGCATCCAACCCCGTATTTCATGAGCAAACTAAGCATATCGAAGTTGATTGTCATCTGGTACGAGAAAAGTTGACTGATGGTGTTATAGCAACTCCCTTCGTGTCTACAAGTGCTCAGTTGGTTGCCAAGTCATTATTTAAGCCCCGGTTGGAGATGTTATGTGACAAGCTGGGTTTGTGTGATATCCATTTCCCAGCTTGAGGGGGAGTGTTGGAATACTAGTATACTAGTCTAATGTGTTTTGTCCCACATTGCTTAGTTACATTATGTAACGTACTATCTATCTAATAAAACAGAAGGGTTGTCCTATGTGGCACCCTTTGTCCTATGTGCCATCCACCAAGCATATGCACACACGTTCACTATTCACACATCAAAAATGTGATTAAAAAATTAAGTGCACCATTTTTCAATCCAATTGAACTGGTGCGTAGTGCCGTAGGCACGGCAAGCACTAGTCTATTTATATAAATAAACGATTATGTGTGAGCGTTTATTTAACACCCTACACATTTTTCCTCTCTAAACAACAACAAAGACCATTATTAACTGAAAATAGCTAAGAAAATAATTATTTCTCAAATCTTGAATCCTTTACATATTTCTATGAGGCAGTTCATGGACTTTGATTGTCATTTTAACTAACTAACAGGCATTAGCATTTGATTGTCATTAGCTACCAATGGACAGGAAGATTAGGGAAAACATTAAGTTATCAACAAATGCTTTTGGTGGATGCTAGATATCTTACATTGGTGATGCTCCTTAGACATGGACAACTCAAGGCCAGAAACCGCAGAGAAAACTGCAAAAGGAGTGGGAAGTCAGAAAACTAGGGGAAGACCTGGAAGCAAATTAGAAATTCAATAAGAGAGAAGAAAAGCACCTGAAATTGCTGGAGTGAGCACTCCATCTCCAATTACCATACAAGTGCCAACAAGAACCAAGATCAGCAAAGCAGTATGCAATGATTTGTGTTCCTCAAGAAACAATTTAGCCCTAGAGCTGCTCTTTTTCTCCGGCCGGTGCTCCATTTTATATGTAGACAATGCTTCGTCGGCAACTTGTCGGTTAGGCAGAAGGCTTACTTTAGCATGCCTGCATATTAGCGAATAAAGGGCAAAAGTACCACCTGCAACAATAGCACCAAAAAAGAAAACTCAGTTTCATTTTACACAAATTGTTTGGATATTCGAAAGATTCAGTAATACTTGTAGTACTCACCCTCGCCATTGTCATCAGCTCGAAGGACGATAAACACGTACTTGAACAAAGGGACTAGAGTTAGAGTCCAGAAAACAAACGAGAGAGTGCCAAAAATCTCTTCATTAGTTTCTGAGTGATGAATGTCTTCTGCAAATGTGCTATAGAATACGTAAAGAGGGGAAATACTTAGGTCCCCATATACTACTCCAAGACTTTGATAAGCTAAGAGCAAAATATTCTTCCAAGATTCCTTCTGAAATGCAATTCAACAAGCAGTTTATCAGAGCTGCTTCGGCCAAGAAAGCATAGCAGAATTCCCAAGATGTGAATGTTCACTGTGCAATATTGAGAACTAAAATCTGGTGTGGAATCATAATCATGCCAAATCGCAAGAAACTCATAGATGGGTACATTTGGTAGGCTCATAACTATTTGAAAATCCAAATTTCTTAGCTTGTGGACGAACCTTGGAAGCGCTCCAACACTTTGAGTAGTTAGGATCCATGCTTCTTAGGCTCCAATCTGCACACTGTTAGCTGGTTGGTGGAGAAAAGCTAGATGCAGATCCTCACTGCATTAATGGAAGACGTTGATTTAGATACTGAGATACCAAAATTATAAACAGACATGGAGGAATATATCTTGAAAAAAACACATAAAGAGAGCGACCCATATCTACTTTACAACATCATTTAAAAGGAGATAAAAGCAACACAGTTTCACACGCATGTCAACAAAACCCACATGACATCCATACCTTCTTCATTGTCATTAACCTTTTAGCAGTCTGATATTTGGGAAGAAATTCAAGAAAGCGATGAACCTCAAAAGAAGAATTTTTCAGATGAAAATTCTCTAATGCCCAAGAATGTGGTTTATCTTCTGCTTTTCATCTGTGTTTTCTTTGGGTGTCTACTCTAGTGTAAGGAGGATGAAAAAGACTGAGAACTTAAATTAAGCAAGAATAGGCGCTGGGAATGTAGATCAGCAGAGGTAATTTATCAAACATGAAGACCAAAGGGCCTAATTATCAGGAGAATGTCACTTTAGCAAATGCCATTTTCACGGGAGAAACGGAAAGCACGAAAGAACAGGAGAATGTTGAAAAACAAATCTCAATAAAAGCCACACCACAATCACAAGACCCAACGCCAATAAAGTAATCAAATCAATCACAACAAAGACGAGCCCAATGGAAAAATGGCGTGTTTGTGAGGACCATAACCCACCCGGGCCACCCACCCACCCAACTTCTCTCTCTCTCTCTCTCTCTCTCACACACACACACACACTCACTCAAGTGTGTCTTTACCTATTTGGATAGACATATAAAGTTCTATATTATATTTACTTCCTTGAATAAATAAACGAGAAAAATGACAAGATTCCCACCAGACACAGAAAAATAGTAAAATACTAAAGCAAAACCTTTGTGGAGTAGCTAGAAAGCCAATGCGCAAGGCAAAGAGCAAGTGTTCTTTGTGTTTCCAACTTCCCTGTGGATAATAAAGAAATGGGTGACATGGGTCAAGCTCCAAGAGCAAAATCTGAATCAATCTCTGCTTCCTGCAGCACACATCTGTGGAAAATTAATCCAAGACTTCTAGAAACAATATTAAAATAGTACTTGATAAAGTTACACCCAGCGAAAGGCTTGAATCTCAAGAATAGACCAATTGTCGTGTCAATTTCTCCAAAGATTGCTGACTCAAGGACCTTGGGCCTTGTATTTTCAGTCTGCTACTTGAAAATAACTTGAGACCAAGCACTGACAATGAGTGAAAAGAAGAAGAAGCTATACACCAAACACCAAAGGGTTGGTTGGGAGGGAGAACGCTTAGCAGGTAAGGAATTTATTTCATAAGCTAGCTGATTTTATTCTCACCACCAAGCGAAAATCTTTGGTACTATTACTGAAAGTTTGACCGGTAGTTATCTTCGTCTTCAGATTCCAGTATTATTCGATCTGTGCATAAACTGATCCAAACACCCGAATATATACAAAAATAAAGTTATGCATACATCAAAACCTTTGTAACAAACTGTAAGCAGTTTGATTACATGTGTGGGGAGAGAGAGTGGTGGGGGATCCAAAAGGACAAGTATCTGGCATATAAACATACCCACGTGATCAGAACATGGCCATTTCCTCTCTGTTAAAAGCTGAAAATGGTACAACACTACCCACCAAATCCCACACCTTACCCTAAACCACCACAATCTGTGTGATCACGCCAAATCCCTTGCCCATCTGCCATTATCTCTAACCGACTCCATTGGCACTTTTCTCCTTCTTTGTCCTGTTTCAGTCACATGATTGATGCTCAATGCTTCCTTTTTTGGTTCACCGTGTTTAGGATCAGTTTACGAGCACCTCAATTAATCCCCTTCTCGGTCGGTCAAACCAAGAAATTACTTTCTTCTTGCGTCCTGACCCCAATAATCGAAACTTAATCAATTGCGTGAGGAGCAAATCCACCAATCAACCGGGCTAACCCTAGGGGCTTATGCTCACTGTTTCCTTGCTTTTCAATTCCAAACACAGTTCGAACTACTCGAACAACTGATTTCGTGATTTGTACAGGCAGCCAAACAAACTCAAAAGACAAAATTCAGTGACTGGATCTGGAACCTGGGTTTACGAGTAGTTGATTTGAGAGAACCGATCCTGAACTAAAGCTTGAGTTGCGGCTGATTTAGGCCCCCCGACTATGGTAGCCTTAATAACACTCCAACAAACAAAAAGGACTCATCCATAAAGCCGGCCCAGTGCTTCGACTTAATCGATACGTACAGGAAAGCCTTACCATCCATAAATGCAGTTACTAAAGTTGGTTACAGAAAAACCGATAAATCAAGAAACGTGAACGAAGAGCAGTCATTCACCCCTCTTGGACCACTCGGGAATCTGGGTTCATCTGAATAGATAGATATAGTACTTCAAAAAGAAAATGAATAGTAAGTATATGAATTTCCTTGCGGTAGTGAGTTTGTATACATACATGTTTACGCACATTTGTTTTCCGCCATTGAAGCAGAGCTTTGAAGATCAACGAAGACTGGAATTGAACGGAAATTGGGGATAACTGTCCATGGCGATTATTCTCTTCTGCGCACTCAGCGCAGTTATTGAAGTAATAATTGTATAATAAGTGGGTTAGGCGGGAAAGGGAAGGATTTATTAGCCTCTGTTTGGAATCCAAGGAAAGGGAAAGAAAATGAGAGGAATTTACATTTATTGAACTGTAAATTTTTATTTTCTTTTCTCTTTTTTTTCTAAACAAACAACGGAGGGAATTTTTTTTAAATTTTCCCGTCTCTTCCATGAATTCCAAACAAAACCTTGATTGATATTTGAGGTGGGACCGTGAGACAAGAGCCAGTTGTTTTGATACTTGAGGTGGAGAAATTATTCGGTGCCCTTGGGGCAACACGTGTCCCTGCCTCCAACACATCCGAGCCGTCCGTTCGGGTACCGAACGGCTCGGATTTAGTGAGAGAAAATACAGAGAGAAAGGAGAGAGAGAAAGGGGGAGAGAGGGTGTTTTGATCCGAGCCGTTCGGTACCCGAACGGACGGCTCGGATGTGCCCGAGGGGCACCACGTGTCCCTGCCCTTGGGGCAAGGAATAATTTCTCCTTGAGGTGGGACCGTGGAAGATGGAGAGGGGTCAGATCCAGTCCAGTTTGTTTGGACGGTCCATTTTTTGCACTCGAGCAGTTTAAAAGTGTTTTAAATGGCTCAAATTTGTTCGGATTTCTTTTTTTATACAAAATACCCAAAACTCTCTAAATAAATCTTGAACCATCCAAAATACTTTTAGATTGCTCAAATGCAAAAAATGGATCAAACTGGACCGGATCCGACCCTTGAGAAGGGGAGCCATAGTTTTTATATTTGAGGTGGGACCGTGGGACATGAAAGTATCTGTACTGTCTTTTCTTTATATTTTTATATTCTTTGTTAAAAGAATATGAAATTACTGTAATTAAAAATGTATACAATTTTATCCCGTTAAACCAGTCACGACCCAAGACTAGCAGGATATTAAACAAAATGTTAAACAAGCACACTTGATCGTGTAAAACATCCTATTTTAAGTACAAAAATAATCACTGATGTCATTGAATTTCTGACGTACCCAACCAAAAAAATAATAATAATTTACTAATGTCATCCATTATCTCAGCTAGTTGCCTCCATTATTGACAAATAACAACTTTTTTTTGAACATCCTCATACATGGAGGCGGGGGGCCTGCTCCTCCCTTCCTGCTCCCCTTTCTGCTCTGTCCGGAGTGGGACTCACTCCGGGTCTCGTTCTGATGATCGAGATCGTTCATTTTGTAGAGCTCGTCGAGTAGAACAACCATGCAAAAAATCAGCTTAATTGGATATCATTAAGTGCCTGATCGGAACCCATATAACTCTCGGTAACTCTCGGTCCATGGGTTCAAGTGGATTTGATCCAGTGTTTCGGATCCATTCTTTTCAAGATAAAAAGGTTCCGATCAGGCACTTAATGATATCCAATTGACGATTTTTTGTATAGTTATTCCTCGACGAGCTCTACAAAGTGAACGATCCCGATTATCGGAGCGAGACCCGGAGTGGGCCCCACTCCGGGCGGAGCAGGAAGGGGAGGAGCAGGCCCCCCACCTCCCTCATACATGGTCTCGAATCACCATTAACGTGGTCAAAATTCAATTACCATTGGTGGCATTCCCTGTCAATTGTACTATTTTAATTGCATTATTTTCATTGAAATTCTGTTTCTATTTTACGCAATCTCTATAATATAAACTTTTTTCTCTCTGTCTTTGACCTATCTAATTGGATTGAATCAAAATGCTTAGATCATTTCCAATGAGAGATGTCAACACATGACGTGGACGGTGCAACGGCTAATTTTGGCATTAACTCACCTTCCAAACCATCTGTCTTCACTCATGTCAAAACTGATGTGGCTATGTCAAAAACTGATGTAGCTTTGACATGAACTTCCTGCATGCCAACTTTGACAACCACCCTTCTCTATGCCAAATTTCAAAAAATGACCGTTTGGATTGATATTAAGGGTTAGAGAGGGATGATTTGATGTCAAATAAATAGAGAATTTGGCAAAATGGTTGGAAATGAAGCCTTTGATGTCAAATTGAAGATGCCAAAATGCCACGTCAGTCTTCAAAAAAAATTTGGCATCGTTAAATTGACATCTTCGATTGGAGATGCTCTTAACAAGGTCAAATCATAAACAATATCCACCTCTAAAAATAAAAATAAAAAAACACGAACAATATAAGAGCAAGATATTTTCAAAAAAGGCCCCTGGACGCAAATGCAGACCGGGGCCTACACAAGAGCCCAACAAAAAAATTAGGACCGGGTAATTTCCCGTTGTTTTTTTGGTGAAATGTTTTGTTTGGTTACGGAGACCTTTATCAGGCCCAAAAACCAAAGCCCAAGCGCTTAAGTGGAATGTTTGTTGGGTTTGTAAATGTAACTCCCAAGTGAGTTAAGTCCATAAGAGAACCCTTCATCTTAAGGCCCATAAAACTAGCTAGGGCTTCTATTCAACAATTCGGACCTCAGTAAAGAAACGGCTCAGACCAGAACAAATCCCAAATAAAACGATTAAAAACCAAAATTGGGAAAACAAATTTTTTTTTTTTAAAAAAAAAAAACTGGATTGAAAAAACCAAACAACACATAAGGGGGCCGTTTGGGAGCCGAGTTTTTGCATTTAACATGTTTGGAGATTTTGTGTTTTAGGTGTTTGGCAGCAGATTGCAGAATGCTAGAGTGCATTTTGAGAAATGAAGCGAAAAATTTATAATTTAAAAATCACCTCCGGATTATTCACAGACTATTCCGTCGCGAAACATATAAATTTCCTCGTTTTAGTCGTTTGAAGCCATTGCAAACAGACATTAAATTCAGTAATTAACAAGAACTTTCCAAATAAAATAAAATAAAATGATGATTGTGCTGTATTCTGGCACATATCCAGTGGATTTTTTTGATGCCCCAAGTTGGTGTCACAGCCGGATCCGTATTATAGAGAGACCGAAGCCAATGCTAAAATCAAAAATTTATTCACCCTAAAGTAAAGATGGCACATATGCAACAGTTTGCGATCAGGTACAAAAGTTTGCGGCCAAGAGCAAAAGTGTGCGGCCAAGAGCAATAGTTTGCAGTCAAGTGCAAAAGTGCGCGGCCAAGAGCAAAAGTTCGCGTGTAGGTGCAAACTAGCCAAGAGCAAGAGTTTCCGGCCAGGTGTGCATTGCGTCTAGGTATGCAAAGTTTTTGACCACTTGCAAAAGTTTGTGGTCAGGCACACAAAATTTGCGGCCATGGGCTTTGCTCTGCCTCTAAATGGGGCCCCTTGTAGACGGTAAAATTGATCTCTCCAAATTAATATCGAGCTGCGCGTAGCTGACCCGAAAACCTAATTTTAAAAAACAATTTGAGCCCAACCACCCAAAAACTTGAACCGTGTTGACAACAAAACAAAAAATTCATCGTACTGGACTATAATACTATCTTTTCTTTCCTTTTGAACACTACTATAGTACCATCTGAAGTCCAAGTCCATCCATCAACCCTGCAGAACTTGGATAATACGGTATCCCATAGATTTATACGTCACCGACTTAAAAAATGGCTCAGAGGAGTCTAGAGTTGGCAGATTCCATTCCATGTGGACCTTTTGCCACTCTTCCACCGCTGGCAAATTGCAGAGTCAAAAACCAAGACTTTCACCCCAAGGAACTCTCTCTCTCTCTCTCTCTCTCATGCCAACGAGCCAGATTATGACCACCGCATATGTGGTGCGGTGACCGTCCACCGCACTTATTGTGGGCCCCACAAAAATACAGAAAAATATTTATAAATTTTAAAATAATTGAAACGTGAGTTACTGTAATTAAAAATGTACTGTCTTTTCTTTATATTTTTATATTCTTTGTTAAAAGAATATGAAATTACTGTAATTAAAAATGTACAATTCTATCCCGTTAAACCAGTCACGACCCAAGACTAGCAGGATATTAAACAAAATGTTAAACAAGCACACTTGATCGTGTAAAACATCCTATTTTAAGTACAAAAATAATCACTGATGTCATTGAATTTCTGACGTACCCAACCAAAAAAATAATAATAATTTACTAATGTCATCCATTATCTCAGCTAGTTGCCTCCATTATTGACAAATAACAACTTTTTTTTGAACATCCTCATACATGGAGGCGGGGGGCCTGCTCCTCCCTTCCTGCTCCCCTTTCTCCGCCCGGAGTGGGGCCCACTCCGGGCCTCGCTCCGATGATCGAGATCGTTCACTTTGTAGAGCTCGTCGAGTAGAACAACCATTCAAAAAATCAGCTCAATTGGATATCATTAAGTGCCTGATCGGAACCCATATAACTCTCGGTAACTCTCGGTCCATGGATTCAAGTGGATTTGATCCAGTGTTTCGGATCCATTCTTTTCAAGATAAAAGGTTCGATCAGGCACTTAATGATATCCAATTAATCTGATTTTTTGTATAGTTATTCTACTCGACGAGCTCTACAAAGTGAACGATCCCGATTATCGGAGCGAGACCCGGAGTGGGCCCCACTCCGGGCGGAGCAGGAAGGGGAGGAGCAGGCCCCCCACCTCCCTCATACATGGTCTCGAATCACCATTAACGTGGTCAAAATTCAATTACCATTGGTGGCATTCCCTGTCAATTGTACTATTTTAATTGCATTATTTTCATTGAAATTCTGTTTCTATTTTACGCAATCTCTATAATATAAACTTTTTTCTCTCTGTCTTTGACCTATCTAATTGGATTGAATCAAAATGCTTAGAGCATTTCCAATGAGAGATGTCAACACATGACGTGGACGGTGCAACGGCTAATTTTGGCATTAACTCACCTTCCAAACCATCTGTCTTCACTCATGTCAAAACCGATGTGGCTATGTCAAAAGCTGATGTGGCTTTGACATGAACTTCCTGCATGCCAACTTTGACAACCACCCTTCTCTATGCCAAATTTCAAAAAATGACCGTTTGGATTGATATTAAGGGTTGGAGAGGGATGATTTGATGTCAAATAAATAGAGAATTTGGCAAAATGGTTGGAAATGAAGCCTTTGATGTCAAATTGAAGATGCCAAAATGTCACGTCAGTCTTCAAAAAAAATTGGCATCGTTAAATTGACATCTTCGATTGGAGATGCTCTTAACAAGGTCAAATCATAAACAATATCCACCTCTAAAAATAAAAATAAAAAAACACGAACAATATAAGAGCAAGATATTTTCAAAAAAGGCCCCGGGACGCAAATGCAGACCGGGGCCTACACACGAGCCCAACAAAAAAATTAGGACCGGGTAATTTCCCGTTGTTTTTTTGGTGAAATGTTTTGTTTATGGGAGACCTTTATCAGGCCCAAAAACCAAAGCCCAAGCGCTTAAGTGGAATGGTTGTTGGGTTTGTAAATGTAACTCCCAAGTGAGTTAAGTCCATAAGAGAACCCTTCATCTTAAAGCCCATAAAACTAGCTAGGGCTTCTATTCAACAATTCGGACCTCAGTAAAGAAACGGCTCAGACCAGAACAAATCCCAAATAAAACGATTAAAAACCAAAATTGGGAAAACAAATTTTTTTTAAAAAAAAAAAAAAAAACTGGATTGAAAAAACCAAACAACACATAAGGGGGCCGTTTGGGAGCCGAGTTTTTGCATTTAACATGTTTGGAGATTTTGTATTTTAGGTGTTTGGCAGCAGATTGCAGGATGCTAGAGTGCGTTTCGAGAAATGAAGCGGAAAATTTATAATTTAAAAATCACCTCCGAATTATTCGCAGACTATTCCGTCGCGAAACATATAAATTTCCTCGTTTTAGTCGTTTGAAGCCATTGCAAACAGACATTAAATTCAGTAATTAACAAGAACTTTCCAAAAAAAATAAAATAAAATGATGATTGTGCTGTATTCTGGCACATATCCAGTGGATTTTTTTGATGCCCCACAGTGGTATCACAGCCGGATCCGTATTACAGAGAGACCGAAGCCAATGCTAAAATCAAAAATTTATTCACCCTAAAGTAAAGATGGCACATATGCAATAGTTAGCGGCCAGGTGCAAAAGTGTGCAGCCAAGTGCAAAACTGTACGGCCAAGAGCAATAGTTTGCAGTCAGGTGCAAAAGTGCGCGGCCAAGAGCAAAAGTTCGCGTGCAGGTGCAAACTAGCCAAGAGCAAGAGTTTTCCGGCCAGGTGTGCACTACGTCTAGGTATGCAAAGTTTTTGACCACTTGCAAAAGTTTGTGGTCAGGTACACAAAATTTGCGGCCATGGGCTTTGCTCTACCTCTAAATGGGGCCCCCGCTTGTAGACGGTACAATTGATCTCTCCAAATTAATATCGAGCTGCACGTAGCTGACCCGAAAACCTAATTTTAAAAAATAATTTGAGTCCAACCACCCAAAAACTTGAACCGTGTTGACAACAAAACAAAAAATTCATCGTACTGGACTATAATACTATCTTTTCTTTCCTTTTGAACACTACTATAGTACCATCTGAAGTCCAAGTCCATCCATCAACCCTGCAGAACTTGGATAATACGGTATCCCATAGATTTATACGTCACCGACTTAAAAAATGGCTCAGAGGAGTCTAGAGTTGGCAGATTCCATTCCATGTGGACCTTTTGCCACTCTTCCACCGCTGGCAAATTGCAGAGTCAAAAACCAAGACTTTCACCCCAAGGAACTCTCTCTCTCTCTCTCTCTCATGCCAACGAGCCAGATTATGACCACCGCATATGTGGTGCGGTGACCGTCCACCGCACTTATTGTGGGCCCCACAAAAATACAGAAAAATATTTATAAATTTTAAAATAATTGAAACGTGAGTTACTGTAATTAAAAATGTACTGTCTTTTCTTTATATTTTTATATTCTTTGTTAAAAGAATATGAAATTACTGTAATTAAAAATGTACAATTCTATCCCGTTAAACCAGTCACGACCCAAGACTAGCAGGATATTAAACAAAATGTTAAACAAGCACACTTGATCGTGTAAAACATCCTATTTTAAGTACAAAAATAATCACTGATGTCATTGAATTTCTGACGTACCCAACCAAAAAAATAATAATAATTTACTAATGTCATCCATTATCTCAGCTAGTTGCCTCCATTATTGACAAATAACAACTTTTTTTTGAACATCCTCATACATGGAGGCGGGGGGCCTGCTCCTCCCTTCCTGCTCCCCTTTCTGCTCCGTCCGGAGTGGGACTCACTCCGGGTCTCGTTCCGATGATCGAGATCGTTCACTTTGTAGAGCTCGTCGAGTAGAACAACCATGCAAAAAATCAACTTAATTGGATATCATTAAGTGCCTGATCGGAACCCATATAACTCTCGGTAACTCTCGGTCCATGGGTTCAAGTGGATTTGATCCAGTGTTTCGGATCCATTCTTTTCAAGATAAAAAGGTTCCGATCAGGCACTTAATGATATCCAATTAAGCTGATTTTTTGTATAGTTGTTCTACTCGACGAGCTCTAGAAAGTGAACGATCCCGATTATCGGAGCGAGACCCGGAGTGGGCCCCACTCCGGGCGGAGCAGGAAGGGGAGGAGCAGGCCCCCCACCTCCCTCATACATGGTCTCGAATCACCATTAACGTGGTCAAAATTCAATTACCATTGGTGGCATTCCCTGTCAATTGTACTATTTTAATTGCATTATTTTCATTGAAATTCTGTTTCTATTTTACGCAATCTCTATAATATAAACTTTTTTCTCTCTGTCTTTGACCTATCTAATTGGATTGAATCAAAATGCTTAGAGCATTTCCAATGAGAGATGTCAACACATGACGTGGACGGTGCAACGGCTAATTTTGGCATTAACTCACCTTCCAAACCATCTGTCTTCACTCATGTCAAAACCGATGTGGCTATGTCAAAAGCTGATGTGGCTTTGACATGAACTTCCTGCATGCCAACTTTGACAACCACCCTTCTCTATGCCAAATTTCAAAAAATGACCGTTTGGATTGATATTAAGGGTTGGAGAGGGATGATTTGATGTCAAATAAATAGAGAATTTGGCATAATGGTTGGAAATGAAGCCTTTGATGTCAAATTGAAGATGCCAAAATGCCCCAGTCTTCAAAAAAAATTGGCATCGTTAAATTGACATCTTCGATTGGAGATGCTCTTAACAAGGTCAAATCATAAACAATATCCACTTCTAAAAATAAAAATAAAAAAACACGAACAATATAAGAGCAAGATATTTTCAAAAAAGGCCCCGGGACGCAAATGCAGACCGGGGCCTACACAAGAGCCCAACAAAAAAATTAGGACCGGGTAATTTCCCGTTGTTTTTTTGGTGAAATGTTTGTTTATGGAGACCTTTATCAGGCCCAAAAACCAAAGCCCAAGCGCTTAAGTGGAATGTTTGTTGGGTTTGTAAATGTAACTCCCAAGTGAGTTAAGTCCATAAGAGAACCCTTCATCTTAAAGCCCATAAAACTAGCTAGGGCTTCTATTCAACAATTCGGACCTCAGTAAAGAAATGGCTCAGACCAGAACAAATCCCAAATAAAACGATTAAAAACCAAAATTGGGAAAACAAATTTTTTTTTTTTTTAAAAAAAAAAACTGGATTGAAAAAACCAAACAACACATAAGGGGGCCGTTTGGGAGCCGAGTTTTTGCATTTAACATGTTTGGAGATTTTGTATTTTAGGTGTTTGGCAGCAGATTGCAGAATGCTAGAGTGCATTTCGAGAAATGAAGCGGAAAATTTATAATTTAAAAATCACCTCCGAATTATTCAAAGACTATTCCGTCGCGAAACATATAAATTTCCTCGTTTTAGTCGTTTGAAGCCATTGCAAACAGACATTAAATTCAGTAATTAACAAGAACTTTCCAAAAAAAATAAAATAAAATGATGATTGTGCTGTATTCTGGCACATATCCAGTGGATTTTTTTGATGCCCCACAGTGGTATCACAGCCGGATCCGTATTACAGAGAGACCGAAGCCAATGCTAAAATCAAAAATTTATTCACCCTAAAGTAAAGATGGCACATATGCAATAGTTAGCGGCCAGGTGCAAAAGTGTGCAGCCAAGTGCAAAACTGTACGGCCAAGAGCAATAGTTTGCAGTCAGGTGCAAAAGTGCGCGGCCAAGAGCAAAAGTTCGCGTGCAGGTGCAAACTAGCCAAGAGCAAGAGTTTTCCGGCCAGGTGTGCACTACGTCTAGGTATGCAAAGTTTTTGACCACTTGCAAAAGTTTGTGGTCAGGTACACAAAATTTGCGGCCATGGGCTTTGCTCTACCTCTAAATGGGGCCCCCGCTTGTAGACGGTACAATTGATCTCTCCAAATTAATATCGAGCTGCACGTAGCTGACCCGAAAACCTAATTTTAAAAAATAATTTGAGTCCAACCACCCAAAAACTTGAACCGTGTTGACAACAAAACAAAAAATTCATCGTACTGGACTATAATACTATCTTTTCTTTCCTTTTGAACACTACTATAGTACCATCTGAAGTCCAAGTCCATCCATCAACCCTGCAGAACTTGGATAATACGGTATCCCATAGATTTATACGTCACCGACTTAAAAAATGGCTCAGAGGAGTCTAGAGTTGGCAGATTCCATTCCATGTGGACCTTTTGCCACTCTTCCACCGCTGGCAAATTGCAGAGTCAAAAACCAAGACTTTCACCCCAAGGAACTCTCTCTCTCTCTCTCTCTCATGCCAACGAGCCAGATTATGACCACCGCATATGTGGTACGGTGACCGTCCACCGCACTTATTGTGGGCCCCACAAAAATACAGAAAAATATTTATAAATTTTAAAATAATTGAAACGTGAGTTACTGTAATTAAAAATGTACTGTCTTTTCTTTATATTTTTATATTCTTTGTTAAAAGAATATGAAATTACTGTAATTAAAAATGTACAATTCTATCCCGTTAAACCAGTCACGACCCAAGACTAGCAGGATATTAAACAAAATGTTAAACAAGCACACTTGATCGTGTAAAACATCCTATTTTAAGTACAAAAATAATCACTGATGTCATTGAATTTCTGACGTACCCAACCAAAAAAATAATAATAATTTACTAATGTCATCCATTATCTCAGCTAGTTGCCTCCATTATTGACAAATAACAACTTTTTTTTGAACATCCTCATACATGGAGGCGGGGGGCCTGCTCCTCCCTTCCTGCTCCCCTTTCTGCTCCGTCCGGAGTGGGACTCACTCCGGGTCTCGTTCCGATGATCGAGACGTTCACTTTGTAGAGCTTCGCCGAGTAGAACAACCATGCAAAAATCAACTTAATTGGATATCATTAAGTGCCTGATCGGAACCCATATAACTCTCGGTAACTCTCGGTCCATGGGTTCAAGTGGATTTGATCCAGTGTTTCGGATCCATTCTTTTCAAGATAAAAAGGTTCCGATCAGGCACTTAATGATATCCAATTAAGCTGATTTTTTGTATAGTTATTCTACTCGACGAGCTCTACAAAGTGAACGATCCCGATCATCGGAGCGAGACCCGGAGTGGGCCCCACTCCGGGCGGAGCAGGAAGGGGAGGTGCAGGCCCCCCACCTCCCTCATACATGGTCTCGAATCACCATTAACGTGGTCAAAATTCAATTACCATTGGTGGCATTCCCTGTCAATTGTACTATTTTAATTGCATTATTTTCATTGAAATTCTGTTTCTATTTTACGCAATCTCTATAATATAAACTTTTTTCTCTCTGTCTTTGACCTATCTAATTGGATTGAATCAAAATGCTTAGAGCATTTCCAATGAGAGATGTCAACACATGACGTGGACGGTGCAACGGCTAATTTTGGCATTAACTCACCTTCCAAACCATCTGTCTTCACTCATGTCAAAACCGATGTGGCTATGTCAAAAGCTGATGTGGCTTTGACATGAACTTCCTGCATGCCAACTTTGACAACCACCCTTCTCTATGCCAAATTTCAAAAAATGACCGTTTGGATTGATATTAAGGGTTGGAGAGGGATGATTTGATGTCAAATAAATAGAGAATTTGGCATAATGGTTGGAAATGAAGCCTTTGATGTCAAATTGAAGATGCCAAAATGCCCCGTCAGTCTTCAAAAAAAAATTGGCATCGTTAAATTGACATCTTCGATTGGAGATGCTCTTAACAAGGTCAAATCATAAACAATATCCACTTCTAAAAATAAAAATAAAAAAACACGAACAATATAAGAGCAAGATATTTTCAAAAAAGGCCCCGGGACGCAAATGCAGACCGGGGCCTACACAAGAGCCCAACAAAAAAATTAGGACCGGGTAATTTCCCGTTGTTTTTTTGGTGAAATGTTTGTTTATGGAGACCTTTATCAGGCCCAAAAACCAAAGCCCAAGCGCTTAAGTGGAATGTTTGTTGGGTTTGTAAATGTAACTCCCAAGTGAGTTAAGTCCATAAGAGAACCCTTCATCTTAAAGCCCATAAAACTAGCTAGGGCTTCTATTCAACAATTCGGACCTCAGTAAAGAAATGGCTCAGACCAGAACAAATCCCAAATAAAACGATTAAATACCAAAATTGGGAAAACAAATTAAAAAAAAAAAAAAACTGGATTTAAAAAACCAAACAACACATAAGGGGGCCGTTTGGGAGCCGAGTTTTTGCATTTAACATGTTTGGAGATTTTGTGTTTTAGGTGTTTGGCAGCAGATTGCAGAATGCTAGAGTGCATTTTGAGAAATGAAGCGAAAAATTTATAATTTAAAAATCACCTCCGGATTATTCACAGACTATTCCGTCGCGAAACATATAAATTTCCTCGTTTTAGTCGTTTGAAGCCATTGCAAACAGACATTAAATTCAGTAATTAACAAGAACTTTCCAAAAAAAATAAAATAAAATGATGATTGTGCTGTATTCTGGCACATATCCAGTGGATTTTTTTGATGCCCCACAGTGGTATCACAGCCGGATCCGTATTACAGAGAGACCGAAGCCAATGCTAAAATCAAAAATTTATTCACCCTAAAGTAAAGATGGCACATATGCAATAGTTAGCGGCCAGGTGCAAAAGTGTGCAGCCAAGTGCAAAACTGTACGGCCAAGAGCAATAGTTTGCAGTCAGGTGCAAAAGTGCGCGGCCAAGAGCAAAAGTTCGCGTGCAGGTGCAAACTAGCCAAGAGCAAGAGTTTTCCGGCCAGGTGTGCACTACGTCTAGGTATGCAAAGTTTTTGACCACTTGCAAAAGTTTGTGGTCAGGTACACAAAATTTGCGGCCATGGGCTTTGCTCTACCTCTAAATGGGGCCCCCGCTTGTAGACGGTACAATTGATCTCTCCAAATTAATATCGAGCTGCACGTAGCTGACCCGAAAACCTAATTTTAAAAAATAATTTGAGTCCAACCACCCAAAAACTTGAACCGTGTTGACAACAAAACAAAAAATTCATCGTACTGGACTATAATACTATCTTTTCTTTCCTTTTGAACACTACTATAGTACCATCTGAAGTCCAAGTCCATCAACCCTGCAGAACTTGGATAATACGGTATCCCATACACCGACTTAAAAAATGGCTCAGAGGAGTCTAGAGTTGGCAGATTCCATTCCATGTGGACCTTTTGCCACTCTTCCACCGCTGGCAAATTGCAGAGTAAAAAACCAAGACTTTCACCCCAAGGAACTCTCTCTCTCTCTCTCTCTCTCTCTCTCTCATCACATGCCAACGAGCCAGACTACGACCACCGCATATGTGGTGCGGTGACCGTCCACCGCACGGTTATTGTGGGCCTCACAAAAATACAGAAAAATATTCATAAATTTTAAAATAATATTTTATGAGGCCTTGTAAAAAATCAACTCCAACAGATATCGGTAGATTTGCTTTTTGAACTTATAGGGGCGAAAACTGTGAAACTGAGCAGTTTCGCTCCTATGAATTCAAAAAACATACCTACCGATATCCGTTAAAGCTGATTTTTTTATAGGGTCCCATAAAATATTATTTTAAAATTTATGAATATTTTTTTGTATTTTTGTGGAGTCCGAAATAAGCCCCAAAAGACATGCGATGGACCGATCACCGCATTCCATACGGTGTACCTAGACTTTCCGCGTGCCAAAATGCCATCCCCTCAGTCCTCCCAATTGAGCTCCAAATTTATTAAATTTCCCACAGGGCCATACGCCACCTAAATGGTCCTCTGCACCGACCCTCCCTCAGGCAACATTTGAGCCAACAAATTCAATGCGCTCTCATTTGGGTTTTACAATAATTATGGTATGAGAATAATGAATGATTTGGGGATCCACATGCATTTATAACAGACAAATATTATTGGGATTTTATTCTCACGACCCAATCCAAATCCTATGAATAAGGTGTTACGTACCCACAAAAAAATGTACACAAACTTGCTACGTACTCGTAAAAAAGTATTACGTTGTACGGACGCATAAAAAGTAGTACTTGCGTACTAACCTTTTTAATAAAGAACATACTCTAATACAGTTCGATCCATAGTTAGCATATATAATCCTTCCGTACAGAACAAATTTTCCCTTTCACTTGTCGGGTTTCGATATCCAAGATGAACTAAAAAAAAAAATATAGCACCGATAAAATTTGAGATAAAATGTAAGCTTAAATAAAATTCTATAATAGAAAGAATTGATCAAACATTTCGGACAGGGCCAAGATATGTGGGAAAGTGCAAAAAAGGGTTTAGTTGAGGATTGGAGACTGAGAGAAACTTTTATATATACCGGGTATACCAACCTCGTGGTATCTCCTTCCGGTTCCTTTCTCATTTTCCGGCTATTTTTCGATCACATTTGGATGATCGGCTCTGTTCATTTTGTCGAGTTCGACGAGAACCTTAATCATACAAAAAATCGTGTTTATCGGACTTTATTTGATATACGATCGGCACACGTGAAAATGGAAAAAAAAAAACCAAAACTGGGTTCCGATTCAGTGTGTTTTTTGGACCCAGTTTTGATTTTCTTCAATTTTCACGTGTGCCGATCATCTACCTAATAAAATTCGATGAACAAGATTTTTGGTGTGATTAAAGTTCTCGCCGAACTCTACAAAATGAACGGAGCCGATCATCCAAATGTGATCGAAAAATGGCCGGAAAATGAGAAAGGAACCGGAAGGGAATACCACGGGATTGGTATACCGGGTATATATAAAAGTTTCTCGGAGACTGAATATCTCTACATATTCAATGAAAGTAACAAAAAGTTGTATTCCATTAAATGGAATTCGTTGACAATTGATAACAAAACACCACCACCCCCATCCCAAATAGATCGCCTCGTACATGATAGGATTCTCACAATAAAGAATTTTCACCACACTAAAATAGTAAAGACGTACACATTAGTACACACTTTTTCCTAAGAGTCAGGGGTATTCGGATCAGCTTATATACATCTCGTTTAATCTCTTCTTCAGTTCGATCAAAGACACATCCACGTCAGAAATTAGAGGATTCATGAAAGATTTCTTTCTTGCGACCTGATCCTGATAATCGAACGCCAGTCAACTGTGAATTGTGCGGAAAGAAAAGCAACCAGCCATCCAGAGTAACTGGTAGAGATACTGTACAAACTGTGCCATACATACTGTTGTAGAAAGACAAGAAAAAAATACGCGTCATTAGTAATCAAAATATTGGGATTGGGGAGAACACCGACTTTAGGCGTTGACAATTTCAAAAAGCTGTTTCTTTTTTTTTTTTTTTTGAACTTGTCAAAGCTGTAGTTTCTTTGCACCCCCTTCACACGCCACCACCAAACCCACATATAAACTCTCTCAATCCATCACAAGTTCCACAACCCATCTTCCCAAATCCCCAGTTCCTCTCTCTACAACCATCGAAAAGGCTTCAGTTTCGATCTCCAATGGCAAAACTCAACACTCTCCCCTGTTTTGCAGCAACCATTTTCATTTTCCTCATCATATGCCAGTCACTCTCGGCTAGACCGCTGAACCTCGCTCTTACCGGAGACAACTCCGGTCATTTTCCGGCAGCCCCGTCGGAGAAAGATTCATCCCAAGATTTCCACCCAAGTGAATTGGATTCAAACAAGAGGATTGGTGGAAGATATGGACGGCCCCTGTTTTTCAGTATGCTTCCCAAAGGGGCGGTGCTGGCACCGTCTGGACCAAGCAAGAGGACTAATGGCATGCACAATTAGGAGCCAGAGTGGTCAAGTTTGGTGTTTTTGGTTTCTAGATACATACATACATACATACATATCTCTCTCTCTCTCTCTCTCTCTCTCTCTCTCTCTCTCTCTCTCTCTCTCTTCAGTCATTATACAAGTACATTTGTTGATTCATTGTTTTTTTGTTTTTGTTTCCCTTAACGTTTGTTTTAATTTATGAATTGTAAATATGGTACTCCTAAGGGCTTACAAAGAGTTCGAATCACTCGATTCTATAAATAGATTGGACATTGATTCATGAACTCGGATATGTTAATGTTACCTTTTAGATAAATTGATGAGCGAATTTATGGCAGTTTTTGTCATGGAATGCGGAGTCTGATCGTACTATACGCCAACGCGTGCAATGTTTTGAGCGAAACTCAAGAGTGCTTTTGGTATTGGCCACAGCTTATATAACCCTATTGGCACATTGCGGCAATAAAGCTACTCCAATGTATTTTACATTATTCTTCATCGTAGTGAGAGTTGTGAACGATCGTGGACGTTATCCACATTGATTGAACCGCATAGATCCGGTGTTCTTGTGGTTTTATATTCTTGCTTTTTCCAATTTTTTGCGTTCAAGTATCTCTACGCGTCGTATATCACGCATCGCGGTTACTCGTATTGCTAACAAAATCATGGCATGCTACCATTCTTGTTCAATTAATGACAATCCATGACTTATTGTGATCAATAAGGCCACCAGTTTCCTTTAGGGAATCCATCCAACTGCTCCAGTTCAAGTCAAATACTACTAAAAAAAAAAAAACCTTTTCTTCCTTCACTTTCCCTTTCGTTTGAAAATTAGTACTCAGAAGAAAAAGAAAAAAAGAAGCAGGAAGTCCACAATGGCAACAACCCAGCCAACTACCCCAGTTCAAGTCAAATGGAGTACTATTACTGAGAAAAAAACTGCAAGGTTAGATCAAATGGGTATGCGAAAGTAGATAAGTGTTTGTCTTGTTACTCCTGTATGAGGTCTCGTGTTCGAATTTCATGGAGGCCGAGCATTCCAAATCTTGGGGTCATTGGAGGGTTTGTTCGATCGTTAACTTTTGAACTCCGGAATTAATGTCCTCACAAATTGGCCCAAACATCGATCTGGTTATAGAAAAAAAGACTGAGAAAAGAACAGCCCTTTTTCAGCCTTCACTGGTTCCTTCCCATTTGAAAGAAAAGCCTAGCCGCCTGCCTTGACCCATTAAAACACGATTGAAACCGATCAAAAAAGGTCCATTTCTGTTAGGTGAATGAATCCGTGCTGATTTTTATTTTTATTTTTTCCGTTAAGACCATTATGTACTATGTCATGTCACGATCTAGAGGACGTCCCGGAGAATGATACCCGAAATAATAAGGTATTATTCTCCGGAGTGTATCCACAGCATTTGAGTATGTTCTACTTTTATTCATACGTGGCTCTGTTATTGGGCCAAAAATTGGTGACCCTAGGTGGTGGCCTACTGGACTTATGCCCATAACCGACCCCGATGAATGGAAAGCCGAAGGGGGGTGGTACATCAGGACGCAAGAGGATTCAAATTTGATCCTCTTGATCTTGCTATGTGCATGGATGTATGTGCTAGATATGCTATGCCACAAAAGCTTTTAAAGTGGCTAAACTTTTAGGAACCTCAGCTCAATAATGTATGTCGAGGTATTCAATTAATTGTAACTCCATCGTCCACAAGAGAGAGATAATTAGCGGCATGACCCATGCATGTAGAAGCTGAAGGCAAAACACAGAGAACGAATACGAAGTACAAGTAAAACAAGATGGGGAGTATTAGAAAAGAAAGCCACGACACAATGCTGTGTTTGGTAACATTTTTGTTTCCTGTTTTGAAGACAAAGGTTTCAAATTTTGTCGGGCTCGATCGACTCTCTCATCTAATGCTCTCTCTCTCTCTCTCTCTCTCTCTCTCTGTGTGTGACACCCAAATTAACTCTAGAAAAGAAAAAAGTTTTAATTAGACTTTGATTTGGCTTATTCAAAACCGTTCATTAATCTATTTTAAGTTAGAACATTGCAAGTTGAGGTTTTGATTAGAACTGAAACAACTCCAATTACTTTAAATCCCTGTTTAATGGAGGAAAGATATTGTTGAGAGAGAAACCCGAACACCAGAATTTTCCACCCGTGGGTCTGCTGAAGGTGGAACAAGACCCAGGAAATTATCCAGTGTGGTTAAGCACTTGGTTTTATGTTGCACCTATTGAATTTAGCTTAAATCAGGCTAGACTTTAACCTTGTTTTATGATGTTTTTATTTTTTACGGATTACAAAAAATCTATTACCAAACATGTTTTTTTGATTATGTTTTTGTTAAAAATAAACATGATTCTATTTTTAGTTTTTTATAAACCAAAAACTGAAAATTGAAATGTTTCCAAACGCCCCCTAAGTAATTGCTCCAACAGGTTTTTGTTTTTGTTTTTTTGACGGTCATTTTGGTCCAGATGCAAGCGTTTGCGGCCAGGTGCAATAGTTTTGCGGCCAAGTGTAAAAGTTTGCAGCCAAGAGCAATAGTTAGCGGCCAAGCGTAATAGTTTGTGGCCAAATGTAAAAGTTCGTGGCCAAGTGCAATAGTTCGCGACCAGGTGCAAAAGTTTGCGGCTAAGAGCAATAGTTTGCGGTCAAATATAAAAGTTCGCGGCCAAGTGCAATAGTTTGCGGCTAGCTTACATGCACATCGACTAATCCTCTCCCTGGTTTGCTCAAACGCAGACCATTCATGTTGGAACTAGAGAATTCATTAGTAATTATTTTCTTGCGGCTTGACCCAAGAATACTCTCCGTTTAGTTGTCAAGAGAGGAAGGGAAAGTATGAGAAAACCAATTTTTCCATAACTTTCCTAGTGTTCAGTTGACAGGAAAATAGTGGAACTTTCCATTATAAGTTTTCCTGCAGGATTTACTTTCTTGAAAAGTGATCCTATAAAAAACACAGGATTTTGCGTCGCGGGAAAAGGAAAATGAGTGAACACTCACAAAATTTTCCCATTAGTTTCTTTTTTCTGACAAATGAACAACTAAACCTTAATTTTTCTTGCAAAATTCTTTTGTCAAATGAACACTCATGGAAAAATAATTTTCTTTTCCTTTTACTTCATCTCACTTTACTTTTCCTGGAAACCAATTTCCCACACAACTTTCCCGACAACTAAACGGAGCCTAGTTGATTGTATGAGGAGCAAACTAACCTTTGGGACTGCTCCAACATTTCAAATTGTTAAAAATAGGATTAAAAATATTGATCAATAGTGTTGAGTTGACCACCGATACGCTTATATGTACCCTTCAGAAGATAATTTAAAAAAACAAAAACAAAAAACTATTGATCAAACAAAAGTTCATTAAAAAAAAAAAATCTAAAGCTTTTTTTAAAAACTCATGTGTCCGAGTGAGATTATGCATACCGTGATTAATCTCTCTCACCGTTTACTTGGGAGATCTCATTTAAAATCGGAATAAAATTCTTGTGAAGTGATTCTGTAAGCATCGATAGCACCTAAAAAATTTCGACCAAATCCAAAACGTTGTTAAAATCATATTTCTCAGCAACACTTCTGCTAAACTTGTTTTGGCCTAAAAGTAAATGGAAAATGGTGACACGCATTGGAATGACTTCGGAATTACGAAAATCTGGTGTCACCCTCCAATTAATAGATATGGCAAACCTAACTTTACACACGACTAGATCAAGAGTGAGTTTCAGTGTCCAACATTTGAAATTTAATTCAGTTAGGACTGAGCTGACAAATAAAGGAGGGTCATGCTATAGGAAGCCACTAGGCTTTTTAGTGGGTTCACTTTCTGTCCAGTTTTTTTTTTTCTCCAGTCCGGTTCAGTTTTGAGTTGTTGTGGGCCTCTCCTGGGTCCACAACAATGATTGGAATCGTTTATTTTGTAGAGCTCGTCGAATATGTCATCTACGCCAAAAATTAGCTTCACCGAACATCAATAGGTATATGGATGAAACAGATTTGTACATGAAAAAAATGGGCAATTATTAATTTTAACTTAATTTTTGTCATCGCTTTTTTCTTGTACAAATCTGTTTCATCCATATACCTATTGATGTTCGGTGAAGATAATTTTTGGTATGGATGACATATTGGAGGGGCCCACAACGGCTCAAAACTGGACCGGACTGGAGCCAAAAAAACTGGACAGGAAGTGAACCCCTTTTTAGTCGTAAGCTAAACAAAATGACACAAAAACAAAAACTCCAATGCACTTTTACACTTTTTTATACCTTTGACAGACCTTTATACATTTGACACATCTTTTTAAAAGTGTATGTATTTTTTCTTTTCTAAAAGACAATAAGGAGGTATGGATGTAAAAACGAGGACGTGTGAAAATCATTTCTGTGTGACCTGTGATCCTTGGTCTGAACTCCTCTTCAATGGGTCTGGTAGTTGCCTAGCCTTTTTGCCCTAACTTGCATAGTGAACGCACGACTAAGACCTGGCCGGGGGTATTTCCGACAAGGCCCTCCAGCGAGAAGATAAGAATGTGCAAAGAGTAAAGTAAGAGACTAGGGTTTGAGTGTGAGTTTTAGGTGTGTACCTCTCTAGGGCTGGATTACTTGGTATTTATAGAGTTTGTTTGGCTTACTTTCCAAGTACAGCATTACTTGGTATTTATAGAGTCTGTTTGGCTTACTTTCCAAGTACAGACACATGCCTTGCACGGGTCGGTTGGCGTCATTGTGACTTCACTGATAAGATCCGAAAATCGCTTCTGGAATGAGCTGGCGCTCCCATGTGCACCAATTATTATCTCTTGGCGTAACCATTTTCCCGTGCGTGGGGTGGAGCGTGGTTCTGAGAAGGGCCAAGCCCCGACTTTGGCCGAGCCATGAGGCGGGCGGCTTGGAGAGAGGAGGAAGTGATGAAGTCATTTGTCTAGATCTTGACTTTAGCCGAACCAGAGAACTCTCCTCTTGGCCGAGGCGTTGGGCAGGTGAGGTGAGACCCTTCTCCGAGCTTCGGTTATTGCCGAACCTGGGCTTCAAAGCATTAGGACCTCCTTCGGCATAGCCTCGGTCAATATCCGTCAGATATGTGGTTCGAGCCATTTGGTTCGGCCTGCTACAATTTCCTATTTCTTTTTGTTGTATTTACTTATTTGTTCCATCAATAAAACTATTAAATTGGGGAAGTTAAGCTTAATATAAGGTGGTGTTCCACTTAACTTTTAGCAAAATAAATGATTTTGTCCTTATTTGAATTTTTTTTTTTTTTGCAGTTGTTAATTTTGTGCCAAATATTTTTGGAAAAGTAAATTTTTTTTACTTTTATCCAAATATTTTGAAAAATAATCACTTTTTAGCAACAAAAAATCTTTTCAATAATCCAATAAGTTTGGCACAAAAACTAATAAATAAAATGGAAACTTGTACTCCTCTCTCTCGCTGGTAATAAAAAAAAATATTTGTATTTCAAATTGGGTTTTCAACAGAAAAAGGAAAAAGTGATTGACCAGTTTGATTCTTGGGTTTAGGTTGGTAAGTGGTTTACTTTTCACATAATTGATTAGTTTTGCCGAAGATGATTTGACTTCGACAGAATCGAGGCGGGAATTATGGAAGGTGCACCTAAACTGACCACCGAGGGTCTTCTGTCCGAGTGAAATCCGGACAGGGGCCTGTCCCAGTGCTCCGAACCGTTGATCTCGTAAATCAACGGTTGAGATCTGCCGAACTAAAACGACGTCGGATTCGGCAGATCTCAATCGTTGATTTATAATTTACGAGATCAACGATTCGGAACACTAGGACAGGCCCCTGTCCGAATTTCACTCGGGAATCTGGTCTCTAAACTGACTCGGATTTCGCCGCCGAAGAAAAGGAAAAAGTAAAGAAAAAGTTACTGAAATGGCGTGGGACGGGGAAAACGTGCGTTGGCACTTGTGAACTTGGCATGATCCCTAGTCCAATCCAAAGGTCTCTGTACACGACAAGTCAGATTCTTTCAACGCGAAAATCTAAAATCTAGAAAAATACTACCGTATTACGGAACGGACACATCTTTTCTTCTTCTTTCTTCCTTATCTGTCCTCATTGTTGAAGAAGAAGTGACACTGAAAATGGGGAAGATGAATGGCATGTGGTCTGCATTACACGTACTGATTCTGTACCTATCGACGATCTCCGGAGCAATCGAAGTGCGTGTGGCGCCGTTGCAGAATCAGGAGATACCCAGATCCTGCAACAGCTCTGATTCTTCCGATTATGGCATTCTCAATCTCAACAATGGCTTGGGCCTAACTCCTCAGATGGGGTACTCTCCTCTTACTTTGTTTCCATTCAAACTCCTTGTTAGCTATATGAGTTTTTTTTTTTTTTTTTTGGGAAATATTGTTAGCTATATGAGTTTATTGTGCATTTTCCGAGTTTGGGATTGTTCTTGGAATTAACTAAATCTAAATTTTGGGTTTGAATAGTATAGTAATATCCCTGTTCTGGTTAAGGAGTCATTAGGAGTTTGGGATTGTCCGGTTCACGAAACGCAAACTTAAAAACAATGCATATTGCAGACAAAAATTCAACCATTTTGCCGTTAGTTAATAAAATATCAGTGAGTTATTTCAATTGATAAAAACAAGTTTGAATTTTTCTCGATAAAAATGCATTTTTTTTTTTAAATTTCGGAAAATCTTTTGGGAGAGGGGAGAATATGCAGTTGTGTACGCATGTATCGTGATATACGATAGTCGTCCTATTGTTGGGAGTTGGGTTTTGCTGAATCATCAATTTATTGTACATTTTTGGGAGTTATAGGATTATTGCTTCTGGGTTTGACTGAGTTATAGAAATTAGGTTTTTCCGTTAACTGGTGAAGGAGTGTGTGCTTGTAATAGGATAATTCGGAATTGCGGTTTGTTTTTTTGTTTCTCTTCTCAGTGTGCTGGATTTTGTTAGCAAGACGAACGGCTAATGTTTTTGTATAGAGCATTGTAGACATGCTATGCTACGTTGAGTTGATTGTGCGTGCTTGTGGCAGATGGAATAGCTGGAATTTCTTTGCATGCAACATCAATGAAACAGTTATCAAGGAAACAGGTATTTTCTTGCCCTTTGTTGGAACTGATAATCACTCTTCTGGTTAATCTGACCTCACTTTATTAGGAAAAACCTAGGGTGATTGGGTGTGGATGGAATTCGAAGGTATTTCACTTTTGATAAATGGATGCCAGCAAAGACATAATAGAGCCACTTTTGGTTGCTAAAACTGCTGTAATCTTTTAGGACATGAAAACGAGAACTTAATGGATGGCTTAAGTTCTCTGTTGCTGTCAGTTGGAATCATACGGAAACTCATGGTACACAATATAATTTGGAACTTTTTTTTGTGGTTGCTGAAACTGTTATTGCTAGAGCAGCTGTTGTGTTTTCGCAGCTCAGGCTGTGGTACAGCATACGACTACTCGTTTTATTCTTTTCAAGAAGCATGATGTTTCAAAATCAGCATTTGGAATTTTGGATACAACTATGCAAGAGAAAGCTCCATATTCTCTAGCTAACCCTTATCTTTGGGCACCTTTTCAGTACCCTTGCAATTTCAATTCCACAAGCTATAGCCAAGCTTGACTTGCTTTTGTTTGCCTAACTCGAATCATATGCATTCCACTGTTGATGCCTATAAATGAAAAAAGGGCAGCTAGATGCACACAAGAATGCCAGTATAGATATACCTCTGAGGGCCCTATCTCTGAACAGGGGAAAAAGAGAGAAAAGAGAGCATGCATGCCTCACAAGAATGCTATTTCTGTTATCCTGTTTTTTAAGCCTAACAAATCTAACATTTGATATTCTCTTTGGCAGCCGATGCGCTTATCTCAACTGGTTTGGCAGATTTAGGTTATATTTATGTAAACATAGGTACTTTTCCACCTGACTTATCTATTTGGTCCCCTTCATAACTTAGTTCTGGTTCGCACTAAATAAATTCCATCAAATGCAGATGATTGCTGGTCAGCTCCGACACGAGATTTGAAGGTCAATGTGGATCCCTTTACCTTTATATTGTGGTGGTTGTTTCCTACTACCTTATTTGGTAAAATCTCTTGCTAGTGCTACTAGGAATTTGGTAAGTGTTATGAATTTATCACCACTTGGGGGTCGGTAAACTCCACCACCTTCTCACTGTGTAGCCTGTCACCAATGGACACGGAAAGAGTTGAAAATGATATGCTGTGTGGTCTGTTGCAAAAAACAACTTCTTTTTCCTGTTAGGACATTGTAGTGGGTTCTTTATATCTCAAGGCTGCTTTATATTCACTTCCATTTCATCTTTGAGCAGCTTTCCATGTAGACATCTGAAATTGTCAGTCCCGGGGTGCCCACTTTACATAAATGATAGCTTCTCTTCAGAATTGTACAAAATGAGCTGTAAAAGCCATATAAAGTTACTATTCTGACGTTGCTTGTCCTATATTCCTTGTACTTTGGTTATGCAGGGTCAACTAGTTCCAGATCCAGAAACTTTTCCTTCAGGAATTGCAGCTCTTGCTGATTATGTACATGAGAAAGGCCTCAAGCTCGGAATTTATTCTGATGCTGGGTAGGATGAATTCCCTAATAGCGGGTCAGAATATTAGAAGTTAAACTTATGATGAAACTATTACTCTTTTACATTCGTAATGTTGCATGCTGCTTTTGCAATCCTCTTTCTCCCTTCGGACTGATTCAGATGAGTTCTGTAGGATCTTTACATGCCAAGTTCGACCTGGATCACTTTACCATGAACATGATGATGCAGAGCTCTTTGCCTCTTGGGTAACTTTTTATTTGTCTTATCACATATATGATGCCTATTTTGCTTGGATCGTGTTCATTATGTAGGTTTGAGAAGGCTTTTGGAAGTCCTTTCAAATAATTACTGCAAAATATCGAGTCACCACCAGCGTTGGGATTATAAAAAATATGTATTATAAAGTTCTAGAGTAATCTCAGCAACGTTTGGGGAAATTCAGACAAAAAAAGAACCACCTTAGAATCTCAGTTAGGTTATCTGGGAATCTGGTCATAAATATTGAGTGGAGTCTCACCTTTAGTATATTTAAGCAAAATCTGCTGAAAATTTCATTATCTAAAGATGTATAGTTCTCTACAATCAACCTCACATAAAAGTATAAGACTCCCATGCTCAACTTAGAATTCCCACAATTTGTATTTGTCACTTTTTCTCTCTTGGGGCTTTCATTTTGTGTTGTGTTATTCAGGGTGTGGATTATTTGAAGTATGACAACTGTTACAATCTTGGAATCAAACCACAAGAAAGGTTTGGACCATTTCAGTATTGTTGAATTTCTCATCACCCAACTACAGTAACAACATACTATGGAACTGATTTTAGCTTGGTTCTGTAATTGCAGATACCCACCTATGCGTGATGCTCTAAATGCAACTGGACGTCCAATTTTCTATTCAATCTGTGAATGGTAACCTTGTGTTCTTGGTTTGTTGTAAAGCTGTCTGAGTTCATTCAGTGCACCTTTTGAGCATTATTTATCGCTTCTTTTGGGGTTTGGCAGGGGTGTTGATGACCCTGCCTTATGGGCTTGGAAGGTTGGAAATAGTTGGCGAACAACAGATGACATCAATGATACATGGGCAAGGTTCTAATTTCTGGACTTAACACTTGGGTGTTATAACAAGAAATAGTTGTTTGTCCTGTGTTCTAGAGATCATGTTTTAGGCAGAAATATAGCACCATGACAAATCTCTCAACACTCGTACGAGTTGTATGAGATGAGAAAAAAGAACTTGCTAACCGAGTAATGTGTCCCTACGATACGGTCTGGGTGCTTGGCATTGCCAGAGAATTTTAATTGCAAAGGTAACTCCTTTGAAAATCAACCCGGAAACAGTAAGATAGTGATATAATAGCATCTTCCATGGCTAGTTTTGTATAATAGTAGTTTAGTTAGGGACCTAATGGCTAGGCACAAAATTCAGCTTTTAGCATTTCTAGCTTTCAAAAGTTAGGCAACAAGATCCCCATTGTGTAGGCCGTCAAGTTGAAGTCAGCGGCTTGAAATCTCATTTCAGATCAATATAAGGCACATATAATAAACACTGGATTTTGCGCCTTCAAATGTCAATGGAAAATTTGCTGCTTCTAGATTAAATGCAGATATAACCAACTGAATTTTCCTTATGAAATTTCCCTCATTTCCAAAGAATGTGAGATAGCTAGTTTTCCTCTTGAATTTAGTCATTTGACTGTAAGATTGATTAGTGAGCTTTGTCCAATTTTCAAGAATGAACGGGGGGGCAATATGAGGAATTTAAAATTAATAAAAGACAACCTGTGGTTTGTGACATTTTTAATCCGCATGCATTTCCTGTAGGCTGCAACTCTTTAATATTATTGAACCTAATCTCTCCTCTGTTTTCTGTTTAGCATGACTACCATTGCTGATCTTAATGACAAGTGGGCTCCCTATGCTGGTCCTGGTGGATGGAATGGTGAGAATATGATCTTGACAAAGACGTTTGAGTGTGGGTAATGCTACAAGCCTCCATTTGTGAGTGTGAATCTTGATTTCAATCTGCATGTATACCATTCTCTCAGATCCAGACATGTTAGAAGTTGGAAATGGTGGCATGACTTACCATGAATACCGAGCACATTTTAGCATTTGGGCTTTGATGAAGGTGCAATTTGCAAACTTCCTTGGTTTTTGTTAAATGCCCTTTTTTATTCGTACTTTTTTATGTTAATCAAGTTCTTTATATTGGACTATTTTGGTGAAAGCAGCAGTCCATGAGGCGATGTACGTTTATTCTCTTATTGATATACTACGTGGGACTGAAACTCTTTCACACCGTCTTCTTTTCCTCTTATAGTGTCTTTTGGCTAGTATTTAAAGTTGTTTTTATTCCTATCACAGAGCTCTGCATTGATCCTATATACATTTCGTATGATTTGCAACTTATTATTAAATATCCTTTCTAAGAGTTGATTGGTTACGGAAGTCTTTTACTACCAAATGTGACGGAACAGCAACTTAATTACTGGTTCAATCCTTGCTTTAGGGATGGCATAAAATGATAAAATGCATGTATTAGCTTCAATCACTTCATGTATTACCTTCAATCACTTCCTGTCCTTTACCATTACATTTAGAACTTTTTTAGCTGTATCAACTTAATATTGCGTTGCTTGAATGTGCAGGCTCCTCTTTTGATTGGATGTGATGTAAGAAACATGACTGCAGAAGCATTTGAAATACTAAGCAATGAGGAGGTCATTGCTGTGAATCAAGGTAGACATCGTTCCTGTCTCTCTCATTTCCTGTTAGAGAGAGGTGAAAATGGCTCAAGGCTTAAGATCGTTGTTTTCATTTTCTGGTTCAAAGATACCTTTTGCATCTCAAGTAACAGATACACATGCCTGACCTTATATATAGGGTACCACAATACTAACTAGGATTTTATCTTTTTCTGCAGACTCTCTGGGTGTTCAAGGCAGGAAAGTGCATGTTGCAGGAACAGATGGTTGTCGTCAGGTCTTTCCTTCTTTACCCTTTTAACACCATTGAATTGGATCCAAGATACCAATATGTTCCGTAGTACCAACTTCAAATAATTTCCTAGTCAATCTACAATAGTCCAAGTATGGTATTGAGAATTTGACCAATAATACCAATAACTGTTTTACTGCAGCTCTCAATGCAGTTTTTGTCATTTGTGTTCAAGAAATGTCCAGTTTGAATTTTTAAGTACATTTGAGATGGTGTTTTCATTTAACTAGTTGAAGATGTACGTACTGAAAGAAAACAAGAATTTATCCTTTACATAAACAAATTGGTCGAGATCTCTTTTAATATGAATTTGTTAATTGTCTGGTGGGGTATTGAACATGGAAGATAATGGAGAAAATGAAAATTTTATCAACCCTTATCGACTTTTCAGAAGCTTTGCATTCATTTTTCGTTCTTGCTTCTTGTTTGCATTAATCTTAGTTCATCTGATATCATTCGAAGTTTCAGGTATGGGCAGGTCCTCTAACGGATCAACGTCTGGCTGTTGCTCTTTGGAACCGATGTTCAAAAGCTGCAAATATTACAGCTGCATGGGGTACACTTGGACTTGAATCCTCTACCAGTGTCTCCGTGAGAGATTTGTGGAAGGTAAGAACATGACCTTCATACACATCGAGACAAAGTATATTGGATATTGCATGGATGTGTTCAAGCACTGCTGTTTCGGCAAAACGTCGGCACAAAATGATGTGGTAACGTTTCATCTGCAGTGATGGGGGTACTTTTATAACCATCAGATACATCAAATGTTAAATCGTTTTTAACTCCCCCTTTTGGTCTCTGTATCGTATGTAAGATAGCTTGATATACATTGTTGGGCCCATTTCCTAACAACTTAAGCGTTTGGGACTATTGGTAACTTAACATGGTATCAGAGCTCTGGTTGGGAGAGGTCTTGTGTTTAAGTCTTTCTATTTGCATTTGTTCCCCGTTTGCATTTTGGTTCTCCCCTTCATATTTTGTTTCGCTCTATCTATGAAAATTTGTCTCCACGTGCAAGACAGGGTTGCACGTGAGGGAGGGTGTTAAGCTTTTGGGACTACTGGTAACTTAGCATCGTATTCCCATGTTCAACTCTATTTATTGAAACCACAGTTCTTTAAGCACTTTCTTAGACACTTTGCTTCAATGCTTCCAAAGTTCCTTTCAAATCCTTCACCCACTGTTAGTTTTTGAGTGGTTTCCTTTTGTCTACCTCTTTTTTTTGGGCAAATCATGCTGTCCAGTGTCTTTTGTTTTTGGGTAAATACTGTCCAGTGTCTTATTACAAAACGATTACTGTTCTTTGAACCCTTGCGTATCAGTTTTTCGTTAGTGAGAGTTGAGAATCTTGAATAACTGATGGTGGATTTTAGAATTTCTTGTAAAAGCCCAAGATTATTTAAATTATCATTAATGGTAAAGCCAACTAGGAATTAGCTACGTTAACCTGGTCTTGCTGTAGTTCTACTTCAATAGTGAACTTGAAAAGAACTTGCTCATGCTAGAATAGACTCCAACGGTTGGCCTCACTGTGCCTATTCAGCATTTGCGTTCCCAGAATACATCACTTTAACCATATATGATATGCCTCATCCTGTTTTTTTCCCCCCTAGTAGTTGATTGACTTTCCAATTTATCATTTTTGGCTAATTTGGCTAATAAGGTTTTAGTTTTTGACCTCTTAATAGCCAGAGTGTATTATTTCCTTTTGCAGCATGACGATATTCTGGAAGATGCAGTGGCATCATTTAGCGCCCGTGTTGAGGCTCACGGCTGCGAGATGTATGTTTTCACTCCCCATAAGGCGTGGCGCTCAGAGATTTAGGTGTATATTATCCCCAGCTTCGTGTATCGCTTGGCTCAAATGACCCCCTTCTTTGTTGGTGGTAAATAATTGTATTCTGTAGCCATTTCCTAGTGTCGTTGTAGTTAGCCCTTTAGTCATTGTTGTACCATTTGACAGATTATGGCATTGAAAGGTCCTATTCGGACAAAGTAAAAATAATCATTCAAAAGTTACTCTCTCTCTCTCTCTCTCTCTCTCTCTCTCCCTGCCTTAGCCAGAACTGTATGCGTCTTCAATTATACGCATGATCGATTACACCCGGAGACTTGGAGACTCATAAATGGGTAACAGCATTTTGTGGCATTTTCAACTGAGGAAGGTATAGGAGTGACTCTCTCACCAGCAAAGTCCTTGAGCAACCGAAATTGGTTTTACTTCATCTTCACTTCTCCCGATTCAAACTCTCTTAACAAAATGCCATATGGCAACTCCTCGTTTCTCATTGCAGAATACTTTGATCTGTAGATCAACATTTTATTCCAAGTTAACCGGGATGGAACACATGTATCATAACAACTATATCAGTTTTAGCAATCAAGCAGGGTGGAAAGGTTTACAATCTTCGGTGCGTATATAGGCTTCTGCTTCATGTGAAAAAATGCGAGGCGTATCTCAGTCCGGAAATCAGAGAAATATGAAGAAAAAACAAAGACAAATGATCAGAAAGGAAAATCAGTCCGGAAATCAGAGATTACATGAATCTGCGTTTATGAGACCCATTTGAGGTTCTTCTTAGGGGAACGGATTTAAATAGACTGGTGGCCTAGTGGGAAAACGCAGATTCATGTAATCTAAGAACAGATTCGAGTTGTACTGGTCACATGAGGAGATAACTTAGATAACTACGCATTTAATGCCGTTCTCATTGCCAAGTCCATGTCGAGAACCTTTCTCGCATGGGGTGGCACCCACACATACGTAGGGGCTCACATCATGTGAGAAGGCATTACAAACAATCGTTGCATTGAAGCTCTACCATTCCAATGGGAAAGTTGCATACAGTAGTTTCTTTAAGTCTTTAAAGAGCGATATCTTCAGCAACTTTGACCAGTTTAAAGGCTTCCCTCTTTTGCTCGAGACTTGAAGATTGAACAAACGTAATCTAAAGGTTATGTATTCCCTGATTCCCCTCTTAAATTTCATATTTTTTGGGCAATCTCTGAAACTGATACTATGGGTAATTTCAATAGATTGCCATTGTAGAGCCCAATTTAAGCGAAAGATGAAACAAAAACAACACATCAGCCTCTGAACAATATTCATGCATATTAATTATGTAGGATTGCACTAAATTTATTCCCCAAGTACGAAAACGTTACGCAAAATAAACAGAACAGTTATTCAAATTTTACCGGCTCTCATGCGCCAACTGTACTTATCAAGGCCAAACCCAAACAATTTAAGTATGGAATCCATCATAGAGCCAACTGTGAAACATGCATGCAACTAAACGACAGACAGTACTGGCATACAACTCTGGATGGCTCCTGCTTATAGCTTGTTTATATACACTTTCCTTTCCATACATGAAAAAACACCGGGAAGCAAATACGGCATCTGAAACCTGAGCCGTCCCTTGCCTCTACAGCTCGTCATGTTATTGCCTCTTAAAACCTAACAGGAGTATTTGCAGCATCTCCGGAAGCCGGTTGGGGAGGCCGACGAGTTCCTTCAAGGACATTCTGTTTCATACACTTCACTGGCGTATTTCCAGTTCATAACATGCCATATGCTCTTCAAGTAATCGGGTTTCACATTCTTGTACTGCACCGTAAGAATAACAAAAGAATGAAATAATACCAACGAAAAGAGAAGTAGATAGTGATGATTTCCACAGATATAACACGATGAAGTACTGTCTTGCAGTTGTGAACAAGATAACTTTTTCTTTGTTGGCAAGGCAATTTCTTACATCTATTCTAATATATGGGTAGGGGAGAGGTTGGTGGGAGTTGAACTCCCGACCTAGGAGATGGAGGAGGTCCAAGGAGCAAGCTCAATCATGTGAGCTACGGGCAAGATAAACTTGTGTATCTTTAATTCATTTCTTCAGACAAAAGTTCCGCAATGATAGCTAGTCAAGCTTATAAAAAAGACAGACATCTTGTACTTCGATAAATGGAATTCTTTAGAACATCCTAAAAAAGAAGGTAGACCCGATCTTATCGAGGAACAAAACAAAGTAGACCAGATTTCTGGATGTGTAATTTGTAACTAATGAATCCGTAAAACAGCTGAAGGACACGTAAAACTTAACTGATAACAAATTACCTGTAAGTGGTAAGCATGCTCCCAGACATCTATGCCAAGCAGAGGAACTAAATTTGCTCCTTTAGTTACCAGTGGGTCCTGTACCGGAAAGATGAACACATTATAACGTCCCAAAAATGAAGCGGTTTATAGCTACAGAGAAAGTTATTACTCTTTTAATTAAAAAGTGCTCCAAGCCCAAAACAAAACCGAAGAGATGAAATGAAAAAAGACAGCAACAATAACCGGAACATAACAAACAATAATTAACCAAGTATGATGATTGAAACTAAAAGTCTAAAACGCATCAAAACTGCATAGACAAGGAATTCAACAGAACCAAGTGTGGGGGGCGCGGCTCGGTGAGTGGGTCATGTGGGTGCCCATGTCAAATCCGTACTGGACCACGTGGGCTCCTGGGTGACGTGGCTCGGATATCCGCAGGTTGGCACGATCCTGCCAATCCGAGTCTGCCGAACATGGTTACTTCACTCCTAAAGGAACCGCGGACCTGGTTGCCGGACTGTGTTGCTCGATCGGCGGTGCCTTGTCGAACCAGTCGACGAACCTTCTCAAAGCTGGAGTAGCCTAGCCTCCCTGGTTGGCCGAACCCGATGCGCCGAACCAGAGTTGTCCATCCCCGGGAAAGCTTTTCTGCATGAGTCCTGAGATCCAGTCCGGCGGCGCTTCGTTGAACCTGATAGCAGCTTCAACGAGCTCGAGCATAGCCGGACTGATACGTTCGGCGGGACTGCCAACCACCGAACCATTTCAACTCCCCGACTTATAGAGGAAGTCAAGAGTGGAGTCAGTTAGGAAGGAAACGTGTCATCAATTCCTTGATTGTAGGAACGGACCATTAGGGATCATGACGAGCCTAACTCTACGGGATTGGATTCGGATGCCATAGTGGGCGAACCAATCATCGTGCGCGTGGTGCATCCGCGTGGTGTGGATTCCACCCTTCCTCCGCCTATAAAAGGGATAGTGATTCTGAAGAATAGGGTACTGTATATTCAAGCTCCAAAACCCTAAACTCGACTCACATACTCCTCTCCTGTCGCTGACTAGATCGTCGAAGTGCCTATCCCGGATCACCACGATCCGGGCTTGGGCACTAACGCATGCTTTTCCTGTGTAGGTATCAACCGAGACAAGCCAACCTAGCCATCTCAACACCCAAGGTTTGACCGGAGAAAGTGCTGCACCACACCAAGACACTTCAAAGAAGCTGAGTTGCAGAAAAAGCATAAGAATCAAAATATTAAGTGAGCCAAACTAGGGTACAAACTTCATTGAAAGACGTGATAGCCTTATTAGTAGTACACTACCTGATTTTCAGTGGTCTCAACCAGTAGCCTATTAAACTCTCTGTCCAAGCCAAGCCACTGTCAAAACATAAGAATGTGAGCAAAGATAAACCCCTTGGAGAAAACAAGGGAACGGTCATCGTGACAACCTCAGGCCAATGACCAAAAAGTGAAACAAACTAACAATATTTCGGAACATAAAAGGCAACAGCACTTACCACCCATCCAGAGAAAGCAGCACCTTCGGCATTCATGTTTACTATCAGCGACTCCAAAGAACCAAAATGCTTGTCGATAGCCAAACCTAAAGAACCCTTTGGAGGATCACCACCTCCTTCCTGCATTAAGGAATTTGAGGTAGTTACAGACAGGTCAAATAAGAGAGCAACAGATGAGTTGCATGCAAAAGGGCACAGGACGTAATAGCACTTACACGAACAGGGGCAAGATTCTTCCAGGAAATTGAGTGGTTGATATGACCTGCTCGACGACATCAATGAAGTTTCAATGACCATTAGGTAAAGTACAGCAATTAAACAGGAATAATGGTAGCGATACTAAGATGACAAGCGTTGAAGATGAATTTTAGTCCGTTATTCGGGAGTGATAACCGATAACTATAAAAAGATCCATTCAGAATTCGTTTAGCAGCCAGTCCCAATGGAGAAAGTGTCTCTCCCTTAATGGCAACGACATCGTTTGAGAAGTTCGTTAGTTGGAACAGAACACCACGGGATCTGATTTCCGCGCTCCAAGAGAAGCCGGTGGCGCACCAAATTTGTCTCCTCCTGCCATTCAAAATAATATGCTGCATTTGCAGCCCAAAACCAAGTCAAGAATCATTTTGCAATCAATTGTTTGGGACCCACTTAGAAGTTCCGCACAAACGATCTGAACCATTCAAAAATTATAAAATAATATTTTGATTTATCCTGAAATTTTTTTAGCACAATTGAAAATTCTAAGGTAATTTATCTAATTTGTTCCATTTTCTATTCAGAATTCAGGACCCTAAACTCTAAAATAATCTTGAATGGTATGGAACAGATAGTTTTGTTTATAATTTTCAAGATCCATCAAAAAAAATTATTTTTTAATTTTTGAACGGTTCGGATCATTTGTTTAAGACTTCTAAGTGGGTTCCATGCAATCGTTTGCAAAATGGTTCTTGACTTGGTTTTGGGCCACAAATGCAGCAGATTTTTTTCATTGCCAGAAGGAGACAAATTTGGAGCGCCTCCGGCTTCTCTTGGAGCGCGGAAATCAGAAACCAACACGAATTAGACCCACGCGCCGATTCCCGAGAAAACTTCCCGTAGCAGAGGAATTCTCCTTCTCGTGGTGGAAAACGAAGCAATAAATTCTTTATTCAGTCTCACAGATCAGCCAGCGGCGCGAAATCATTGCTCTCTGATACTCTCATCGAATCTCACTTTTTCGCCCAAAAACAAAATAGAAAAAGAAAAGTCGCTTTCTCCTCGCCCACGAGTCCAGATCAGTTCGCTTCAACAAGGGTTGAGGAGCGCTGTATCAAGACTGTAATTCAACATCTGGGGTTTTGTTTTTTTTTGGTAAAGCATCTAGGTTTTCACTGTTGAACAATTTTTTTTTCGAAAATTACTGGGTTTTGATTGTATCTGTAGTGCTTTGGCAGGGATTAATAGATGGACGATGCAGAAGAAGATCTTTGTGACGGAGGTGGAGAGGGAGGCCCTTCGACGTCGGGTGGCTCGTCGTATAGATTGTTCGGTCGACAGACGACGGTTCATCAGATGATGGGCGGTGGTAGAGGTATATTACGTTGCTCAACTGTTTTCGGCGTATATACGCTTGTAAGTACAGCGCATTGACTGGAATTATTGAAGCGAGTCTGTTTTGATCATGCAAGGACTATAGGAATCACTTCTTCTTTGTTTTAATCAGCATAGGAATCACTTGTTGAGGAAGCTCTGTGTAGAATTCGGGTAAACCAACGCGCACACAATTCGAAGAAACAATTAAGAAAGAAACATAACGCAAGACAAAGAATTTTAGTTGTGTGTAGTTGTGTGTAGTTGAGTATACCCATGGTTAACACCAGTTTTCACCGTGTATCGAATGAAGAATGGAGTACAAGTTACACGTAACGAGTATTTGTAATCTAGGTTTACATCATCAATTTCCGTAACAACACTGTTTAGGTGGAACCCCAAATAGTCAACAAAGCGCAAATTAGACCGAACAAGTTTGTGTCCGTACATTTAGTTTAGGTAGACTATATATGCCAACAAGAGTATACATTCTAAGACCTTCATGTTTTGCCTTGTTGATGGACATTTATGCTTTATCATTAAATTGCAAATTTGGAAACTCAAGGTCGGAACTTATTGATGTCATACAATTTTTTAAGGGAGGAATTTTCATTGGCATATATTTGGATCCTGGATTTGTGGAGGGAAGAGAACATAGAGGGAAGATATATAATAATGAAAAAATGAAAATCATTTTACATGGGAAAATGCCAAGTTATCCATGAAAATGTACACGTATAAGTAATTGGTTTTTTCCTTTGTTTTGATGAACCAAGATTTAAACATAGTCCTTGATGAATCTGTATCAAGGGCCTTGACCTTCGGACCTGTAAGTAAAAACTAAGGACACTGGTGTGGTGCCATCCTACATCCCCTGATACCTAAGTACATTGATTCGTAGTAGTGGACTGAAGTAGAGAGTATTCAAGCTATTGATGAACATGAGAAACGTACCTAGCAAGTAGCAAGGTGTTTTGGAGTATGGGTATGGGAAGAAGAATCCCCTTGGACCTAGGGGTATGGATAAGGGTGGGACTTAATGAGTCAAATGATCTTAGCCATCCTACTCCCTTTGAGTACTAGTTCCTATAGAACTAGGACTGTTTGTAGTTATCCACGAAGGGTTGGGACCGTGCAAGAGAGTCTTTGCACACCTGAAACCCCTTTGCAGTGGTACGTCGTCCACCCATCGGGACTCCCGTGCTTGGCCACATGCGGGTCCCAGGCTTGCGTCCGACTAGAGTAGACATAATTGGCTATCTGCCTTGGCCTATCAGTCCTGATAACCCCAATTAGGCATTTCCCCTGCAAGTAAACCATAAGAACACAAATTGGGGATTCTTTGATACAAATGTTCATTAGTAATGATTGCTTTCCAATGTGAAGTCAACTTCTCTGGAGCTGTAGTAAACGTGAGGTTGGCTATTCAGATAATATATGCAGTAGTTGCTAGCATAGCATACACTAACCCCTCCTGTATATTTGCTGCTTGTTTTGTGAGTTTTGTTTAACTGATCCTTTTTTCACTTTGTTCTTACTTCTTAGCTGCTGATGTCATCTTGTGGAAGCGGCGGCATGTTTCATTTGGCATCATTGTTGTTGCTACTGTTGCATGGCTCCTTTTCGAGCAGTCAGGGTTATCATTGTTGTCAACTTGTTCAGACGTCTTGTTAATCTTGGTTGTACTGCTATTTATTCGGGCCAACTATGCTGCTTCCAAAAATAAGTACGACTCTTCGACACATTATAATATGGACTACAAGTTCCTCATTCATCTTATCAAAAAGCCACGTACCGTGGCTGTTTTCTCGTTGTGCAGACAACCCCAAACGTTGCCTGAACTTGTCTTGTGTGAAGAAATGGTCAATAATGCTGCTGCATCATTTCGTGTCAAAATCAATTATGCACTGCTTGTGGCTCATGATATAACTCTTGGCAAAGACTTCAGACTTTTCTTCAAGGTTAGTGACAAACAGTCTAAGAAGGATGAATGCTTTTAAGCTGTTGAGTCTGTAACTCTGTATTAAACAGTATTACAGTATCCAATACATGTCACTCGCTTGTAAACTGGACACTTTTGTATTTTTCATAGTACTGTACATACGCTTCGGACACTTCAGGAATCCACATGTCCATCGCCTAGATATGCCAAAACACATTTCAAGTGTGGAGAAAATAACTTTGGATCCAATGGTTAGATGATGAATCAATGCGGATATGTACCTCTAATATCTCCTAGACTTCCTAATTTTAGGAATTGTGCAATTTCAAGGAGGGTTCTAATATTTACATGGCATTGTTAAATTATAGTACCAAGGATTTCGTAATGCAATTTGATGAGAAGAATGCTGAATGGCCTGTGTTGGTTTTAGTATTGATCCTGCTTTATAAAGTCATCGACGACTGACCCTTCCCGCGACTTTTGTTATGGATTGTTTGTCCTCGTGTTTCCTTTTTTCTCTCACAATTTTTATGAAGACTTTTCCTTGTTCAACTTTTGTCGAATTGACAGGTGGTGATCTGTCTCTGGCTCTTGTCCGCAATAGGCAGCGTGCTCTCTTTCTTTACACTTGCATATATAGGTATGCATAGTTATCCTTGCTCTTTTATCTGGTTTTTTTTTTTTTTTTTGCTCAACCTCTGTCATCTGATTTTTGTAGTTAAAAACTTGTCATGTGTTCACTCTCTGTTTAATTTATTTCATGATGGATGTATTCTCATCGGTTGCATTACAAGCTCATGGTGAGTACTCACTTTTGTAGTCTATCCTAACAAAATAGACAGGGCCGAGGCTGAGTACTTACTATTTTTGAAATAGACTTGGGTACATTGCAATTTAGCCCATGTTTTTCTGATGACTAGTATATATTAGTGTTTTCTGATGTCTAGCTTCAATTGCATCCGTTGCAGGAACTATTCTGTCAATTACAATTCCTGCCCTATACAATAGATATCAAGACCATATTGATCGGTTTGCTGGTCTAATCCATCAACAGATGTCGCATCACTATAAAATAGTTGACGAGAATGTTATTAGCCGAATACCACGGAGTTTGTCCAAAGACAAAGATGCATGAACGTTCCTCATGCAGATGAATTACGTGAGCGCGGACCATTTCTTCAGTGGATTTAAGCTTTGTAACTTTGTTCGTTTCATTCTGTAAAGGGAGAAGCCCAGCTTCTTTTGTCCATGTTCGAGCCAAATTTGTTATGTCTGGTCTTGATGCGTTGAAGTATTTCCTGTGTGTTCGTTCTACACTATTGACATAACAGAGACCACCGGACCTGTCTTTTTTTTTTTTTTTTCTTTTTTTAAAAGCAGTATTCATATTATGTTTGGATTTCAAATTTGTGGAGGGAAAAGCGAGGAAAAGAACCTGAAGTGGTAGAAGCATGAGCTCCTTGCATTCAGTTCACTTTTCCTTATTTTTCCTTATCGAAGCACAAAAGCTTGAAAAGGTTTAATATTTTTCTAGTGAGGGACAGAGTCACATGTAACAGGGCAAAAATCACCAGTATCAATCCAATCTCTGGCAATAAAAACCTAGTTGCATTTTCATTTACTAAAATTGACGTTCCATGCACATATGCTGCCGATTTTACATGTGATCCAACCAGATTCATTATCAACTTCTAATATACTACAAAATATCCAGAGTTTGCATTCTTTCTGCTTCTACAGTAGACAATCGGCCGGCAGATTGTTAGGCAGCAGCAGTCACTGGTCTTGGAGCAGTTCATTTGCCTTGTCCAACCAAACCTGATATATATCATCTGTGAAAAGAACCAAGTGCACCTGCAAAAATGCATTAACATATATTAAATATAATATAATTCACAGTTGACAGTAACATTCGTGATACAAAATTTGACATTTGTAAGTAGCCCGGCCCATCAATGACGATTAACAGGTGGCGGGCAACAAGCAAGTTTGTTTTTTTGTTTTTCTTTTGAACATCAAGTAATTTCGTTTGGAAGGTGAAATTTACGACCATATCAGTCCCTACATTGGCGTCATTGAATGAGCCAAACAATTTACTCATGCCAAAAATCAAGCAAGTTGAGTTGGATTTTATCCTTCATTAGAAGTAATATTACATATTCTCAACTTCTGGATTTCAAGCACCGGCAGCTGAGAGAGAAGTTGCACTGAAGGGCAAAAGCAAAATGCTGTAAGCCACATGATTCAACTCTGGCAAGTTGTCTTGACAAGGTTAGGTTCCAACCAAGTAGTTCTAAGGGAAAAACAATTTTGCACGGGTTAAAGTTCCATATATCTACCCAAGCTTGAGTATACATGACAAATACGAAACAAAACCAGGAAAAAGCCGCTCAATCATCACAACATTAGGATGCCCAAGAAAGAACAATGCATTTAGAATTGCTGGTTATACTACCCACAATAACTTGATACCGAATGAAGAACCTCTCAAACTTTAGTTCCACCTCACGATTATAGTTCTTTTGACTTGTCAATCAACATTCTCACCACAGAATGGGCACAGTGCGGTGAAGCATAGGATAGAAATTAGAAGAGGGGAAACAAGACAGGTAGCATTTCAATCTGGATAGTGTCTACAATAACATAAAGCAATTCAGGAACATGTCATACCTCCTTGACGTCATTTGAAAATTCTCTGATCGTGGATATAGCTACAGTCGCAGCTTCATCAAAAGGATACCTGGATTATAAAAGTACGCAAATTAACATGAAACAAGTACTAGTTTCCATACTGAATAAACACCAAAACTAGAAAGATTCGTCGCAATTGCTTGGGTCATTTGAAGTTTGTAAAACCAATAGTGGTTTTACTTTTACTTTTACATATGACATCCAATCTATTTATTTATTTATTCTACAAGTCCAGGAACTTAAACAACCCCACAATTGGCACATGAGACCATGTGCACCTATGTTGATTAAAATTGCTTTCATCATTCAGCTTAGTCTCAATCAAAGTAGGTCTACATGTCATCCAGCCGACGCAGATAGTTATTTCTCAATCTATTTAACAGGACTTTTCGTACTTATCCGGGAAAGAGAGCTTTCAGTAAGGCAAGTGAAAAACTCCACAAGAATGCTACGCCGTATAAAGTACTAACCTTAGATCCTCAACAGACTGATAGTTCTATCGAATTTCAACTAACTTACCCATATACACCACATGATATGGCAGGAAATGCAACATATTGGATGTTGTTCTCTTTGGCAACACGTAGACTGTTTCTGTAACACATCAGGGTAAAAATAAGTCTTAATGCATCACTGAACAAAACCAAATGAAAGTCAATAAATATTGTAGAATGCATTATGGCTTGTGGGCAGGAATTACCTGTAAGCATTTCTTAAAGAGGCTTCAGGATTACTGTCAACATCATAAATAGGCCCAACTGTGTGAATTACATGAGATGCTGGCAACCTAAAACCTCTGCATGGATACATGGCAGTATAACCAGTGGTTTTTATGAACGTAAAACTAGATAACACAACCGGTATCATGGAAGTAAGACTAAGAAAACCTACGGTGTAATCCTTGCTTCTCCCGTGGGACAACGAACTCCAGGTCGGACCTCTGGAACACTATAGCATGCTGCTCGAAGTTCTGGACCAGCAGCTCGGTGTGTCGCTGAGGGAAGATAAACACACTTAATAACAGAATCCAGAGACAGATATACACCAGAAGGAGCTGACAAAAATTACCTCCATCAGCACCGCCACCTCCAAGCATCCGCTCATTTGCTGGATTGACCTACAAGGACATTGATCAAATTTGAAAACCTAAGCAAGAACCTAAGCCATGCGCCCCAGTCATAGCGTCTGGCTTGATCTACAAAAACATTGGACAAATTTCAAACAAAAAAATTAAAGCCCAGTCATAGGGTTTCAGATTTTCATGGTGTCATAAGTTCAACAATGACTCATCATTTTGAAGACTTGCATGGTTGTTTCACAAACACTACAGATGGCTTCACCATATGTAGTTGGGTGAAGTAAGTGAACCCATGGAAATGACTCCATTGTGTTTCACATAGCAAAATTTAGTACTAGTTCTTTTCTTTTCTTTTTTTGGAGGTAAAAGGGAGTCTGGACCAGCTTGCGCGCACCTCGACTAATCCTGAGGCCTTGAAGGTCACGACAAGGAAAACCTCCAGAGGTTTGGATCATTTTAGCCAATGTTTTAAAAATAGCTAGGCGCTAGTCAGGCGGAAAAGGGGCGCCTAGTGCCTAGGCGCCGACTAGTCGGCTGCCTAGCGCCTAGGCGGGGACTAGGCTTCCGACTAGTCGGTTGTCTAATCTAAGAGTCGGACCACTGCCTAGCACCTAGGCGGGGACTAATCGGCCTAGGCGGCCGCCTTTTAGAACACTAAATTTTTAGCCTTCATGAAATTTGACCTAACAACCTGTTGGGCTGTCTCATGCCCACTAGACCAAACCCCTTGGGAATATGTCAAACAAATTTTTGGAAACGATCACTCCAGAAACTTAGCTAATGTGGCATAAACCACTCTAGGACTAGAGGAAAGCTCACAGTTCATACGTCACCACCAGCAGCTAATAGTTGCCATCATTTCCATCGAAATATTCATATTCCAAGTGAAGCACAATTGAACAGTTTAACTTCCAGAGACATCCAAGTATGACCTCATTCAATCATGTAATTTGCAATTAACAAGGGAATCTCCCATCCTTAAGTCTTGATTTAAAATCCAAATTTGAGCTCAGAAAACAAATCTCAAATCCTTATCCAATTCACTCAAACTCCTAACAAAATGAGGTTTACGCACTTTTTCCACATAAATCACCGGAAACTCTTTGCTTTACTCAAAAATCTCAAGTCTAACTTCTAGCTTTCAAATTACCACTGCCATTTACCAAGTTCTTCATCAAACTTGTACTCAAAACCGGGTTTGCTCATTGGTGGTGTTCATATAAAAATCAAGCCTTTAGTTAATCTTTCACTCAAATTACCTTTTAGAATTCAGAATGTTGTTACAACGTGCTTCTTCACAATTAGGAATGCAGTGTAAACCAAAAAAAAAAAAGAAAGAAAAAGGAAAACTTACAATGGCGTCGGAAGAGCCATCGACGAACCACTGAGTGATATCTCCCTTATGGATCACGAGAGCGCTCGACGGAGACAGCGGGAAGCGAATTTCTTCTGTACCGTTTGACATCGTCGAAACCCTAACACTGGTCAATCGTCCCACGGTAGGTAAAGAGGTGCGCTTAGTTTTTGGAATGATCGAGACGGGGTTGACTAGGGCTCGGAGACGACGGTTGGGGGCGTGGTTCGTGAAAGCTGGCCGCGTGTGGCGGAGGTGTCGTGGATTTGAGGAGGAGAGAGGTTTGGGAAATTTGGGAAATCGAAGTCTGGAGAGCGAACCAGAAAGGATATTCATTTGTTTGAGTCATGAGAGAGAGAGAGAGAGTGCGTGTGTCACTGCTAGTCTAGTGCAGTGATAGTGCCTGCTGCAAACGAAATGAGTTGCTCTCGACCAGTTTGAGGTTGGGTTTGTTAAAAATCGGTTTGGTCTGCTAGTAAATGAGTCGACGTTGAGTTTTAAGTTAGTTTTGAAAGAGCCAAGCTCGAGCACTTTAAAGTTTGACTCAGCTAGGCACGGCTCACTTGTTGCCCGAGTACTACTTACCATCTGTTTCTACGGGAGGAATTTCTGTTTTGACTTTCGGATTCGTGTTTGGGCCGAAACAGTCCTTCCACAATCTCAATCACCCATCTCAGCAATTAATGATTCGAGTTTGTTAAAGATTCCGATAACCATTTTTGTGATCAAGTTCCTCCCGTCCAAGCTCGGACGGCAAAGAGGTGAAGTCCCCAAGAAATAGGGAATATGGAGTACTATTGTTAATAGTAGTATACATTGCGACAGGGGTAACAGAGAACAAATCAATTTCAAGAAAGGGAAAATGCACTAATTGCTCCAATGTTTTGAAGGATGAACACAAACTTCATATTACCAAACTTGTAGCATCAAAACTTAGCAACTTCTGTAGTTCTGTTACCAACTTGTGGCTCAAATATTCAAACTTCACATGACATTCATAGAGCCTTGATTTCAATCAAAGACATTTACAATTGAATGTCTCTTTGGAAATAACTATAACTAAACCTTTTTCTTTCTATAAGTACGGAGAAAAAACTTTCGAAAATATATATGTATAGGCCTAAGCGGGTGCTAGTTAACCACCACAGCAATAGACTCTAAATTTCTGAGAGTCTGATTTTGTTCATTTGCCTGACAGGTGGTTGAAACATTACTCTGTGATTGGATTGAGCATGTTACCTACCCTCCAAATTCAATACTTAGGGGTTACAGAACACTTAAAATTGAGACCCTTCATATGTTTGGCCAAACTGCCAATTAGCGGGAGCCGCGTTATAGCTGGTGAGGGTTCGTCCGTCACTGGTGGTGACCTGGAAAGAGAGGCTCTGGCCATTCATGTAGTTGTTGCTCTGCCAGTTCTGTCCCCAGTTTCTGGACATGGGTTGCCACCCTGTTTTTGAACCCTTGATCGACACCGAATGGATATCGCCAGCACCGCCAACATTGCTGACTAACACCAGGTTAAAATAAGAGTGGCCATTGATTGTGAACCTTATTCCTCCCTTCCTCATACAAGGCACCCTGCCAAAGCCAATTAACCATATCAATCCAGCAAGTTTCAAATATCAAAACATCAGGACACAATCCTAACCATAACATTCACCGGCCCTGAGGCTAGACCGACAAACCATAACATCTGAGTAATGCTAAAAAAAAGGACCGCAAAATGTGTCCTTACCTTTGGAAAGACACAGGGACAATTCCCGCTCTATATTGGGCAATTTGCAAGAAAGCAGGCTCAGCTAAATCAAAGTGCTGGAGTGGAGGGTCGCACCACCCACCAGGTGGGCAAAAGTTGGTCGCCGTGACGGTGATTTTCCCCGGGAGGCACCATTTCGGGTCATCGTTACACGTGATCTCATAGCAAGCCCCACAGCTGAGGCCATTGTTGAACAGGGCAGTGCTAAGTGCTGCTGTGTTGGTGCCATAGCCTTGGCTGTACAAGTTTCCATACCCACAAGCACCTCCTGCCGAAACAAAACCATCGAACTTTAGCAATTCAATTCCTATTAACGACTTTAAGGGTGTTGTTTATATTAGCCCAAGATATGTACTTCAGTTCAAATTTTTTTTTTTTTTTTTTAAAGTTCCTCTCTAAATGGGTAACCAAATAGTTTCTATAACTTACCCATTGTGCCAGAAGCATCTCCCCCACCATAGAAAGTGGCATGTCCATATTCGCCATAAGCACCACGGAGGCATAAATTGAACAATAAGATTAGAAGAGAAACGATGGAGAATGCTGGAATGGCCATTTTAAGAGAGAGATTTTAAGAGAGAGAGAGAGAGAGAGAGAGAGAGAGAGAGAGAAGATTGTGTGGTAAGTGCTGCTTAGTACTTAGAAGAGGATGTGGGGCTTTACTTATATAGGGAGAAGGAGGGTTAGAGAAACCAATGTGTAATGGTAGAAAGAGAAAAAATTTAAGCAATGCCAAAACTACCCTAGAGATGCTGAACAAATGTCACATACAAGATTCAAGTAGCCACATGCAGATGTTCCAATTGGATTATGCATGGGACCCACAACCACATGCATTTCACAATCTTTTCTCTTTCCACCCTTCGTCTTTCTAACAGTAGCAATTTGTCTCTCTTATCCAACTCAAAGTATATGGTGAAGTACTGTTTACACTAATAGGCAAGTGGACATGTTACTAGGAGGTTTGGCCAGTTGATCATCTGCGTCGAGTTTGTGGCAGAGTTCAACTCATGATCTCTCTCAAACAGTACCATCGGCAAAGCCCGATGTACCATATACGATCTTGTTTCGCCGAGCATGCTGTATTTCTTCCCGTTTCGAAAAGATTCAGTACCACTTTCGCGTCTAAGACCAGCGTGAACAACTACCTCCCGGAAGAAAAATGATTCGAAAAAAAATTACTAATAAACATTTAGAAATGAACAGATTTTGACCAAAAAAAAAAAGAAGAAAAAGAACAGATTAAAACGGAGATGTCATATTGCTATGATATAGTGTTTGGGTTATAGCAAGACAATTCATGGCTTGATAATCATCGCTAAGTATCCTTAAATTATCATCGAAATCATTAAGTGCGTGCAAGAATGGTTTTGTAAGCACTAATCAAGTTCTTTAATCTTTAAACCCATGACTTCCTGTCACATCAGTAGGTAATTAACTTGTGAGCTAAACCACATATTACGTAGATTTTTGATGTGCTGATAAAACAGAGGGAGGGGATTTGGGTAGGGGTCCTACCATGTTAGGGGCACATGCAAGTATCGGGCTTTGCGGTCCCTTGTATATACGCATCACTATCACGAGGTTGGGAGCATTTATTTCCAGTTTGGGAAGAAAATAAAATTAAGAAAACGAGTACATTTTGAATAGCTTGTCCAATTAGTCGAAAATGAGAAGTACATTGTGGAAGACCAATGCAGAAACAACATTCAGATGTTACGGCTTACCGTTTTCTTGCCCATCTGTAAAAGAAAATATGATGGTGGAATGTGAGAGAATATTTTGGTGATCAAGCAGAAAATTTATGTAGCTATCCCCCTCTAGCTTAGTACAGTTTACAACATCCAAAATATGCTCATATCCTTGTCTTTTTTTGTCATAGAGTGTAGAGTTTCGTAATCATGTGTGTCGCGCATTCACAAACTTAATAGTTCACAACTTTTCAGTACATTTTGTGTTTGTTCTTTTGGTAGTCAACGAGCTGTATCGACTGTGGATGCAACTAACATTTATGGGTGTCACTAAATCTGGTGTTCTTGTACATTTGTACTCGGGATCCTAATATGTTCTGGATTCGTAATATCTAGATCGACAGTGAGTTATTCCGCAAATCGCGATATCTCTCTGCTGTAAGTTATGAACAATCAAAGAAGGACATAAAGATCCAAAGTTTTAGTCCTGGTTTTTACTACCTTTCCTGTGGAATGACAAGCAGGAACCACTTGAGTCACAAGACAGAGATATTGGCTTGACAAAGATATTTCCCCTTTCTCATAAAGGTGGATGGCTCCAGTTTGTCTGTTGGAAAGTTACTCAATCTTGCCTGAATCCGACCAATTTTGTGTGAGCCTAAAGCCCCCAGCTACTTTACATGAGAGAGTTTCCATCAAACCTGAAAGGACACCACAAAACTTTGTGACAAAAGGCATGTGGGGATACATCCAAATGCTGTTGGTTAGGAGCCCATGAAAGTGCCCTCCACAAGGGATTGTCTCTTAGCCCCCTGAGAAATGGAAAAGAACCATGAGTAAGAGGGGCCTAATTGAATGGCCACTTTGGTGTCTGTACTTAATAGCTTGCTGGGTTGCATTGTCATAGTTAGCAGCTGCCACAGACAACCCGCATGAGATTCACCTTTCGGCGTCCGGTTCAAAATCGGCTTGCTGTCAAAAAAAAAAAAAAACACACGGGAAAACGCGACTTGGATACCATGCAATCGCAGCTCATAGTGTTTCAACGCCTACCATGTGTCGCACAGGACGTTTTGTCCTTTCACTCTCAACTGCACGATTGTGCCTCGAAATGTGTATATTTCAAGGTTTTCACCTATTGTGAGGCAGGGGCGGAGTGAAGATTTGGAAGTAGTTTGGTCAAATGCCTAGAGTTACCAAGGATTTTTGTTGAGTTTGACTATGATGGAGGACAGAAATTGATTTCTAATTGAATTTTTAACGTACTTTTTTTTTGTTATATATGTAGGCTACAATGTGACAAAATTCAATGGCAATTCAAAGTACTTTGTAAACTCATCTGGGTCAAGAGACCCACTTTGGTCTTCCTCCCTCCACGCTTGTTGTGAGTTGCCTCGAATTCAACCCGAGTTACGCTTATATCCGATTTGCTGCCACATGCTTTTTCATTTTTGTAACAAATCGAAAAGGTTATTTTCCATTTGGAGCTTTGGGGTTTATTTGGGAGCTGCAAATGTCACCGGTTTATCATATTCTCCGAGATTATGGTAAGATCGCCGGTGACTTGGGTGCTATGCTAAACTACGTCAATCGATGTATTCATTGTGCGCCGAATTATTTGTTCTCTCGTTTTGGTTGCCGTCTTCCATCATACTAAATTGTTAAAGTACCGTTAGACTCATTGAGACATGTGGGACATGAATTTTCAGGTATACTGGATCTTGGGCCACCATGTGTATTGCAATGGAAGTTGAAGATGGTAGGGAACCTATGGGCCCTGTAGGTGGAATGTTAGTTATGTTTAGGCCTTAAGGGTGCCAACCTCATGCTTTGTGTTCCTGATGCGTCGCCTGGGGATGAAACTGAAATAAACGGCTAAAAAGTTGTTGGGTAACTGCAACCAAGCTGATTGCTTGTCACTGGGCAAGGCAAGGCATGGCACCACTATACTGAGCAAAAACTAGATTTCCTCGGCCGTTTGCCTTCAATTGCTTGTGCTTTCACAGCCCGCGGGGATTGCTCGAAAAAGAGACCAAAAACGGCTAAAAAAGTAGCTTGGGGATGAATCTGAAATTAATTCAGCTCATGCTTGAGAAGGGAGAAACAGATTGCCTCTTTGATTGTTTCACCACTTAAAAGGCTTCTTCTGTTAAGTACAGAAAGCACATTCATGAGATGTGTGAGTTATTATAGCCACTCTTATCCAGGTGAAACAATCAAACGGTTCGCATGATGAAACTTTTGATGAAGTTCTTTTTATCCCCGTTCAGGTGTTTGCAAGGTCTGACATTGGCGCGATGAAAAATGTTTTTGCTTCTGCTCCGAAAGTTATATTATGTTGATGTTGTGTGACTATTTAAATTAGGTAATTCACGGGGGACAAGTATCGTGACGTCACATGATGACCAGATTAATAACAGCCAATTCGACCTCGGACTTTGCCTCAATCTTTATTGATTGATTTGCTGATACAACACATTATAGCAAAGAAAGTAACAGATAACAGAAAAGTATTGATGGATAAACACTAACTTCATATTACCCAAATTGGGGATCAAATCTGCAAACTTGATGTGACATTCATATGGCCTTGATTTCAATCTAAGGCTACCAATTAACTCTCTCTGTAGCCTTGATTTCAATCTAAGCTTACAATTGAATGAACTAAAACTCAACCTTTCTATGACCACAAAGAAAAACCTTTTTGAAAATATTTTATGGATAGGCCTAAGCGGGTGCTGGTTGACCACCACGGCAATAGACTCTAAATTTCTTGAGTCTCTCACAAACGAGTATGATTTTATACACTCGCCTGACAGGTGGTTGAACAATATCGTCCCTCATGATTGGCTAAGAGACGTTACCTACCATCAGATTCAATACTTGAGAGGATTCTTAACACTTAAAATTGAGACCCTTCAAATGTTTGGCCAAACTGCCAATTAGCGGGGGCCACATTGTAGCTCGTGAGGGTCCGTCCGTCACTGGTGGAGACCTGAAAAGAAAGGCTCTGGCCATTCATGTAGTTGTTGCTCTGCCAATTTTGGCCCCAGTTTCTGGACATGAGTTGCCACCCGGTTCTTGAACCCTTGATCGACACAGAATGGACGTCGCCAGCGCCACCGACGTTGCTGATCAACACCAGGTTGAAATAAGAGTGGCCATTGATTGTGAACCTTATTCCCCCCTTCTTCATACAGGGCACCCTGTCAAAGCCAACCATATCAGTCTAACAAGTTTCAATATATGATATCAAAAAAAGGTCCAGAAATGCGGTGTTAGTAGGACCGGCCTGAGGCTAGACCGATAAACCGCATTAAACCCTTGAAAATTAGCTTAAAAGGGAGTCATGCTTAAAAACAATCCAAACCCATTCTGGACACGAAGAAATTTATCTGGGTAATACTGAAAAGGGACCATCAATGTGTCCTTACCTTTGGAAAGACACTGGGACAATTCCAGCCCTGTACTGAGCAATTTGCAAGAAAGCAGGCTCAGCCAAATCAAAGTGCTGGAGAGGAGGGTTGCACCACCCACCATTGTCATTGGACTGGGCAGGGTTAGGTGGGCAGAAGTTTGTAGCCGTGACGGTGATGGTCCCCGGGAGGCACCATTTCGGGTCGTCGTTACATTTGATCTCATAGCAAGACCCACAACTCAAGCCATTGTTGAAGAGAGCAGTGCTTAGTGCTGCAGTGTTGGTGCCATAGCCCTGGGTGTACAAGTTTCCATACCCACAAGCACCTCCTGCCGAAACAAAACCATCAAATTTTAGCAATTCTATCGGTGTGAATTTTCAATTTCCTAGTGATGACTTCAAGAAGAGTTGAATTTCAAAAAAACTGCAAATTTACTCTCTGAATGAGTGCATAAAAAGTTTCTACGACTTACCCATTGTGCCTGAAGCATCTCCCCCACCATAGAAAGTGGCATGTCCATATTCACCGTAAGTCCCAGTGAGGCATAAATTGAACAATAAGATTAGAAGAGAAGCAATGGAGAATGCAGGAATGGCCATTTTATGAGAGAGAGAGAGAGAGAGGGAGAGAGAGAGAGAGAGATGGTGTGGTAAGAGCTGCTTGGTACCTAGAAGAGGGAATGAGGCTTTACTTATATAGGGAGAATGGAGGGTTAGAAAGGGCATTGTATATAATCTGTGGTAGAAACTAGAAAGTGGCAATTTAGGCAATGCTGATGTTTGAGAGAAGGCCAAAACTACCACACACAGACAAAAAAAAACTGAACAAATGTCTTATACAAGAATCAAGTAGCCACATGCAGATGTTCCAACTGAAGACCAACTGATTTATATGCTAATAGGACCCACAGGCCACAAGAACATGCATTCCCCAACCTTACTTTTCTTCCCTTTCCTCTTTTGATACCTACATTACACATCCTGAGCAAATTTTCCCCTCTTCGTCAAGTAAATCATGAGACGGACTAGTGTTTACATAAATCGGTCATGTGGACTTGGACAAGTTGGGGTCGAATTGCAGCAACTTTGTGATTCGAGTTCAAGTCAGGCGAATCACGTGTCTCAAACAGTAAAATGAGTAAAAGCCTTTTTTCTAAGGTGTACCCCTACTCTTCCCTAAGGATATTGTAAAATTTTGTTTCGTCAAATTCTGTTGCGTCTAAGTCCAGAAAGAACCACTACCTCCCAAGAGCAAAAATGAATAGCATATCGGAGAGGTCATATCGCTATAACATGTAGCTAGGGTTATAATATGCCAATTCACCCCTTGTTGATATCATCGCAAACGCAAAGTATGGTTAAAAGATGTTACTGTGCCTAAACCAGCATTGCCATCATAAGAGTATGGTTTTGTAATTGTTATACTAACTCTACAATTAGGTAGAATTTTTGGTATGCTAACAAGACAGAGGGTGGCGATTTGAGTAGGGTTCCTATCATGTTAAGAGCACATGCAAGTAACACCAGGCAATGCGGCCCCTTATGTGTATGCATCACTATCAAAATAGGTTGGGAGCATTAATTTCCATTTTCATAAATAAAAAACAAATACATTTCAAATAGGTAATCCAAAAAGAAAATGGTAATTGAGGAAGATCAGTACTGAAAGAACATTTGAGATGAATCAGATTATTTATGCAGCCGTTTAGAATGTCCAAAATATGCTCATATATTTTCTATTGATCTTGATTCTTGAACCTGAGCAAGCATCCTCTTGTAATGGAGTACCGAGTCTGACAGTACCGCACATTGGGTATTGCATGTCAATTGTGTGTCGCAAAGTTGCAAGCTCAAAATTCGCGTCACATTGCGATAGGACAACTCCGAAGTATCTTGCGTTCTTTTTCGACATACTCAACCATCTGCAGTGACTGCCATGCAACGCACAATTGGTGAACTACATAAATCTGGTCTTCTTGTATATTTGTGACTTCGATTCCTATATTTTGTTACTAGTTTTTACTACCTTCCATGTGGAATGACAAGCATGAGCAACTTGAGCGGTAAGACACATGCAGATATTTCCCCTTACTGATTAAAAGAAAAGTGTGTGGTTTCAGTCTTTTTGTTAAAAGAGTGTTCAAGTTTTAGATGAACCCAAACAATTTTCTGTGATCCTTAAGCCCCCAAGAACTTTCTCTGAGAGAGCCTCCATCAAAACCTGAAATGACACCCACAAAAGGCAAGAAGGGATTGATCCAAATGCTGTTGGTTAGGAGCCAATGAAAGTGCCCTCCACAAGGGATTGTCTCTTTGTCCCCGTCCCACAGAAATGAAAAGGAACCCTGAGCAATAGAGACCTAATTTTATTGTTTTAGGTACTATCTTATTGGGGTGTCGTCGTCATATATTGCAGCTCCCACAGACAAGTCACATGAGATTGTGGAGAATTAATTGCAGCTCATACAGTGTTTTCAATGCCTAGCTACCATGTGCCGCACCTTATCCATTCTAACCGGTCTCGATGCACTGTCAGCTGCACGATTGTGTCCTGAAATATACCCGAATTATGCTTATATCCCTTTTGCGACCTACATCTAACCCCGTTTGTTTGTATATTATGAATTTTTTTAGCCAATTCGTACACAATGGTTTGTTTTCCATTTGGAGTTGTCGGGTTTACTTGAGAGTTATAGGCATAACTGGTTCATTGTAAACTCCGATTTTATAGTAAGATTGCGCATGGCATAAATTTTATGCTAAGCTACGCTAATCATTGTAGTCGTCGTGTGGTTAATTATTCTCCAATGGAAGTTCAACATGGTAGGGAACCCATATGGGCCCTTCAGGTGGCATGCTTTAGGGTTGCATGGGGATGGAACAGAAATTACCTAATTGTTCAGCACATGCATAAACAAGGGAGAAACAGGATTGCCTTTTGATTGTTTCACCACTTGTAGGCTTCTTCTAATAAGTTTTACATTGAGAAAGAGAAACAGAAAGCACATTCTTGAGATGTGTTAGGTTTTTTTTTCTAATCCTTGATGTGTTAGTTATTCTTGCTACTTTCATCCAGGTGAATGTGGTTTGGTGGCTTCAAAATTGTTGTCCTTGTTTTTTGGGTGTTTTCAAGGTCTAACACCGGCAGTTTGGCACGTTGTCTGCTTTCGCGCCAAAAGTTTATTCCTTTCAATTCTGTGTGACGATTTTAAATTACGTGAATTAGTATCTTCACCAAAACATGTTATTCGATGAATCAAGGGGATAATTATCTTGACTTAACATGATGACAGTGGAAAAGTTATTTCTGAAACTGAGGCATGAGTGTCCCAAACTTCAACGTTGCGGCTGCAAGGTTTAATATTACTGCTGCAATATAATGAATTGTGGCCACAATGTTTAATCCTCTAGAACCTTGAGACCGCAACATCAGTCCATAAGGCCACAACGTCCGACTTTTGAGTCAGAAATTAGGTTTTCAAGTTTGACCTTTTGGGCTTCTTGGCCTTGGTTGGGCCTTGCCGACCTCCATCCGGAATGGGAGGGGTTGTAGTGCACCCACCGCACTACACCGTGTAGTGCAGCTGATCCGACCGTCCATCTCGGTGTGGACAGATTGGATTTAATTCGAGATCCTATAAATTTTAGCCGTCCATTATTTGGATGAAAATCTAAGTTGTCCATTGCCGTGATGAACGGCCGAATTGGCCGCACTACACGTGTAGTGCGGGGGTGCACTACAGCACCCCCGGATCCCCTCCATTAAGTCCAAAACAACTTTTAAAAGAGTTATGAAAACAGACTCTAATTCTCCAATAAAAGGAAGGAAAAAGTACTGAAGGAAAGGTACCTACTACCTGCCTAGGATGACTTTGAATATGATGGAGTTATGCAAAATTAAGACTCTGTGCCCTGTTTCGCTAAAAGGTTCTTATATTTTAAGTATTTGTATTTCCGTTTTACGAGACAGGTCATTGTACATCACCTTTAATTCACAATACTTATTTGTTTTAGTCAAATTATTTCAATCCAAAAATCACATGCTCTCCTGCGGCTATTCAGGACTAGAAATTCTGCACTCATGATAAAAAACAATTTGATCTCAAACTTTGTCTCATCTTTATTGAATGATTTGCTGAAATAGCACCTCTAGAGTAAAGAAACTTGAACAGATAACAGATCAAATAGAGTATTCAAGTATAAACACTCGCTTCATATTACCCAACTTGTGAATCAAATCTGCAAACTTCATGTGAAATTCATATGGCCTTCTTTCAACCTGAGGCTACCAATTAAATATCTCTATAGCCTTGATTTCAAACTAAGGCTTACAGTTGAATTATAACTAAACCTCTCTATAACCATAAAGCAAAACCATTCGAAAATGTTTATATGTATATATAGGCCTAAGCGGGTGCTTCTTAACCACCACAGCAATAGACTCTAAATTCCTCGAGTCTCTCCCAAACGAGTCTGATTTTGTTCACTTGCCGCCTTCAGGTGGTTGAACGTTGCCTTCACTCGTGATCGTCTAGACTTCAATACTACTAAAGAGGAGTCGTAGCAATTAAAATTGAGACCCTTCAAATGTCTGGCCAAACTGCCAATTCGAGGGAGCCACGTTGTAGCTAGTGAGAGTCCTTCCGTCGCTGGTGGTGACCTGAAAAGAAAGGCTCTGGCCGTTCATGTAGTTGTTGCTCTGCCAGTTCTGTCCCCAGTTTCTAGACATGGGTTGCCACCCAGTTCTTGAACCCTTGATCGACACCGAATGGACGTCACCGGCACCGCCAACATTGCTAACTAACACAAGGTTGAAATAAGAGTGGCCATTGATTGTGAACCTTACTCCTCCCTTCTTCACGCAGGGCACCCTGCACAAGCAATTGAACACATATCAGTCTAAGTTTCAAATATCTAATTTTAATAAACAATCCAAAAGCACACACATTTTACAGAGAAGTGTCCAGAATATCGTGTTGGTACCTGAGGCTATACCGATAAAGCTACCGCCTTAAAGAATAAAAAAAATTGCTTAAAAATTGAGTTCCCAACTTGTTTCTGGATCTTTACTAACCACAAAACCAACATTCTGGACACATTTTGGTGATTTTTTTTGATAATTCTAAAGATCATAAAGTGTGTCCTTACCTTTGGAAAGACACAGGGACAATGCCAGCCCTGTACTGGGCAATTTGCAAGAAAGCAGGCTCAGCCAAATCAAAGTGCTGGAGAGGAGGGTTGCACCACCCACCATTGTCATTGGACTGGGCAGGGTTTGGGGGGCAGAAGTTTGTCGCCGTAACGGTGATCGTTCCCGGGAGGCACCATTTCGGGTCGTCGTTACATTTGATCTCATAGCAAGACCCACAGCTGAGGCCATTGTTGAAAAGAGCAGTGCTTAGTGCTGCAGTATTTGTGCCGTAGCCTTGGCTGTACAAGTTTCCATACCCACAAGCACCTCCTGCCAAATTTTTAGCAATTCAATTAGTGGGAATTTTTAGTTTCAGACTAAATGACTTTAAGAATTAAGGGTGTTGTTAAAATTAGCTGAAGAGATGTAAAATGTACTTAAGTTCAATTTCAAAACATTGCCAATTTTCTCTCTGAATGAGTGAATAAAAAGTTTCTACAACTTACCCATTGTGCCCGAAGCATCTTCCCCGCCGTAGAAAGTGGCATGTCCATATTCACCGTAAGCGCCACGGAGGCATAAATTGAAGAAGAAGATTGCAAGAGAAGCAATAGAGAATGCTGGAATGGCCATTTTGAGAGAGAGAATTTAAGAGGGTGAGAAGATTGTGTGGTGAGAGCTGCTTAGTACTTCGAAGAGGGAATGGGGCTTTGCTTATATAGGGAAAATGCAGGGTTAGAAAGGGGAAGTGACAATTCAAATTTACCCCCCAAAAAAGTGACAATTCAGGCAATGCTTACGTTTGAGAGAAGGCCAAAGACGACCGCAAAAACTGAACAATAGTCAAGAATGCACATGTAGATGTTCCAACTGAACTACCAACTGATTATGCACACAGGACCCACCAGCACATGCATTTCTTGATCTTCTTTTTTCCCAATTCTTCTCTCCTTTTCCTCTTTTCAAGACTTACTTCATGTTTCATGCGGGAGTTTTGCCTCTTATTCAACTAAAACTGCGAGATCACCGGCGTTAATTTGAACTGGTAACAAAGCTTTGTGTACTGAATACGATCTTTTTTTTAACTGTACGTAACTCCTTTGATACTGAAAACATAGTCAAATTTCGTAGTGTCAAAGTCCCGATACATCCCGGGAGTAAAAATGGCTCGAAAAGCATTTGGAAATTAACAGATTACATCGGTAATGTGATATCGCTATGATACGTTGATTCAAAAAATCGTCTCGAAGTGTTCTCAAGTACCACCAGGCAATGAGGTCCCTTATGTGTATGCATCACTATCACAATAGGTTGGGATCAGTAATTTCCATTTTTCATAAAAAAGTAATACATTTCAAATAGGTTATCCAAAAAGAAAATGGTAATTGTGGAAGATCAGTACCGAAGGAACATTTGAGATGAATCAGATTATTTATGCAGCCACTCCTTCAGATTAGTAGTTTAGAATATCCAAAATATGCTCATATATTTCCCTATTGATCTTGATTCTTGATCATGAGCAGACATCTTTCCTCCTCTTGTAATGGAGTACCGAGTATGATAGTACCGCACACTGGGTATTGTCAATTGTGTGTCGCGAAGTTACAAACTCGATCATAATTCGCGCCACATAAATCTGGTCTTCTCGTATATTTGTGACTGCGATTCTTACATTTTCTTAGTTTTTACCAACTTTCATGTTGAATGATAAGCATGAGCAACTTGAGCTGTAAGACACAGATATTTCCCCTTACTGATTAAAAAGAAAAGTGTGTGGTTTCAGTCTTTCTGTTAAAAGAGTGTTCAAGTTTTAGATGAATCCGAACAATTTTCTGCGATCCTAAAGCCCCCGAGTACTTTCTATGAGAAAGCATTCATCAAAACCTGAAATGACACCCACAGAAGTATGAAGATGAAAGGATTGATCCAAATGCTGTTGGTTAGGAGCCAATGAAAGTGCCCTTCACAAGGGATTGTCTCTTTGTCCCCGGTCCACAGAAATGAAAAGGAACCATGAGCAAGATAGACCTAATTTTATTGCTTTGGGTACTTCTTTGCGGGGCGTCGTGGTCATATATTGCAGCTCCCACAGACAAGTCACATGAGATTGTGGAGAATTAATTGCAGCTCATACAGTGTTTCAATGCCTAGCTACCATGTGTCGCACAGTTTCCTTTCTAAGCCGGTCTCAATGGACTGTCAGCTGCACAATCGTGTCCCGAAATAAACCCGAATTATGCTTGTATCCCGTTTGCGACCTACATCTAGCCCCGTTTGTTTATACATTGTGAATTTTTTAGCCAATTCGTTCACAATGCTTTATTTTCCATTTGGAGCTCTCGGGTTTACTTGAGAGTTACAGGCATAACTGGTTCATTGTATTCTCCGATTTTATAGTAAGATTGCGCGTGGCATAAATTTTATGCTAAGCTACGCTAATCATTGTACTCGTCGTGTGGTTAATTATTCTCCAATGGAAGTTCAACATGGTAGGGAACCCATATGGGCCCTTCAGGTGGCATGCTTTAGGGTTGCATGGGGATGGAACAGAAATTACCTAATTGTTCAGCACATGCATAAACAAGGGAGAAACAGGATTGCCTTTTGATTGTTTCACCACTTGTAGGCTTCTTCTAATAAGTTTTACATTGAGAAAGAGAAACAGAAAGCACATTCTTGAGGTGTGTTAGTTATTCTAGCTACTTTCATCCAGGTGAATGAGGTTAGGTGGCTTCAAAATTGTTGCCCTTGTTTTCGGGTGTTTGCAACGTCTAACATCGGCAATTTGGCACGATGCCAAATGTTACCTGCTTCCGCTCCAAAAGTTTATTCCTTTCAATGTTGTGTGACGATTTTAAATAATTATGTGAATTAGTATCTTCACCAAAACATGTTATTCGAAGAATCAAGGGGACAATTATCATGACTTTTAACATGATGACAGTGGAATAGTTGTTTCTGAAACTGAGGCATGAGTTTCCCAAACGTCAATGTTGCGGCGGCAAGGATTAACCTTACGGCCGCAATATAACAAATTGTGGCTGCAACGTTTGATCTTCTAGGACCTTGTGGCAGCAACGTCAGACCTTAAGGCCACAACGGTCGACCTTTGAGTCAGAAATTGGGTTTTCAATTTTGGCCTTTTGGGCTTCTTGGCCTTGGTTGGGCCTTGCCGACATCCATTAAGTCAAAAACAACTTTGCCGAGCAAAAAAAAGATGTCAAAAACAACTTTTATAAGAGTTCTGAAAACCGACTTTAATTCTGCAAAACAAAAGGAAGGAAAAAGCGAAGGAAATGTACCTACTGCCTGCCTAGGATGGCATTGAATATGATGGAGTTATGCGAAATTAAGGTTCCGTTTGTTTCGAGGTAAAATATTTTACATTGTAGAATAGTTTACGTCAAAACAAACGGAGCCTAAGTCAAAGTCTTTTCAATCTAAAAATCACACGCTCTCCTTTGGCTATTCAGGACTATTCTCTGCTCATGATAAAAATAACAATTTGACCTCGAACTTTGTCTCATCTTTATTGAATGATTTTCTGAAATAGCACCTTTAAAAGACACCTGAACAGATAACAGATCAAATAGAGTATTGAAGGACACTAGCTTCATATTACCCAACTTGAGAATCAAATCTGCAGACTTCATATGAAATTCCTATGGCCTTGTTTTCAACCGGAGGCTACCAATTAATATCTCTATAGCCTTGATTTCAAACTAAGGCTTACAGTTGAATTATAACTAAACCTCTCTATAACCATAAAGCAAAACCTTTCGAAAATGTTTATATGTATATATAGGCCTAAGCGGGTGCTTCTTAACCACCACAGCAATAGACTCTAAATTTCTCGAGTCTCTCCCAAACGAGTTTGATTTTGTTCACTTGCCGCCTTCAGGTGGTTGAACGTTGCCTTCACTCGTGATCGTCTAAACTTTAATACTACTAAAGAGGAGTCGTGGCAATTAAAATTGAGACCCTTCAAATGTCTGGCCAAACTGCCAATTCGCGGGAGCCACGTTGTAGCTAGTGAGAGTCCTTCCGTCACTGATGGTGACCTGAAACGAAAGGCTCTGGCCGTTCATGTAATTGTTGCTCTGCCAGTTCTGTCCCCAGTTTCTGGACATGGGTTGCCACCCAGTTCTTGAACCCTTGATTGACACAGAATGGACGTCACCGGCACCGCCAACATTGCTAACTAACACCAGGTTAAAGTAAGAATGGCCATTGATTGTGAACCTTACTCCTCCCTTCTTCATGCAGGGCACCCTGCCAAAGCAATTGAACACATATCAGTCTAAGTTTCAAATATCTAATTTTAATAAACAATCCAAAACCATATCGTTTTGGCACCTGAGGCTATGCTGATAAAGCTACCGCCTTAAAGCTTAAAAATGGAGGTCCCAATTTGTTTCTGGATCTTTACTAACCACGAAATATAAGATTGTATCCCATATGAAACGAAAAGGACAAATTTTGGTGAATTTTTTGGGGGGTAATTCTAAAGATCATAAAGTGTGTCCTTACCTTTGGAAAGACACAGGGACGATTCCAGCCCTGTACTGGGCAATTTGCAAGAAAGCAGGCTCAGCCAAATCAAAGTGCTGGAGAGGAGGGTTGCACCACCCACCATTGTCATTGGACTGGGCAGGGTTTGGCGGGCAGAAGTTTGTCGCCGTAACGGTGATCGTTCCCGGGAGGCACCATTTCGGATCATCGTTACATTTGATCTCATAGCAAGACCCACAGCTGAGGCCATTGTTGAAGAGAGCAGTGCTTAGTGCTGCAGTATTTGTGCCATAGCCTTGGCTGTACAAGTTTCCATACCCACAAGCACCTCCTGCCAAATTTTAGCAATTCAATTAGTGGGAGTTTTTAGTTTCAGACTAATGACTTCAAGAATTAAGGGTGTTGTTAAAATTAGCTGAAGAGATGTAAATGTACTTTAAGTTCAATTTCAGAACAATGCAAATTTTCTCTCTGAATGAGTAAATAAAAAGTTCGTAGAACTCACCCATTGTGCCCGAAGCATCTCCCCCGCCGTAGAAAGTGGCATGTCCATATTCACCGTAAGCGCCGCGGAGGCATAAATTGAAGAAGAAGATTGCAAGAGAAGCAATGGAGAATGCTGGAATGGCCATTTTGAGAGAGAGAATTTAAGAGGGAGAGAAGATTGTGTGGTGAGAGCTGCTTAGTACTTCAAAGAGGGAATGGGGCTTTGCTTATATAGGGAAAAATGCAGGGTTAGAAAGGGAACAATTCAGGCTATGCTTATGTTTGAGAGAAGGCCAAAAACGACCACACAAACTGAACAAATTTTCTCATACAAGAGTCAAGTAGGCACATGCAGGTGTTCCAACTGAACTACCTACTGATTATGCACGCAGGAGGACCCACCAGCACATGCATCTCTTGATCTTCCCTTTTCCCAAATTCTTCTCTCCTTTCCTCTTTCCAAGACTTACATCATGTTTCATGTGGGACTTTTGCCTCTTATTCAACTAAAACTGCAGGATCGAGCGGCTTTAATATGAACGGGTAACAAAGCTTTGCGTACTGAATACGATCTTTTTTTTTAACCGTACGCTAACCTCTTTCGATTCTGAAAACATAGTCAAAAGAAAATCGCCTCGAAGTATTCTCAGCTTATGTTACTGCGCGTAAATCGTCATCGAAATCACAAGGTACGTGCAAGAATGGTTTTGTGATCAAGTTGTTTAACATTAGACCAGTGACTTATTGTGAAATGGTTGTTACTTGTAGGGTAGGGTCCTACCATGTTAGGAGCACATGCAAGTAACGGGCACTGTTGTCCCATGTGTATATAACATCACTATCACATGGTTGGGGGCATTCATTTTCCATTTTCGTTGAAAAGACATGGCAGTTTAAATAGGTTATCCAGAAAAGAAAATGGTACCAAAAATACAACTATATGATATTAACAAAACAGCATTCTTGGGCACCCGACAGAATTCTTTTGGCAAATCTTAAAATGGCCCTTCCGGACTAGTGGTTTAGAATATCAGAAAATATTATCATGCCTTTTCTTTGATCTTGGTTCCTGAGCGTGCAAGCATCTAATTTTCTTGTTTCAAAGTGTGGCGTAAGTGTACGGATCTTACACCGATGTGTGGCGGTAGAAGAGCCTGGAGCACTACGTGGCCTTGCTCCAGGGGCACTGAATTGATTAAAGAGAAGCGTGTGGTTTGGGTTTTGTGTGGCTTGAGTTTTCCTGTCAAAAAGTTGTTTCAATTTTACACGGATCCGGCCACGAGCAAGAGGACCTAAAATTTAGTTGGTTAGGAACTCATGAAAGTGCCCTTCGCAAGGGATTGTCTCTCAGTCTCCCCACAGAAATGGAAAAGGACAGGAGCAAGAGGGACCTTAAATGCAGTGGTTACTTTCTGGTGTACTTAAATACCAGGGTCACATTGTCATGTATACCAGCTGCCACAGACAACCCAGATGCTCATACAGTGTTTCAACGCCTACCGTGTTTCACACAGGATCCTTAGTCCTCAGTCTCAATGCACTCTCAGCTGCACGATTGTGTTTCGAATTTGTATATTCAACGGTTTTACGGAGTTGTCTCCAATTCAACCCGAATGTGCTTGTATCCTATTTGTGACCTACGTCTACTCCCTTTTGTTTATATTAGGTATTTTTGAGCAATTATTCACTATGTGTAGGCCTTTAGGGAGCTCATGCTTTATGTTCCTGATATGCCTTCTGAAATTAGCTAATTGTTCAGCCCATGCATGAGAATGAAGAAAGAAACAGATTGCCTTTGGATTGTTTCACCACTTGGAAGGCTTCTTCTAATTATTAAGCCTTTTGCATTGAGCAAGAGAAACAGACAGCATCTTCATGAGATATGTTAGTTATTCTAGCTACTTTTATCACGGGGGATTGTGGTTTGGTGGCTCCAAAGTTCTCTTGTCCTTGTCTGGGTATTTGCAAGATTTCAACATTGGCGCGATCACAAAAGTTATCTGCTTCTAATGTCGTCTCACGGGAATCAGTCTCGTTGCAAGCACGAAAATATCGTCGCGTGGTCAAGCGGGGAGGCAGAGGGCGCACGGGAGCCACAGCCGCAAATTTCGAAAATGTTATTAGGTATAGATGTAATATATATAGATGGGTTATTCGGTGTTCTTGGCGATTGTATTGGTTTCCTCTCTAAGTGACCACCAACATTACCTACCTATATTTCTTCCAACGTGGCTCTACTGCTTGCGATGTTGCAACGTATAAGGTTCTATTTAGATTTTCGCCCCTTCTTGGTAAAATAAAAAATTGGCCTGTTTGAGCTCAATAATCTTAAATCTCTCCACCGTTTAAGCTCCCCTAGCTACATTATTTTGTTGATTTTTGAAAATATTTTCAAATGTCAACCAAACACCCGAAAAATAAAAATTTAAAATTTATTTTCTGAAAAAAATATTTTACATTATAAAACATTTTACATCAAAATAAACAGAGCCTAGTAGTTCTATGTAAAGTAGTCTTAATTGATGTCTGCTGCCGGTGAGATGTTGACGAGGAACGTGCTGCAGGCAGGTAATCTGAGACTATCCAACATTGGGTCCCATTTGGGGTTGAAACCCATTTAAAGCATTAGGTGTGTCGTGTAGTTTATTTGGGTTGGGGTCAATTATACTGTTTGCTGAAGGCTTTTTCGAAGGCATGTGAAAGAAAATGCCTTCAGAATTCGGATTCTTTCCCATCTTACTTTCAACCATTTACATTCTTTCCGCGTCTTACTTTCAACCATTTACGCAGCAACTGGAACCATCAGAGAGTAATTTTTACGCGTTACCCTCCGTGAATACCTCATAAACAGTGCAGCAATTGCAATTAAAAGTGAACACATAAGCCAAATATCAGGAATTCAGGATCCTCTCTCTCTTCCTAGTTTACTTTGCACCGCTGTGCGCCTCCGCCCCGCCCACATCCGCTGCAACCAAAACCCACTTCCACCCCATTGAAGCCTTCTCGTGAACGTCAAATCTGAATCATCTGATCTAGTTCTACTTCGTCCCTATTCCAAATCTGACGAGTGGACAGTCCACCGCATTTCTTGCGGTGATTGTAGTGGGTTTTTTTTTTTTTTTTTTAAACCAGTCAATTCATTCAAGTTTCGAAGGCGAAGATTGCATCGCAATACTCAGGATTGCACCAAACCGCCTAATCCGGGACTCTAGAACACCCTGCAAAAGCAAAATCAACTCTAGGTGCCGATATGAGAATCCCGTCCGGGACAAGGCAGAGAGATCTCAAACGAAATTCCAGTACAAACCATTATACAATAAGGAACAGATGTAATCGAGACAACAAATTTTGATTCCAAAATTTGTTTTTTTTTTTTCGGGTAATTGATCATGTTATCTAACTGAACATGGGAATTAATTTTCAATTAAATTTCGAGATATCATATCCCTTACCATCACACATACGAAATACCATTTTAATTTCTCCAACACTGATTTCTCAGCACTCAGTCCAGTCATTGATGGGGTTGAATTCAAATAGATCAAACACCCTTTGGGGTTTTGGCGGTGTTAATCTGGTTTGTCCTTTCTTTTTGGAAATTTCGTCGTTATAGATATGGAGTCTAGATTTTGTGCAGCTAGGTACATCATCTTCACCAGCAACTGGATCAGAAATCCTGGATATATATACATGTACATAAATTAAGGGTGTTTTACAATTCATTCAAACAGGGGAAATGGTTGTGAATGAAAAAGAGTTGCTCATTTCGGGATTATGGGTTTGGAAAGTAAATTGGTAGCGTGAAGATTTTTTTTTGTTGATTTTGGGAAATTGCAGTGTTCAGAGTTGGTGGTGGTTGCGAGAGTCACGGCGGCGAGGGTTGGAGGCCGACTGGGTTCAGAGAAGAAGGGGAGCGATCAGAGGTTTCATTTGCACCTAGTGTGTTTTCTTTGTCCGCCTACGTGTCCTTTTCTCATTGGTGCACCGTTTAAGTCTTGTATAAGGAGGCTCCGTATAGAACATATTCTCGGAACATTATCATTCACTTTTTTGTTGGGTGATAGAGAGACAATGAACCATATTGTGTGTTGGTGATCTTTTATTTGCGTGGAATACCACATGGCAATGCCGCATGGTACGCCGGGAGAACCCAATAATAATGAATGCAATTTTGGTAAGTATGACATTACTTTTGTAAGCATGACATCACCATGCAATACACTTTTTGGTAAACATGACATCACTTTGTAGTGGGATCCACTAACTTTGTGATGAGATCCACATCATTTCAACCAATAAGGAGGTTAATGTTCACCCTTTTAAGTGGAGAATGAACAAAATTCAACTCAATAACAATCTACAACAGACACAATTCTGTCATCTCTAGTGCCCACAACTCATGCTTGGCATAGCCGCACAATCAAAAGATTTAGAGAGAGAGAGTGTGTGTATTTGTTTCGGGCAAGAGGTCCTCTATACCTAAATTTCGGTGCACTCATGTACCAAGTGTATTGAAGCCGCATAATCGTGTATAAAGATTCTCCATTTAAAGAATCTCACATCATCCAGCAGCTGCAAATCACATGGTACATGGGTACACCAAATTTTGGGTATAGAGAACATTGACCCGAGCTTCGTGATATGTGGTAATACAAAGTGAATAGAAGAATTCCCCTTTCCCATAAATAGTGAAATGAAGGTTTAGATGACAGGAAATATCTGAACTATGTAAAGATAGATTACATGAAATATGCAACCACCACCACATCACAGAATATGGCTTCTGAACTGAACAAACAAGGAGAAATCAGGAATTTCAAGGAACTGTCAACACTACCGAAAGACCTAAGGATCCCAGTAAAACCAATCAATCCAATAAATCAAAATTCTGAGGAAATCTTACTTGCAGATGCTAAACGAGGAGTCAGTCTATGAACACTTCAACAATGTAACTCGTGGGTTGATACCATTTGGATCAAAATGCAATACTGGTGCTTTCACTGGGGGAAATAGAAGGAGCTTCTGATTTCACAAGATGGGAGCCTCTGGCATTGATATCAAGGCCCTGCATCTCGGAGAGGACCTGTGATTGGGATGCCATGAGAAGTGAGTGGCGGTGGTTCAGCATGTTAGACTGGTTGGGGTGGAACTGCGGCATTTGCATGTGACGGGGATTGTTTGGCCCTTGTTGTGGCTGATAAAAGGAAGACTGGGCAAATGGATGATGCTGCATGCCGAAATTGTAGGAATCTGATGCGGATGTTGATTCTCCGGTGGCAATTTTGAGCCTTTCCACTTCTTGCTTTAGTGCTTCATTCAGCGCTGTGGTTTGGAAACAGTTTTGTAAAGGCAACATCTTGGTCTTAATCTCACATGGTGCATCATTGAAAAGACATGCGAAAAACATCATAGTAGATGGCTACTAAACTGCAAGGACATAGAATGAAATTTTGTTCTGTATTTTGTTCATTGCCAAATTCAACCTATTCATAAATGTTTTCGTAGTCACAAATGTTGCATGGAGGTATTTGATGGATTCAAATTACGTATCATGTAAGGACATGAAAACTATGCAACGCGGGATACACTGGACACGATGTGAGAAACAACTAAACCTAATTTTGCTTTAAAGGAGAAACATACCATCGCGTAACTGAGCTTGTTGCTCCATAGCTTGTAGCCGAAGCTTAAGCTCGGTATTTTCGTTAGAAAGACCTGATGTGTCTCTCTACAAAAGAAAAGAAGGCCATGAGCTTTTAACATTGGCGTGTATCAAAAATCTTAAAGCAATGTGCGATGAAGGACTTCAAGGACAGAGAATAAAGTCTTTAATTCAAGTGGAGATTTATTAACCCCAGGCGTGAAGGGTCAAAAATTGTGGTTAATGGTGTGAATCCTTGGATGGGCACCGTTAATGAAAGCTTTTAAAGAACCTCAAATGTCTGAATTGGGAAATATAAGATAGCCTGAAGTGGGAATATTCAAGTGAGCAAACATTTGAAAGGTAGGATTAATAGATTACCACGGTCCCAAGGAACTTAACTTGAAAGCCATTAACACAAGGAATTTGATCTCAAGAATCAAATTACAGAACATAAAATGTATATGCACGCACACGGAGAGAATAGGTACACCATACCACAGTCTTTCGAAAACACTCACAATTTTTGAAAGCTTCATAGGAAACAACTGCATGCAAATAAAGAATCAGATCGAGTATTTTATTTGCTGCTAAACACAGATTTGTCATTGTCGGCACAGATGCACAGCATGATAACTGATAGAGAAATAAAATCTATGGAGCGACCAGGAAGTAAAACCAGTTAAGATAAGCACAATTCTGTCGAACAATATACATAACACATTCGTCTAACTAAGATCCGTAAAGCAAGCCACTATCAAGCAAAAACCACCTGGAACAGTGTGAGTTGTGCAGAGAGGGTGGTTGCTTCTGTTTGCAAGGTGAGAACTTTTCTCTCAAGTTCTGTAATGTACCGAGCTTTCCTCTCTTTTGAACGAGCAGCAGACTGCCGATTTGCCAGAATTCTGCATACATGATGGTGTTGCCAGTATGAAAAGCAGAAAGCCAAATTTCCAGAGAAGGTTTTCAAATAATTCGAATTTATAAAAGAAAATTTCCTTAAGTTCCAAAGAATTGGGACGATTACTAATGCTTATCCAGTTTCAACCATGCTCAAAAGACATAACAATATAAAATGTACTATGTACGACGATTAAGTCAATTGAATTGTTTATGGGTTATCTGTGTAGACATTTAGACCAAGGGTCAAGAATGTAATGGGGTTAATAAAACTAACCAAGTATACATTTTAATCAAGCTTTTCATCATTGGTAATCTTTCAGAACCATTTTCCCAACGCTCCATCTGGTAAACCACGAGAACAGCCTTATGACGCGTCAAGTTATTACTTTGTCCTTTACGTTCTTTCATGGCCATTTAAATTGGGTCTAATCCTCAATGGTTTGACTGATCAAGATCTACAGTTCTACATAACAAAATGTACAAGACAAAATAATAGTGCTTGATTAGGGAGAGCAGTTTGGGTAGTGTGAGGCTTACATCCACTACTGTTTACACCCATTTTTGGCCAAAATTCAGAAAATCAATTTGTTGGTTAGAAGAAGGCCTTGAATGATGGTCTCAGGCCTTGAAAAGCCTCGTGATCGGTTATCCATGAAATCAGGCCAATTTGAACGCCACTGATCGAGTTGAGTCTCGTGATCGGTTATCCATGAAATCAGGCCAATTTGAACGCCACTGATCGAGTTGAGTTTGCAAAGGCCTGGGCCAAATTAATGCCTAAAATTTCGTTATCGCAAATTCAGGCCAAGGCTGGCCAACGTCTTGAGTCGACTCATTAGGCCTGAGCATTTTTATCCAGGCCTAACCCAGTTCTTAGAGGTAACAAGGCCTACAAATAGGTCCAAATCAGTTAAAGTTTGGGTTTTTCTCCAGGCTTGGGGTCAAAAGGTTTGCAATGGGCTCAGAAGGCTTACAATGGGTAAAGGCCCGTGAGTTACTACATGTTCAGGCTCAACCAATAGGCCCACTACTTTCAAAACGTGCCTTAGGGCCTTTGATTAGCAATAAAAGCCTTACAATTGCTCACAATCAGTTCAAAGGCTTTAAAGGTGCTCACAATCAGTTCAAAGGCCTTAAAGCTGCTCACAATCAGCTCCAAGGCCTAGAATGTTCTCAATAGGCAAGTCTAGGTAAGTTGCTTACAAACAGCTCGAGGTCTGGATGGCCAGCATCTTTCAGCTGAAGCAAGCCTTGGGACACGTGGCAGCCATGCATGGAGAGCAGCTCAAAGATCTAAAAGGTTCTCTCTAGCAAGCTGCTTAATGGTGATTGTAAGCAGCTCAAAAGCCTAGAATGTTCCTGCTAGACAGATGTGGGTAAGCTGCTCACAATCAGCTCAAGGTCTGAACCGGTGGGACCCCATTCTTCAGCATGAGGCAAAAGACAGGTGGCGTGCATGCAACCCTTGGAAAGGCCAGTAGATGACTCATAAGCAGCTCAAAAGGGCTGAAAGCTGCAGAAACTGAAATTCTTTTTGCCATTTCTGGAAAGTTTTATGCAAGAAGAAGGTTTTCTCAGGCTTTTGCTGTTTTCTTGGAGTAAAAGACACGTTTTGCTCAGAGAATGGCTCCTCATTGGAGCATTTTGAAGCTGCTCAAGCCTAAGCCTTTGCTAGAAGGCCACGTGGCAGCCATGCATTGGAGCATTTTGAAGCAACTCAAAGCATGTAGCTCCTATAAATACCAGTTTTGAAGGCCTTATCAAAGGTCCACGACCATACAAGCCCAGAGCTTATGCAAATTATCTTTCATTTATCTTTCAACCATTTTTATCTTTCGGTCCACGACCTCAAAGCTCACAGCTTATGCATTTCCATTTCCATTTCTTTACTTTCCCGCAAAGTATTTTATCTTTCAGTCCAATCTAGCCAGCCTAGATTTTATTTCCTTTCATTTCCTTGTACCTAAACTTTGTTAAACCGTTAATGAAGTTCTTTTAAGTTCATCGCACCTTGTTTCTTTTTTCTTTCCATTTTCTAACAACGGTTAGAAAAATTCTAAGTCCTTATCCCGCAAAGGCAAACCACGAACCGCCATACGGTCTCACCCCTTAGGTCGTACGCAATCGCTCGATACGAATTCAGATCGGAGGCATCCAGGCCTTAGCACGAAATTGGACTGCAATCCAGTCCTGGATTGAGGCTTCCAGGCCTTGATACAAATTTGGGCAGCAATCCTGCCCTGGCACGCCCGCACAAGGCCTTGAACTGCACCACTCGCTGTTCCCAGGCCTGTTTTTTAATTTGGAAACAAACAACTACCGCAGTAATGACAGCAAAACCCACTGATATATCTTGTGGCATACAAACGTCAAATTACCAATGAAAACAACTGACTAATTGAACATGTAAACTAGCAAAACAGAATTATGTCCAATTTAGGTCCACTTGGCATATATGGCACATCAAATCCCCTACTCAAGCAATAAATGCGTTTCAACTTTGTCTGCGACTAGAGGCAAAAGTTTGGACTTGAGCAACCCACAGATTCACAAATATCAACTGAGAAAACCGAATTCGAACTAAGGGCGTGTTTGCGATCGCTGTATAGGTTTTAAATTATGGGCTGCAGATTATAGATTTTAGTATAAGCAAATAGGCGACGTGTTTAATGTAGTTGTGAAATTATGGTTAAACTGCCGTAAATGATGGTACTGTTTATTGTGAAAATCGAAAAATCAGCTTTTAGATTACTTACAATCTAAAATCTAATCCGAAAAGCACCCCAAATCTAGCTTACTTACAATCTAAAATCTAATCCAAAAAGCACCCCAAATCTAGCTTTTCTAAAATCAAATCCTAAACTTGCTTCATCTAGACTCTAGAATTTCAGAATATGTTACAAAGAATTTTTCACACGTGTTTTTTTAAGAGAGTTAATAAGAATTTTTCGAATCTCACCCACTTGCGTGTGAGATTTCTTCCCTTGGGTTCGCTTTTCCTTTCTTTCTTTGTTTTCTTTCCATTAGCTGAGTTGTTGGACTTATATCTCATGTACACTCACAATTCAACACCAATTTATGCAGGGACATGTTAGTGTCCCGGTATGTACTTTGTAATTCATACGTGACGTAAATAATATCTTCTATCGATTGAAAAAAGAAAAGAAAAGAAAAGAATTTCACTTTATGAAACAAGTCAAACCGTAAGCATACCTCTTGGCCCGCTTAGGATCGATGGCCCACAGCTCAGCAAGCTTCTCAGGCGCCATTGCCTTCTTCGCCTCTATACTCTCACTAAGCAAAACCGATCCGTCAACCGAATTACTATGCCGATGCCTAGGCCTCGCACTCTTCTCTCCGCCGCCGCCATTGTCACCTCCGTCGGCGGCGGTGGATCCGAGCTTCTCCATGTCCATGTAAGTGCAGAACAGATCGTCCTCCGATCCGAACTCGTCGAAGCTGCCCGACGGCCCGTCGAATGTGTCCGACCCGAGATCCAGGTCGTCCGGGAGACGGAAGTTGACTTCCGAGTGGGCCCGGCGGTGGTGAGCCGTCCTGAACGACGCCGTCGGAGTTAGTAGCTTTGAGTTCGATGGATCTTGCATTTTGATGGCCTCTTCGGTAACAATCTTCCTCTCTCTCTCTCTCTCTCTCTCTCTGAAATGGAGTAGTATATGTTTCTCTCTCTATATCTGCGGAGTGGAGAGGGTAGTGTTCGTTTTCTCCACTCTCTGTGTCACATGGAGCAGAATATTGGAGAGAGAGAGAAATGCAGGGAGGGAGTGGACCGGCGTTGGAAGGGTGTTTGTGGAATTTCATGTGGGTTTGACTAATGGAGTATGACTCGGGTCAAAGTGTAATGGATCTGACTGGGGTGGGACGGACCCGGTTGCGAAATGGGCTTGGTCCGAAACTTGAGGGGCCCCGTTGTTGTTTTTAATTGGGCCATATTTCGAACTCTACCAAAAAAAAAAAAATGATTAGAGTCGACCCAAAGCTTGTTATCTGCATCCTAAAGAGTTGAATTGTCCTTAGTCCCGATGGTTACTCAGGTTGGTCGGTGAGTTTACTTCCTACACGATTGACCAGAGTTCGATTCTTGGAGTCATGCCACAAGAAAGTAATTTCTTTTGTAAATACTCTAGGTCCGATGTGGATGGTTTGACTTTGACCTGACCGGAGAAGATATTAATTGAGGTCAAAGTGTTCCAGAACATTAACCGCCTTTTGCAGAGGTGGATAGAAAAGGGATAGCCGATCCCAAGTGATCGGGACGTAAGGCTCAGATTGATTTGGTTTGGTTTTGGATAGAAGAGGAATATAGGGAGAATCCGGATATACAGCGACAACGTTTTAATCTCTCCTAAAATAATCTCCCCTCACATCATATTCCCTTTTTTTTTTTTTTAATCTCCCCTTTATTATTATATCTCTTCTCCCTTTTAAAATTTTAACCTATGTCAAACGAGTCGTAAGGGGTTATCTGATAAAGGTTTTCATGAGAAATGATCTTGGGTAAGTAAGGATGGTAGCGTAAGGGAGTCTAAACTTGTTTCTTACGTTTCACATTTAAATTGTGTGATCAAACACCCCCGAAAGTAGGTGAGACTTTTACACTTGTGTGACTAGATCGAAGACTCCATGCATGCAAGTTGGGGGAACCCACCTATATATATATATATTGCCCGTATACGAGGTAAACGATTGCACATAAATTGACATGTTTACAAAGCTTCAACAACATTTTACTTACTGCGGGATTTCAAGTCAGAGAAATTAATAGGGGTAAAATTAAGTTCGCTAGCGATCGATATTTACCCCGGGGAAAAAAGAAGAAGAAAAAGAACATAAAAGTTGTTCAACCACCTATAAATTAAATCCTGTGAAGAAATGCAAAATGATGTATTATTGATTGTATTCAAACCATAATTTAGCACGCCTTTATATAGGCTATAAGATGCATAACAAGGAAATACCCATAATAAGGAAAACCTAGACTAACTAGGAAGCATAAACAATAATCTGCCTAAACTAGAAACATAATAATATAAAGCTTAGAAAATATGGCAACATAATATTCCCTAATACTATGTTAACATCCCCCCCTCAAATTCAAGTAGGTCTGCCAATTTGAGTTTGAAAAAGCCAAGAGAAATCAGGAGCAGTCATGCCAAGCCAAGCCAAGAGAAATCAGAAGAAGCTTGGAAAGAGAAACGGCCAGGAAAGCCAAAAACAGCCATGAGCGAGAGAAGCCATGACAGTAGAGATTTGAGGTGAAATCCGAGTGCACGAGCCGGTTACATAATACTATGAGTGCTCGGCGGAAGGCAGCCAGGCTTACGCCGCCCGCTAGGAAGAAATATCTACAGTATCTAGATCTTACAGCTCTGATACCACGTGAAGAAATGAGAAATGATGTATTATTGCTTGTATTCAAACCATAATCTAGCACGCCTTTATATAAACTACAAGACGCATAACAAGGAAATACGCATAATAAGAAAACCTAGACTAACTAGGAAACATAAACAATAATCTGCCTAAACTAGAACCATAATAATAAAGTTTAGAAAATATGGCAACATAATATTTCCTAATATTATGTTAACACGCTAACATTACTGTGAAGTAAGAGATTAATGCAACCCTATTGGTAAAAGAGCAATGCGGCCACATACATGGCCTGGAGGATTTTGGACGGAATTGTGTTTGGAATACTATTCTAATATTGTGCTATACACTTTGTCTAATTGAATTCATGCTTCTGTTATTCGCGTGCCTCTTTTTTGCGTCGACGGCCATCTATCTAATAAAACAGAAGGGTTGTCCCATGTAGAACCCACCACGCATATTCACACACGTTCACACGCGTCGGCACGCACGTTCCCTGTTCACACATCAAAAATGTGATTAAAAAATTAAGTTCTCGATTTTTCAATCTGGTTGAACCGGTGAGTAGTGCCGTAGGCACGAGCAATCACTAGTTAACTTTATGATGCATCACGACTTACTTAATCAAGGCATCTAAGACAGTATAGAATCAAAACAGCAGATTGCGGCGATCACTCAACAAATTCCTTTCCACGATGTTTTAATGCAAGGGTTGGCAATAGGAAAATTATTAAGACACAAGTTCGATGCACAAAATGTGTTCGAAACAGTTCGATATATGTTGCTTTCACATGAATCTTGCTGGAAATGTGTCCGAAACCTATGTTTGTAGCACTGCTATTAGCAAAAATTGAAGCAAGTACCAAAACCAGTGCATAACAACTCTATCATGGATCGGTTGGTTTCCGGATTAGTCGAGATTCGCGTAAACCGATCCAGACGCTTTGCCTAGTTCTCCTCCATTCTCAAAAAGAATTTTTCAAAAAATTCCCCCTAGATTCCCCATACTTCTAACATTTCTCTCTCTATCTCTCCCTACTTATTACCCCCTACTATTTTTCAAAAAACTTTTCAAAATACAATCTAAACAGAGCAAATTTTTATCAAAGAAAAAATCTATCATGAATTGGAGGGTCCACCGGGGAACCACCGTGATATAGACGCGACGCAGGTGGACCAACAGCCACCGTCTTGGGCGGCGTGGGGGTGTCTCTTGAACCACAGGGGATCCCCAACCCCATGTGCCACTCTTTTCCTTCACAAAACAAACAGAGCCACCATTAATAGTAGTAATTAATTTGTAGGCCCATACAGATCTCAAATCTCTTCAGAAGTCCCTGTCACCGATAAACATCAAGCCATTTCAATTGACTTTTATCAAAACATGTTCGTAAATGAATAGAAGTATTTTAATTCTATAAGTCATGGATTATCATTTTTATCTTGCAGAAAAACTACCATACGAGTCTATGATACTCTTATGATCTTATCCCATGATTGCTCTCGAACCTTGTAGGTATTCGATCTTAGACTAGTAGGATAAAGTAGGGTTCTATTTGGCTTTATGGGTTTGGATAATATAAGAAATTATAGTGGTGGTTCTCAATTAGCATCACCACAGCCCACAGGGAAGATTTTGCCGTTGGTATTGACTTCATGGTCTTTCCCTCATAACCCTTTTGAAAGCGGTAAACTTGTGCGTTGACTGCGGGAGACTTATGCACCGACTGTTGAGTGTTTATATTGGTCGCACGCAAACATATGCTTTAAGCTGAACCACGTAAAATTTTGTCTTCTCGTATGGTTGCTTTTCTTCAATTGTTTCTCAGTTTTTGGTTTCATGGTAACACAATGGTTTCATTGTACTGTGATTGGATTGCTCAAATTGTTGATTCCAAGTTCCAATTGTAAGAAGAAACAAAGAATTTGGGGATCAAATGTGTTTTTTGCCATTAGGAATAATAAGCTGTTAAAGGTACCACAAGAGTTATGGAGGCACACGCAAGTGGAGAGGTAGTTTAGTGGTAAGCACTATGTATTCCTATGCATTTGACAGAGGGTTCAAACTTCACCAGCTACAACTAACAATGCTGACTTTCGCCTAAAAAAATAAGAATAAAAAATAGTGTGGCGGCAACACATAGATCTGATACTGGCCTAATGATTAAAAATTGGCTTAAAACCTAAGATAAATGATTGGACCCTCTGCTCTCTGAATATTAACAAGGGCTGCAGTTGGAGTGGGAGGAAAAAGGATTTGGTGCCTTAGAATAATCACTTTCTAAGCCATGGTCTAATTGTGATTAGGTTGGGATCTGGTACCATAATACTACGTATATAATAATTCTCAAGCACCCTTTTCTCTCCCCCCGCCTACCCCCCCTACTTGATTATAAAGTTTAATCCCAATGTCACATCCATCAATCCCAACTCAAATGAAATTGAAAATGAAACCCAAACGTTAAAATTTGCTCTTCATTTTGGTATATCTTCCCCCATCTGTGCATCCCAACCCCTCCAAATATAAAAAACCTTCTCCTTGCTTTTCCCTGAATATCAATTTTCTTATAACCCATACATGGGAAGAAACTCATGAATCCCAACCACTCTGTTTCCTGGAAATTTCCCAAGAATTCCTCTGCTTCTTCAATCTGAATCCCTTTTGTTCCTTCCCTTTCTGTTTTGCCTTATTTGGGCCTTGTATTGAGGAAGAAAAAAGGGTTTTGGATTATTTGGTGACATAAGAAACCAGAATACTACATGTGCAAGTTCCTGAATTCCGGTAACCATGACCTCTCTCCCCTGCCTTTCCCTACCTTTTTCTTGATGTCTTCTATCTGGTTTTTCAGTCCAAAACAGATTAAATAGAACCTACGCCTGTTCTCTCTCTTCAACCCCCCTCCTTAAATCATCAAAAAACCCATTTCAGTCTAGCTCTTTCCGATACCACATAGCAAAGGGAAGAAAACTGAGATATCCAAGGAGGCTGCAAGATTTAGGAAGAAAGATTGCAGGGTACATGAATGAGATGAATTCCCTACTTTCCATCTCCTTTGTGGTTCGATTCGCCGTTGAATTTCCTTGGAGCAACGAAATGTCGACCCGGTTCGCTTGATAGCTAGGTAGGAGGTAGAACAGCTTCGATTATCTTTATTTTGTGCTAGTTCCGGGAAGGTGAAAAAGAAAAAAAGAAAAAAAACCGATGGATCGTTATCATCATCATGCGCACCGGCTGCTCCTCGATGCAGGGCCCACAGCGCCCCCGGCTGACGGAATCAAGACGCATGGCATGTTCTCTAGCGAGGCGAATTTCGATACCAACATGGTGATCATACTAGCAGCCTTGCTGTGCGCACTTATAATCGCGCTTGGACTTAACTCGATCGTGCGTTGCGCGCTCAGGTGCAGCAGGATTAGATTCTCTTTCGAGTCGCCAAACGAGGTGGAAGCCCGACTGGCGGTGACAGGGTTGAAGAAGAGTGCGCTACGACAGATTCCGGTGGCCGTATATGGGTCCGGGACTAATATACCAGCCACGGATTGCCCGATATGTTTGGGAGAATTTTTGGGTGGTGAAAAGGTTAGAGTCTTGCCCAAGTGTCACCATGGGTTCCATGTGAGGTGCATTGACATGTGGTTGGCGTCACACTCGTCTTGTCCCACGTGCCGGCAGTCGTTACTGCCGGCATCTTCTCATGCAACGGACGTGGAAGGCGGACGGAGCTCGCCTGGAAATGTAGCAGGAGGGCATGGCGATGCACCCGGATCAATCGAAGAGGTAGGTTAGATCAATTGGGTGATTACTTTTTGTATCGATAAATCTGCTTAGACTCTCATAGCTTGCGGATTCCACATTGAGCACATGGGGTGGAACCCACAGGTTATGTGCGTGTGGAGTAGTCTATTTGGTACAAATGAAGCATCGGCTGCATCGCAATCTTTTATCTTTTGTTTTATAGTGTGACAAAGTAGCAAAAATTTCCCAAGGAAAGAAAGAAATTGAGGGTGTAATTTACCTTTTAAGTTCTTAGAGATTTACTGTTTGGTTATGTAAGGATTATCATTGAAGAGGTTGCCTATCTACAGTTTAGAACACTCTATTAATTTCACCATGTTTGAAAGGGGCTCCCAATAGTATGGAAAACATAATGGCCTCTGTAAGTGGAAGTACAGGCAGATTACTGTTTGGTATGGATTTCCTTGCCTCCTAAAAGAGAGATCCTATATCATTTGGCTTTTGAAAAACACCAAACACGCTCTAAAAGCCTTTATTTAGAAAGTGAGAAATCGAAAATTCATATATGCTCATGAAAAGCTTTTTTTTTTTCTTAATAACCAGATGTCCGAGCGAATTTGCATGCATCTCAATTAATTCTAAGAATCTAAATTTAACAACCGGACAAACCTTCAACGGCCTAAAAATTTTGACTTTCATGAAAAGTACAGGCAAGTATGAAAGCTAGTAGTAAAAAAGGCTAATGAAACAAGGGTTAAATTGAGATCTGTAGGTCGGCAAAACTTCAAAACGTGAGATCAGTATGCAGGGGAAGTCAGAAGAATTCCATTCCTTTTCCTTGTCAAATAAATCCTGATAGAATCGGAGAGAGAGAGAGAGAGAGAGAGCACTCAAATGTAAAGATCGATCTAAAACTTTCGACTTTTTGATGTTGCTGGTTTGATTTGATACCCATAAATGGAAAAGAAGCATCTGGAACGCAAGGAATCATCACAAATGTGCTCGTGGAACGGGAATCACGAACTCTGCATCTTTTTCTTCCTTCCTTCTCCTCCTCATCTTCTTCGCTTATCGTGGACCACTTGGGCGCCCAGGGTTTGTGACTTCGTTAATTCCTTACGGCATGGTTAATCAACTTAATTTGCCGGATTAGATACATTAGCGTCTAAGCAGACGCGGGCGCGGGTGCAAGCGATCGGAGAAAATCTACAATTCAACCACCTTTCTGAACAATTCAAATGCATCATGCATGAACTTTTGCGCATTGTCAGTCATGATGCTTAGGTAACTAGCCATGCTGTGATTATGACATTTTGTAAACAATAGACCGCCAATTTATACCTTGATTGATCCGCTTGATTTTTCTTTGGTCATAAAGAATTGCGAAAAACCAACTGGGGGCTAGCTCAGTTGGTCAGAACTCTTGTATTTCACTAAGGGGTCACAAGTTTGAGTCTTTCCACTTGCTTGCAGGTATTCTTTCCTTTGTATTTTTTTGATCCCGCATCTTTCCTTTGTATTTGTTGGGGTTATTTATCTCCTTAATGAGGCTTGTAGTTGAATTTGGCTAATAGAGATTGTTGTCCATTTAATTGGCTTATTTATCCTGTTGGTTCAGTTGTTGTAGATGATACATCAATTTTTACCCCACTTAACGACAATAGATGCATCAAGTCGGGGGGCGGGGAGGAAAATCCAACCAAATATTGAGTGAAAACACAAAAATATACATCCAAATACAATTGAAACCCGACTACAATAATTCCATAACTAAACACCACTAAGTTAAGTTGCCATTTCGCATTTTATATAAACGTTCATAAAGGGCGGTTTCCAGATCTCACCATCTCAGTCCAAGTCCAAAATGGACGTCGTTCTGCCCTGAGAAAAAAGTCTGGGTGGGATAGGTCAGTCAACGCTGATGCCTGAGCGGGGTTCCAGTGCAATTGGGTATGCGTGCAGTTTACAGCTTGAAAGAGGTTCACGCACGCGCCAATTAGGGGCTGTTCGGATAAATAAACCAAGTGGTTTTCTCGTAAAAAATGAGCCAATAAGCCAAACAAGTAAACGACTTTTCCGCCAAAAATTAGCCAATATGCCAGACTTTTCTGTCAAAAATAAGCCAATAAATCAGATTTAACTATTTAGCCGAACGGCCCCTTAGAGCAACTCCCATGTAATTGGTTATATTCACGCACAAATATTTTATCTTTAAATTAAAAAACAGCACATCTTTTCATAGTAAATCAAAATATCAAGACTTATTAAATAGGAGTATTTTTTACTTTCTTAAAGTCAATGTTTGTGTTTGGAATGGGAAAGACTCATGTGTTATGCATTTAGCATGAAAAATGAATGATAGAGCCCCCCAAATATGAGTTTTTTTTTACGATTTTATCATATGAGTTTTTTTTTTTTTGAAAGGCGAATTTTTTTATTGATATCTGAAATTATTACAAAGATATTAATCTCTGAAATTGTGGCAAATGATCACTATCACTTCATATTACATTCAAAACCCATGCTTTATTTGGTCTAGCTCTTTCTTTCACAACCCACATTGAAACTAGTATTTCATTTCTCACCCTAATTGCATAAACATGAGTCTCCCCCAATTCCAAACGCAAATATTCAACCTCTTTGAAACTCTTTCATTTCCCCCTTTAAATTAATATTCGTTGTTATTTTTCTCTTCCCAATTCTGAAATAGTACTCCCTCCGTCCATTAATAAATGTTCATGTTACTATTTCGGACATTTTGAAAAATCATTTATATCTTCTAAAGTATATTCTTTTTATACATAATATGAATCTTATATAATGGATTTCAATTGGTTCTATTAGACAAAGTTTCGAAAATTATAAAAAGAAAAGAAAGTATAAATTGAAAGATATAACTAATTTAAAAATAATATGAAAAAGTGCAACTAAACACTTATTTAGGGACAGAGGGGTCGTAAAAATTTACATGCAAAACCCATCGAAAAGGCATGTGAGTAAGACTTTTTGGAACTACATTAATAGAATTATCTGAAATGAGAGAACCATATTAAATATGGAATTCAAATAATCTCATGATAATACATTGACGTGGCTTACTTTTGACCCAATCCTACTCCCCTCCAAAGTAGTCCGTAGGATATAAAAACCCCTTCATCCAGCCCATAAAATAATGCCGACCGTAGGATATAAAACCCGGCGACGCAACCAACTCCTCAGCGGTCTTACGTAAAACAGAAACGGAACCGCGTATTTATTTCTCCGCCACCAACGGAATATTTTCCCGAGAAAACCTTTTTCCCGGGAAAACAAAAAGGATTTCCAAGGTCGGTTAACGATTCTCCGGAAACCACCGTGTTATCACCAACCCCATGGCCTCCGTCAGCAGCGTTCCCTACGAGGTGAATTCTTCTTTCGCTGCGTTCAATCTATCTTCATCGCGAAGAATGGCGCCGTGTTGTTCCAGAAATCCACGATCCATAAACGACGCAGATTCAAGTCCGCATCGGATCGCCACTCTCCGCAGTCATTCGTCGAGGAAGAGACTGCCTCGAATCTCCGCCGCGGCGACGGCGTCGAATTCCTCTGTTCTCGCGCCGCGTCCCGGAAACGGCGGCGGCGTTCTGTTTTCCGAAACGCTCGACGAGTGGATGAGAGATTCGACGGCGGAGATCGTTCGCAACCTTCGGAAAGCGCCGCTCCTCGTCCAGATCTACGCGAGCGGCGACGGATCAGCTGGAAAGGTGGAGACGGAGAAGGCGGTCGCCGACGAATGGCCGGCGGTCACGCGTAGGTGGAAGGAAGGCGTCGCGCCGCCGCCGGACGGAGTGATCCTGGTGGAAGAGCTCGCCGAAGACGGAGGGGAAGAGGAAGAGGACGGGACGCGGGCGTGGGGGATGGTGGTTCAGGGAAAGGGGGCGGAATGCGGCCCGGTCTGTTACTTGATGAAGACCAGTAGGGTCGGGTCGGGTTTGGGTTTGGGTTGCACCCATTTTTGCCTGATGAAGGTTGAGGGGTTCAGGGAGAGTGCTCCGTCGCAGCTTAAAAATTGTTGGCTGTTGAGATGATATGGTCATGGAGTTTTGAGATTATTCGATTGGTAAGGTGAATGAAATAGAATTTGATTTGTAAACGAAGAAAATTTAGAGGTATACTCCAATTTGAAAGGTATATAAATGAGATTTGTTGAAAAAAGAGAATGATTTTGTTGAATCTTTGTTTCATGCAATTTCTTTTCTTGAACTGAATCTTTGATTCGTGCATTGGTTGGTTCATTATGTAGAGTTCTACAGTATCTTCTTAGTTTAGACCATGTTCACTCGCATGGTAATGCTTAGTAAGGGAATGTAAGGAGGATGAATTACATTGAGGATCGAGCTAAATCACATCATCGATTTATGACCCAATCTTCCATTGTTGAGAAGTCCGAAAACCTACTAAAAAGTGGTGGTCACACGTTTATAGTTTGCTAGTTAGGCACTTCACCCGTGGCCAATTCAACTCTTGAAGAAGAAGAAGAAACATCGTTCATGTCGACTTGGAGAATCCATCATGGATATCACTTGTGCCATTCATATAGAATTGGAACGGCTTGAGTATGCAGAATCTGTAGCTCAGTGTAGCTCAGTGTAGGTGCGGTCAAAATCATTAACCATTGACTAACGAAGACCGGTTGACCCTCCAGCAGCCCGCGGACACGTAGCAGCGGACCCCGCGCAGGGGAGAGGCCCTGGTCAAAATTCCATCCAAGGAAGAATGGTTGACCGCCCAATAGGGGAAGAACGCGTCAGCTTGGACGGTGCTCCCGCGGAGACCGTCTGCGGAGTTGGGAACGGCCGCGGCACCTCGCCTATCCCGCGGAAGCACAGGGACACCACTTAATAACAGGGAGTTGCGTAAGCACCCCGTAGGACATTGGGCCCGCAATGTCTATAAAGCGTTAGGGTGTGCTCGCGGAAGAAGGAACCGCCGCGGAATCCGCATACTCTTATTGTTCCCACGAAGGGATCAAGCACTCTTCAAACACATCTTAGCAGCGGGAATGTCCCGCGGACAGTCAGTTGTGGATGAATTATTGGGAAGTTACATGGGGAATTCTTCGGAGTTCAACTCGGGCCTAAAGGCAGGACCCGGGGAGGACTCCACGGAAGACACACGATCGCCGCAAGTCGTGACCTCGCTCTCGCGGGAATTGGGGAATTTCTTGTGGCTTGGTGGCTTGGGATGGAGGTAACGCCGCAGGGAATCGAGCTCTCCCGCGGAAAGACTCCCGCGGGAGGACTAGTTTCTCCAAGGACTGGAGGTACAGGATGGGCAAGTGTCGGGATATCATAGGAGCGCCGTCCTGGGCTTGATCTAGGCCCAGGTGCCCTATAAATACCCCTGACATTCCCAATAATTAAAGAGAGCTGACTTTTCACTGAAAGAGAGAGCGTGAGCACTGATTCTGAGGAATGAGAACATCTTCCCCAGAAAGAAGGTGACCTCACCGATTCGAATCCGGAAAAGGCAGACACCCCCGCGGAAAACAAAAAAGACACGCTGCCTTGCTCCCTCTGTACCTTTTGCTCCTTCCCTCACCCCACAAGATTGCTTCCCCTTTTTCCCTTGCTAATCATCGACCAATTGCATCTCTCCAGCTCATGGACATCCCCACGTAAGCAGCTCCCCGGAACCCCATCACCCACACTCAGATTTCGGTGAGGTTGGGGTTAGGCTATGCCTTTAGGGAGCACTTCAGCTCCAGTATTTATTGGCTCCAGTCCGTTCTAGTTTGGGCCCGTTGTGGGCCCCTCCCGGGTCCACAACAATGATCGGAATCGTTCATTTTGTAGAGCTCGTCGAATATGTCATCCATGCCAAAAATTAGCTTCATCAAACATTAATAGGTACATGGATGAAACAGATTTGTATATGAAAAAAGCGATGACAAAAATTAAGTTAAAATTAATAATTGCCCATTTTTTTCATGTACAAATCTGTTTCATCCATGTACCTATTGATGTTCGATGAAGCTAATTTTTGGCGTGGATGATATATTCGACGAGCTCTACAAAATGAACGATTCCGATCATTGTTGTGGACCCGGGAGGGGCCCACAACGGGCCCAAACTGGACCGGACTGGAGCCAATAAATACTGGAGCTGAAGTGCTCCCATGCCTTTATCATGTTTTGAGAAATTCTAGTTCTTGCCTTGGGAAGCCCTTTTGCTGCTACTTCAGATGGGTAGTGGCTCTCATGATCGCTTGATTCACTTTACCTATTCACTCCTTCTGGGGTGTTTAGGAACCTACTTTTTGACTTTTCAGTTTCAGTTTTTTGGCTTTTTGGCTTTTTGGATTATGACCAGAATGTATTTTGGGTATGGTAGAGTGTTTGGGAGATTTGTGCAAAATGTATTTTGAAATTGTAGTAGTGTTTGGTAGATGATTGTTGAGAATGAATTATGGGTTGCATTTTTACCATATTGCCCTTTGTCTTCTTATAACAGGTCATTGTTGTTTTTTTGTTTTTTGTTTTTGTTTTACTTTATTATTCAATTGTTTTTTTGGCCTATTTATATTATTGTGTTTATTTTTCATATGTACTTTTTTTCCTTTTTTAAAATTCAAGGAAGGCATTCGGTATTTTTATTTGATATTTTAGAATTAAAATAATGGGTATTTTCGTAAAATGAAGGGAGTATCATGAGTATTTTCGTAATACAACCTCAAAATCCAAAAATGGGAATCCAAAAAACTCCTCAAACCCAAATTTTGGTTTTTGCCTCCTAAACCCAAAATCCGAAAATGTATTCTCCCAAAATCCATTCTCAACTTCATTTGCCAAACACTCAAAATCTGAAAATGAGAATCCAAAAATCTGAAAATCCACTTGCCAAACACCCAATAAGGAAAGAAAAAGAATGCATCACATGCTAAAAAAAATAAATCACCCCTATTCGTTTTTTAAGGGAGGTGATTTTTATACTCACTTTTTTTATATCCACACTACTTTTTGGTTTTTGTTTTATTAATTAAAAAATACGTATATTTTCAAACATTAAAAGACAAAAAAGGGAGTGCGAATATAAAAAAAAATGTGAACATCAATTCCCTTTATTAACACTTAAGGCCTCGTTTGATAACAGAGATAGATGGATGGGATTCGTAAGGAGATGGGATTAGGATTGAGATTCGTAAGGAGATGGGATTGGTAATGAGAAGGGATTGATAATGAGTATGTTTGTTTGGGATGGGATTAGATGATGGGATTATTAATATCATGTTTGTTTGAGATGGGATTAGATGATGGGATTGGATTGTTAGAAGAAATTGGTAAAGAGAAGGGATTGGTAATGTGAAGGAGTTGGGATTGGATTAATACCTCAATACAAGTCCCACGCATTAACAATACCCCCTAATACCACCTCTATTAATCCGATCGGACTAATAGTCCGGACCTTTTTTTGTTACCAAACGGAGTATTAATAGTCCCATGGGATTATTACTCCAATCCCAACCCTCAAACCCGTTATCAAACGGGGCCTAAATAGCTTAAATTGTTTCAAGTCGAGAGTGCATGAGTAATCTTGAAGTGATGAATACATGGAAAAGGTTAGACAACTTGGGTGTATAGCCTATGCACCAATCAAGTTATACTTTGGACTTAGGCCCCCTTTGGTGGCCAAGGTTGGGTCTTAGACAGCTACGGGTGTGAAGTCGTTGTCCCATAGCATTTGTTAACTCTACAAAATAAACGATTCCGATTATTATTCTGATCGAGAATGGACACAAAAACAAAACTTGATGGGACTGAATGGAGGGACACTGAATTGGATCCGAGTATTGTTTAGAGAGGACGCACTTGGAAGGATTGCCTACCCTTCTAAGTCCACCCTCTGGGTAGCATACACACGTTTTAATGATCCGACGTCGTAATATAAAGAGGGAAAGAGAGAGGAAAAAAATCGAGCATGATAAGCATACATGTTCAGTGGAACTCAAGTCCATTACAGTCCCGTATAGTTTTGTTGTTTGTGAGTCTATTCGAAGCTCACAATAATAATCGAAAATCATTCATTTTTAAGAGCTCGTTAATTATTTTTATCCATGTAAAGACTTATGTTAAGTTGATTATCAACTGAACACATTTTTCTTCAAACAAATCCATTGTGCACGCTTTATGAACCCATTTTTTTTCAAGGGAAAATTTTACAGTGCCGGGTGGCTACTACGTGGTGTCCGCTCAACATATTTGAGCCGTCCATTGTGTTTTTGGATGGCTCGAATTTGAAGAGAGAAAATGGAGAGATAGTGTTGGTTTGAGAGGAGTACAATCCGAGCCGTTCAAAAGTGTATTGGACTGCCCGGACGTACCGAGCGAGTACCATGTGGGATATAGCCATCCGGCACCGAAAAATTTCTTTGTTTCAAGATGCATGTGTCCCGATACGTCCTAGATCAGTATCAACTAACATGAATTTTTGGTGGCTTTAAGAACTTGACAAACTCTAAAACATGAACAATTTCCATCATTATTACCCAGAATGAGCACGCAAAAAACGAAACTTGAAAATTATTTTTCAAATCCGGTTCAATTTCGAGTCAAGAGATGGATAAATAAACACATCTCAATGCACTAATCGGGGGCGTTCGTTCGACCGGATGCAGGCCGGAGGCAGATTGGACTGGACCCGAGTCTGGTTTAGAGAGGGTGTTGACTTGGAGAAATTATTCCTTGCCCCAAGGGCAACACGTGGCCGTGCCACAACACATCCGAGCCGTCCGTTCGGTACCCGAGGAGAGAGAGAAAGAAGGAGAGAGAGTGTTTTAATCTCAGCCGTTCGGTACCCGAATGGACGGCTCGGATCGTGCCGAGGGGCACCACGTCACCCCTGCCCCAGGGGCATTGAATAATTTCTCGTTGACTTGGGAGGGTAGCGTACACACGTTATCCGACGCGCCAATATTCCTTTGGGGTCCCCCCACAATCCCTCCAAGATTCCTCCCATCCCATTTGAATTTGAAAACTGTGAAAACAAAGAAAGAAAAACAACAAGAAAACGTTCTGTGCCAATTAGCCAGCGCGCCTCTCTGCAATTTCAAAACAGAACCACCTCAAAAACTTCGAATTTTAAAACCCTAACCCTAACCTCAAAACTTCAAACTCCACCTACTCAAACACCACTCCCACAGCAACGCTCACATATACTCGCAACCCACCTCAATCTTTTCTTGTTTTATGAACCTCAAAGCTGTAATCTTTTTGTCCCATCTCCATATCTGACAATCTCAGATTGATTTGATTTCTTTTGGAAAAGAGTAATGGGGGATGAAATCGATTCGGGCCGGTTGGTTTCGGACCCGAGATCTGAATCGAAGGTTGAAACTTTGTCCCCCTTTTGGTGCTTTTCGGTTGCAATTTTGGTATTTGCAGTTAATGTTTTGCTGTTTGTTTTGATAGTCAATGGTGGGGGATAAGAGGAGTGCTGCTGATTTTGGGGAACAATCGGAACTTCGACCTAAGAGAGTCAAAATGAGAGATCTTCAGTCTGTCTTTCGTTCTGAAGGTAAGTCCTTTTTCATTTCACGAATTTTCACTCTCTTTTTGGGTTTTTTTGGTTGTGTTTTGTTGTACCCTTCGTGAATGATGTATTTGATATGGGTAGGTATGAGATGTCGTAGAAACCCCTTAGATTGACTTTTGTTGGAATTAGTAATCAGGGTTCCATGTTCGAATTTGGGTTTTATGACAATGCTTTGAAGACCGAGGCATCTTAACCGAGACATTTGCAGTTTCATGAGAATTCCAGCCTAGTTACATTTACGGATCTCGGTGGCATACAAGGGCACAGCTAGGATCTGTGGGGCTGGTCAGATACCTATGTCCCTAAGGATTTAGTCGAGTTTGGTAATGATAAAGGACAAAGCTTGTGCTCTTAATGGATTTAGTCGAGTTTGGTGATGATAAGACAAAGCTTGTGCTCTTAATGGATTTAGTCGAGTTTGGTGATGATAAAGGACAAAGCTTGTGCTCTTAATGGGGCACATAGGATGATTTCATGACATGTCGTGTTGAATGTGTCAAATTCAGATATCCAATTCGGTTTCTTACTCCATCCATTTTTGGAGGCATAAGGGGTTACCGCACGCTGAAGTTTTGTAGAAACCTTCATACTGTAAGATAATTTTGAAACTATGAGATTTTGCACCTCCAAATCATATGAGTTTCTAATCCTGGATCCCTCCCACTCGATTGGGCTCAGTTGTCTAGCATACTCCCAATTAGGAGGTCAGGAGTCGGTTCTTGTCAAAGCTAGGGACTAGTTATTCCTCCCTTAGTACGGCTTTGGTGGTTTGTTTCTTATATCTAGGGCTCATACCTGTATGGATTTGTGATTGTTAGGCTTGTGAGCCTATGCTATTGAGCTTTCTTGCGGGGTTGATTGGTTAGCATGATGTAATTTTCAGGATATCTGTGTCATTGGCATCTATTGTTTTGACTATGGTGAAAGAAATATTTTTGATAGTTGGATGTAACTACATTTGCGGTGTTTTGAACACCTTAATCGTATTATTTTACGTTCTTTGTCAAGAAAAAGGACTGATCATTTTGATTCATCTCACAGGCACGGGTACACCAGCTTGTGCTTACCAATTGACCTCAGGGAAGCATGGCATGGAGCAAGAAGCTAATTTTGCCAAACCAAAGGGTTTTGGCTGGGATCTTAATGCAGAAGATGTTTCTACCTCACCTGACGAAAACCCATTTCATCCTTACAAAAATCTTGAATATCATAAATCAATCGATGCTTCAGAGTGTGGAAGCAGTACCGGCCCACTGGAGGAGAAAGATCCAATGCGCGTATGGAAAGAGATGAAGCAAAATGGTTTCCTCTCATCTTCTCATGGAGGTATACCCATACCAAAGCCACGCGTAAGGAAAAGCAAATTTGATGGACCCAAGAAAAAGATGGAGATTGCCAAAAGAGAACAAGTTGACAGGTTTGCGAAGATTGCAGCTCCAAGTGGACTGTTAAATGAGCTGAACCCGGGGATTATAAACCATGTGAGAAACAGTAAACAGGTTCTTTCGATAATAGAAGCCCTAGTGAGGTCTGAAAAACTTGAAAATCGCAAACAAGCTATCCCAATGAAGAGTGAAAGAAACGAGTTCGAAAACGCAAATATGGTTCAAATGAATCATACCGGTCCTTCATATGAAGATGGGTCACACAGGACTTTAGGTGGATCAACCCAGCAGAAAAGAGGCTTCCCTACGTTGATGGGTGGATCATTCTACAGTAAGGATGATATCCTTGCTCTGAAGCTGTCTTCATCTACAACTACGGCCTCGGAGAACATTAGCTCTTTGTCTAACGAGGACTCGGAAAATATATCTAGTGTTTCTTCTCTTTCTGTTAAAGGTAAGTTTTTCAGGTCTCTGATCAGTCATTCCTTGCTTGTTTGTAGAATGGATGAATGTAATGAAAAAAATCTTGGTTGTAGAAGGGGACTTTCTTTGCTTGAGGAAAACTGGTAGCATGTGCTACAAAAGTAACACATAATTTTTTGACTTTATATGTAATTAAAGAGCGTAAATGTCAGAGATCTGATTTGGTTTGACATGAATTTTCATTTGATTGTCAGCTGCTAATGTAGCTTCTCAATGGTTGGAACTTCTCTATCAAGACACTAAAGGGCGTCTTGCCGGTAATGCTTTACATGTTCAAAACTTCAATACACTTTGTGGGTGGGATTAGTGGGAATAAATCTCTTATGTTAGTTGCTATAATTGCAGCATTGCAACGGAGTAAGAAGAGAGTTCGAGCTGTGATTCACACAGACCTACCTCTCCTGATATCACAAGAATTCTCCAGTAACCAAGAGAACGAGCCGTGTGCTATGTTGGCTGGTAGATGCAATGCAAATGCTGAATTGCACAGAGCTAGGTGGAGTGCTCTATTTGATCAGATGGATAAATCCCTTACTGAAGAAGAGAAACAACTGGTAAGTCTCGAGGAAAAATAGTATTCTTAATTTCAGTTTCAAGAAGAGAACTTTCGAAGTATGGACTTCCACCATTGGTTAATCACTTAGTTCTTCCCTTTCAGAACCTTCAACGGAAGTATTAGAAAGGGATGAGGGCTTTCTGTGGTTCGCCCTCACATAAATTTAAGGATCTAGTCTCCTCAAATAACTCTTCAGGAAAAGTTCGCTATCACATAAATTTAAGAAACTAGTTTCCTCAAATAACTCTTCAGGCAAAACACAAGGCCTTTTCCTTTGAAAAGTGGGAAGTTAAAGCACATAATTTTGTAGTACCCGGATACGGCTCACTTATCCATAACTAAGTGTCTCGTTCTCTGGACACTTAGTTTCTTATTTCTACTAAGGACAAGGAAATAGGTATGAACTTCTTTCTGTTTTCTGATTACTAATTTCAGGAAAGTTGGTTGAACCATGTAAAAGACATGAAGAGCCACTGTGAATGGGGCTTGCAACATTTCCATTGTCATGGTTTGCAACGGCTGGGAACCTTAGAAAATGACTCCAGGTAAAGATTCTGAACATTTTTTTAATTCTATCCCCCATTTACGGTGGAAGTTAAGTAAGGTCCTTCATATCTGTTACAATTGCTTGTTTTCTTTGACCGGCAGGCTAGAGGAAGCGGATAAGTTGGAGAGGGAAGTAGCAGTTAGGGCGGCTGCAGCTTCCATCTATTCAACGTGCAATATCCTAACGTCAGCAGAAAATCTCCCGCGTTTCTGATAGTTTTGCCTTAACCTCACCAACCATAGAACAGTTTCTAATTATGATTGTCACTCTTGATTCTTGACTTGCTAATCTCCCTGTGCATTTAGCAAATTAGAGATTCTGTGTTAGGAGAAGGCTTTGTGTATCTGTTGAGCTTGTTGTCATGTAACATTAGGGGAGGATATCAGTTGTAGTTCAAGTTTAATTGATAGTCTTTCTCCTGATTGGAGAAAAACTGATTGTTGTTAGTATTTCAGCATTTGAATCAATGCATTGTTGGTTTAGGTTATTCTTAATCCTATTGAGGTACCGTGTGGAAGTGATATCTTTCTTTTCCTTTTTGTCATTTTCGGGAAATATAAACTTGCTTGGTGACATAATTTTCTATATAAAAAGTCTAAGAACGCAACTTTGAAAAGTTTAGTTGTGTCCAGAGCCGTTCGATGTGTGTGGGTTCATGTGCATCCAACGGCTCTGAATGCATTTGCGTTCGTAACTCTGTTTTAAAGTTGTGTTCGTAGCATTGCTCTTTTTGCTAGCAAGTATAGGCACACTGAGTATATTTAAAGTCCTCAAATCTTTTTGTTTCCAAAACATGAACACAGAATCGGGAAAAACAAATACAATGCGAAATAGATGGAAGTGATTGTCACACTTCTCTTTTTATCATCCATACTATCTTTTTTGTCTTTATTCTTGTGAATTTACTATGTTGCCTTTTTTTAATACTATGTTTTTTCACTCATCCAAGGGCAATCCTTTTTTCAATATGTTTTCTCACACACTTGTATTTCGAAAGTATACTTTCTGGATTTCATTGTTGATGTTCAAGGCCTCGCGGAGCACGGACTCATCATCATCATCTCCGAAAGTCTCAATGATTCTCTGGACAGTACATTTTGACTGATGACACTGGTCTACCAGTGCGATGGTCAATTCGTCCCGCCAAAAATAAGAATCGGCTGTGATCATGATTTCTCTGATAGTATTTAAAGGGAGAAAAAGCCCTTTTGGGGTGAACAAATAGTCGGAGCTGTGTCCCTTTTGATTTCCAAATTTGTCCCAGAAAAACACACTATTTACGATTCATGCATTAAACCAAATCATTTGTCATGCTTTGTCAACCAAAAGGGTATACATGTACACTGAACGCTAATACGGTTAATAAACTGGCCCCAACCCAACTTCTGGCGGAGCAAAGCCAAACTGCCAAAGGCCGTTGAATAAGGTGTGGTGGTGGTTTGGTTGGTCTGGCGTGGTGGTTGGCGGCGTGGTGGTGTGTTTTGGTGGCTTCTGATCTGTTTGTTGTTTAGGGTTTGGTTTAGGGTTCGGGCTGATTTTTCAGCCCTTTGGTGTCGAGCTGTAATTTTTAGGCCTTCGCCTTTATCTATTTTTACTTGTCTGATTTGGGCATTTTGACCCAAGGCTGTTCCAGGCTTGGCCCATTTCTCGGGCTTTGCCCCTCATGTATTTGGACTTCAGCCCTGTAGGTGTTATCCAATTTTCGGTTGAATCACTCTCCTCTCTCCCCCCACTCAATGTACCCTTAGAACGATATCATTGCCTTTTTTTCTCTAATAGTAAGAATGAAGGATGCGTGATGACATATGGCCAATAATTGCAGAGACAAAGGGAATATGCATTGATTGATGTGATGGTAACTTTTCTGCTCTTTTGATTCATGCATTGCCTGGTTAAGAGAGAGAGATAGAGGTTACAAATATCTACATCTCATTTTTTGGTGAAATCCAAAATATGTTGCCCACATATATGATGACAAGATTTGATTAATCTTATTTTTCCAACATCAGTTTTATGTCGTACAATGTGTGTATGAAGTCACGAAGCCTTATTGCGCACACATCGCGTGTACCTACGCTCCGGTGAGAATGCAAGGACTGAATTAGTAACGGAAACAAGGCAGTTTCAAGCTGCTATTACACATTTCAATAACATGAGATAGCTTTTCGTCTCACTAACTTGCTTATGAGGGTGTGATGGACTCGTATTATATATCCATATATACATATACACACGCACTACTGATTCAGTGATTCTCGCAAATCTTTTTTTTTTCGATCAAATTTCGATGATCCGAACCGTTCAATGTGATCAGAACGTGATTTTGAAGGTGCCTACAAAAAATCAACTGTAAATATAACCGGATTGTTTTCAAACTCTATAAACAATATAACAGCCATGACAATGTTAAAGACTGGTCCGCCTGTGCCTGCATCTTTCCCGCGTACAAGAAATCAAGGTAGTCGTGTCTTGTACAACTTCCTCAAACTGCTCGCCATAGAAAAATACGCACTCTGATTGGTTTAACATTCTGAGAGTTACTTTTAACTCTCGACATAATTTTTAATAATTTTTTTATTTATTTCTCTCCATTCATTATCACTCCTACTCTCAAAAATAACTTTCTAAAATGTAAACCAAACGGAGTGACGGTTTCTCCCTGCTCACTGGTACGCTTGTCCCAATCCAAATGTTGAAGAATTTGCCTTCCAATAACGGCAAGGGCTGCCATGGCCCCCGGCACGTTGACACAAGCCTGGACCCGCAACATTCAGGATAGTCCTGGGATGCCACTTTACCGGAGGTAGCGGATGTCACTCGACGCTACTAATAGCGGTTGCTACTCAACGCGACCTAGCCACTTGCTTGATTGTTGGAGGAATCACTCACTCCAAGCAAGATACACTTGCAAATAATTTACTAATCAACTCAAACTCCCCATTTCATTTCATTAGATCAACTATTTAAAGGCATTTACAAAGATTACACTTCCGAGACTTAATAAAGATTAGACGATTTCCTAGATAGACCTTCGAAATATGTAGACGACTGATAAGCACCTAATAATGTAGATTCTTGGTGCTTAAGTCCTTTAGTATGTTGCTTTTATATAAATAAATTGTTGTTTTTATACGATATTACACGTAAGGTAGTTTTACAAGTGTTTCAGGTAAAACCACAAGAATAAGGCATGTTTTGACACCAATCATAACCCTCAAGGGTGTCCAAGTACCCAAGGCCACGTGGAACACCGCCACCGAGGCTCAAGATCAACGAAATGAAGCACCAGAGGGGTGTCCAGGGCCGATGGATGCCAAGACGAGGAATAAGTTGAAGATCTGGATTTAAGCATCTCAGTATTGATACGACCAAAATGGTTGTATCAATACCATAAACTTAACTTCTGTCCAGAGAACAGCATATTGATGCAACAAAATGGTTGTATCGATACGAGAGCTTTACGTCAGTCTAGAACCAGTTTTTAACTTAGTTGCTCGGTATCGATACATCATTTCCTCTGTATGGATACCGAGGGCCTTCATCCAGTTTTTAAGCCTGTTTTTGGGATATTTGTGAACAAAAAAGTTAAGAGTATAAATAGCCTTCTCCCTCCACATAATCTTATCTTATCTTTTTGCTTTAGTCTTTCTTCTCAATTAAGTTTCCTCCATTGTTGCTTTAAGCTTTCTTAGTGTAATTTCTTCAAGAACACCTTTAGTTAATTATCGTTTGTTGTTTTCTCGTTTATTAAAGTTGTTCGTACGGATTAGATTCTATTTAATATAAAGTTTATTTCCGTTTTTATAGGTTAAATCTTATATCTCTTTTTATTCTTATGCTTAGATCTTTAGCTATGAGTAGTTTTTTAGGCTTGGTTAAGGGGTGATTCCTACCCCGAGACTTGGTTGGTTTAATGGTTTCTCCTACCTTAAAGCTTAAAATTGGTTTGTAAAATGGATTAAACCTCTTATTTTCGTTCAAAGCATATGGTTGTTAACTTCTTTAATTGTGTGTCAACAAGCTTAACTTGGCACGCACGATGCATTTCCCTAGCACTTCAATTGTTTGATAAAATGACTAAATGAGTTTTGGTCCATTTTCGGACTCCATCTTTATACCTGATTTTCAATGTTAAACCTTCTGAGTGAGAGCATACGGTTATGACTTTCACTTGAGTTATCAAAGAGAACCATTAGCTGGCTAAGTCGCAGGTGGGTTGATTCCCGAGACCTTGTCGCTTGTTAATCTAGTTAAAACTCTTTTCTAGGCTTTTACTTCGAGAGGAACTTCCACCTTTCAAAGCAAAACCAAAAGTTAGCCGTCTTAACGCCGAAAATCCTTACAAACTTACAATCCGAACAAGCTACATTTGAATCTCTCTCTGGGTACGATCCCGGACTTTCCGGTTATTATGCTAACGATGACCTAGCCCTACGCTTGGGGTTTCAACCTTTTCAACAAATAGGTTCATGGCTAAGTATTTTTGGCGCCATTGCCAGGGATATTCTTATTATAACTTATTTAGAGGTTCAACAAACCATTGTAAGTATTCCGTAAAATTTTACTTTGCGCAACTCATACATAGTCTAGTGGATACCTCTAACCGATCTTCATATCAAACTGACTTAGTGGATGAATCCTCGGCTTAGCCATCTCTTTAAACAAAGGACGGGCAACCAAAGAAAAGAAGGAATAGCATTAGTTCACCCACCAAGGATCAATTCATGCAAGGGAAAGAAAATCTTAGTTAGACAGAAGTGAAAGAAGATAAAGAAGTCCTAGAATAAGGTCGCCCTCTACGGGCTCACTTCTCTCATTGACAAGGAAGAACAGAATCAGATAAATCGCACTCTTCTACTTCTCACATAGGAACTTTTCTGTTGATGACCTGATTTATGCTGTCAAATCAATCCTACTTAACAAGAAGAGGTGGGATTAGCTTAGGGTCAACTCCTTCTTTTGATAGTAAAGAATGGCCATATAATCTATTTAAGGGTTGGCGCTTCACCGCTGATTTGAAAAGTATCGGATCCCACTGTAGCTACCTTACAAGTCGTCTTCGACCTGCCCTTTCCCTCGCATCATAGACTAGCTACCCTTGCAAGAGCAGTTTCTTTCTAAAGCTGGATTAAATATCGATTGTCTTTTCCTTTATTGTCTATATATCAAGGTGGCGACATAGCCCCTCAAACTGTCTTGAGAAAGAGGTGGCGTGTAACAACCTGGATTTTCAACCCAATTTTTTTTTTTTTCAAATAAAGAAATTTCTTTTAATCCAATAGTCGATAGTAATCGATTAATTATTTAAAAGTGTAATTAGATTAAACTAAAACCTAGAATAATTGTTGGTGATTAAAATTAGTTTAGCATATAATTATCTTATCTTGTTCTATTCTATTTAATTTATTTTTTCTTGTTATACATACATATAATTGCATGCATGTACACTCCTACCATCTCTCCCCCTCCTACTCGATCTCTACCATCTCCGTAGCCCTTAAACTGAGCTAAATTCGTCCAATTAAAAACCCAATTCGATTAGGACTCGATTTGATCTTTCCACATCAAATTCACCTATTAATACACCATCCTATTAACCTACGAAGCCACCATGATATTCTCCCAACTCCTCTGACCAGAATAGAGAGAAAAATCGTAAGAAAACAAAACTCCAATCCATGGAGTTTTAGAGAGAGAAAGTGAGAGAGAGAAAAGTGGGTTTCGTACCTAGGCTCAATCGAAATCCAAATTGATTGTTCCAATTACTTCCCTCGACCCCAAGCATCTCCAAAGATCATCCAATTCGAGCCCAAGGTCCCCCGATCGACGAAACCGAAGTGGTTTTCCCCAAACGTTCAAATTCGATCGAAAACCAATTTAATCCGATTCGAAGCATTATAATTCGATCCGAAGCCTTCTCTAAATATATTTAATGTTTTTAAGCATAACCCAATAGCCCTTAAGGTCCCATGCATCAAAAACAAGCAAGAAAACGAAAAAAACCAAATCTGGGCCAAAGTTCGCGGCCGCAACCTGCGGGCCTCTGGAGTTCGCGGCAGACCACCCAGCCGCAAGGTCAAAGCGGTCAGACCTTGCGGCAGTTTCTATTTTGTGTCGAATTCGTTTTGCGACCCTCCGAACATGGTTTTTGACTCCCGAACTATTTTTCCTAGGTTTCTAACACTCTAAAGATCATACCTTGTTAAATTCAGATTTTATTTATTTATTTATCTATTTATTAAAATTTTATTCGTTATCTTGTAAAAGTTTGTAAACTAAAAATCATTGCGACCTTATAAACTACTCTATAAATCCCCAAACTATTTTTCCTAAACTCCTAACATATTAGAGATCATAACTTGCTGATTTCATATTTTTTTTTATGTTAATAGCTATTTATTTTATTTTTAAATCAAAGATGCAATAAAAAATAATTGCGACCTTCCAAACAATGATTTTAACATCTAAACTATTTTTCCTGGACTTCTTACATCTCAAGGATGATATGTTATTAAAATAATATTTTATTTACTTAATTAACTATTTATTATTATTTACGCGTTGTTTCTTAATAATAATACTTTAAAATATTATAAAAGAGGTTAATAATTCCGAATAATTTTATTTAGACTTCTTACAGTCCTAAGATGATACTTTGTTAGAATGAATATATTTTTAATTATTCAATTATTTATTATCTATTTAGTCTTCTTTTGCTTATTAACTTAATCTTTTTATTTAAAATAATTTCGTGAGCATCCAAACCCAACTTTTAGCACTCGAACTTATTATAGAGGACTGTTAGGACCTTTATTAAGGTTACGATAATTATTCTAAAATTTTTACCTAATTAATTTATTTAATTAGTGTTTAATTAACTTAATTACTTATAATTAATTAACGAAAGTCTAGAAAATTATTTTTAAATCTTAATTAATTAATTCTTTCATTCTTAATGACTTTGTGACCATATGAGATTAAGGGCAACGGCCCAGTCATAAAAAGTTATGTGATTGCATTGCCGAATATCTGTTTTGATCCGTCTGCTATTCGTTTTTAATTATTATGGGGCATGATATTATTTTAATGCTTAATTTGAATGTTAGATTGGACCCTAGAGACATGGGGTGGTATACGATATAGAAATCACTTATCATGCCGTTATAAATTGTGAAGTTTCTTTCTGTTTAGAGGTTGCCTGCAGGCGTGATATGAGAAATGATGAGATTGTGATGAGAATTGAAACTGGCGAGAGTCTAGTGATGAATTGAAACTGGCGAGAGTCCAGTGATGAATTGATAGACTGGCGGGTGTCCAGTGATGATTGTAAAATGGTTGTGATGTGGTTTATAAGATAGGCGAACCCTAGCGATATAACGGCATGATAAGCTTACCCTTTGTTGTAGTTATTGGGATGCACACTCGGTACATAACTTAGGTGTATCTGCGACAGCAAAATGAAGTGATCTCATGGGACGGGATATGGTTAGTGGTTGGGGAAGAAAGATCTCGTGGAGAGATCTTAGATTTCATGTTAAGTTAATGGATAGCAATGAATCAAGTTATGTGAATTATCTTTGTTTTACTTTTTCGCACCATATATTCATGTTGTTTGCTAGCTGTAAAGTAAGAGGGGTGGTTGGGTTGGATTATTTTACTGGGTGATTTATCATTCACGGATACGTCTGTATCCTGGCAAATCGATTGCTTCGGCGATCAATTTGCTAGAGGGCGCAGGATTCAATGGAGGAGATTCAACGATGATGCAGTTCAACACGAAAAGAATATCAGTAATGAAGATCAAGGATGCTTAGGATTCGTATCAAGATTAGAGTCAGCTCTGAAGTTAATGTATTTTGATTCCGTAAAACTATCTTGAGATTGTATTAGCAAAAGTTTTATTTTGAAAAATCATATTTATTTAACAAATTTTCTTGAGAAATTATTTTATATTGCACCCGAAAAGTCGGGGCGTTACATGGCGGCATAGCCCATCTAGCTTGCTTACTCCTGCATCACACATTTTTAATGTCATCCATACCTACGAAGATCATTCCAATAACCAAGCCTAAAGAAAAATAGAAACTGATTTATAGAGAAAACTAGAGAGAGAAACTGTGTGCTTGATTTTTCCCCTTAATCCCAAATGAATGTACACCACTGGTCTTATATGAAATGCCAGCTCAGAGGTCAAACCCACTATCTCTCAGTCAACTCCACTACCTCTTCTAATTAACTAATTAACAAACTCACTACCCCTAACTGCCAGCTAAACAAAACTGCACTAAACTAATCAGAGATTAATCAAGACATAAAGCTAGAGTTAGTGGTTTTGTATTACAACGCCCACCGGGGACCCGGAGGATCCTGGTGCAGCGACGCCTTCGATTTCAAAGCATACTTTAGCTTGGAATGAGGAAGCATCAACCATAGCCTTTGCCAACCCCTCCTAAGATCTAAAGCAGTTGAACATAAAAGATTTGATTGAAAAATCTAGACCTGGACAGCCAATCATATAAAGTCTCTCCCCAAAAACTGGTCTACATGCAAAGATTGGAAGAATGGTTGAATCAAGTGGTAAAATCAAGACACATGAATCTGTACGTGTATTTACGGACGAAACCGTAAGACGAAAATACTGATCATTACGAAAAATCTAGACCTGGCTAGGGCTCTTCTCTTCTCTCAACAGGTGAATGAAATGGAAGGGAAAATGTGAACAAAATGACTACTCCATTTTATCCTTGCGACAGTAATAATTAATGTCAATGACCGTACACACTCTAATTACAGGAATTAGGCACCGTTTCACTTTCTCCCAAAACCTTCTTTTTCAAAAAGAAGGTAATTTCAAACTCAAATATAACGAAAATGAAAATTGATTTTTTTAATTTTTTTTTGCACAGTTTAAAAGATCTCAATGAAATCTATCAAACAAGATCTATATTGGTAGAAAAATTATTTGCGTAAACACATAATTTTTGAGCTTGAAATTGCGTTCTTTTTCAAAAAGTTCTTTTTGAAAAAAGTGGAACGGCCTCATAGACCCTCTGATACAAGTTTTGGAGTGAACGAGACCAAAGACAATAGTGGAGAAGAAGAGTATTTGTATTACACTAACTCAATCTTTTTTTTGGCTTGGTATAAAAAATGGCCTTAGTTATACTACTCTATGGAAGACACTAGTACAAAGATATTTTCATACAAGATAAACTTTAAGGTAATTCTAGAATTACATATATGACTAATTCTTACAAAAAAAAAAACTCTAGATATTTCACAAGGATATTCTAGAGCTTCTAGATATTTTAAAGTAATTTTCAACTCTTTGTTTACAAAAATATTGTATCTTCAATTATTGAAGTTTTTTTTTTGGGTCAACCGATAGCAGATGATATTATAACTCCAACCAAAAATTACATCAAGATGAAAACTCGTCCTCAAGAACCAAGTAACCAAGACGACGGGGATTCATTCCACAAACCCCAAACCAACTAAACATTTTCCTGCAGAAACAGGAAACAACCTAAAGCAACCCAACTAAGAGAAACCCAACCGGGAGAATAACTCACGACAAAAAATCAGAGAGAAAACCTCCACAAAAGGGAGAAGAAAAAGCGAAGGATCACAAACCAACAAGAAAATGAAAAAAAAATATCTCGCCATCATCATCCACTAACATAGATATCCAACTCCGGCAATCCAATCATGCACAAAAGCTCCGCACCCACAGTCACACATCTGAACCGTACCACCAGAGATGAGTCACCGGCGAATGGCGAATATGATGGAGGAGGTCTTGCAGTAGAGGAACCTGGGAACCCAAGGTGTCGGGAGGCGTGAGGGAAGGATGAGAGTGGATAGTGATGAATGTTTGTATCTTCAATTATTCAAATTTAGTCAGTTATTTTATACGTTATTCATTAGGTCGCAGCCTATTTTTGAATGTTTGTACGTTATTCATTAGGTCGCAGCCTATTTTCAAAAGTATTTATTGAATGTTTGTACCTGCATGCCTATTTTTGAAAATAAAAATATGATGAAATCATGCAGCTAGAATTATTATTTTTATGACTATTAAATATTTGATGCCTTCAGCTGAAGGGGGCGAATGGAGTTTCGGTCAATGATCGAGTCTGTAATTTTGAAATAAAAAGCATAAAAACAAAACTTTTTAAGAAGTCTGATTGTATCCGGAGTCGTTCGATATATGTGAATTTTGTGCATTCAACAGCTTTGAACATAGTTGTGTCCAAACTCGAGAGCTGCGTTGAGAGTTGTGTTTTAAATTTGTATTTGTAGCATTGCTCTTTTTGCAAGTAAGTATCCGCACGCCAAGCATATTTATTTTGCTTTGTTCGGTTTGGAACTCAAAACCAAAATTTTGAAAAAAAGTTACTTTTGTACTTTTTCTCTCTCTAACTTTTCAATCATTACTCTCATTTCTCACTCTATCTCTCTCTACTTTTTACCTCTCATTTCTCTCTCTACCTTTATTCAAAAACACTACTCAAAATACACAACCGAACAAAGACAAAGTCTTCGATCTTTTTATTTCGAAAACATGAAAACAGAAACAGGAAAAACGGAAAACATTGCGAAACGGGAACCATAAATTGGCGAATTCCCAAGGCCCATCTGACCTCATGGGTTGGGCCTGGGCTTAGCCAATAGCCCAGACCGGCCAGAAAATGGACTAACTCAAAGTCCAAATTTTATTAGAGCCCACAGGCCTTGTCTGGGCTAAAGCCCAAACTCTACAAATAGCATTGCCCAGGGATGAGTTGGCATCGAATCTTGTTTGATTTAGGAAAAATGACGGTCCAATACGTGTTTTAATAATTAATACTTGTCAAAGACATGCTAAGAACATTTATTAATGTTGAAAATGTCCTTAGCGGATATTAATTATCAAAACACGTCATTGACCGTCATTTTCCCTTGATTTTATATCCGGGGCACTTAGAGCATCCACAATAGACTAATCAAAATTGGATAATCAAAAGTTGTCACATCACCTTTTAATTATCCATTGAAGGGGTTGCTAAGATTAGCAATGTAGATATCCACAGTGGCATAATCAATATTGAATAATCAAAAACCACGTTACGTTTTCAACCAGTAAAAATCTAAAAATTGTCACCATATAAAATAATTTTTTAAAAATATTTTTCAAACTAATAAAAACAAGTTATTAGAAATAGAAAATAATTTTTTGAAAACTTTTATTTTGAAAAAACACTTTTCCGAAAAAATTTGTAAAAAACAGTTTTTAATTAAAAAACTTTTTAAATTTTTTTTCTTAGAAACATTGTTGAGAGAGAGAGAGAGAGAGAGAGAGGGAGAGAGATCAGAAGGTTTTGGTTATTGACAAAAAGTTGCTAGTTTTGATTATCCAAAAGCTAAAATTTGATGAGTTGCTAAGAGGTTGATAAGAGTGAACGTTTAGTTATGCCACTGTAAGCACTTTTTTAAGGAAATATAACTTTAGCAACTTTATGGTTTTGGTTATTCCACTGTGAATGCTCTTAGTCACATAATCCTTTAAAATAACCTCTTAATTGCTGCACTTACAAATTTTAATTGTTTAGGAGGTTTTTGAAATGCGTTATCACGCTCGTGCTCCTTCACTTGCTGTGCATTATTTGACTTAGCCACATGTGGAGAGAGAGAGAGAGAGAGAGTCATGAATATGCCCCCCACACGCCAATTCCAACAATATACCATTCGAAGACCACACTACCATGTGCTTAACAAAAGTTGCAAGGAATCATTTTGTCCTTTGAATTAAAGCAAAGAGGCCTGAGAAAAAAGGTATTGAGTGCAAAGAGTTCATCTACCATTTGTTCCCCCAATACTCTCTCTCTCCTTTTGAAAAAAAATACTCTCTCATCTTTCTGATCTGCTTTAATTTTCCGTAGAGAGCATGATATAGCTTAATTTACAAGTTTGTGATCATTCAACCCATTTATGTAGATCTAGCTGATTACACTAATTGAGTATTAAATAGTGGGTGAAATTGATTATTTTTGTCCATTGGTTAGGGCTGCAAATGAGCGGGCCACTCGCGAGCAGCTCGAGGCTCGACTCGACTCATTTAGTTACGGAACCGAGCTCGAGGTCTAGTTTTAGGCTCGTGTAGTGAATGAACCAAGTTCAATACTTTGAGACTCGGCTCGTTTGTATAGGCTCGTCCCATTCATAAAGGCTCATTAAGTAAATGAATCGAGCTCGAGTTTTAGGCTCTTTTAATAAACAGAGGACGAACACTACAATGATTGGCTCGGCTCATTTGCAGCTCTGTCTACTGGCACTCTACTGACACTGGTGCATGGTCAAAACACTCAATACAAAGGTCTGTTTATGACATAAGTTATGATAAGCAACATATTGGTGTGGTAACAAATTATCTTGGCCGTGAAAAGTCAAATTACTATAAACTCAAATTTGCTAAATTTGAATTCACTTAAAGGTGGTTAAGGGTAAAGAAAGTAGGGACAGAATGTCATTCTGAAAAGTTCAATTCAGAGAGTTATTTGACTAGGTTTTTTTTTTTTTAATCCAAATCAGTTATGTTCTCACAAGTTATAAAAACTTCACCCAAAGAACTTACAAGCTATTGTAAATAAGAATAATTTACGGTTTCATAGCCAAAAATAGTAACTTATTAAGTGACAAAATGTTTCCCTAGAAGTCTAGAACTTGAACACATATACTAATGTGGAGACACGGAACTTTGTAAACAAGTTGCTGTTACAACAATAGCCACAGATTGCTCGGATTTTAACTGAAATCTCCATAAGTGGATGTTGAATGAGTCATTAGTCGAGATGGCCATAAGTTGTCCAGACATTTGATTAATATTTAAAAAAGTCACAGATGCTATGGTCATGCTCATGCTCATGCAGTATCAAGAATTAGATGGGGGGAATCTCTTTTCTGTCACTTTCAGTGAATGATAAACTTTGATAGTCCAAATCAAGAAATATTTGTTTAAGTTTATTGAAGACCCCATATGCTTTAGTTTTGATGATGGAAATGCCAATTGGGTAAGGTTCACTTGGGCCCAACACCATCTATTTAACCTACGCCTTATTGGTTTAGGGACAACTCACTGTTTTCTTAATCTATGCATATCAGCACATGCTTGTGCATGCAAATCTAACAAAATCAATACCCACTTGGAGCTGTAAAAGTACAGGTCTACCCTTGCTAAACAAACCATTTGTCTCTATTGCGTGGGATTGGTTTTCTATGAGAGCATAATTTTTGTTTGCAATATACAGCAAGTAAAGGAACACACCATTGTCCATTGAGTGTAGTTGTCATTTTTCATGATGGCATGGGCCAATAACTTGATGGCCAATGATCATGGGCATGACAATGGCTCTCAAGAGGTCTATGCTTCAAAAGCCTAATGAATAAATGGGTTGATTCTTGAAAGTTTGTGTGAAATGGAGAGGAAAGATTATGCACTTATTTAATTTACTGAATTGATCTTCGAACAAAATATCACAATGGCTCATTATAAAATCACAAAATGCGATAACTGAGTCAAGATTCACTATCTATCACCATATACAATACGTAAAACCACAAAATGGGCTCATAGCCAATACCGTAAGTAAAACTTTGTGACGTTGTCACGTTAGTATGGTAAAATATGAAATAACTTCTTCCTATGTACATACTTCCTCCGTCCCTATTTAAGTGTTCTACTTCGTAATTTCAACTTATTAAAAAGACATCATCATTATACTTTTTACATCAAATTTTTCCTCCATTTTTTCTACTTACCCATCACCATTACAATTTTACTCACTAACTTTTCAAAATTGAATCTACTTCTAAGGACAAAATAGATAATACACCAACTTTTACCCACTAACTTTACAAAATAGACACTTAGACCATCCGCAATGGAAATAATATATCAAAATCAATAATCAAAATGTGCCACGTCAGCATTTGATTATCTATTTAGTTCATAATCAAACATAAAAACATCTACCTCCACATTGGTTATTTTTACATCCCTAATCAAAAAAATTCCACAATACATAATGCACCTATGTCCAATCACAAACAAGTTCAATCACGCACCCGACCACACCAAATTATTCGTCTCGATGAGACGGTTCCAATATGAGGTATTTTTGAGTTATTGAGTTTTGAGTTTGGTTATTGGTAAAAGTTGTTAAGTTTGGTTATGGAATGGGTGGAATTTGGTTATTTGCTAAAAGATTTGTAACTTTGCTTATTACAATGTGAGGTATTTTTTGAGTATTGTTGTTAAGTTTGCTTATCCATATCTATTCAGTTATTACAATACGGATGCTCTTACTAAGGGACAACCCAAAATAGAATACTGGACTCTAAATAAAAGATAGAGGGAATATCTTTTTTTCTTTTTTGGAACATCTATGTAAATAACTATATGTTTTGGAAGGAGTAGATGGAAGGAGAATCCATGGAACTTCGTGAGGCCATTAATGGCTTACTTGGGAGAAGGAATGAAAGAAAGAGACAAAACATGCATTTAAAGAAGTTTAGACCTTGGAAACCTCTAAAGACATGGATGCAAGGTAAACATATATGGGATTAATCTATCCATTGTTCTATTACCTCCTTTCCCATTTCATATTTCCATCTCTCTTCCTTTCCCTATGCTTCTGTTCTCCCTTTACCTTTTTTTTGTTCGGCACTTACATTATTTTGCTTGAAATCTGGTGCTAAGAATCTTGAGACCTCTCTCATGCATCATTTCACTTGTGACTCCCAAACACATATTTTAGTCCCCTTTTTACAACTACTACTCTCATTGGGAACAACTGCTGTCTCATGCAATTCACCGGTGTTCAAACCTCACTAACTACAATTAATTTGTTATGACTTTCGCTGAGGGGAAAAAACCGACATGCGATAATGCAAGTTTAGATATTTAACTATTTTTGAACCCGAGATGGCTCAATTTAACATAGTCAAAAGCTAATTCTAGCAGTAGCTAAACCTGATGAACAAGAAATGGGATGAAGATTAAGCTTACTAGTATTGAAAGGGGTCCCTAATTGTTTAAACAAGCCATTTTGACTTCAGACAAGTTTTACTCCCCTTGTAACAATTGGCCAAATGATAACAAATGCTTATCATTTGGACCACCGCACTTGAAAAAGCCCTCACTAAAAAACTCTTAATAATTTGAGACATTTGGCAGTTTCAAACCCTAGCTAGATAGCTCAATTGATCTTAATCAGAAGCTAGTGCTAGCAATAGAGTATCCAAACAAGATAATAACAAGAAATGGAAGAAGATTTAAGCTTACTAATCGGGTGAATATAATACCAAACGCGTCCCTAATTGGAACCGGTGAAAAGGAATCCGGAAACAAAATGAACCAAAACCAAAGAAAAGCACAAACTTCCGGCAACCAAACCTTCACTTCTTTCTAAAAATCACTAAACCAATCGGATTCTTCTTCCCCGGTAAGCCATTGTACTTGGGTTCAAACCAACTAAGATTAGATTCATATCAACAACTCTTGGCCTTCTGAAGGGCACCGGATCAGCTCCAATATGTTCACCACCTCTCCCATATCTGGACGGTTAGATGGCACTTGAGATGTGCAAATCAACCCTAACTTTATCACAGGAATCGCCTCATCTGCCGGAAACTTCCCCTGCATCCTCCCATCAACACAATCCTCCACTCTACCTTCTTCCAAGGCTCCTCTTACCATATCACAAAGTACAACCACATCATCCTCTGTGTACTCAACAGGCCTTTTCCCAGTCACCACCTCCAAAACCAAGACCCCAAACCCATAAACATCGCATTTTTCAGTAATCTTCACTGTTGGACATGCAAATTCAGGCGCCATGTATCCAAGTGCACTCTGAATCTTGCTGCTTAAAACGTAACGATCAAGCATTGGCAATAGCCTTGCTAGACCGAAATCCGCCACCTTAGGTTCCCCAGAACCGTCAATCAGGATGTTGCTTGATTTCAGATTGTAGTGGATTATGTTCATCTGGTGCAAATGAGCCAAGCTTTTTGCTGTCCCAAGGATTATATCAAACCTATCGTTCCACGAGAGGAAGTTTCCGCCTAAACCTTCATGAATATGCTTGTATAAATTTCCTCCCGGAACAAATTCATATATGAGGAGTTGCAATGAGGGAGTCCAGTAATATCCTTCGAGGGCTACAAGATTAGGGTGTCGGATTTTTCCCAATTTCTTCACTTCCCTTTCAAAATCTTCTTGGGACTTCACAAGACTGGAGACTGTAAGCTTCTTGATGGCAACGGATCGCCCGTTTCCAAGTACAGTTCGGTAGACAGATCCAAATCCTCCGCGCCCAAGCTCACAATCTTTGTTGAGCAAAGCATGGGCTCCAGTGTTGAAATCCGGGCTCCCCGAGAACATGACAAGCTTGCCAGAGTTGGCATCAGTTGTGGGGGAAGGACTGAAGTCATCACCACCGGAAAATGAAAGAGCCTTCGTTGAGCGAGACGGGAAAGATCGGACACGGAGGTTAAGGACAGTGATCGCAATCACACCAATGATGATCATTGCAGCTGCACCAATTGCAATGAGGGCAGATATGCTAAGGATTTTTTTCTTGTGGGCAAGAGATTCAGGGATTGAGCCAGATGGGGTGGTATCAGAAGAATTGGGGTTAAGGACGAGTGGTTTGGGAAGGACAGTAGGGCAAGGCTTTTTTACCGCTGAACCACAGAGTGATGGGTTGCCAGAGACTGAAGAAGAGGAAATGGTATGGAAAAAATTACCAGCTGGTAATTCGCCTTGTAGCTGGTTGTAGGATATGTTGAAGGAGAGAAGGTTGTTAAGATTTGCCAATTCCTTTGGTAGGGTTCCGGTAAGTTCGTTGAAAGACAAGTCTACGATTTGAAGGTTGGTGAGTTTTGCTACAGCTGCAGGAATTTGGCCAGTAAGGTTGTTCCTTGAAATAACCCTGCAAAGTTTTACAAAAGCAAGAAAAGCAAAATTGTGAGAATGGCAATAGTTCTCTTTCTCACTGATATTTTGTTTCAAAACCCAGAAGGGAAAAATGGGAAACGTCAAGGCCTGAACGAACTTCGAGGAGTATTCGTAAGAAGATGAAAATTGATAGAACTTTGAATTTAATTACATTAACAATCAACATCTAGATTAAGCATATTACGGACCACTTCAATGTATTATAGAACAGCTATATACAAGTACAAAATAAAACCAATGAACCATGTCCATATTTAAGAGTAATAGCAACACCATCTAGCAGAAAGCATATTAGACCATCAGAAAATTAATGCAGTAGACAACTACGGATCAATCCACTGGAGAGCAGAGATGACCAGAAATAATTTCTCATGGCCCCATAATGCAGTAGACAACTACGGATCAATCCAAAGAATGACTGCTTAAAGTGGTCAATTGATGTGCACATGTAACTACCTGGAGTTATAACAATGCAATAGCTCAAAGGCAGTGAAGGGAAAGGGCTAACCTAATGATTTTCATTGATGAAGTAGAAAAATTAACTCAAGACACCACCGACTACCTATGCTTAGATCACCAACCCCAGATATATGGCAAAATGCAACAAAAGCAAGTGAAGGTGCAAACAGAACTTACAAAGTTGTTAACAAGGAACAGTTTTGAATGGAAGTTGGAATTGTTCCTGTCAAGAAGTTCATCTCTAGTTTCAATTCTTTCAGTGATATAGCTCCGCCGATTTCCGAAGGAATATTTCCTTTTAACTTATTCTCACTCAAATCCAAAACGCCCAAGGCCTTCAGTTGTCCAATACTTGCTGGGATACCACCATCAAGTGAGTTCCTAGACAAATTCAAGACCTGCAAGCTGTTAAAGCCCCCAACGGCAGACGGGATATCACCTGACAATGCATTGTCAGATAAATCCAGGACCTGAACCTTTTGCGAGTTTTCTCCCAAAGGAGAGAAAGGACTGTCCATACTTCCACTTAATCTATTCCCTGAAAGCAAAACTTGCTGTAAACCGAGTTGAAATATCCAAGAAGGAAGACTGCCAGTCAATGAATTCTGACTGAAATCTGTGACCAGAAGGTTTTTGCAGTTGCTGATAGAATCTGGCAAGCTCCCAGTAAGAGCATTATTAGAAACATTCAGCACCTTTAAGGACTGAAGGTTCCCAATTGAAATTGAAATCTCGCCAGAAAGTTTATTACCCGAAAGATCCAATGCCTCAAGGCTTTTCATTTCTCCAATCCAATCTGGAACCTGACCGGAAAACGAGTTTTTGTGTAAATTTAGGTTATTACACAAGGTAAGTTTCTGCATTGTGCTTGGAAGATTTCCAGAGAGATTGTTCTCACTAAAATCGATAGACTTTAAAAGCAAACAACTCCCAATACCATCTGGAACCAAGCCTGTGAACATATTCTTCCGCAAGCTAATCGATCTCAAGTTATTCAACGCTTCAATGCCCGTTGGAATATCACCCTCCAGCAGATTATCCGACAGATCAAGAGATCTAAGCCCACGTAAAGACCAGATCCCAGAAGGTAATAAACCCGAAAACTGATTAGCAGAGAAGTTAAGAGCAACAAGTGACAAGCATGAGCTCAACCCATCCTGAATTTCGCCCGAAAACTTGTTGTTCGCCAAGGAAATCGACCTTAGCGAACCGCATTGTTGGTAAAACTCATCTGGGATCGGTCCAGAAAGACTGTTTTCGCTGAGGTCAAGAAACCGTAGGTTGTCAAGTTGGGTCAAATTGGGGGTTACACTCCCAGTAAAATTGTTCTTTGCCAGTGACAGTTTCCGGAGAAACTGCAACTGGAGTAGGCCTCGACCTAATCGTCCCGATAGAGAGAACCCATCAAGGACAAGCTCCGTGACCCGGTTAGATCTATTGTTGCATTTTATCCCAACCCACTTGCATGAGCTGTCATCATCTACATTCCAAGAAACCAATTTCCCATTGGGATCTTGAATGTCTGCTTTGAAAGCTATTAACCCTAGGACATCATTACTCAAAGGTTGATCCGAAGAAATAACACCAATGGGAACTACAACCAGCAAAATGAGCAGGCTAAACAACTTCATTTCCATCAAAAGATTAGGCCCTTTTTGCCCCTTCTTTCCTATCTTGCACTTCGTGCACAATGCATTATCCCACATGAAATTTGCAATGGACTAAGAACCAAGGGCAAACTAGTCCAAAGACAGAGAAAGAGCAAATGAGAAGGTATGCATTTGGAGGGTAGTTAACAAGGAAATGAAGACCTAATTTTGTTGAATTTTTAGCAATCAAAATAACTTGAAAGAAAAGGAAAGGATCTTATCAGGTGAACAAAAAAAAGGAGTGGTTTAAAGCAAAACCTAACTTTACCGTTAGAGAGTAGAGAGACTCGTCTAGGAAATGGAATAAATGCGTATGAACCAGGTGGTCTTTGACGGCTAGAATTTACTTAACAAACAATGTGACGAGAAATCAGAGGAAAAGAAAACATGAAAGAGCTCGAAGTTCGATGTACCGGCGGAAATGTCACCGGAGGGATGATTGTGAACGGATCTCCGGCGCCGGTGAGTGAGCTGGAGATTATCGGGACGGAGTTAACTAAAGCGAAGGTGGATGGAAGCGGTTGTGCTGGGCGGAGGTGGAGCTCACGGCGGCGTCGCCTCTCTCTCTCTCTCTCTCTACACTCTGGTTTTCCTTCTCTTTTTCTCTCTCCCCTTTTCCTCACTCACTGGTGTCTGGGAAAGTGGTCTGAGGAAATTGATTTTGTATCAGGATTAATTACGTTTTTTCCCCTTTAAAACACTTATTTTGTAAAATTGCCCCTGAATTATAAAATCCTACACTTAGTTAACTTAAACTCTCTGAACCCTTCAACTTGAGCCCCTTGTTAATTTCAGCCGCTTAATGACCGTTGAAGATCTTGAAATTGTAAGCAAATGTCATTCTCCTCTGAATATTGGCAAGAATATGGAGAGTGATGTGCATTCACATGCATGTATATCAAAATCAAAACGTATATCTTTGTTTGCTTATTTTACATGAAGAGCTATTGGGGGCATCTTAATAGATGTTCCATGGATATAAAGGGATGTTAATGTGGATAAAGCACAGGGAGATCAATAGATGGAGATGAATGAAGGAGTACGGTTCGAACAAATATCTAGCCTTAATTTTGTTGTATATGTCATTCCGAAAATTGATGTACTGCACGAGGGGGGAAAAATACTACTAAGCACTATTCTGGACTTTTTGATGGTAATTATAATACTAAAGACCAATAAAGTTTCAAGTTGGAAGGTTTAGATAGCTTAAACTGATCAAGTGTTATGTTTTGTAGTTTGGGAGATAAGTTAATATTTAGAAATCTGATGAATTATAGGGGCAATATGTAATTAATTCTTCGTATTAATGGAAAATAAAAAGAGAAATGACAGAGACGCGAGTCTTTTAATCGGATGAATAATAACCGACGTGGCGTACACATGTGTTTTGCTAGTGATGCTTTTGACGCAGATGCCATAAGTGACGGGCTTTGATCGTTTTGGGATCTTAAAATCACTTAACATGATTTTTAATATATATATTTTTATTTATCTATGTTCACTCATTACTCTCATAAACATCCCTTAAAACTGCAAAAGCACTCCTGTGTTTGGACAGCACTGCAATTTTATTGGAGCCCTAACAAAATTTTATGGAGCAGTTCTATTAATGATTTTCATTGAAGTGCACTTGTAAATAGTCTTGCTATTCTTATGGTTCATTCTGTATTCAGAGGTCCCCCTACTCATTCATTTCACACGAGCAGGACTGCAAACAAATCGAGCCGCTCGTTAGCAGCTCGAGACTCAACTAGTTAAGACTTGTCTTGGCTCGATTCGTTTAGTAACTGAGCAAAGCTCGAACTCGAGCTCAAGTCTAGGCTCATTTAGTAACTAAACAAGCCAAATTCAAACACTACGAAGCTCGTCTCGACTCCGCTCGACCTCTAGAAATGGGGAAATGGGCAGTGGCAACATTGGTAAAAAATAGTAGGGACATCTCCAATCCACCTCTATTTCTCCAAAATAGAGAATGGATGTGACACATTAAGAGGAGATTTTGTGATTTATTCCCTCTTTTTTTCACTTTTTGTTCTTTTCGGGAGAATATTTGAGGGACTTATCATCCTTTTTAGAGTTTGGAGGGATTTTATACTCCATATTTACTTTTGGTCTTCTATTTTTAGAGAACCAAATTTACTTCTCGAGGACCAAACTTTAAAAAGGACGGTGGATCTCTCAAAGATTCTCCCAAAAAATATAAAAAGTAAAGAAAAAAATGAATAAATTACAAAATTTCCTCTTAATATGTCACATCCCTTCTCTATTTTGGAGGAACATAGTCGGATGAGATGCCCCTAGGGTATGAAAACAGTGCAGATGCAGGGAATAATAAATAAGGGGGGGTGGTAAAGAAGGTAGTAATAAAGTAGGGTGGTTGTGGTGGGTAGTGATAATAAAGAAGGGTCTGTGGTCTTTGTGATGAGAGGTGGTGATGGTTGTGTAGTAGTGCACTGCAGCCTGCAGAGATGATGAGAAGGACGGACCCTTTTGCTTTTATAGCCACTTTTTTTTTTTGCCCTTTCTTCTTCAAAATCATGTTCATGAAGCTTATCAGAGGTCCCCCTTGATCCTCATTTATTTTGGGGTCTTCAATGCATATTTGGTGCACTCATTTTCAACCAGGGATGGAGCCAGGGAGGGGCCAGTAGGGGCGGTCGCCCCTGCAAGACAAAAAAAAAACCTCTATTTATTATATATAAAATAAAAATTTTCTATGAAAGTATAGATGCTCGCCCCCCTCTAGTACTTTTGGGGAAAAAAAATCAAATGATAGTAAGTAGTTAGTAACCTCTGAAGTACAAGATACCAACGTTAATTTCTAAACATTACGGGTTAAATATAACAAAACATAAAATTTGAGGGTTAACATAGTGAGTACTCAATTATTTAATTCCCAGTTTTTACCCACAAAAATCTCCAATCGTTAAGAGGATTTTACACGGTTTCTTCTCTCTGCCTAAAAAATCTCCATGGCACACCAGACCCCTCTCTCTCTCTCTCTCTCTCTCTCTCTCTCTCTCTCTTTCTCTCCCTCTCTCAGCACAAAAATCCCACATCGTCAAGACTTCGAAGGCAGTTTCGAGAAAATAAGAACACTAGGAGAAGAGATTTGGAAAACTTTAAGTAATCTTGGTGAAATCTAAGTTGTAACTATGAAATGTGTAAATATTAGACACCGCAATACGATGGGGGATAAACTTTTAGCATGTTTCTAAATCACTTACATAGAGAAGGATATTGCGAAAAGGTTTGATGTTGATTCTATCATCAATGCTTTTAATGACATGAAAGAGCGTGAGTGCAATTGAAGATGCCTAGTTTTACTAAATAGATTGAGGTAAGTCGTTAATGCTTTTGCAATATGTTAATTTATGAAAAGCATAATTAAGTATGGAGTGTTGCTATTTTGTACATTTTTTAGTTTTAATGTATTCACGTTGTTATGCACGTTTCTCTTTATTTTTTTGTCTCGCGTACATGGTCGCCCCCGTGTAGTGAAATTCCTGGCTCCGTCCCTGTTTTCAACCTATATTTGTAGAGCATGGAAAGAACTTGTAGGCAGTGACAATTCACCCAACTAGGAGAAGTGCAGAGAAGGTAAAAATTCTAAACATTTTACTTTGAATTTAAGTACTTTACTATGTTAAGAGAAGGCATATTTGGTGCACTAGAGGGGCGTTTTCGGCAAGCTAGAAGTTGTGAAAAAATGTGTTGGATTAATGGGAAAAACTGTGTCGGATAATTAAGTCTCGTTCGGCTAAGGTTCTTATTTTGTAAGTACTTATTTTTCGTTTTACGAGACATGTCATTCTCTCACAATGCATCACCTTTAAATTTCAAAAAATAATTACTTATTCTTGTTAGTGGAACACACACCCTGTGTAAACTTAAATTTTGACAAAACTTTTTTTGTTTAGTATGAACAACTTAACTAAGGCCAAAAAATTGTATTAAAAAAATTTAGTAGAAACGTGACCTAAATGGTTTTGTTAACTAGTGTGCCATACCCATATGCATATATGTCACCGGCAAGTGAATGCATATCTAACTTTTTATGGTCAATAGTTTCTTGACGTCCATTGGAAAGTCATGGTAAATTGGGGCAACGTTGATGTGTGTGATAATATACTACAACGGTATTGTGTATATATCTCATGTATTTTATGATCAAGATTTCATTGTCATGGTCTGAATCGTTCATCAAATAAGATTTGACGGCTCGATGAATAGATAATCAATCCTTAAAAATCATACGCGGGACCATAATGTGAATCAAGAAACAACTTCGGTTAGCGCATTGCAATGACCCTTTGGTCAAGTGAGACAACTTCGGTCAGTCCAATTCAAAATTACTGGTATACTACAAAATACTAAAAGCTTACCTAGTAAACTCTAGAAAAAAAACTTCTACAATTTAATTCATTTCGGATCGTCAACTTCAAGGGTAGATTCAGTATTCCCAAGTCCATTTTTCTCAAAAGAAATTAAATGTGTTCCGAAGAAATATCGTAAAGGACTCGGCTCAAGCCCGAAAACTGGCCATCTCCAAGAATTTATTACTAAAAAATGTGCAGTACCGTTAGTCGTAATAACCCAGTGTTCCCGAGTTCATTTTTCTCGAAAGAAACGTGTTCCGAAGAAATATCGTAAAGGACTTGGCTCAAGCCCGAAAACTGGCCATCTCCAAGAATTTATCACTAAAAAATGTGCAGTACCGTTAGTCGTAATAACGGAAACGGAGTCTCTGCAATAAAGGGCACAGCACTAAAAGGCAAACACCTAACGACAAAAACAACGGTGCCGTTAGGCCCTTTTCATTTGGGGGAATTTCGAAGTGGAAATAAAGAATTTCCCGCGCATGTGCGGCCAGCAGCTAATTTATCGGTCAACTTCGATTCTGTTCTCTCTATTCTCGATTCCCCGAAATGAATAAATAAATAAAAAGTCTCGGCAGAAACTACGACCACCGCTCAATATCTCATCGACCGTCTCGACAATCAACGGTCCGGATTTTAATTTTCTCCCGGAAGAGTCTTTTAAAATCCGAACCATCCGAAACACTTGTAGACCGTGAGTGTCGAGCGACGGGTGCAGACTTTCTCGAAAAAGGTTTTATCAAAGACAGCTCTACAATTTTAACTTAGTTCCAAAAACAGAGTAATAGAACCAAAGACAGAATAGCGACGAGTACGGTTTTTTTGTATTCACATGTTACTGCCCTATTCGAAGTCTTCTTTATTCCCCATCCATCCATATGGATTCTTCCGACAACTTGGATTCCGAGGTAGGAGACTTTTCCATATTTTTCATCTTCCAATTTCATTCTCTCCCTCTTTTTCTTTTCTTGATGAGATTAATCTCGGTTCAGTTTACGCGCGCCTCGATCAATTTTAGAACGTTCAGATTCCAATGTTTGAAATATTTGTCCTTCATAGGATTCGAACGGAGGCGGGGGGAGCTGTTGTTCCTTTAAAGGGCAGTAGCGTGCCGTCCCGGCCGAGCAGGGCTCGCTCCGATGATCAGAAATGTTCGCTTCATAGAACTTGTCGAGTAGAACAAGTGCTCCAAAAATCAGCTTGATCAGATCTTATTAAGTGTCAAAATGGAACATTTTTATCTTGAAAAGAATAGATCCGAAACACTGGATCAAATCCATTAGAACCCATTATTGGCAAGTTATATACGTTCCGATCAGACACTTAATAATATTTGATCGAATTGATTTTTGATACACTTGTTCAACTCGACGAACTCTACGAAGTAAACGTTTCTGATCCTCAAAGCGAAACCGGAGCAGGTCCCGCTTAATCGGGACAACACTCTGCTGCCCCTTAAAAACGGAGAACAACTCCTCCACCTTCGATACGAAGGCGCAACCTCGTGAAAGATAAACATATATGCCACTTGAGCAAACCCTTTATAGCCTATGCATATCTACTAATATCTATACATGAAAAACTATAATTTAATTACTGATTTGTTCCAACCAGGCATGCATCCTAGTACCATTTATAGACTTTTTTATTGCGAGGTCAAATTTGGTACGAAATAAAACGAGTATTTATTAGTTCATATGTAAGAGTTTCTTCGTTATGAGGTTATTTTAATTTTTGTGTACAAAATGCGTCCTCCCGTCCAAATTCAAATCGATGAGAACCCAAGCTCTTTGTTTGGAAGGCAAAGAAATGGACCCATGGCAATTTAGGAAGTTGAATTTAAGACTCCTACATAAAGTAAGAAAAAGCAAAAGAAGGCGATCCAAGTGTAAACGTCACATCCACACAAAACACTTTTCGCCATGTTAGTTACCATGCCTATATACGAGAACAAAAAGCCCAGAAACGAAGTTTTAGAATACAACCCCGGAAAAAACAACTATGCCCGAAGCCATGCAACGTATGTAAGTTCATATGCATCTAACGGCTCTAAACCTGGTTATGTGCGAAATTGTGTTAGGTTCATTCTTCACGCGAGAATGACCTAAATCCATTTTGAGTCTTGTTTGATTGGGACGACGGTAGGGCCAGAATAGTTGCCCCATTACAGGCTTTCTCCCCAATGGGCTCACAGGCTTCCCAATGGACTTTTTAAGGGCGGCGACATCTGGTGGGCCATTTTAATCAGCCCATTCGCAATGAAGAGCATCAAACAAAGCATTTGTGGGGTTCCACTGGTTGGAGATCAATTATCAAAGGACCCGGTTTCTCAGCCGTCAAGGGTTTGGATTGTCGCAGAAAGTAGTCATATCGCGATCGTTTATCTGCACAATCAATGATTTAGGTTTGTGAAAAATAAATTACCAGTAAGATGTTTAATAAGAATCTGTCAGCACAGTCCAACAATAGAAAAGCCCGATTCACTTACATTAAGGTAGATAAGTTTGAACAAAAGCAAAGGGGATTTTGTGGTAGATGTGTAGATGAATTGATTTTCTCTAAAATCGCACAGATCCTCAATATCTAGACCTATAACGAATAGAGCAAACCTTATCTTTTACTAGGTCTCATTCGAGCAAATCTTTTGTCTTTTATTAGGTCTTTCAACAAATATTTCCTGGGCCGGAGAGATTATTTCGCGAGTCTACTTGACAAGAGGTACAACAATATAAGGAAAGACTTGAGCTTGGGGTTGGGGTTGGGGATGTGAAGAACGCTAATTAGTAATTACTTGACTTGGTTCTGAGTTCAACTCTCCCTACTTCTCAATATCTGTAATTTTATAGATTCGGTTGATGCAAAGCCAATTCCAATAGACAGGGTTCCATTATCATGTATAGCAGGGGAATCGAACCTAAGAATTTTCCTCCATACTATGCCATCCTTAAAAAGGACACAATAAGATTTGAAATTCTGTTTTGCGATAGGAAATGAATTATGTTCGTTTAATTTTTAGCCAAAATGGACGGCCAACGACCCGCTTCGATAATAAAATTCTTAGGTCTAGAAATGTAATATCTTAAGGCCCAAAAGTTAATTTCAAATGTCTACTTGGCAACCCTCACAACTTAGTAAATAACTAGTGTTTGCCCGTGCCTACGGCACTACGCACCGGTTCAACCGGATTGAAAAATGGAGCACTTAATTTTTTAATCACATTTTTGATGTGTGAACAGTGAACGTGTGTGCCGGCGGCGGCGTGTGTGAAACGTGTGTGCATGCTCGTGGTGGGTGCCATATAGGACAAAGGATGCCACATAGGACAACCCTTCTGTTTTATTAGATAGATATGAAATTAACATAGGTTCCTATAAAGAATTCTAATGACTCTGTTCATGTTATCCACTTTTGACCTCATTGGTTGGAGATGGTCTAATGACTCGGTTCATGTTAATAGTTTAACTCTCCCTACCATCAATTACTTACCGGCTCTTATTATGGAGTAATATTCTTGCCGTCCGAAAAAACACATAATAAATTTTTTGGATTCTGTCTCCTAAAAGGAAACAGATTCCTTGGATTTAGTCAAAATTGGATATCCAACGACCCACCCCGACAATAAAATTGTGTGCATAAAGAAGAAAGATAAGCTTAATTGATGATTGTGTACAGAGTGACTGCAGATTGAGGTCCTCTGATGAGATTAAACTATGTGCTAGTTTTGCTTCGTTTGACATTGTTGAGAGCTGAATTAGTAATTGGGATTTTCATTGGTTTAGACAATTCCAACGTTCATCTTTTACTTGACTGAATCAGAATGGGTACTGGTCTAGCGGTTAGAACGGAACTTGGGAAGGGATGATGTAATGCGACAAAATGGCGTATTTTTTGTCTCCGCTCAGAACCGCTTTTGCAGCCGATTAATTTTTCGAGCCAATCCGAGAGGAGAGTGAAACTATTTTGTCGAGCTTCCAAGATTCGGGCCATTCGGCCGACACTGAAATCTTGAGTTGCCCACGTTATCTAGTTGGATTGTTGATGATTTGGTCCACATTAAGATTGCTACAACAATACTGGTAAAGATTAAACCTTGAGTTTGAAATTGACGAAGCAATTAGTAGTATTAAAGTAAAAGGTTAATTAAACAAATACTCACCACTAAACCTGAGTAGGACTAGTATAATTCGAATTGTCTTTCTTCTAAGGAGCTCAGGATATCTATGAACTGTTACTCCATTAGGTAATATATCTAGTAATTAGTCCTAAAAAAAACTTGATATGATGAGGTAATGATGTTAATTGATAGACTTCTTTATATGACCTCATTGCAATCTAAAAAAATTTCCTTTGCGTACCAACCATTAATTTTTTTTCAAATAAGATTGTGTTTCACTAACTAAAATAAGTACGTATTGTTTGAATTAAATGTGATGTATTGTGAGAGAATATATCTGTCTCATAAAGTAGAAAATAAGTATTGTACTTAAAAAATAAGTACCTCAGCGGAACGGGACCTAAAACGAGAAATCTCAATTCACTCTCCCAAAAAAGAAGAAGATAATGTAGTAGATTGCAAGCACTCCAATCACTTTGTTGTTTTGAAATTTGTATGCGGACCCACGAATCCCCTTTTATTGATCTCTATCTCAAATGCATCGAGGGTACTAATAATTAAAACATATGTTCGGATTTTTCTTTGGTAATTTGAATTTCCTTGAATTATATTTCGTGGAAAATTAACCCCAATACAACTCCATGAAGGGAAGATAATAGAATGCTAATTAAAATTTGAAAAACGATTTCCGCTCTCAACTTTATCATGCCTGCATTATTCTGAAAATGGTTTTAATGTGCTATGAAAACTTCAACATTTGTCTTTCCAACGCTTAAAACTACACACAAACGCAAATTCTATAATTTATCTTGTAATTTAGCTCAAAAATTCGCATGCAACATTATTAACAAAGCACATTAGCCGATAAGATAACCTTCAGATCGAATGCTATAAGAAAGTGGATTGCGAAAATGACTTCCATCAAAAGATCTTATAAAAAACCGTAGTCGACAAGAAAACTCTTGGCACAAAACTTATTCAAATACAACCTCCAAACTAATAGTACAAAATAGTAGTATCGAAACAAATGTCACTCCTATTTGGTTTGACGTCTTATTTGACTGGAGTCTTATTGAATCTGGATTCAATATAGTGTCCAAATTCATCTAAATTTCAGTCAAAATACACGAATGAATGCAATTTTTTTTTTTAATTATTTACTCAAATAAAGTGCTCCATAAACTATGGAATATGGATAAAGAAAAAGAGACGGAGGGGAAGGAAAAAAGAAAGGAGGGAATGAGCTGGATATGAAATCTCTTGAAAGCAGGGCCGGATATGGTACTCTGATACTGATACTGGTACAGATGCAGATACCGTATTATATATCCTGCGAGAGTGCGAGATGTAGAGAGAGAGAATCATATATGCGTGTACGTAATTAGCTGGGGACCGCATCGAATCGGGTGAAAACCCAACAGGATCACGAAAAATCTGTTACGATTCCACCCCCCCCCCCCCCCCCCCACTTGGTTTACTCTACCTCTGATTCGCCCGATCAATATCTGTATATAATACAGCCCCACCCTCCTCCCAATTGCATTCGTACATCTCTTTCTGATTTTGGGTTTCTTCCTTTCGAAGTATACTTCGTTGTTTTTGGGTAGTGATTGAGCAATAGGATTAGTACAAACTCGCCATGGATATGGATGCCTCTTCTTTGTCGAATGGAATGGGTGTTGAGAATGAACTTCATGTGCTGGCAGTTGATGATAGCCTCATTGATCGCAGACTGGTCGAAAAATTACTCAAAAACTCCTCCTTCAAGGGTAATACTACTATCTCTCTTTCTGGGGGCAATTTTACAGATGGGTTTTTTGTTTTTTGTTCTTTGTTCTGCCATTTTTAATCAATGTTCCTGGATTTATTTTCTTTAGCTGCAAATCAGGTCTGCATTTTTTTTTTTTTTTGATCAATCGATCGGGAATATCATTTGCATCATGTATGTATTACAAAGTAGTGTCCCGAGTTAGAGTTAGTACAAGAGTCAATTAATACAAGAAAAACTAGCCCAGCGTAAGGAAGAAATAAAGGAAGATCACCCACATGGATGTGAAGATTCGAACTCCTGACCTCCTAGAGATGTCAGAGTGAGCTAGCCCTGGTTGGTTTAATCAACTCTGCATTTAATCGGCTAATTTATCCCCTCTCATTTGTAGCTGCAACTTGTACCCCGATTTCCATTGCATTATTTACGAATTTGCACTAGGCCACTGAAATAATTACTTAGGCTCTGTTTGGAACTTGAAGAAAAGAAAGGAAAGGAAAAGAAAATAAAGTGGGAGGAAAATGAGAGGAAAATGGGAGGGAAAATATACTGTTCATTACCCTTAAAATCTTTATTTTCTTTACACTTTCTCTCCCAACCAAACAATGGGAAGGAAATTTTTTTTATTTTCCTTTCCTTTCCTTTCCATGGGTTCCAAACAGACCCTAATCTTTCTATAAACCTTGTTTGGTAAATAGTGGCCCCATTAGATTTGTGAATTAGGGTCGGAAGGGATAACTTGAATTCAGGATAACTGGTTTCTACTTTCTAGGTTGCATCTGTGTTGTGTTGTGTTTTTCGGTATTGTCAAATCTCACGAGAGGTAAAATCAATATGCACCTCTAATCGTTTCTTGGTAGTTGGTACGTTGTGCATATGAGATGAATATACGGGCACGTATTCTGTTTTGTCAAGATTTAAAGCAAAAGGATTTGATACCATTGATAAAGTTGACTAAGGCCTGTTGGTTAGTCTAGATTATAGTGTTGGATTTGACTATTTGTCCAAGGGCAGCATATACTATAATGCATTTGAGATATGCACTACTGTACCATTGGGGTTTGGTAAGGTTATATTGTATGTCCTTCACTAATAGTCCAGTTTAACAAACAGCCGACAGGCCTAGATGCATAAGATTAAGGATCGGTTGAATTTTGTAAGTCTAAAAGTTGAATGTGTTGATGAAATGCATAATACTAATGTTTAGCTTCATAAATTGATGCAGTGACAACTGCAGAAAATGGGTTGAGGGCATTGGAGTTTCTAGGCCTGGGGGATGATCAAAAGAACAACCTAAAGACCACTGTAAGTTACCTCTAGATGTTGCCTTAGTTTGTTCTACTACTTAAAAATTTGATTCTTTGGGTTAATGAAAGTATGAAACTAGCATTTTCCTTATACTTTCGTTACATACGTATTCCTGCTGGACTATTTCCCAGGGTTCAAAGGTGAATTTGATAATCACAGATTATTGTATGCCAGGAATGACAGGGTATGATCTACTCAAGAAAATTAAGGTAATTTAGATTGCTGGATTATATACCTAACTCTACAATCAAACATGACTATTCGAATTTTTCCCGTATGCTTGAACACTGATAACCCTCAAACTATGCTGATAATAAATGTGTTTTGTCGAAAGCAGGAATCTAATGCTCTGAAGGAGGTTCCGGTGGTTATAGTGTCATCTGAAAACATCCCCACGCGTATTAACAAGTAATTTCTCTTTGTTTTCCTCGGAAAATACCCGGGTTTTCTTTTCTTGGTTTCTTCTTAGTGTCATTTGCTAAGAAGTGGAATGCATGAGCAGGTGCTTAGAGGAAGGGGCTCAACAGTTCATGCTAAAGCCTCTCAAGCAGTCTGATGTCAAGCAGTTGAGATGCCAATTGATGACATAGAGAAGAAAGCTAAATGAACATTTACATTGAAAGGGCAGGGGACGCTGGCCAGACTTACTGACTAGTTTCAAAATATGGAAATTATTTTTTTCCGGCGACAATTACTTTTTTTCTACAGTAGTTTCATACAGTTTGTTCACTGAAATTTACTTCTGTGGAAACTTGTCCACAGTGCCGGCAAATGTCTACAGAATTCTTCTTGTTGAATCAGACAATATTCAGTTCTTTGTGTGTGCTTTTCTGTCTCTTGTGATTCGGCAAGCGGATTCGAGTCAAAATAACTGGGGTCGTTCGAGTTTGTTTCGAGTTCTGTTCGAGCTTGATTTTATCTGCCAAATCCAGTAGATCAAATAAAAACTTTTCATAAGAATGAGATCAAGAAACTTGGTTCGTTTACGACCGTTTTATCTTGGGTCCAGCTCCGAGTACGAGATTGGTTCTAAATATGCCCTTGACAGGGAGAATTTTTCATAAGTCCACTATAGTACTTTTCAAACCCATCTAGTCCACTTTTAAGTTTCATAACCCACTAATAATTTTAATGATAAAAATCCCCCATCTAAGAAACAAGAGCTTTGTTTGGTTAACACGAAAATATATTTTTTTCTATTTTTTTTCGTTTTTGTTGCAATCAAGCAGCCGCTGCCACCACCACTGCCGCTACCGCCGTCGCCGCCGCCATCACGCCACATATAACGTTATATGTGTAACAAAAAATGTATTTTTTCATTTTTCTCGATTTTTTTTTATTGAACCTGCTACACTTAACATTTAACGTTATATAAGTGACAAATTTCTCTTTTTGTTTTTTCCTATTTTTCTTGTATTGATTTTTTAACGTTATATGAGTGATAAAAATTTCCTAACATATAATATTATATGTGGCAAAAATTTTCTAACATGCAACATTCTTTTTAATTTTTCTTGTTTTTAGTCTTTAACGTTATATGCTGGCCCATACAAAACATATAACATTATATGTGAGTTTTTGAATATCTAAATATTGCAAAAAAAAAAAAACTCAGAACATATAACATTATATTTGAGCTTCTGCAATTTTGAATCTCACAAAAAATAGAACAGAACATAAAACATTATATGTGAGCTTCTGGAGTTTAAAAAAAACCACAATATATAACATTATATCTGAGATTCTGTAGCTCTAAATCTCACAAAACATGACATAAAATTATATGTTCTCAATACAACATCATATCTTTCCAACAATATTATATATCTCAAAAAATAACATTAACATTATATGTTCACATATCATGCCACCATTATCCTTGTTTTCAGTCGCGCCTTGAATCCCAAGTTGAATGTTGATGAGGCCGCAGGGGGTCGAGCTTCATTTTTTCACCTTTTCTTCATCAAAACTTTCATCAAATCCTTCAAAATTTGTGAATTTATGAGTCCAAATAGCATTTCCATAACCTCTATATCTACATATATACATATTCAAAACGAGATATAATATTATATGTCTAACCCTAGGAAAAACACATATTACACATTCCAGAAGTTCACATATAACGTTATATGCTCCGTGTCTATCACTTATTGGATTGGTCCGCGCAGCGGCCTCTTTGATTTGCTTCTGATAATATATGGATATATCCATATGTGCTTTTGAGAGACAGCTGCACGGACCTATTCAATAAGAAAACATATAACGTAATTAGTTCTTTTTTTTTTTTTTGAGTTTTACAAGACAAAATCTTATATACAACGTTATATGTTCTCTATGCAAATTGAAATATATTTTTTTTATGTCAATACAAGCTCATATATAAATAATATATATATATATATGTACATATGGTCACAAATATTCTCATATAACCATATATAATCATACATGGATATATTCATATGTGTTTTTGAAAAGCCGCTGCGCGGACCAATTCAATAAGAGAATATATAAAGTTATTAGTTCCTTTGTTCTGGAGTTTTACAAGACAAATTAGGTATCAGGGGCAAATTGTCACATATAACATATATGTCTCAATAGAGAAGGTTATATACAACCAAACCACATCGCGAACCGAGCTTCAAATCACATATTTTCACGTATAAGTCGGAGAGGCCGCTACATGGACCAATTCAATAAGTGATCGACAACGGAGTATATACCGTTATATATGACAGAAGCTCATATATAATGTTACACGGTACAAAAGGTCATATATAACGTAATATGTTCTTTTTATTAAATAACATAGAATATTTTTAATCTAGAATGTTAAATATAACAATATAACGTTATATATAATTATATCTCTCTCTAACTAAGAATGTTTTAGAAAAATGACATTAAATATTAACAAAAACACACAAAAATAAATTTTTGTGACACGAAAAACACACATATAACCTTATATTTTTTTTCAAAAAACACAATCTGTTCTAACCTTATATGTTTAGCCCTAGAAAAAACACACATATAACCTTATACATTTATTCAAAAAACTCCACATATATGAGAAGCAAGTTGGAGAGGCCGCTGCGCGGACCAAATCAATAAGTGATTGATGAAAAACACAAATATAACCTTATATATTTATTAAAAAAACTTCAGATCTCAACCCTAGGAAAAACACACATATAACCTTATGTATTTATTCAAAAATCTCCAAATCTGATGATAACCGGACACGGGACAAACAAAAGAACAAGGAACAACAATAATCCAAGAGAAAGAGAAAAAAAAATAATCCAAACAAACTGGCGCAGGCATTACAAATAAAAAATAATAATCCTCCAATAAGGAACAACAAAAGAAAGAGAAAATACCCTAAGAGCAAGCCGTCTGAAAGCCTTTTTGACCTCAGATTTCGAAGCACCAGGCTTAACCAAGAGGGTCTTGTACGGGTCTCTCGACGTGGTAGAAGAAGAAACGCAAGAAACCTGCCAAACCATGTCACTACCCCTCACCGCTTGGTTCTTCGATCGAATCCAAGAGGACCCATAAGCACCACTGCTAACAAACCCAACCTCCGCCATTTTTTAGGATCAAGAGATGTATTTTACCTGTTGTGTATATGAATATGAATATATGAACCGAACGGATTGAAAGAGAGAAACGAGAACCCAATTTGGGAATGGCGTGGATAATGGATAAGGAATTGTGTGTTACAAAAGGAGGCTCGTTCTTATTCTTCTCCCAGGAGGACGGTTTACCAAGGGAGGGGGTGGAGGGGTGAGGCTCAGATCTGTTTTGTGATCTAGGGTTTCTCTCTCTATATGTTATATAGGAGGATTTTTTGGTCTTGAAAAATATCTCTTTTTAAATAAATTGGAGTTATTATGTTATATAACTATATTAGTGGACTGGATAGGTTATGAAATTTAGAAGTGGACTTAGTAGGTTACAAATATGCTATAGTGGACCTCCCACTAATTTTTTATTCTTTATATTTTAAGACTACTTTTGATCATTTTTTAAGATTAGTTCCGGAACTTCACGCACTTTTTGGTGTGACTTTTCAAAGAGTACAAATAATTTGAGACATCGCAAAATAAAATATCAGGCAAACAAATTGAGTGAGTAAGTTTCCGTTTGACAAAAAAAAAAAAAAAAAACAAATTGAGTGCAGATCAAATAAAAAAGAAAAAAAAAGAAACAAAATGAGATGGAAGAAGTATTACGTACTATAAATTGAGCAAATTCTAAAATGAAAGCCATAGGGCATTCATGTGTGCAGCACGGCGGCACCACATGGTATTAATTAAGGCACACTAACCAAAATGATTAGGCTCAAATATAGTAAAAAAGCGCTGAGGTAAGTGTATTGTAAGTACAAGTCATTAATTCGACCCTCATAAAGGCATAAAATAAGGAGAAGCCCAACCAAAAATTGCAGCGGATGTGGGCTTTTAGGCCAATGGTGTGGGCTTTTCCGTGTTTAATTTTTTGCCAAACGGGGTTTAGATCTCGGATGAACATTTGATGTCATCATTCTTTGTTTCTATTAATTTTTGTAAACAATTTCAGATATTAATGAAAAAAAAATTGCCGTTCAAAAAAAAAAAAAAATCAATAATGCTATGGTCACTCCCCAGACACTCCCCTCCCACTTGCAGTGGTGGGCTCCACTGTATGTGAGAGAAGAGTGTCTGGAGAGTAGCCGAGAGGAGTGACAGTAGCATTTCCGGTCTGTCATTGGCCACTGAACAAATTCCCTTTGTTCGGAAGGCAATAATTGAAAGGAATCGATTCTTTCCAACAAAATCATTTTGTTCTAGAGTTTAGGAAGTAGTATTCGAGAATAATTTAGAAACAGAAGGCAAAAGAAGTGCAAAAAATATATAAATAAACGTCATTCGCAAATGTATAATATTAAAGAATTGCATTTTTGAAGAGCAAGAATCACGAACATAATCATTTAATTTTGCTACGATAAAAATGACAATTTGTCACCATTAATTGATACTCTCCCCCGGCCTAGAACCAGTTTGCATCGTCTTTGTTCGCGATCGGTTTTCACCAATCCACTTTCATGGATTGACAATTTCTCAAGCCTGAAAAAAACAACGCTGGATAAATACGAATTTAGGGATACAACATAAATATAATATAGGTCTACGAGGAAACAATTAAAAAAAAAAAATGAAAGAATGATAATAGATAGATGATCTTACTCATGCCTAACAGGGTTGATTGGCACCAAATTAATTATCATTTGAACGATCAACAATTTTGCGTGACTTTAAAAAAGTGGTCTTATCGCCCAGAACCTTCCCGCAACCCGAACAAGATCTGCAATGATATGAAGTAGTACTTAATTTTGTCTAAAATGCACCTTATAAATCTAAAATGTATAAAGATAGAAACAATTAATTAAACAATAACAAACCTAAAATTTGCAGCTAATTATGACTAAATCAGATTTACGAAGTATATATGAGAAGGGTTGATAAATAAATTACTGAAATGGAAAAAAGCTAGAATCACAACATTAAATTAAAGTTTACACTTAATTACTTACAAAAAGGAATTGGGATTCTTAGAATAATCATCAAGGAATTTATTCCAAGTGCTGATATCAATTAAAGAAAAACTAAAATAAAGAGGGGGGAAAAAAAAAAAGAAGTCATTCTTCACTTTTTTTCTTTGTAGATTTCCCTTTTTCTTCCTCCCACTTTTGTTGTATTGCAAAATCGATCTCTATTCATTAAGGCCTAAACTGTTGAAAGACTGACTTTGAAAAAAAAACAAACAGATTGTATTAGAACTTACACGAGATCGCCTTCATATCTTAATTTGACGCTCGTTTCACAATGCGAGCACCAACCCATCGTAGGGTTCCCAATTCTCATGTCATCAACAATGTTCTCTCTTTTACTCTTAATCGTCATCAGATAAACACGCAAAAAAGAGTTAATGATCAACCCTTAAAAATCAAGTGTTATAGGGGATTATATATAATTGAAGATTGAGAGTAGTGTGTGTGTGTGTGTGTGTGTGAGAGAGAGAGAGAGAGAGAGAGAGAGAGAGAGAGAGAGAGAGAGAAGCAACTGATTTTTGGTAATAATAATAGGGATTCGATTTGGACTTTTTCTATGCTTCACTATTAAGTTGCCTTAATTCTCTCAACAGTACTTGATTCGCACTCCCAAGACTAGGCAAAAACTGCCATATTGACAAACGTAGGTTTGTTAATATTACAGACTTTTCATATATTCTTAAACCTTATTTGTAAGTGTGCCTTCTAGCAGGAGTGCACTACAACACCCCGAATCGTATTAAAAGGCATTAAACGGTAAAAACTAAAAAAAAAAAAAAGGTTTGACAAGATCTGATTAAAACAAAATCCAATTTCTATGGGCTCGGATGGCCTCACTTTGTTGTTATCAAAAGAGTGTATGTTAGGTCGTCGGTTGTCACCCTTCAAATGGTAGTAAATCATATAATGTGTCTACATCCGCGTTAATAAGAGAGACGGGAAAACACGTTTTAAAAATATCTTCACATGTTGTTCAAGAAAAGAAAATATCTTCCGGTATTAAAGCGGTGAGAATAGAAATCGAGAACGGGAGCGTACAATGAGAATTTAGGCCCTCTTTGTCATAAATTTTTTTGATCTTTTCGACCGAGTCTTTTTTGTCATTTTAACCTAATTTTTTACTAGTTCCAGGTCATTTTTTTGGAAACGAACTCTTATTAGAGTGAGAAGGTAGAAGAAGAATTAAGAGCATGAAAATGATTGTGCGACATCTATATTGTTTTTTTTCTTGAAGCGTAAAAATTTCATTAATAGCAAGAAAAGTATAATTGTATTAGCATCGAACATTGATTTGCATAAAAAATAAATTTAAAATTATGCTATCGCCAATAGATACGAGGACGCCCGCGAGAGGCGAACGCTTACATAAGGCCTGCGGAAGTGAGCATGTGCGTGACAGGGAGAGAAACATATGCCTCGATGCAATCCCAGCCATTGATTCGGTGCAAAGTCGCAGCGGCTTCGTTCGCCTCACTGAAAATGCTATCGTCTTCATCAACCCTAAAAAACCCTAACCCTAGCTTTCACTGCACCACCATAGCCACCTCAATAATAACTACTCCTAAAACCCCAAACCTCGCCCTTTCTTCAAACCCTACTACTTCCCTTTCCAATCCACGCTTCTCTCCTCAGAGCATGACCCCGGCCAAATGCTTCTCTGCAACTTTTAACCCGGTCGCCGGTTTCAAAACACCCGAGTCGAGGAACGCGGAGAGCGAGGCGAGTGAGCTGACTCAACAGCCTCTCGTGGTGGTATCCTTTTACAAGTTCGCTGATTTCCCTGACCACGCTGATTTGAGGAAACCCCTGAAGGACCTCTGTCAGAAATTGGTATAATTCTCACCTTTGGTTGTTATCTGATACAATTTTTTTTTATTATTGTTTTTAGTGGGTCATCTTGATTACTTATTGTATTTTCAATTGAAATTTTGGATTTTATCTTCCGGACTTTACTAAATTACTAATGAGTGGCTTTGTTAGTATTAATTATGGTAATTACGGTTTCGAATTCCTTAAAATCTACTTTGGAATCCGGAAACGTAACTTTGCAGCCCTTTTGGATGAACTGATTTCAAGAGAAAGGAAAAGGAAGGGTTTTGTTTCTAGCCAAATCACGCATTTGGATTGACTATTTTGGTGAGAAAATGAGAGAAAAGTAAAAAAATGAAATGTTTTGAGTGGCTTCTCACCCAATCTCACCAAAAATGGTGAGATTTTGTGAGAAAGGGCTCCCCTTTCTTATCTCACCATTTCTTACCATCCAAAGGGGCTGTCAAGAGTTGCAATGTGGTGCTTTGAGGTGTAAATTACTGACCCAATTCCAATTCTTTCGTTTTGGTGGTGTATATGTTAATGTTTCTTGGAGCACTAGAGTTCGAATGAGAAGGCCAAGTTTGCTAATGGGATCTTTGTTCATTAGGCTTGCTTGCCTCCACAAACTCGTCTTTTATAACCTCCAGATGCTTGAGAGAGCATTGCTCTGGTGATTATTGTTATGGTGTTATAGCTGTACAGGTCTAATGGCCCATGTATTGTAATGCACGTAAGATTGTTATTACTCTCAATTGTCTTCTATTCTATCTTTGAAGTATCTCCATTCCTGCGTCATCATTCATCAACTGCAGTTTCCTCTGCGTGGCTGAGTACCCATTTTTGCAACCCTAGTTCACCCTGAACTTTAGTGTTTTCATCTTGCATGTAGCCTCCCTCACCAAGCTGATCCTATCCAGCGTGTTTCAGGTGGTATAATTCTTGCTCCAGAAGGTATTAATGGCAGCGTATGTGGGACCTGGGAGTCAGTGGAGGAAGTTTTGGAATTCATTCAGATTGATAAAAGGCTTAAAGGGCTCAGACGAGTGGAGTCACCTGTTAGCCCTGAGGAAGAAGCTATCCATCATGGACACAGTAGCAGTTCTCCTCTTGCAGCAGGCGAAGATACACCCTTTCGATGGGATCATGTGAGGGTCAAATTGAAGAAAGAGGTATTTTACTAAGCCATGGAAGTGGGTTCTTCATCTGGACTATAGACTTTTCCTTTCTTTGGAACGTTAGGATGCACACATTGGGATACTTTGTATAACATGGTTCTTTTGTTCATGTCGTGTTTAAGCAGATTGTTTCTCTGGGCATGCCTGCTGTATCACCAATTGAAAGAGTGGGAAAATATGTCAACCCAAAGGATTGGAATACTCTGATTAGTGACCCAGATACAGTATGTAACTGAATATTGCTTCCTCTCAGCCATTCTTTGATTTTGTTGATACATTACTGTTCTTGGTGTGTAGAGTACTCAAATCGCTTACTGATGGATAGTATGCACTATGCTCTGTAAAGCTATCTACAGTATACCCATTTAAGCGAGTGCTGAGCCATCCTGTTCCCTTCAGAACAGTTTTCTCTTACTCTGTGTAGGCTGATAATCTAGGCAATTTGGTGTTGGCTTCTGAGGCCAATTGATGATTGACGTTCCAGTTAAATATTTTCAACTCCGTGTTTGCTTTGATCTTGCTCTCTGTGAAGACCTACAATATGATGGATGAAGACTATCCAATTGCAATCAACCAAGAAAGTGTTACATTACCTTTTACGAAAAGCTCAATGTTTCTGTTGACATTTCTAAATTCACCTGTCCGGCTGTGGCTCCACTAATATAAACAGAAAGTGTTCAATGGCACGCAAAAAAAAAAAAAAGTGACACTGGTTAAAAAGACTTGTATTTCTTGACCCTGATCATGTTGATAAAAACCGTGCTTAGGTGGTGATTGATGTGCGCAACGACTATGAAACTAGAATTGGGAGGTTCAAAGGAGCAGTTGATCCTTGTACAACAGCTTTCCGGAAGTTCCCATCTTGGGTTGACGATCAGTTCCAACATGATGAACTAGAAGCTCAGTTGGAGTGTGATGATTTAGATGAAAGCAAACATCCTAATCTAGAGAATCAAGGACGGAAAGTGCCACCTCGGGTTGCAATGTATTGCACAGGAGGGATCCGATGTGAGAAAGCTTCAAGTTTTCTCCTCAGCAAAGGTTTCAAAGAGGTAAGCTTCATATGTTCTCTATTTCATTCCACACAACTTAATGGAATCACTATGTAAACCCCCATTTACTGTGTTAGTGGATTTTTAGTCACAATATCCCTGAGGAAATGTATGCCAGGGATTTGCTATGAGCCTACGACAAGTCCTTCATTGAACATAGGAACCGCTACCCGTCTAATACTCAAAATTTCTCACTTCCGGTTGTTTCTTTCTACTTCATTTTCTATCTTGAATCACCAGAACAATGCATCTTATGATCCTAGTTGGTAGATGGTCTATACTTGTGTCTGAATCCTTTGTTCATAATCTTGACCAGGTTTATCATCTCGAAGGTGGTATTCTTAAATACCTGGAGGAAGTCCCGAAGACAGAGAGCCTATGGGAGGGGGAGTGCTTTGTGTTTGACAAGCGAGTCTCGGTCGACCACGGACTGGTACAAGGAACATTCAAGCTCTGCTACGGATGCAAGCAACCGGTGAGCGATGCTGACATGGAAGCTCCAGAGTGGGAGTGCGGAGTTACTTGCCCATACTGTTACTCTTCAAAATCTGAAGAGGAGAAAGAGAGGGCAAGAGCTCGGCAAAGGCAGTTTCAGACGTGGGGCATTATTGGTGGTCCGGACAAGGGTCGTCGGCGAACAAAAACAAGTGATGACATTTCCCGTGTCACCCAGATGTCTAAATCCCTGTAGTTGCGAACAATATGCGAACAGAGTGGATTTTTTTTTTCTTCATGTTTTGACAGATGCTTATGGGCACAATGTCTTAGTTTTTCTCTTGTTCTCCTGACTGTTGTATTCCCTCTTATAAGGGGAGTGGTAACTCGTGGCATTTGCTACAATGGTGAATGGCTTTAAATTGTACCCTCTAGTAGAAGCTGACACTTATTTAAGCAAGATTATGTTGATAAAAATTCAGCGGCACTTTATATAAGAGAGTTCATTACCAATATTTTGAACAAAGTTAATCTAATTATCTAACTAATGCAGAACGAGAAAAATACAAGGCAAATCGATGTCTTTCACTCCTATAGGCATTATGCCTGACGCACATTATGTTGAATACGTTTTTTTGGATGGATACAAATTATTAAGTTCACTCTTTAATAGAAACACTTTAACTTTATGCAGTAGTGCTCTTGATAATGGCCATTAAAGTGGTATGATAGGAATGTCATTTCATTTTATTTTCTAGCTATTATCGGAGTGGACCCCGGGTGCCCATCGGTACCCTATCCGTACCCTATTTGTATGGAGGTGGTCGGTCCATTTAGCTTTATTGCTGCAAAAGTCTTGTGAATGTACTATAGATGAGGTACTGTAAAAGGTAAAAGTCTCGGACTCTCGTGAATGTACTATATACTCCTATAAGGTACTTTATAAAAGTCTCGTGTGTCAAAACCTAAGTAGACAGAGTTCCTCTTCTTCTTCTTTTTATGAATTTACGGAGTTTTTTTTTTGGGAGCTATTTGCAACCATAAATTTCCTGAACGTAGCATATTTAACCTATGGTAAATAATTCATGTGCATATTTAACCTATGGTAAACAATTCAAGTGCATATGACAACAGGCTACGTTCAGAAAATTTGTAGTTGCAAATAACTTGACCCTTTTTTTTTATCCGCTGAATTTACGGAGTTTGGTGCTGCTGTCAAGCTTATGTTTGGGTGGAGGAGTTAAACTACGTTGTTTCAATAATGGAGGAGTAAAACCGACTAGTAGATATCAAAAACCAAACTGTCAAGATATATTTCTCTTTTTTTTTTTTTCTCCAGTTCAAAAAAAAAAAAGAAGAAACCAATGGCATTGATGCGTTTTTAATTTAAAAAGATAGTCATCCATGGTGGGTAGACATCAGAGAGTTTGAATTCCCAAGATAATTGAAGGCTTGTCCATCCATAGCAGGTGGGGTATCAATCAAGCAATATTACGTCAACGGGAGATTCAGTAGAATTTATCAAGGTTAACTCACCCATATTGGTTGACAATAATTCTACGAGCATAGAACTTGTATAAAATTTAATTTAATTTTTAACTTAGCCGATGTGAGACGAAATCCATGTGTATTCCCGGTACTTCGTATTGTTTTTATGGTAAAAAATAAATACCTTATTAAACGTGTTTTTTCCTCGAAAGATTTGAAAAAGGGGAGGGGAAAAAAAGGAGAAGAAAGAAGAAGAGGAAACGAGGGTGGACAATATACACCCATATCATTCTTTTCCTCATTCAATGGTTTCCACAGTTTAGCAGCACTTCAATCAAGAGATTAATTCCCTTTCAAGTTCGGTCAAAGGTAGGTCATTCCCATCGAGACTAGGTGATTTTTCAAGAAATTACTCTCTTGTAACTTGACTCGAATAATTAAACTCTGGTCAATTATGTAGAAAACAAACTCACCATGACCAACCAGACTGGGTGAATGTGGGCGGTGTCTCAGTTGGTCGAGCACCCTTTGCCCCATTGGTGTTCGCCTCGGTTCGATTCCCACGCCTGCCTCATTTATGTGGTGGCCTCTCCTTCCCTTTCCCCCTAACAATTAACTCATTAACCCACTGGTGTATATTATTGTTTTGGGAAAAAAAAAAAAAAAGACCAACCAGACTGGGCTGATTTTACTTTCCTATATTTTCCTCTCTCATATCAAGTACAAGTGATTATAGACTATTTGGTTTGAATTTTGGGATAACAAGTGAGCAGAAAGGACCTACCAAAAAAAAAGCAAAAGAGAAATAATCGAGAAAAAAATTTATTAGAGACCGTACCTAAAGAGATGTTAGTTCTAGAGATCCAAAGTGAATATTGGTGAAAGTATTATTGGGCCAATGGGGCAAGAGCTCGTACTCGCCCAGCTGGGAAGGACCAGGGCGAATATTTTCATGTTTTGACAGATGCTTATGGGCACAATGTCTTACGGAGTAGTAGTTTTTTTCTTGTTCTCCTAACTGTTGTATTCCCTCCTAATTAGGGCCGCAAATGAATAGAGCCGCTCGGGACTCAACTCGGTAAAAGCTCGTTCAAACTCGACTCGAGACATAAATAAACAAGTTCAAGCTCAAATTCTAGGCTCGTTTCGTTATCAAGCCGAGCACAAGCCAATAGAGGCTTGGCTCGAGTTGGCTCGCAAGCCAAGATTTAGTAGACTTTTTACGTTAATTACCACGTTAGCATGCATAATCTCCTTAAAAAAAAATATTACTTCGTGTTATTATTATTTTAAAATTGAGGTCATTTTCTTGTAGAGTATAGAAAAATGAATGATATATACCTTCACAATCAATTTTTTTTTTGTTGTATTAGGCCAATGCGAGGATATATATACGTTTTTTGTTGGCTCGCTAAGACTTGTGAACAATCTCAAGCTCGAATCAAGCCAAGGCCCGCTCGGCTCGTTAAGTTTTTATTGAGCTCGAGCTCGAGCTCGGATTCGTTAAAAACTTAATAAACAAGCTTGAGCACAGAAAAGCTAGACTCGACTCGACTCGTTTGCAGCCGTATTATCAAAGGGAGTGGTAACTCGAGGTATTTGCTACAATGGTGAATTACTTTAAATTGTGCCCTCTAGTAGAAGCTGACACTTATTTGCCACAGTTATGAATTAAGCTGCATCCAAAAACTGGAGTACTATTTCTTGCAATAGCTGGAAATCAGTTTTTTTTTTTTTTTTGCCCTTTTCCCTGTTCAAATCAACTTAAATCACCAGCCACTTAATATGCTGTTGTCAGCGAGCAAATTATATTTGAAAAAAAATTCAGCGGCACTTATGTAACAGAGTTCATTATAAATATTTTAGACGAAACTAAAACACAAGACAATCGATGTTCTTCAGTCCCACCCAGAAATTACGCCTGATGCACATTCTGTTGAATACAGTTTTTTTGGATGGATACAAATATTTAGTTTACTTTTTAATAATTAAAAAAAAACACTTTTACTTTTCATCCAAGTTTTGCCAAAAATCGAATTTCAAGACGGCTTAGATGGGCTGCTGGGCCTGGGTACCACGTGGACTAAACCCAATTTGCACCCTGCGTTTTTAATTTAAAAAGATAGTCGCCCATGGTGGGTAACAGACTTACGGACATCATCAGAGAGTTCAAATTCAAGCATATTGAAGGCTAGCCCATCCATTGTGGGTGGGGTTTCAAACAATATGTCTACCAAAGATTCGGTTGAATCGATTAAGGCTAACTCGCCCATATTGGTTGACAATAATTGTATGAGCATAGAAGTTGTATAAAGCAAAATATAATTTTTACCTTAGCCAATGTGGGACGAAATCTACGTGTATTCCCGGTGCTTCGTACTCCGTATTTGTTTTTTTTTTTTTGGGTAAATACCTTATTTTATGCGTTCTTTTCCTCGCTAAAGATTTGAAAAGGGCCCAAAAAAAAAAAAAGGAAACGAGGGAGGACAATATTCACCCATGTCATCTCTTTTTCCTCATTCAATGCTTTCGACAGTTTAGCAGCAAATTAATTAATTTTCTTTCTGATTCGGTCAAAGACAATACCATTTCTGTCGAGACTAGCTAGAGTATTCTCAAAAATTACTCTCTTATGGCATGACTCGAAGAATCGAATCTTGATCAATTATGTGTGGGGAACAAACTCACCAACTAACCAGAGTAGACTCATTTTACTTTCCTACATTTTCGTCTCAAAAATCAAGTACAAGAGATTATGACTTTGTTTGGTTTGAATTTTGGGACAATAAGTGAAAGAGAAATAGATAAATGAGAGTAATAATTGATGAAAAACTTATTTAAGACAATGGGTAAAGAAATAAGTTAGTTTCAGATATGAGTAATAAACAAGCCAAATGAGCCAAACAGGTAGCTGGTCAAGCTTGGTTTGATAATTTTAATGAGCATAAAAAATATGCTCAAGCTTAGCTCGTTTATTGAGATGAGACGATCTCAATCGAGATTTAATCAAATCAAACACGAGTCGATCTCAAGTAGCTTTGAATAATTTCTACGTAATTAAGCCGAACAAGTTGAGTAGCAGCTTGTTCAACCTTAGCTTGAAATTTTAACAAGCATCAGAAAAATGTTCAACCTCAGTAAGATTTTGTAACGAACCAATCTTAAATAAGCTGCTAACGAACAAACGAACACGAGCCCAAATTCAAAATTCGGCTTGGTTCGTTTAGCGGTCCTAGTTTCAGAGAACCCAAAGCGAATATAGACGTCTTTAATAGTAAACGAAAGGGTGGTCGTATCCAACATTTCCAAGCTTCAAAAGAAAGAAAAACCAAGCTAGGGTTTCATACATTTCTGGTCAAATCGACGATGGCCGGAGCTGCTGCTACCGCATTAGGATCCAAGTTTCTCCGCCCGAGCCTCCGCCCCAAAATCCAGCCCGCTGATGTCCAGGCTGCCGCCATGTGGGGCGTCGCCGCCGGCACCACCGCTCTCTGGATCGTCCAGGTCTCTCTCTCTCTAAACACGAATCTACAATGCATGCTTATCCATGGATTGGTACCTTATTCTCTGGTCTCATTTTTGGTTGACCGGTCTAGGATTTTATCGGTGATTAGGAATTTTTTTTGCTTTTCCTGTGGTTATTTGGAGTTGTTTTGTTCAGATGTATGAACGTTTGGGTATTTTGGTACAACCACAAAAAGGCATACGACAGGGGTGGAGTTAGGAATTTTGATTAGTGGGGTAAAAAACTCGAAGCATATGGACTTGGTTTATTCTATTGCTGATTGGAAGAAGTAACTAATCTAAGAGGAAGATGAAAAAAGTAGATATAGATTAGGAAATGTAATTTTACTTACAATTGACCCTTACGAATTTTCATAGACTGAAAATGATGATTGATAGCCTCATTTTTAATGTTAGTAACTTGCAATGAGAAAAGAACGTTCGAGCATTTGCGTTGTGGATGATGTTAGAAGTAAATTGAGGCAATTTAGAATTTTGTGGGGTCAAAATTGCAAAATTTAAATTAAGTTGTCAACTTCAAGGTAGCTCCGCCCCACAACCCTGGAACTAGAACAAGGCATCCAAGGCTGCAACGTGTTGTATTATGCTGATAGCTTTATTAAGCAATAAATTGTGTAACCACTTTAAGCAGGCATAAACATGTATTTGTTGATTGAGGCGTTCTATTGGATTAAGCTTCACATGGACATCTAGTTCAATGGCGATTGCATTTTCCTTCACTGTGACTTGTTTTTCTTTTTGTGTATTGGTATTAAGTACCTAGCATATAGATATGAATCTCTCTCTCTCTCTCTCTGCGCGTGAGCTTATTTTTTTTTGTCTATTTGACTTATTTATAGCTGAAAATGATCTGAGTTTGAGCTTGACTTGCTCAAACTTGGTTTTTTCAAATTAGCAAGCTTGATGGTGAAGCTCGGCTATCTTATTTCGCGGAAATTCGTAGACTTGCTGCACTTGGTGCAAGCACTTCATGATTGCCAGCTCAACAACCTGTTTTGATGATCAATCTAGATTGAGCAGAAACAAATTAATGGTTTCCTCATTAAATGTGATCGAGATTGTCTCATTTATCTCATGGGACTTGCAATGAATCTTATCAAATAGCCAATCTGCTACTTGGATATGAGTGGGTCAGGGATTAGAAACAAATTTGGGTCCTTACCAGCTGCATGTTTCGGTTGTTATGTTTCGTCAATCATAAGATTCATAACTGGTGTACTTAGAACATTTCATTGATCATTTTTAGTATACAATATCTCATTATGTTCTTGTTTTTAGCCGCGCATTTATGTGGTGGCCTCTCCTTCCCTTTCCCCCTAACAATTAACTCATTAACGCACTGGGTTAATGAGATGTTAGTTTTAGAGATCCAAAGCGAATATTGTTGGAAGTATTATTGGGTCAATGGGGCAAGAGCTCGTACTCGCCCAGTTGGGAAGGACCAGGGCGATTTTTTCATGTTTTGACAGATGCTTATGGGCACAATGTCTTAGTTTTTTTCTTGTTCTCCTAACTGTTGTATTCCCTCTTAATTAGGGCCGCAAATGAATAGAGCCACTCGAGACTCAGCTCGGTAAAAGCTCGTTCAAGCTTGACTTGAGACATAAATAAACAAGCTCAAGCTCAAGCTCAAATTCTAGGCTCGTTTCATTATCAAGCCGAGCACAAGCCAATAGAGGCTCGGCTCGAGTTGGCTCACAAGCCAAGACTTAGTAGACTTTTTACGTTAATTACCACAATTAGAATTAGCATGCATAATCCTTAAAAAAATATATTACTATGTGTTATTATTATTTTAAAATTGAGGTCATTTTCTTGTAGAGTATAGAAAAATGAATGATATATACCTTCACAATCAATATTTTTTTGTTGTATTAGGCCCATGCAAGGATATATATACGTTTTTCGTTGGCCCGCTAAGGCTTGTGAACAATCTCAAGCTCGAATCAAGCCAAGGCCCGCTCGGCTCGTTAAGTTTTTATTGAGCTCGAGCTCGGATTCGTTAAAAACTTAATAAACAAGCTTGAGCACGGCGAAGCTAGGCTCGACTCGGCTCGTTTGCAGCCCTATTCTTAATGGGAGTGGTAACTCGAGGTATTTGCTACAATGGTGAATGACTTTAAATTGTGCCCTCTAGTAGAAGCTGACACTTATTTGCCATAACTCTGAAGTTATGAATTAAGATGTATGTAGCCAGAATCTTCAAATCGAATTTCAACAAGTTGATGCGTTTTTAATTTAAAAAGATAGTCGCACATGGTGGGTAACAGACTTACAGACATCATCAAAGAGTTTGAATTCAAAGATTTTGGGCGGGTTCAAGAAGAATACCAATTTGTGTCCAATGAAGCATGTTGGTGGACTGTCTTGGATTCAGTAATTGTACTGGTCGGTTTTAACTTTTAAATGAATGCGTGGAGATGGTCTATCTCTTATGTGTGTTTTTATAAATGGTAGAACTTTAACATTGTGCTATTTGTCGGTCTGGTTTCATCTTATTGTTGGTATCATGTTTTTTTTCATCCACTGGGGGGAGAATGGGGAGTCAGTAGAAAATCTTGGTTGTATGTAAGAGGGTCATTGCATTTGTGTTCTGATTCATTGGTGTCCATGAAAGAAATTAAATGGCGACCAAGAATTCTAGAAGCCCTATTTCTTTTGTTGGTAGGGCACATATATCTTTATATACCAAACACTTCTGGTGCTCTCAGTTTGTTTCAGAGTTTTCTCAAATTGCGTCCATGGATGCTACTCCATCATTATTTTTGGTATTATGTTGCTCATTATCGTCCGTTTCTTAGTTTGCGTTAAAAGCCTGAGTATTCTTTCATGTTTGAATGATTCACAGCCTTTTGATTGGTTGAAGAAGACATTTTTCGAGAAACCAGAACCTGAAGAGAAGTAAATAGAGATGTGACAACTCTCTGGTTAAAACTTCGCTGATATTCCTCAGGTTGCTGAAGAGAAACTGTGAACGGAGTTTATTTGAATAATGCTGTCATTTTTCTTGCTTGTCATTACCATGTTGAGGCCTTTTGGCATTTAACTCTGGGACTAATGGATGATTGTATCCTTCTTGTTTTTGTTCTCTGTCTTGCGGCCGTTTTGGTTGACTCTCTCTCTCTCTCTCTCACACGCACACATTTATGTACATTTTTAAGCTCCGGCATGTGTATCCGAGATATAGCATAGGAGGAGGCCCTCACTTCAATGCAGAAAGGGAAAAAGTATGTTCAAGAAAGCAGAGAGAAAGTTAATGAACAAACCATCACTCACCTGTCGCTCAACCAGTTATGAAGGAGCCATGCACCCTTCCAGTGACTGAGAGAGGAATTTGGAACGGAGGATTTGTGTCTTTTGGACATTTACTGCTGAACTTTTCAAATTAAGGGAGGTTTCCGCTAGACTAAGAGGGTGTTCCACTTTTGTGGGAAAGTAAGTTTTTGAAAAAGAAGGCAAACTCAAAAATTATGTGTTTACGCAAATAATTTTTCTACCAGTATGAATCTTATTTGATAGATCTCATTGAAATTTTTTAAACGATGTAAAAAAAAAGAAAAAAATTATTTTTCATTTTCGTTATATTTGAGTTTTTTTTTTTATCCGACTTATATTTGAGTTTGAAATTACCTTCTTTTTCAAAAAGTTATTTTTTTGAGAAACGAGAACACCCGCTAAATTGATTGAAGGCTATTGTTCACGGATTTCTAAGCAAAATATTCTTCTCAAATACCTCTCCTAAAATACCATTTATCATAAACTAACTTGACTACCGTCATTAACTTGTAGTCCAACAATATAGAGGATACGCACCCTAAACTTCAAAGGCACTCACAAGATAGACATCACCAGACTTTGCGAGTGAAAGTAAATGGTGCTGAAAATTGCTTTTGTAGGCAAACAAAAAGCAGAAACATACCATAAATGAGTGACAACATTTCAAAGCATCGGAAGCATTAGTTTTATGCTACTTTCATCTATCAAATCCATCGGGAGCAAGTATAAATGTGATCCAGGAAAGGAGAAATCAAATAAAAGGAAATACATGACACATTTGGATAGAGTAAGAATGAAGACACTAGTGTGTTTGAAAATGTTAAAGTTTTGGAGATAGTTCAACTTAAAATCAATTGAAATAATGGAGTTTCAACATATCAACGGTCGTGTGAAACATGCACAAACTTGGCAAAGACATAGAACACGAGGTCATTCAAGACCTAATCTTGATACTGTGCTAAATTTTGAAGGCATTCCACCTAAATAAATGGAGTAACCTCTAGACGATATTAACCAAATTTGAGTAGAATACATAAAAAGATGCGGGAGAAGTTCCAACAAAGAATTTTCACATGTTGAAGTCAAACTTCAATGAGAGGGATACCTGCAACAGAATTGGTTGAAAATGAATTGATAAGCAAAGGTTTTATTTAACCCAAAAAGAGTTACAGATCCGTACATACATGATACAACTATATAGACACACATCAATGAACAAATTATATGGGACGATTTCAGGTTGAAACATCTCCACGTTTACAACCAACTGTTACTTACCCAAAAAAAAAAAAAAAACAATCCAACTGACGCTTTCCTCATATTCCACTCTGAAAGCTACAAAATCCTACATATTTTGCCTGGAGACAATCTGAAAATTCCGGAAATTCACCCTTTGATCGTCTTCCCTTCATAACTTAACCTTCCACATCTTGAATCCTTGTTTGATCATGACCGCATCTGGGCATCAATTTGGGGCAAGCGGTTGTCACTCCAATAATCCAACAGATGAAATCCCGTGTCATCTCCCAGAAAATATACATCCATGGAATTCAACGACCATTTTCTCTCTAAACCAGCATTTCCGTCTAAATATATGAGCATTGTCACCTATCCATCACTTGACTTGGAGAAGTATACCCCATGAGCTTATGAAGTGGTGAACTGGAAAATGGTCGCAATTCTTCAATTTCTGATGATGCTTTCCCTGCTTTGTCCATCTTCTTTGAAGGCCCAGCTGCAGCAAGCATTTCCACTGGATTCTTGTTTTTGTTTTCAAACTCCTTGAAAACAGGGCCCCTTGTTCTGTCTCCCATAGGCTCGAAAGAACTCCCAGATGATAACTTTCTTCCATAAGAATCCCTTTTGAGGGCTTGAAATGGAAGCCCAGCAGAGAATGGCTCCCCTTCAGTAGAACAACTCTTACCCAATGAGGGTCCATAATCATCTACCTCACTCGGTGGTGGGGCTACAGCATCCGGCGTATAATCATCTGCATAAGGGAATAAACGTGTCCCATCTTCAAGTGAAAACTTCAAGGTATTTGAACAAGCACTGCACATAAGCTTATGGAATCTCCTTTTCGGTATCGGGAAATCTAAAGGCAGCTGGAGCAGCTCCGAGCAATGATAACAGATAACAAAAGGGGCCCCACCCACCACAGGTCGAACATGTCTCTTCAAGCGGTTTCTCTCCCTATAATATTTCTTCAGTTCACGATCATCAGAATTTGGATCATAACTTTGAAAGGAAAATTCAGAACTTGTATGGTATTGGGGGCTAGAGAGAGTAGAAGAGTAAAGACTGGAATATCTGGGGCTCTGGTGGGCTTTATATTGGCTTTTGTGACAGAAAAGATGTGGACGCAATGGAGCTGAGGATATCCGATCATGAGGGCAACAATGGATGCAGGACTTATCAACTTGGTATCTACTCATATTGGCCTCAGCCGAAAAGGGTATTCGTGAGGTTCGATTTTGGTGGGGCCATCTTCTCCCGTGATGGCAACTTCTGTGGCACATGTCCACCTCTGGTCCTACGCCTTGAGAATTGCGTGTTCTGTTGAGCTGATCTTGTAATTCAATAACCCTTTTCAGCAGTTCCATTTTCTCCTCTTCATGGTTCTTCTCAGGCTTGTTTGGCGAATGTAAACTATTCCGATATTGGAGTTCTTCCCGCCTATAATTTGAAGGACCGCCTTTTTCATAGCTAACTTGGGAACCCCTAGAGTAAAAGGGTACCCTAGGTGGATATCCACCTGACTCAAATCTCATTTTGCTCCTAACCGGTGGGCCATGTCTCGTGGGTTCCATCAACTCATCTTGATGCCATTTGCCTTTCGAGGTATAATGCTTCTTTTCAGATGGAATCGAGGAGCAGTTCCAAGCTTCACGCTCCATTTCTGGATAACTTGTAATTTTGTTCATGCCCTCGTCCCTTTTGTGCATTGCTTTTGCAAGGGGAGACTCTGCCTTCTTTTCTTTTCTTTTAAACATGTGTAGATATGGATCAGGGACTTGATCATCACTTCCATCAGAGGAAGAGACACTACCCTCGTAAACATAATTGCTGGTAGTGGGAAAATTAGGCATGTCTCTGTGTGTGACACTGAACTCAGAGCTATAGTCGGCTGTTGCAATATTTTCCAATGTGACCATGGAGCTTACATGGTCAAAACCAGTGAGTTTTCTTTTCTGAGACGGGTCCAGAGACATAGGACTCTTCGAATTCTCATCCAAATGTGCATTTGTCTCAATCACAGGAGTTGACTCTTCAATTTCCTGACAAGTAAGCTCAGTAGAGGAAGAAATTTCACCTGAAGATTTTGTATTCCTAGAACAACCCAGCTTGAAATCTCCAAATTCACTCTGATTCCTTCCAAGATTTTGTTCCATACACGTTTTGTGTTCGTCTGCTTTACTATGAGCTGTAACAACCGGGGATGACACTTTGACCTCATTATCATTAAGCTCAGTTGATGAAACAACTTCATCGGAGATGTTTACACCTCCAGTCTGCTTCCCATTGCAAATCCCATGTTCGCTTGCTTCACTATGAGCTTGAGCTCTAACAACTGGGGATGATACTTCGATCGCATTATCGTTAAGCTCAGTTGATGAAACAACTTCATCGTAAATGTTTACACCTCCAGTCTGCTTCCCATTGCAAATCCCATATTCATTTTGATTCCTTCCTTCATCTTCTTCCAAACAATTCTTATTTTCATCCACTTCACTATGAGCTCCAGCAACCGATGATGATTCCTCACTGCCAAGATGGTTAAGTTCAGTTGATGAAGCAATTTCATCTGTAAAGTTTACACCCCCATTTTCTTCTTCCAAACAATTCCTACTTTTATCCACTTCGCTTTCAGCACTCTTGTGATGATTAGGCTCTTTTGGTGAGGCAACTTCATCCAATATGTTTACACCTCCAATTCGCTTTCCATTGCTTTGTACAGGTACATTTGGATCCCCTCCATTGTATTGTTTCAAAGAACACTTGTCTTGATCGACTCCTGTATCTGGCGACGACTCTTCATTTCCGTGGGGTGCGAGACCAGACTGATTCATGTTGTTATCCTCAGTTTCCTTATCATCATTCCCATTGTTTTTGTCCAACGCCAGTTCTCCTGAGGAAGAAAGCGTTTCCTCTTTACTTAAGGTTGGAGCTTCTTTGTCTTCTTTACTTAAGCTTTGAGCTGCTTTGTCTTCAGAATCCTGCTCTAACTCGTTTTTCTTCGCCATATTCGGGTCTTGTATGTGCAAATCTGTATCCTTGGTGTCATTTTTGCGTTTTTTGGCTGTACAAAAAATGTAAGGTTGTAGTGAATGAACTCAACGAAGAGAAGACTACTGGAGGATATTTGGAAGCAAGGAAATTAGAAATAGTCAGTTTTCGCACTCCGTTCTTCGCCACATGAACTCCTTTTTTCTTTAAACTTTATTCATGTATATTTACAACAATACCTTTTTATGCATGAAAACATGAACAAACGACAGGGCAATGTCGTAAAATCACAGGAATAAAGACAAAAAAGAGAGTGTGGATACATACAGAGAATGCGAGAATCATTACCCAAATTCTGTCCCTAATTTAAACCCTAAGAATGGCCTGTACAAGGAAATGAACCTAAAAAATATTACTTTTATTACCTCGGAGAACTGTGTTGCATCCTCCACACTGGTACACGGGAAAGTTTGCCGGCTCTGGGAGAAGCTGACAGCATTTAGGACATCTGACCACTCGACCAGTCATATTGTTATGATAATATGGCTGTAACCAAACTATGAGAGGACTTAAACCAACATAATTCAGGTTGCAACCATGAATACAATCCTTGCAGAAGATCAGAAGGCTCTCCACTAACTGCGATCATTACGAAGCTAGTATCAGAGATGAGGAAAGGAATCAGAACAAAGATGGCTTTTTATTGCACGATTTTGACAATGGTTGGCAAATCATAAGGTAGAGAAACTCTAAATACTAAACAACGGGCTAAATCTTCAAGGAGGTGGGTGACTTCAATCAAATCACCTAAGGTGACCCTCAAACAGTGTTCAATTGCGCTATAAAAGCACTAACAATTGTTAAAACTTGCTTTTCTAGTAGCTTGAGAAAAGATTTGGATTTGAATGTACTGTTGGTATAAGAATTTCCTGCAAACCTTATATGCACCCAAAATACGAGCACGCGTCAGATAGTAGGAAAAAGCAAAAAAGAAAACATTTCTTTTTGCATGATTCGGAAAACGAGCGAATGAAAGGCTGGAGGGTATTGCAGATATAGCCAACAGAAGGTTTGTCTTTGCAAATGCTACCATATACCATCAACACTCTTTAGTTTTAATGTAAAAAGCTCAAGACTTCAAATAAGGAGTATAAGGCCATGAAGAAGGACGAAGTTGCCAACAAAATTAACAACAGAAGAATGCAAAGTAATTCCACCACTGCAATAAAATATTGAGCAGTTACTTCGCATGCAGCGAATGATTTCATGAGTTCTTAACTTCCTATTCATTTTCGCACCTCTAGTTTTTGCTAAGCATTCATGCTTAGTATCTGTTCATCTCCATATTAACACGCAAAAAGGCTTTGTTCAGTTGCCAAAAATGTTGAACAGGAAAGTTATTCTCAGGTTTTGCAGGAAAACTAAAGTTTAGTAGTTCATTTGCCAGGAAAAGACACTTATGATAAACTTCATTATTTTTAATCCCATGGCTAATTTGAAATAAAAGTAACTTTGAGAGCTAAAATAGGCTATCATATTTCAAAAATTAACACATACGGAAAATGTATTTTATCTAATGCAAAACCTTAACATGAAATGAAAAAATCGACCTGCAGTTCCCTTTTCATTTTGCTATCTTCTAAATGGTCAAGCAAATTCCCCATTTAAATTGGCATCCTCTGATAATCAACCGTACAAATGAAGCTTAAAAAATAAGTAGACGATAACTAAATAAATAAATGTTAAACAACCATACTTGATTAGTTGATGATACAAAAACTCACTGATAATTAGGTAGTATAAAATAAAACTGAAGACTAATGACAAGATAAAAAAAATAGTTCAAAAAAAAAATTACCAATTTTTTCCACAACAATTATCTCAGAAAGCACCATAGTAGTTGAAATTGTTGTTGCTCACGTAAATCTCAAAGTGTCTTTCTAAAAACCTAATTCGTATTGTTTTGGTATTGGCGTCATTAACTTGTTTTATTACCCACAATTATTTTGGCCCCACAATAAAGAAAACTTTTTCCATTACGCAAAATCCTATGCTTTTGGCCGGATCACTTTTGCAAGAAATTAACTCTTGCAGGAAAATTTAAAAATATGTTTCCCACAACTTTCTTGGCAACTAAACAGTATAAAAGTTATGGGAAAGTTGATTTTCCCATCCTTTCTTGTTTCCTGACAACTGAACGGGACCTAAGAGGCAAAATGAGCTTAATCCTCCCTTTCAGGATGCTGAGACATTCAATTCAACGTAACAGCTTGTGGTAGGAATTACAGAAGTGGTATAGAGTTCCTTTAACTAATTACATGCAATTAGTGAACTTGTAAGGGCCCAATCCCCTGCTCACAAAGTCCCCAAGTAACTAGGGGTTGAATAAATGGTTTCAGCATTCATGCTAATGCAGAAACTCTCTTCTTCTTCTCTTTTTGAACGGCAGAAACTCTCTTTCATTTGATAATTTTCTTTAAATAGAAGCCCGAAGCTAAGGTGTTTTCCCAGCTCTAACAAAGTGAATCAAGTGATCACACACCTTGAACACAAAAACCAACTACTATAACACAATGTTGACAGAGTCCAAGACAAATGACGCCGATAAAAACCCAATTAGATTGGCATCACGCAGATAGTGACAAAATACAGATACAGTATCCAGAAGCCAACAGAAAACTGGTATTCAACGCAAAATCATTCTTCATATCTATTCAACCATTCGCAATTGACACTTTCTTATTAATGCTTAGTATATGTTCATACCCACAATTCTGCATTTCGGTAAGTTATGGACTTCTTTCCAATTATACAACTCTTAAAAGAACAGATTAATTTGACTTCCATTTACAAGTTTAATGGGCTAATTCCATCGGTACAGGCAAAATGCATTCGAAAACAGAGCTGGTTCAGATTTTAAGTTTCCCCAAAAAATACGGTTTCTCTTCAGAATTTGGTATATATCTGGTTTTTTAACCAAGGGAATCAAGTCAGCGCAAATAAAATACAGAAACCGTAAGATACTGTTGACAAAAGTCCAATAGAAGAATGACTCCCAAAAAAAAAAAAACACAATTACATTATCAAAAAACGGATATCAGCCAAGGTTAGGGCAGAATATATCTTAATTATTTACCAAAATTTAAAAAATTCTATTGGTAGCACCCACTGCCATCCGGATACCACAAGTAAACAAACAAGGACCAAAGTGGGAGGAGTGCAAATTCAAAAAAACATGTAATAATTCCTCTAAAGAAATTGATGTTTTTGGAAGATAAGATTATAAACTGAATTGTGATTGAGCTGTAAAGTTTTGCAATAAATCCAAAACACAGGTAAGTGTAGTTTAGTCCAACTAACTGCTTTAGCAAAATCACAAGCCCAACAGCCCCAAGGGTTAGTCCAGCTTATTGGTGGATTTGCTAGGTTTGATTCTTGGGGGCAGACCGCAAGGAAGTAATTCCTTGTCAATCCCCTAGTACCAGCATGAATGACATGCTTTTGACACCGGACCAGGGAGGTGATTAGCTGGGATACGCGTAAGTTGGCCTGGACAGCCCTAACCGTTTTGGGGGGAAAAAAAAAACACCAATCCCAACAGAGCCGGTGCAATAAAACTTTTAGCATGAACAAAGGGAAAACAACGAAAATTTTAAGTACGCGCAAATTACCTGAAGGATAAGAACCAACGAATGTTGGACTGTGTCGGACTCACTGGATTTAACGATCGGCTCGATTTGCAGTCCTTAGCTACTCTCTCAACTGCGTGTTTTGAAGATCTAGAGCTTCAAACGAAGAGCGAGCCGAAACGAAATCGAGTAAACAAGGACGGTCTATACAATACATACCAAGACGGAAAATGAATATACAAAGATTAGGAAATGAGAGAAAATGAGAGCAATTGAGTTTGGGAGAAAATACCTCGAAGTTGAGAAGAGACGGAGGGAGTTCGTGAAAAGTCTTTCCTTCGGACCACTCTCTCTCTCTCTCTCTCTCTCTCTCTCTGTGTGGAAGTCTAACTTTCGTGTTTGAGAAGCTTTTGTGCAACCCTGTAAAATTCGAATTCTTCAAGTCGTTAATTAGCTTTAGCTGATTGGTAAATCTCTCTCTCTCTCTCTCTCTCTCTCTAGAATTGTCTCTCTAGTAACAGAGAAGGGTGAACACGAGGGGAGAGAGAGAGAGAGAGAGAGAGAGAGGGGGTAGAAAACTCGGCGCCAAGACGAGTTGAAAAGCCAGACGTGCGAACCGGTTTGCTCTTGAGTTGTGGACTGTCTTATTACGGGGAGGAAATTTTGGAGCGGTCTTCGCTACCGCGTAGAGTCAGTCCGTGTTCATTTATTGGTGCACTATGGTCTACCACGAATTTTGCCGAGGCACTGCTAATTTCAAAAACTGTTTTTATTTTTTATCGAAATTATAGTGCATAAAAAGTCTCGTTCTCTGACACAAATAAAAACGATTTCGGCATTATTATTTTTCCTTTTATCAAAACCAAATAATGAATATTGGCAAAGGTGTTTGATAGGACATCTACCAGTGTCTCGGTGATAGTGTTCGGATCTCTTTTTCATCAGACATATAAGAACAAAATTCAAGATTAAGATTAAGATTACTTGTCGCACAATAATGTTTCGCGGAAAAACAAGGTGAAAAACGTGGCGGTGTTGAATTTTTTTTTTTTCGCGGAATAGGTTTTTCACTAGTACCAATATAACTACTCGTCCTATGGTACAATTCCACATGCCACAATCACATTAAGGCTTAGTTTATCAAGAGAAATGATATTGTCACACCCTAAATTGTTAACGCCACACCCCTGCAGTGTATTTTTTGGTGCAAAAATACACTGCAGGGGGTGTGACGTTAACAATTTAGGGTGTGGCAAAATCAGCTCCCTTTTTCAAATGTGTTATAGAAAATACTTATTTTTCTTCGAAACGCGCTAAAAAAGCTAAAAGAGATTTTAATTTTTCTTCACAACGTATGAAGAAAAATAAGTACTCCTTTTAACACTTATATATAGCACTTTTAGAAAACTAAGCCTTAATTGTGTTATGTTAATATTTTTTACGATGTTCACATAATTTATGCTACTTTAATTTCATTCCAATTCATCGATAATTGCACAATCTAATTGCATTTTCGTGCGTCAAGAGTACAATGTCAACGGATCTACCTAAATCACATAATTCGTGAGCGTGCATGAGTATGAGTGCAAAACAGTCTTTCAATCGCATGTCATATTACTAAAATATGCAAGAACAATGTTTTAGAGCACGAACTCGTTGCATAAATTAATAACGAAAGCACGGAGCATTTTAAGAAGGCAATTTCAAACTCAAAAATTATGGGCTTATCGAAATTTAAAAATATGCAATATGGATCTTGTTTGATAGATCTTTTATACGATGCAAAAAAAAATTGAAAAATTATTTTTCATTTATATTATTTTTGAGTTTGAAAATATGAAATATGCTGCTTATTTTTTTAAGAAGATTTCTGGAACGGGGCTTAAAGGATTACCTGACCAACCGATCCACACTTGACACTCGGGGCGCAAGACGACGGTGGTTGACCGGCGGTAATTACCGGCAGCTGTGAAGAGGGACAGGTGGCGGTCTGTGGTTCGGGGAACACGATGTGTTAAAAGTCATGGCAGGTCTCTGTAGCGATAACGTGGACGGTGGGTGGCCATTAAGCAGTAGCCACGTGGCATCTCCCAGTGATGACGTATTGCTTGGGGATGCCCTGACGTGCTCCAAGTCTGGGATAAGATTTTCTGCGGTGTTTCGACTGTAGGGTCCAGTTTATGAATTCAGCGCTCCGCACCATGATTAAACTAAATGAACCTATACAGACGAGCTGAGATTGTAGTGTTCGAGCTCGGCTTGTTTCATTAAGCGAGCCTCGAACTCGAGACGAGCCCTTAAGGAGCTGAGTTCGGTTCATTTACTAAATGTTTTTACATAAACGAGCTGAGATTTTTCAAGTCAAGCCAAGTTTTAGAGTGCTGAGCTCGATTCGTTTATTAATAAACGAGCCTGAAACTCTAATTTGAGTTCGGTTTGATTAATAAACGAGTTGAGCTGCGCCTGACCTCACAACGAGCTTGGTTCGTTTACATCCCTACCTGGAAGAGAAAGACGGACCTATCGACAGATTTTCTTGTTTCTTTTCGTTTTCTTATTGGACTCGTGGATCTCACCCAGAATCCATACCTAGGAATCAACGTTGTTTATCTTTAAGAATCGCCCGAAAATCATCTATGAGAAAAGTTAACATATAACCAAATACTCACGTCCCCAGTCATTTTTTAGAGTTCATATCACATTTTAATTGATTATATCTCTTAATATACAATAATATTTTACGTGATTTTAAAAATATTGTCTTATAAAATTACGAGATTTATCAAGCAATATCTATATTATGATATAAAATTTATGATCAATTTAAAATTTTAACTAGTTTTTTTTTTATCCGATTAATTAAAACAGAACGATGGACTATTAAATGAGTAACTTGTCCTCTAAAATACAGTACTATTTAACGAAGCTCTTTGTAGGGCAAAAAAATCATCCATTTCTTTCATTCACGATGGCCCTTCCTTTTTTTTTCAGAGTTTAGAAAAAGCAAAGTTGAAATGGTCACGGGAAGGTTCCAATAAAGCATTATTGGAGTGCTGTAAAGATCAAAATTTTAATACCATTTAAATACACTCATTGGTTGGAAAACAAGGTGGCGTGCTCTTTATAAATAAAAGGTGGATTTTGACTTCCTTAACACCAATATTTACTCAATAAAGAGTAATTTATGAACCGAAAAACATCCACGAGAATGAAGGTAGCGTATTCTATTTTGAAACCGGAGATGTCACAAATGAGGTGGTCAATCAAACAGCTAGTTTTTGCATTAAAAAAATATGATGCCTTTTATTATGTTAAAAGTGATATGGATTTGAAGGGAGGTGACGTAGCTTTAAAGAGAACTTCCAACATGCCAACTTTTGACGGCCTACCTCTCGCCCGTCAAATTTCAAAAAAGTAACTGTTAGGAAAGTTTGAAAGCTTTCCGTTGAGATCAAACACGATTTTGCCGTACTGCCTTCCGAGTTTTTTCCTTTTTTTTCTTTTAAGTTTATGAGCTTTATTTTTGTTGACATAAGGATTGGAGAAAGAGAGCTTGACGTCAAATGAGAGATGTCAAAATGCCAATGTAGCCTTCAAAAAAAAATTTGACATCACTAATTTGACATCTCCAGTTGGAGATGCTCTAAAGAGGCTAAACATTTTAAACCTTGGGGACATTGAAGGGTTTGTCCGGTTATTAACTTTAAACCCCGAAATTAGTTAAGATACGCAAAAACTCCCCCGGATAAAAAAAGAAAAGAAAAAAAGAAACATCTATGAGATGTGATTGAAAGAAGAGGGTTCAACGTGAATCAATTGTCTACTTAGAACGCGAGAAATTTTTGGGTACCGGGTGGGTACCATGTGGCCAAGCCCACGTGGTGCCCAAGCAGCAAATCCAGGTCGTCCAAAAGTGTGTTGGACAACCCAGATTGAAACCCTCTCTCCTCTTGTCCCATCACTTTCTCTCCTCAACCTTCCAAAACCAAAAAGGATGGTCCAGATAGGCCGAGCGGGCACCACGTAGTATCAACCCGGCACCAAAAAATTTCTATTAGAACACATTAATGTTTGGCATTGTACCATTATAGCTTTGCTTTTGCTACCCAATTTATTTCTTGGAGTGAAAAGCTGATGTTCACAATTCAATGCAAAACTTGGTCAAGAGCTTCCCATAACTTCAAAGATTCCTTGCACTACAAGCCAGCCCTCCACCATGACATAAAAGTCAAACACAATGGGGTATGGTAGGGTTAAGGAAAATGACTTGATTGTCAGTCAAGTCAAATGCACACGCAATACAACACCATTCATATGGAGAGAAACTGAAGTCAACTTGCAAGTTCCATCACTAGCAAATAAAAATGCTACAACCAGTGACTCAAGACTCCTCATTCCGTTCACATTGCTTATTGCTTAAGGCAACGAAGCTCGTTTGATATCTCAGATGAAGAAGTCATTATAGCTTTATTAAAAGGAAAACTTATTTCCCGACGGATAAGAAGTAAGAAATAAAACGATTAAGTAATGGTTTTGCTTGTATTTGGGTGCTCCTTAAATAAGAAGGAAAGCGATGTGTACCAAACGGGTCAACAAACTGTTAAAGTCAAACTCGCGGGAGGTAGTAGGCGCTAGGCCAACTGTTTTACCCTCATTTCCAAAACTAGAGGCTAATAATCTACAGAAATTGAACTCTTGCAGCAAAGCAATACTGAAGTAGATAACACCTGTCATCGCATCAGTTCAAGACCTCTAGGAGCAGAATAGATCATCTCTGACTAGTTCATAGAATGAAACTGGAGATTTGAATAGACCCAGAAGTACAGAATGAATCTCAGATATTCAGATGAAATAATGTGTTAGATTGGTGGAGCGATACAATCACACCCTCTCTAACTCGGTATTGTGGTTGTCTAGCTGGTCTTTCAACTCCTTTCTCCACCCTTGGATCAATCTTTCTTGCTTCTTGATAAGTTCAGACTTGATCTTCAATTCTTCTTCCATCACAGCAATTTCCTGTTCATCGCACACAAGTGCAAACAAAAACAAGATTCAGAAAAAACTAAGGAATGTGGAAGTAAATAAGTTTTTGTTGATTTTAAGAAGCCTATTATTATGTGTATTACCTTTCTAAGGGTTTCTGCCTTTGTGGGCTGATCATTGCGTTCCAGACCAACAAAATAGAGTTGAAGTTTTTTGGCAGCCTCCATGAAGTCTCTGGCATGTCTCTCAACATCAACTGAAGCAATCAAACCATAGTTAGCTATTTCACATAAAGCTATATATTCTATCAACCATGTAAGAATCCCTCCCCCACTTTAAGATCGAATTTTCTAGACAATGAGATGTCAAAACTTCTCTGCAGTAAAAAAGTTCAAAAACATAAGGAGGGGGGGGGGGAGATTGTGAAGCCTCGTGGACAATGGGAATTCTTTGAGAGGATGCTAAATAGTTGATCTCCATAGATTCAAGGACAGCCATTTCTAATTGATGAGGGAACACCGTAACACAATACTGCCTTTAGAAGGAATCGTACCAAGAAAATCAAGGGCGCGGAGGTACTTAGTGCAAGTGGGGTCACTTGACCCCACTCACTTTCTCCTCAAAGACATTTGATGGTTTGTAGCAAAATTTTGCTACTTTGACCCCACCAAAAAACTTTAAATTGCCCCAATTTACTTCAAATGCACACAAACTCTGAAAGAGAGTATATTCAAAGTCAAGGCCATCTCTACAGTACACGATATAACAGGGCAAAACAAGAATTACATCAATGAATGTACGGATGTACTGTAAAGAAACTCGGAAGCTTTTGGAATCTAAAGGATAATGTGTCAAAAACTTCCCTGCACGTAAAAAACAAAACAAAAGAAGAAAGAAAAAAGTCTTATTGGACCATTGGACATCTTTGAGACCATATGAATCAGTAAGACCCACCAACAACTCTGTTCAATGTTGCCCAAGATGAACAATAGATTAAACAGTTTCCCATCGGAAATCAAATCTCTTTTTCATGCCATGTCTCTACACTGACACATTAGATCTTTGTTCGGTCCACGAATTGGGCAAGGAGTTGGAAAAGAAGGTGGAAAGGAAAATGAGATTTTCCCCTTACCGATTCCTAGTTCCAACTTCCAACCAAAGGTTTCATAACTTCTTTTTTCCTCTTAGAAACGCTTTCAAGAGGCACACCAGGGTCATTGGTTGAATGGGTTCAGCGCACTGAAGGAGACTTTTCAAGAAATAAACACCTGTTTCATGTCACACATGCCGAAACTTGTCACACATGACCGAAACTTGGCTGCAATTCTCTAGTCAAACATGGATCATAAAACCAACACGTACGTACACACCATCTCCTTGCAAGGAAGATGGCCACAAAATCAAATGGAAAGAACTCAGCTAACAGACAAAAACTTCCACATAAAGTAGGTCATGTTTCATGTCTCATGGCACACTTCGTGGTTGCCATTTCCTTAATGCAACAAGAACGAATCAAGAAAACAAAGGTAGACCATTGCAGCATTACTTCCAACTACGATAGCCACATCAGAGTAACATTCCTATTTGAGATGCACACAAGATGTTTATGTCCCATAATACCACATATCATTGTTGGACGACTCGGAATTTTCTAATTAGAAATAGCTTTGTAGGTTCTAATTCATGATGTGTACAAGAGAACACACGCAGTCGCTTACTTTGATGAGATGGGTGGGGAGAACGGTCTATTGCTTGGAGCTCTCTTGCGGGCAAGCACGGAAGCAAAGCAGCCTCCAAAGCCATCACACAAGCAATCATGTCCTCCCTTGGCGGGGAGGGAGACTGCAGCTGTGGATCAAGAGGATGTTGTGGATCCATGGGTGAGCAGAAAGTACTTTTTTTCTCTGGAGGTCAGAAACCCTAAAAGCTGCAACGAATCGAAAGTGACATTGGTTGATAACCAGCCATGAGGAGCTGGCTGGCTCACACAAAACCCCTCATCATAATTAAAAGCAAGGAAATGCCAAAACACCAAATTAAACTTCCCGAAGCCTCGACAACGAAAACCAAGTAAAAGGGATGGTGCAGGACGATCTGGCTTTGCTCATCGACATCAATCCCAGAAAATTAGTTTTAAAAAAAATCAAGAAGGGGTTAAGCTCATTGAGGAAGAGAGAGAAGAAAGTATAATCAAAGGTGGGTATGATCAGCAACGAGATTACTAGATGAGAAAACTCTGTTCACGAATTGTATTTACCTCTCAGTACTCCTCCGTTTTCGCCTACTGTTTGATTCTTTCCTCTTGCATTGCAACATCTCTGCACGAGTCTCCTTCCTCGGGATTTGAGAGGAAGGGAACTGGAAAATAGTATATAAATGTAGATGAGGTTCCTTGTGTCAAGCGGCCCATTAGCTCAGTTGGTTAGAGCGTCGTGCTAATAACGCGAAGGTCGCAGGTTCGAGACCTGCATGGGCCAATTTTCTTTTTGTTTCCAGCTATATAATTATCCTCTTTTTTTTCTTTTTTTCTTTTTTGGTTTTTAATTTAGGAAAAAACTAGGGAAATAATTTTGCCACTCCCTGCTAATGTATTTTTGCACTAAAGATACATTTGCAGAGAAGTGGTGTCAACAAAAAAGGGAGTGGCAAAATCAACAGCCAAAAAATATTCTAAAATAGGAGAGATGGAAAATAAATGTAGTTCCTTTTTCATCTTCTTTCCATCCTTATTCTCTTCTGGTTAAGCGAAATAAATGGATTGGGGACTCCTGCTTGGCAACGGTGACGAGCGGCCTCATTTCGGGAATCGATGGTTTGAATCTTGACCGAACAATGAACGATTTATATCTGTCTACGCTAAGATTTAATTTGAATCATCCGTGCCGAGATGAATGACCGGATACCGCTCAGCACCCCGTTTTGGCAGTGGGAGTAGCAGCATCCCCGGGTCCAAAATAAATTACTACTTTCTTTCTTCTTTTTTCAGTAAAACAAAAGAACAGAAATTCGATTTTCCTCAATTTCTTCTTCTTCTTCTTCTTCTTCTTTTGGAAAACAAAATTAAAGAAACAGTTGTTCCCACATTCTTCTCCTTCCTTTCTCTTCCTTTTTATCCCCCCCACAACGCATCATAATTTTCACAGTTTCAGTTTTTCTTTTTACATTTTATTTAATCGACTGATGCATTATTTTTCATGTCACTCCAACATGAGAAACTGCTTTCCATTAGCCTAATTCCTAGACACATATAATGTTACTTTGGAAATAGATCGTAGTGAAATTAAGTTCTCAACTGTAGTTTAAAAATAGTACTAATCCGGGGACCGGCGGCAAGGAAATTATAGAATGTCTACATATTCCATTGGAAAAATGGAAAAAAGAAAAAGAAAAAGAAATAAGGTGGGGGACAAATTGATCATATATCTAGAAAACCAAATACACTGAAAAAAACCCATAAATTGCACATTACTACTGGTAACGAACAACAGCAGCAGGTTTTCATACACTTCCTCCCGAACCAAACCAAATTCCAAGAACTAACAGCCACAAGCAGAGAGACAGTCCCAAGGAGAAATTCCATCACAATCAAGGGGTATTCACATTAGAATCCTTGGACCTGTTATCGTCTGACGACGGCCGGTTATCCAATTCCGACTGCCGGATTTCCTCTATCATCCTAACCACCTCATCCATCGTGGGCCGCATATCTGGTGCCTTTGTAACACAAGCGAGCGCAATCTGAAGCATTTGCACCATCTCTTCTTCAACATTCTGGAACCTCATTAGGTCCGGATCGAAGACCTCAGCAGTCCATTCCTCCCTCACGACGGACCGGACCCACCTCGGGAGATCGACCACGTCATCGTGACCCGAAGACTTGAGTGGGGACCTTCCCGTCAGCATCTCAAGGAGGAGGACACCAAAGCTGTAAACGTCTGATTTTTGTGTTACTTTTCGGGTTTCGATCACCTCTGGAGCACGGTATCCGATCCCTCTAGTTGATAGGATGTTTGTTATACAAGTCAAACCATAATCGGAAACGCGACCAGTAAGATCTTGGGTGAGGAGTACATTTGAGGCCTTGATGTTTCCATGGGTGAACTTAGCACCGCCCTCGGAATGGATGTGGGCAATTCCCTTTGCTGTTCCAAGTGAGATCTTCACGCGAGCGTCCCAGTCCAGTGGAACTCTCCCTGTGCCCCTGTTTCCTGTTTTTGGAAGGAAAAAACATTACAGAATTAGTAGTTGAGACTTCTTGTTACAAATAAGAGATAATAAACTATTATTAGAAGGTCGAATCAAAAAAAAAAAAAACTATTATTAGAAGGTTGTGTTAGAACTTTAGTGCGGATATATGAGTTGCAAGTCCGGTTTAAATTTATGTCAAGTCATTTAGAAACTCAATTTTCAACAGTCCCAAGTCCTTAAAAGGATGAGTCCAATTTTGTTGAATATATATATTCAGAATATAATAGCTCGTTTCTTCACCACCGTCTGAAATTAACCATTGATTGCCTTTACCACCAATGTCAAACCCCATTTCGCATAGCCAGACACTTAAGGCCAAGAACCATTGAGACCCATTTATATTTTTGCATTCTTACTTTCAGCAATATAATTGTGCTCAGCAAAACAGTGGTTGATAAGCAGAGCTGCAAAACTTCTTTTTGTTAGAAAAAGAAAAGGAAAAAATTGGAAAATCCATTTCATTACACTGACAGCACTGAACCACTGAAAACTATATGCAGCACTAAGGGTGTCTTGCACTTGTATTCAAGGAAATTCAACGAGACTATGAAAGAACACATTTGTCAGAAGTCCAACACAGGAGCTAAATAATTGCACCAATATAGCTTTAGTACTTTATCAAGTACATAAGCTATCTTTCTTCTTTGAAGATGAATGGATTGTTAGTATGAATCGCTTTCTCTGAGAGCTTTTAATTCTTAGATTTAGCACAAACCCCTAACAAAAACGTTTCTCTAGATTTGTAGATTTTGAGGATGTGCTCTTTCCTAGCATCTTGTTCCCGTGTGGTAACAGGGATGGACCGAGGGGAATGGTTGCGACCCCTGAAATATATTAAAACTACCGTTACTATGGTATATTTTACTCAATGTTTATAATTTATGAGTCCACGGCCTGAAATTTAACATGTCTGTTACAAGCTTTTTTTGTCACAAATACATTCGTCCCCCTAAAGTTGAGTTCTTATATCGGTCCATATGTGTAAAGTTCTTATGTTGCTTAAATGATCACAAGTATATAATACAATTAAAAATCATGGACAAATCAACCGGCTTCCGCTAGGGTTGCTACTTAACTGGAGGAAGCCAAGAACAGAAGAAAAAAACATCAGATTGTTAGAAACCTACATGGAGGATTATTGAACATGTTACTGAAATGGAAAGAAAAAAGAGGTTAAAGAAAAGCATACCATGCAATAGAGCAGACAAGCTCCCTGTTGGATAGTGATCACAGACTAGTAGTTTCTCGTCCTTGGAAAAGTAATAAGCACGGAGTGGCACGATATTAGGGTGCTGTCCCACCCTCCCTACAACCTCCATTTGCTGTTCGAACTCCCTCTTTGCAACCCCAACTTCCCTCAATCTTTTCACCACAACCATTACCCCTTCATCTAGAACAGCTTTATAGGCTGTTCCATAACTTCCCTTCCCAAGAACTTCAGCTGAAGCCCTCAATAAATCCTCCAGATCAAAATTAAAAGAACATCCTTCGAAGAAGACTAACTTGTTCTTCTCAGCTTCTTGGACCCCACTTCCAAAGTCCTCAGGCTTCGCACTTCTCCCCCCGTTAGTAGCCTTTGCCTTCAATGACCTACTGCCATTGCTGGTTTTCTTTTTCAAACAGCAGAAAAAGAACACTAAAACTAGAAGAATTAAAAGCGAAGAGCCCCCAATCGCAATGGGAATGATAGCAGCTGCCCCAAGCTTCTTACTTTTACCACCTTCTTGCTTTGGAGGGATACTTGGTGGGGATGGCAAGTAAATTGGAGAAGGAGAAGGGGAGCTCACAGAGCAATCAGTCAAGGGAGGTCCACATAAAAGAGAGTTTCCCAAAAAAGAAGAAATTGGAAATTTCCGGAGTGTTGTGGGAATCGAGCCATTCAGCATATTGTAGCTCAAATTTAGTAGCTTGAGCCTTGGGAGGTTGAGGTCAGGGATTCCACCAGAGAATGAATTGAACTGGAGCCTCAACACAGTGAGTCGTGGTAAGTTCTCATCTGCGAGTGAAATATTACCACGAAAGGAGTTGAAGGACAAATCGAGTACATTGAGTTTGGCGGAAAGATTAGTGGGTATCATCCCAGAGAAGTTATTGTGCTGAAGATAAAGCGATTGAAGGGAAGGGATGGAGGGGATATCTGAAGGGAGATTTCCATTGAGGTAATTGGATCGGAGGCTGAGGACTCGAAGAGCATCTAGCTTTCCAATGCTATTGCCTGGGATGGGGCCCGATAATCCGAAACCTGGGAGATGAATTTCAGTCACTCTTGTTTCATCATCACTGCAGGTGATGCCGATCCAAGAAGTGCAGACTGAGGCATTAGAGTTCCAGTTGAGTTTCCGAACATGTGGAACAGCAGATGCGAAATGAAGTAGGGCCTGACTATCAGAGTTTAGGTCACCACTGGTTGGTGAAAGAATATGCAGTAGGACTAAAAGGGAAATAACCACTGGAAATGACTGGAGCTTCATTAGAGTAACGCTGGGTATATACTAAATGTATCAAAGACGCGGACACAACATCGGCAACTCTTGATGATTTCCTGGTTGAGTAACGAATGCCTTCAAACAAAAATTACAGATCATGTATCTGGAGGAAGAAACAGTATTAGTACAATGATATACAACTATTCTGTTTCATCACAAGGATGATAAAGGACCGAAGATGAGTACATGTTAATCATCCAAGATTAATTCAAAAGCATAGGAATATAGGACAGTAAGATATTTGTATATATAGAGTTCTATTCCTACTTGATCACAGCAGTTAAAATGAAAACACACAAACAGAACCAATTATCTCGCACCAATTCCCTCAGACTGTAGCTTTACAATACCTATCATCAGAAGAATGATGGTTTATACTTCATCATTTTGCATATTTACGCATGGTTCAGTTGATTGTAGCCCAAGACTGAGAACTGTTGTGAAGCACTGTTGAGACCTCAACAAAATATGATCATTAATCTACATTTCAGTTTGAATTCCTGTTGTGTAATCTTCATCAACTTTTTCATATTGGAAGTACAGCTGGTTGTCTTTTTATTTCCACCAATGAAAATCCTTTGTAAAAGAAATGGATGAAGAGAGTGTGGAATATACAGGAAAAAGGAGGTTCAGTATTTCCATCTGAAATAGAACTTCACCTCTCTTTAGAAAAAAAAAAAATCACACATAAGTAGTAACTTCAACCCAGACTCTACCACACCTAGCATCCTCATAGGAAATGAGCCAAGGTTCATCCAGTGTTTCATACCAAACACAGTGGTTTCAGCCTATTTGATTTCTAAAGACCTTCAGATCTTAATATAGTAATCTTCTCACTAAACATGACATATTATTACGACCCTTGATTAAGAAAGTCCTACTTTTCGAAGGACAAGGTAGGGCGCATCAAAGAATTTCACTTTTTAAAGAATTGGGAATCAATAATGCAAACTTTAGGTTCAATAGTTGGGGAGAAAAATGAAAAAGCAAAGGGCAAACTGTTCTTGATTGACTTCTCCGTAGAGGAAAAAGCAAAGGTTACTTTTTCAACGTATAAAATATTGAAGTATCTAGCCCAAGTACTTCACTTAGAAGTTTCAAAACCAATTAATAAAAGTAATTCACAAATAAAAGAAGAAGCCAAAAGGGAAAAAGATTCATTATAAAGAGAAAGCAAAAAGTGCAGTTATCCCTTTGTTTTGTAAAAGGGAAGGTATTCGAGGCTAGAAAGTGGTCCATTAGCATTCTCAGCTCTCTCTCTCTCTCTCTCTCTCTCTCCCCCACTAACACCAAACCTTGAATCATGTTTGTTGCCTAGATTAATGGTCATGTGCCAAAAATTATTCTCACAAATAAATAAAGCAAGGATTAGTCAACTAATTACTGAGAATATCATTTAAAAAAAGATTAGATGTTCATGGAATAGAACAAATCACTCTCAAAATGCACACAAGAGGAGTAATATTGCCCTGCGAAATTGACCTTCATTTGACTGTCAATATGAGCATCATAGTTCATACAAATTTGGTTCCATAGCCACAGAACACTTCCAGGTAAAGTGTTTCGTCGTAAACCTTTTTTTTTTTTTTTTAAAGGTCGTAAACCTTGTTTGGTTAATGGTTTTCATTACTCATTTTCCAATAATCTTTTCGAAACTCACCAATTTTTAGAGAAAACATAAGAAATAAACCATTCTAGAAAGTGTTCTGCCAAATCTGATTCTTGAAACCGCGACAATCAGCGTAGGAAACAAGAGTAGAGAGAGAGAGAGAGAGAGAGGGACTCACAAGAAAGGCAAGTGACAGAATCTCTCCAAAGAAATCAACGACCGGTGCTCTGTGAACACATAAGTTCATCGTTAAGAGTACAGATCATTAGCGAACATAATCAAGGCTGGAATGAAAATTAAAATCGTAAACTAGCTCCCGCTCACACTAATCACCGGCCACATGTAGCAGATTTAAAATTTCCAAACGAAACAGATACCAGCATTGCTGCTACAAGAAAACGCTTCAGCACTCCGGTCGAGTTAACAGACCTAATTTCAAAGCTGAAATTAAGACCTTCCTTCCTCTCTTTTTTTACCGACAGACAAAAGCATCTCAACGGTTCAACTACAATGGCGGCGACAGCGTTAAAGGCATTTACGGAAACAAAACCCTACCAAAGCCTACGCAGATAGAGGTCTCCGTCCTCTCTACAGTTACTGAACATTGACCGATTTAAATTCACCCACCTTGTGAAACCGAAATGCGTGAGAGAAAGCAGAAAGTGGTACATACAAACACATATACATAGGCACGTGTATAACTATAGAAAGAGAGAGAGAGAGAGAGAGAGAGAGAAGAGAGTAACGTACATGCAGTGAGAGGGAGGAGAGAGAGGGGGGCGTCGGTGGGGGGGGGGGAGTTGAGGAAAATGCGGATGTGCTCTCTCTCCCCTGAGAGAGGAAATTGTTGAGGAATAACCGTTGTTTTTATTTTCGAGCGACAATTTTGTAGTGTGGACTTGTGAAGAGTGAGAAGGAGGAGTGGGGGGAAGTAAAAGTCTGTGGGTCGAAGGTGGGACCACCCGCGGATCCAATAGGAATTGGGCACTCGCATTAGTAGTAATCCACTTTTATGGTTACATGATTAATACGCTTACGGAGGAAACACATTAATTATGTAACGGTAATATTTTATATTTTCTTTTGAACGCCAAGGTTCGGCCCCATTTCAGGACGGAAAATAAGTCTTTATTTTTTAATACGGCAATTTCAAACTAAAAAATTAATAGACTTATTGAAATCTAAAAATATGCAAATATAGATCTTGTTTGAAAGATCTCGATGAAATCTTTTATACAGTGTAAAAAAAAAAAAAATCAAAAAAGTGTTATGGAACGAGGCTTAGGCCATCCACAGTGGTATAATTAAAAGCCAATTGTTTTTTAAGTTAATAATATTGGTGCAAAAGATTGCTTACAATTGTATAATCAAATTTAGCAACATCCTTAGAAACAATCTAATTTTGGGTTTTGAATAACCAAAACTAACAACTTTTTTCAATAATCAAAACTCTTCTTGACCTCCCACTTTTCCCTCTCGATTAATGGAGCATCTTTAATTGTTCATTGTTTTTCAAGTACAATGTTGACTCATCATCCTTCCCTTCAATTTTTTTTTTTTTTTTGGCTTTGGTTTTTTGTCTTCCTTCTGGTCGGATTTGGTTGTGTGCATTATCCTGGAAAATAGTCTTGCCAAGGGGAGTTGAACTTGGTGCGTGGCGATGGAATAGATAATGGTGGACTGCCCATGTTATCCAAACCAATGGCTTGACTTTCTGGGTTTGATGATTTTTTTTGGATGCCTTGGTTGCGTTTCGAATAAGAACATGATTGTTCCACTTCGAACTGTGCTTTAAAATCAGCCAATAATGCTCATACTTGAACTTATAAAATTGCATTGGTTTCGATTGTAATGATCCCTCAATCTGGGCATTTTAGTCATGTCTTGAGAAAAATGAATAACCGATTTTTATTAGTATGCATACTAACAAAACTATTTGCATTCTAATAAAAAAATTATAATAGGAGGGAATTGGAAGTCGCCGATTTTTTTTTCTCAAAATTAAGGGAGTGAATCAATATATTTTTGTCCAAAAAAACGTAAGGGAGGGAAATGAATGGCAAAAAACAGAAGGGGAGAGAGAGTGAAATTGTAGTGAACCCCTCATTTTGGTTATGGACTAGAAGTAATCATTATGAATCTCAACATTGTTAAATTTTGCAATCTCTTAAATGAATAATCAAAAACTGATGTGTCAACTTTTGATTATTCATATTTAATTATATCACTGTGGATGGCCTTAGTATTTTAGTGCTTTATTTTAGGATATTTCTATTTTTCTAATGACAAATGATTTTCACACGTCCTTTTTTTTTCTTCTTTATCCACTTGAATTAGTATCTTAGGCTATCCACAGTGGTATCATCAAAAAAGGATAATCAAAAGTTGACACATCATTTTTGATTATTCACTTAAGAGATTGCGAAACTTAACAATGTTGAGTTTCACAATGATCACTTTTAATCCATAACCAAAATAAGGGTCCACTACAATTTCACTCTCTCTCCCCCTCTGTTTTCTGTCATTCACTTCCTTCTATTTACGTTTTTTTTTTTTGAAAAAAATATATCAATTCCCTCTCTTAATTTTGAGAAAAAATCAGTGACTTTCTTCCCTTATAGTATTATGAATTTTTTGGGGAGAAAAAATAGAAATGAGAAAGAATAGTGAAATACCTTAATCAGGTGATGATAAGTATTGTAGATGATCGAGAAATATGAGCTCACTTTTTGTGGGAAAGAAAGAGAAATAGTTTGTGAGTAAAGTGAAGAAGATATAGAATAGGCGAAGAAGAGAAGAAAAAAATACCAATTGAAACACGCGTGTATACAAATTTTGGAACTAATTAGCTTATGTGGTGTGGAATCCACAAATTTTGATTATTAAAAAAGGTTGCTCGTTTTGGGTATCCAAAGCCCAAAATTTGATTATTTCTAAAGATATTGCTAAGTTTGATTACACCATATATTTTGCACAACATTATTAACTTTAAAAACAATTGGCTTTTGATTATACTACCGTAGATGGCCTTAGTGCCCTTTTTTCAATATATATATTTGTATACGAATGCGACATTGTAAATTTATGTAGATAAAGACAAAAAAAAAAAAAAGAGTGAATTTTAAAAAGGGGAGTGTGAAATTGCTTACCTTTTCTAATTCGTGTTAAAAGCTATTCTTCATAGCGTATATGCTATGCGAGCTAGGCTGCGGATTAATATTCTAATTTTTCCTTTTTTTTTAACGGCAAATTTTTTTTATTAATCTTTCAATGTGAATATAAAGACCAAAAGGAGTAAGGAGAATGGCAAATGATGGCTCATGATGTGTTTTGATAATTAATATTGCCAAATACATGCTGAGAATATTTGTTAATGTTGAAAATGTCATTGGCAGATATTAACTATCTAAACACGTCATTAGCCGTCATTTTCCCTAAGGAGAAGAGCAACAAGTGTCGCCTTTGATTGACAAGGTACCAATCAAAGAGACATCCCAAAGAACAGAGTCCAACACCTAAGGGGCCTAAAAGCCCAAATAAAATAATAAAGCGCAAAAGGGAAGCAACCCAACACCCAAAAAGGCGTAAATGCCCAAATACAAGGCCAAAGGCCAACAATTAAGCCCAAAGACTGAAAGACACGTAAACCCTAATGCACAGATATAGAATCCGAATGCCAAGCTATCGCCGGCGTAAAGAACCAAAATGTCGTGAACCCGTCATATGCTGTCGATCCAAAAAACGCTCGAAGAATTGCCGGCCACAGAGGCAACCACGTCAGACCGCCACACCTTTGTTTACCCTTTATAACTATGATACTTGGGTTTTATAATTGAACTCCTAGAGCCCCGTTTGATAACAATATAGATGGATGAGATTCGTAAGAAGATGTGATTAGGATTGAGATTGGTAATGAGAAGGGATTAATTAATAATGAGTATATTTGTTTGAGATGGAATTATTAATATCATGTTTGTTTGAGATGAGATTGGATTAATAAAAGAAATTGGTAATGAGAATGGGGTTGGGATTGGACTATGGATACCAAGTCCCAATGGGTATTGCTAATACCCCCATGGGCCGGATTGTTCATCCCATGAGACTACCAATCTGGATCAATTTTAAAAACTAAACAAAGCATTACTAATACCCTCACCTTAGGAATCCAATCCCAACCTCCAAGATGTTTTTCAAACGGGGTCATAGTGATTAATGACGAAGTCCCCAGATATTATATGTAGAAGGAGAGTGACATTAACAAAAGGGGAGTGACAAAATCAATTCCCTATATGTATTCTTTTAAGGGCCTGAGATGCTACATTAGTACTCCGTATTTTTTTTCCGTAGGAGTATATCGTACATATTCTCAATTATGAAATGATTAAACAAAACAAAATGAGAGGAAAAAAATAATGAAGTTTTGTTAAACACCATTATAGGTTTGCACTCACTTCACAAAGTTGTTTTCTTATGTTTTCTTTGGTATCAAAAGGGTAATAACTACTGTAATAAATAGAAAGCCATGCATAAAAACCAATCATCTTAAAAAAGGAAGATGATTTTGGCACTCTATTTTTTTATAATAGCATTCCAAAACTTGATTTTAATGTAAAAATTATACATAACAATGTACAATAAAGGCAAACGTTGGAGTGTCATCATAAAAAAAGTGGAATGTCAAAATCATTTCTCGAAAAAATTTCTCAAAAAGAAATCAGGGATATCCTCTGTGTGTGTGTGTGTGTGTGTGGGGGATTAAAATCCCTTTCCAAATCATAATGATGGATTTGGAATTTTTCTCCCATGACAAAATGATGAATTCAAACTAACTCAAACCCCCAATAATTCACTCTTTTGACCTAAAGCTCGAGACATGAAATTTTTTTATTTGTAATTTCTCTGCAAAAAAAGGTCCATAATGTGCTCACATGGTAGGTCCTTAAAAGTTATTTCAGGCCGTCCTTTTCAAGAGTGATTATCATACTAATGAAGCATGTTTTTGTATTGATAGGGGCTGGCAGGCGATGATGGCCTTGCAACGCAATTACTTAATTTGTGATGGCATCATGCAAATTATCAGGTGATGAAGGGACCACTCAGCATTAACTAATTATCATTTTTTTGGTTTTTGGGGTGGGGACCTGTGGAGAGTTTAGTTGGGTCAAGGTCGAAGGACCGCCGAGGAGGTACTTCAAGTGATCGGAGCAGGTTGGGTCAAGGTCGAACCGTCGAAGGACTGGCAAGGTGGTAGTTCAAGTGGTTGGAGAAAGTCGAAGGACTGGCGAGGTGGTAGTTCAAGTGGTTGGAGCAGCAAACATACGGTCAAACAAAATTTCCAGTTGACAGGGGGTCGCTACATGGTTCACTCCAGCCCACCCTTATTCTTAGGGGACAAAATGTCCAAGTACAAGGACTGTAGAGGAATGGTGGATACTGCAGAGGAGTTTTGCGGGTTGAAAGAAAATGTGTGGACTGTGTAGAGGAATGGTGTGTACATGTGAGAGAGACAGGAAGTCCTCAATGAATTTGGGCAGTTGGTTGTTGGCATCCTAAGAGAGTGAATGGATATCCTTTTCGTTTCTTTTTTTTTTTTTTTTTTGTGGAAGAGAAGAACTTCAATATATGGAAAATAAAACTACAACAAAACACAAAGAGAACAATATCAAAGGATCTCAACAAAGAATACGTAAAAAAACAAAAGCCGCCGGGAGAAAAAGCTCTGGTGTCGGAAACTATCGTCCCTCATGGAAGTGATGTTGGAAAAACCAGGCATGGTTGTCAGCTGTCGCCAAATGCATTCAAAAGGTAATGCAAGAGACATATAAAAGTAGGACCTTGTGATGGCTTAAGAAAACCCAATAGCCTCTCAGAAATGAAGACATGCATAAACAGAAGTAGCATGTTCATCCAGAAGGTCTCTTCCACACCCTCACAAATTCGCTGTTTTTCACAGCATATAGCTTCAAATAAGAACTTATTCTATTAGAAGTCAAACTCAAAAGCATCAAAATGAAACTGTTGAATTATCAAAAGCAGAAGTATGTAATTTCTGCTTACAATCAAAAAGCAGAAGCGCAGAAACAAAACCAACACAAATCGTGACTTTGCAAATCTGAAGCAGAACCTAATTTTTAGGAAGAAGGTAAAATTAACACCAACAACATTCATGGTCACATATTGGCTGCCATTTTGCTGCACAACTCGAATCCGATGTTATACTTTATTTTCTCTAACTAGCTTTAAGCCGAACAAGGCAAATGAAAACCTTGCAAAAACTCAACTCAGTTCCAGATGTTACATTTATCCTTTGCACGGTGAAGGCCTCAAGTTTCCTTCAAAAACAACTCCAGCGAAAAGAAAACCAGAAAAATCACAAACGGGCGGGAACTCTACCTGAGGGAAGAATTACGAACTACCTTTTTCAAGCTTTTCAATTTCTTCTTGGTGCTTTCTTTCTGCCTCCTGAAGTTCTCTTTCAGCATCTTCCTCATCCTCCTTTTCATCGCGATCTTCAAACTCCTTAGTTGCTGCCATTGCTTTCACTACTGGATCTCTTAGTTCATTAATCAATCCGCCACCTACTCTGTACTCTTCATCATCCCCAATGAGGAAAATTCGCTGGTCAGGTCCTGTTGCCATGGGTATGTCCACTGCCAATAACTTCATATCATACTGCAAAGAAAGAAAGCAATGGATACTTATGGAATCTTCAAGTGGATAAATTCTTTCCCTGTTTTCCACTTTCATTCAGTCTGAGATTTGAGAAATTCTACAATGTACATTATCATGATCATATAAGAAGGAAAGGTGGTCTTGGAACTTAGATTAGAAGTTGGGGATCATTGTGGAAGGGGTGGACATTTGCTTTGTAGTGACAAACAATTGACTAGTAAAACAACCAAAATATAACCCCACACGGATCCATGTAAGACATTTGAATTGTTCGTACAAGCCTAAACTCATGCTAAATTCGAGAGTTTAGCACAAGAAAATTCCCAATGGAATGTCAAACTAGCAATGACCCCACCACTGCACTGCATCAGAGCCCCAACTTCATTTATGGAATTGTCAATAAATCATATTTTGACTCCAATTTGAAGTTCTCCAAAACCATTCCATCTTGATTGAATGATAATCGATCTATTCCCATGAAACTAGCTCATTGATCTTAATCTTTCCAACAAAAAGTAACAATCTATTTGAAAAAGCTATAAGAAAAGACAAGTCACCAATTTTTTTATACATGCCAGAATTATGGAGCGGCAAGGATATGTTTTACATTTTGCATTTTGCAGTTGTGATTGGTTAGTCCAAGTTTAGTTTTGCAGAGAACAAGATTAGAACTTCTCAGAAAGGAAACACTAATTGACAAGTGCACATGCTCAAGAAGAAGGATAGGTTTCGTTTTGTAACACAGAGCTTCATATGGGAAGTTTTAAAGCAAACCTGGCCCTTTTTGTTCTTGACTTCAACGCTCACTAGGCCTCTTCTCTCAGAACCTCGTATCGGGAAAATAAGAAAACATCTTTTGTTCCTCAAACCTAGCTTAAAATTCTTCAGCGAAATCCCTCCTCCTGACATCACGTATGCCCTCAAATCAGTCCCTGAGAGCGGAGCGCCCATAACCTCAAGAATCCCAGCATCTGTATTAAGCCTCCTCATGGCTATTCTATAAACTTTATCAGGATTGATTGTGAATCTTGTGCGGAGATACAAACCCTTCAAACAATCAAGTGAAAAAGAAAGAGCAATAAAAATCCGCTAGGTGAAGAAGAATGAAAAAAAGGACCTCTGTTCTGAATCAAGTACGTAAAAAATTGTTGATCTACTAACCGATAAAAAACGAAAAAATAAACAATACATTAGATAAGAGAGTTCATGTTTTAAGTTCCAGAAATGGCACCAGCTGCACCTATTTAACTTGGACTAATGGACTTCTAGATTACCTATGCACATGATATGCAATTAAACCTTAAAAGTACACAATTAGCACCTCCCCCGCCCCAGGAAGGGGGGCGGGGAGGGGGGCAGATTAAGGGGTTTCTCAAGGGACATGCATGCAACATAAAGCTATTAAAGAACGAATTTTAGCAGTCCACCCCCAGTCATTAGACAGAGCCAGTTGGAGGTCAACTCAGATAAATGCAAAATTAAAAATCAACAAGACAGGACAGAACCTCATCTAGTGACCATATAGCTCCCAACCTAAGTTGAGCATGAGCAACGGGATTCAGTATAACTGATCAGATCGACAAGTTAAAGAGTAGGAAGGAGTATGAAAGATCTCATCAGGGCTTGTTAGTCACAGTTTGTATGGGAAAACAAAACAACTACAAGTTTTTTTCTCTTCAATCAAAACAAACAAATAAGCTCTTAATTCTATAGGGTTGAACAAAAATTCGATTGACTTTTTGATATAATTGCTATGCTTAGTGTGTGACTCGTTGGTTTTTTTAGGCTTAGGATTCAAAAAAGATTGAGTGCAGGATGTCACATGTCAACTTGCTCCAAGCCTCCAACAGTAAGAATTTGCAACTAAGGAAGCTTGTTTCTCTTACAGATCTACATACCACTAACCATTGACTAGGCAGGCTAGCTGCCTGATGTAGTTGGGACCAACAATACGTATAGATTAGGGTAAGCAATGTGAAAATTCAGATAACAGCTCTTCAATAATCATGCTATCAACTGAAACAATAATGCAATCGAATTGGAAGTTAAAGGACAAGCAAATGAATTTGTAAAATCGTGAGTAGCAGTAACTGGATTTTACTGAGAATGGGAATAAAGCTACTTGTAAATAGATTTTGGGAGCACTGGTTAAGAATAAAGCAATGAAAATCAGTAGCAAGATAAGGGGGATGCTCCCGAATATGTGTAAGTTTACTTGGACATAATTCATGGTGGTAGCTATAATACTAGTTAATGTCCTCACCAATATTGACATTTTTTAATTTTCATGAAGATGTGCCAAAAGGATTGCGTATTTGACACGTCAAGGTTCCTAAACAAGTCAAAATTCAGACCATAGCCCAGCAACAATGCAATCTAACTTGTTAAATCATATACATTCCCCAAATTGTGCTGAAATACATCTATCAAACTTATTTGTCCTAATTTCGCTTGCATAGAATAGTATTCAAATTTATCCAAGACTCTCGAGTACCCAAAAATAAATGAACATATGTAAATGGACTGAACAGCAAAAATAGACTCACAGCAAATGCGACGATAGCACTGGAAAGAGCAAGAAACCCATACTTGGCCATGCCTTCAGATAACCCAATAAACGTGTTGGCGATTCCAAACAGAACCCTCCACAGCAAAATGCAAACCATAACTCCTGCGGCACCCACCAGAACCAGAGAATTCCTCTTCCAAAATGCCTCGATCTGCAACCCAACAGCTTTGCGGTACCCTGAAAACGCATCTCTCACCGCCGTTGCAGGGTTTCTAACCACATTCTTAGCCATATTCCCATTCATTTTCCTACCCAAATCAGAACCCTTCAAGCTAAAGTACCTAAACCCTAGAAAACTCCTATTTAACGGCAAATTGGGTTGTTGGCTCAATCCCATTGTAGGGTTCTTAACAACTTTCTTAGCCAAACTCCCATTTATTTTACTACCCAATTCAGAACCCTTGAAACTGAAGTACCTGTACAGAAAACTGGGTTGTGGGCTCAATTGGTTTGCTGGGTTTTTGAAAATTCTTGGTGTTTGTGAGGAGAAGTAGGCTCTCTGAAGAGGGGAGAGACACGGAGATAGAGGAGTGGGATTTGGGTGATGAGAGAGAAGCTGAGATATGCCACTAGAGGTAGTTGGGTTAGTGGGTGGTGAGGGTTTTGGTGGGATTTGATGGTAGACGTGTCTGAGGATGGATCTTGTTGAGGGTTTTGACATTTTTCTCCAACTGTTTTTGAAGATTGGTGAACAAGCAAACTAACGAAATCAAGCTTGGTTCAATTGATCAACTGAGAATGACTAAAAATGGTTACTTACAGATTGTGAATGAAACGGTGGGGTTCCGGTCAGCGTTCGCCGGGTTCCGGTGGTTTGGCCGATGGGTTCCGGTCAGCGTTGTCCTTTGCGCAAGAAGCACGGTGAAGTCGATTTTTTTGGACCAAGTAACGAAAAAACAAGGAGTATATTACAGTGTTTGCTCCGTGTTAGCGAATTCTCACTTTGATCCCTAAACTGCCCAAAAAAAATTTGGGCCAGTAGTTCTGTAATTTCGTTAATGCATTGATTTTTTTCACCCATTTAAGTGAAACCGTGACATTCTTGGGGTGCTAATCCAGCCAAAGCCAAATAAGTCGTACGTGGTATTGCTTAGGCTTGACTCGGACTTCGTTATATCTGGATAGGCTTGGCTCGAACTTGAGAATTTTTTGAAATTAATTGCTTAAGCTCGACTCACTAGTGACCATTTGTGATCATGATAGTCTTAGCTTGGCTTGTGAAACTTGCAAATCGAACTCAGACTTCGAAGATTGAGTTAATCATGTGAAGTTCCAAGTCGTATACACAAGAGAATGAAAAAAATACTAGGTAAAAATTCTAAAGAAATGACCTTCAGACCTTATATCTTTATGTTACGGTATTTATTAGTTTACCTCTATATATATATATAATTTGGGCCCCTATTCACGAGCTTGTCGAGACAAACACCCAGCCCACGTGCTTGAGCTTAGCTTCCAATTCCTAAACAACGATCAAAGTAATTGATCTTGGCTTTAATTTTTTATGGACGGTTTGGAAGATCCCAAAGTCTAGCCGAGCTAAAGCTATTTGTTCCATCTAGCCGCACTAATGACATTATATGAGGGGAAAATATAGAAACTATAAATAATTATCGTTGTTCATATTTGATTATTGCCTTATACATAAGAAATAAAAAACAAGGGCAATGCACACACTTCAATTAGCCTTTATATCGTAAGCTAACTTTTTTTTTTTTTGCTATTTATTTGGTTGGATATGATTGACTTTTTTTTTTTTGGGGTACGTCGGTATTTTATATGGTTGCCTTCCTATTTATGAAGTTCCTGTTTCTTTTCTTTCTTATAAAAATCGTCATTTGCAAAATTGCATTTATTTTAGAAGGAATAGTTCAGTAACTTTTAGATATTTTGTTGGTGCGTATTGGATGCCCATATAGAGGAAGTTTACTTGAGTCGGTCTCCAGGCTCAAGTTTTTTTTTCATCTCTATGTAGTTCGAAAGTAACCATATTTCCAAGCACCGAGTCTCTAAATTTTGAGTTGCAAGATATATTTATTTTCCAATTTTGCATTAAAAAATACCACGAGAACCAAATGTAAAAAATAAGTAAAGAGTTTATAATAGGAATAAATATCAATCAGTCTAAGCAAGAATAGGAATCCTTGATAAAGATCATTCATAGTCAATATCGATCTATAAGCCTTAGTTCCTAGAACCACCCATTCTCTCTCAGCCAGGTTTCCAAAAAGTTTTCGCTTCACTTATTGCTCTTATACCTCTCCAATTATTATCCACTTATTACCCCAATAACTTCCTTCAAAAACTTTACCTAGCAACCAAACGTGTACAACAATTGGAACAATGTGTCCATCTGCACATTACAAATGGATGGATAAGGACTTTAGAATCACCAATCCTGCATATTATCACAGTGATATGCTGCATGTACAAATTATTGCATGGATGGCTGTGTGTTGCTGAGCTTATTACTCAGCATTTATATATGAAGGTTTACTATTGTCTTGTAGGCATTCCTTACCCCATTAAGAGTTTGTCTTCTCTGTTTTTGTGCTCATTAAGTTCTTTTGCTTTCTTGCAAAACTATTACTCCTACTTTCTTACTCCATAGGTTTTTTTTTATTGGTCTTGCAAGTTACTATTCCTTACTCCATAAAAGAGTTGTCTTCCGTGATGAGCGAAGAAGAATGCTATGTTGAGTGGTTTTTTTTTTTTGCCTTTGCGTTAAAGAGATTAGAGGATAAAACTGAATAATTTTTTGATCATCGATTCGGAGTAAGGCACGGTCAATACGCTAGTGTGTAAATAGATAAGTACTAGATGTTCTGCTTTCGCCCCTTAAAAAAAAAATATATTTATTTGTAATTTTCAAGCTTAAAAATAATAGGGTTACTGAAATCAAAAAATATGAAATATGGATCTCGTTTAATATATCTCATCGAAATCCATCAAATCCTGCCCAAACAAAATTTTAAAATTATTTTTGTAAGCTCATTATTTTTAAACTTGAAAATAAATTTTTATTTTTTTAAGTATTTACGTGAGAAAATGGAACGGGTCGGAATGTTCATCCAAAAACAGATAATTTTTGTTCTCTGACTGTGAGGAAAGAAACAAAACGGGTAGTTGATTGTTGAATCTAAGATAGATAGGTGAGGCAATCCAAAGATAAATAAAATAAACAAAATTCTGTCTATCTGCCACGTGTTGCTCGCTGGCCGCTGACAAGGCACACAACCAAACCCCCGTGGTTACTAGTTCTAGTACTGGACTAGCACATTCGGCACACTCTTCCATACGGGACCGAAAATTAACGGGAGAGAACTGGTTATCCAACCGACGCCGACGCCGACGATGAAGATCATCCCCGTTCCGTGCCTAGAAGACAACTACGCCTACATGTAGCAACTCAATTCGTCACTACCTTTCTGTAATTCTGATTTTATTCGATTTTTTTTTTGTTGAAGTCACTCGCTAGGGCTTTGAATTGATTGGAATTGCGATTGTGTCACACTCCTACGTGGTAGTAGCGTATACACAGTTATACGTGTATGTATGTTATGTGAATATGGAACTGCGTTTGTATATGTTATGTGAATATGGAACTGCGTTTGTATTGAATTTGTGTCGCAGAATAATAGATGAGGCAACCAAAGAAGGAGCAGCCGTGGATCCCGTTGAGCCTGACAAGGTTCTTGGAGTGGCTAAGGAGAATGGTGTTGAATTGAAGTCCGTCCTCACCACTCACCACCACTGGTCCGTTCGATTCCTCACAAGTTCCGACTTCCTTCACTTCCACTGTGTTTTCCATATACGTGTGTTTACATTTTTGTGTGTAGTACATGATACAGGTGTGTCTGCTAGCATCACAGACGTCTGCAGATTGTTACACTCACGAACTCTTTGGGAGACATCAATCATAATAATAAGGTTTTAAGATTTATGGGCCCGTTTGTTTGGTGGGATTTATTGTGATATGAGATATTATCCTACCAGATATAAAAATCTTACTGAATTAATAGTCATTGGATTAACAATACTATACCACCACACTGGACGGTACTATATGCTCCACACTTTGTAGGATTATATGTATGATGCAAGTTTTATGCAGTTTGTAAATATTTGAACCAAACACTAGATATGTGGTCTTATATAGGTCAATCTGACGCCCATATCCAGTCAAACAAATGGGCCCCATAAGTATTCGAGTTTAGATCATCAAATACTAAACGTGTCTTGGATGCGTCTGTAAGCTTACAACCGTTATATAGTAATTTTCCAAAATTTTAAATTGGTTAGAGTAGGCTGACTTTATAACCCCCACACCCTTGTAATTAAGTGCTCTTTTGTCCACACATATTTTAATAGCACTGCATTAGGAAGAAAAGTACCAATGGGAGCAGGAAAATAATCTCATTTTGTCATGTCAAATAAGCTGGAAGACGAATAATGTTATTCCAAATTGCTGCCAAACACCGTTACTCATTTTCTTTTAAGCAAAAAATAAGCTGACTTAGTTAGCTTTTAAGAGATAACAAAAAGGCAATTCACTATGAAATTCATAAACTCTACATGGTTACAGCGATTGCACAGGGTTTAGATTGGATCCAATTGGAGATTGTCTCTTTGATTGCAGTGATGTGTGCTTCTACATGATTTGGTTTTGTTTTTGAGCAGATAATAGTTGCTAAACACTAGACAGTTGTTGCTTGGATTCATTTCTTACCTTTTTCTTATAGATGCTTGTACATGTGATAGGGATCATGCTGGTGGAAATGAGAAGATTAAGGAGTTGGTGCCTGGGATTAGGGTTTATGGTGGTTCACTCGATAATGTGAAGGGGTGTACAAATAAAGTTGAAAATGGAGATAGGTTGTCTATTGGGAAGGATATCAATATATTGGCTCTTCATACGCCTTGGTATGGGCTCCTTTTCGTTGTTCCCTCTAATATATCATCAACTGTCATTTTTGTTACAAACTCGAAGATATACATCTCTGAAATTTGAGTGAATATAATTGGTTTCCTCCGATTGTTAGTATGATATGAGAGTGAATTGCAGTTTGTTAGGTTGTTCGATTATTTGATAGTTTTGCCTCGTTTATGTTTGTGCTGCCACTTTGGGTTGCTTTCATCAGCCACACCAAAGGTCATATAAGTTACTACCTGACTGGCAAAGCTGAAGAGGACCCTGCTGTTTTCACAGGAGACACATTGGTGAGTGGAAATGGTGCTTTCATTTGTTGACCTTTTGTCGTATTTGTACGTTGATGACCTTCTTGTTAAAAGGATTTAGAAGCTTGAAAATTTTATTACTGGGCAGGGTTAAGGTATAGCCACAAGAAACCCAACCTTTCTTTACTATCTGCAGTTGGGGTGGAATGTTGAACTTAAATTAAGAACGAATTCTAGAATTGAGTAATTGTTTTGATTTTCTTTATTGTTCGGTAGAGGTTAAGATTCCGTTAGTGACGGAGTTGAGTTGAGAAAGTAACCTGCATGTTATTGAGTTTTAAATAAACAGTGCATCTAAACAGAAATAATTTTTTTGGAAAGTTGCTATTGATCTTTTCATTGGACTGTGCAGTTTGTTGCTGGTTGTGGTAAGTTTTTTGAAGGCACAGCAGAACAAATGTATCAATCTCTCTGTGTGACATTGGCATCGTTGCCACAGCCAACCCAAGTTTACTGTGGCCATGAGGTAATGTTTTATACTCTTCTCAAGACATTAAGAAATATAGGTTTGGTTCTATGCATTTAATTCTGTGCCATTGTGTTTGGAGGAAGAAGTGCTTTTTTGTGCCACTGACTGCTATCCAATTGTGCTTAACCCTTAACTTCAAAAGAACCTAGTTTAGTGTCCTATACCATCTCAAAGACGAAATGACCAAGTCAGATCAAGCTGATCCCCAAAATCGGACATTTCAAGCTTTTTAATCTTTGTATGTCTCCCCCTGCTGTCTTCACATCATTGCATGTTACGAAGTTGATAACGTATGAATGTATGGTTATATGGCAAGGGTGAAATTTTTCTTCTTCAGAAGCCTAACACACTCATATGGGGCTGTTTTTGTTGCTTTGTAATTGCCGCATCATCCAGTTGTTCCTTTTTCGGATTATTTGTCATCCCCCCTCCTATAAAGCTTGATAGAACAAATCCCGAGTAACACTATGGGACTGTTTTCATGATGTGCTTCTCAAAACCTCCAATTTTGAATTACATACTTGTCACTCTTCTCATTTTAGAAAGCAGCAGCAGATTTGGCTGAAGGATGCTCTTTATTTAGCATAGATCTCTTTGCTCCAAGTCTTGGGGACCCTACATCCGTTAAATACAATTTACCACCTGAGGCAAAGCCAAAATCGGGATAAAACTAGCATTCAATCTGAGACCCAGTAAAGTTGTAGGAGTTATGAGTGTACAAACTTTGACATATTCACTGAGTTGCGACTGTACAATCGTTGCTCATCTCTTATTAGGAAACTTAGGTCTTCTGATCTGGTTTTGAGTTATCGAAAGGGAAGAACAAAATTCTGACGTGGTTTGAACGGTAGATACACTCCTCCATAGCTCTTGGACCATGATGATCTGAACAATAACTTCATTTCTAACGGCAACTCAACTCTTGCCATGCCCAGACAACAAATTGAGGCACGTACTGATAAGATCTTCTTGTTGCCTGAACCATCTTTCCAGAACCTTATTCTACTGCAGACACTATGCACTTAGCGAAGTTCTACTGCGTTGTATTTTTTACTGCTCAGTTGAGCTGCTCTACTTTTTATGGGTCACATAGATCCATGCTAGTAAGCAAAGGTGCCCAGGTCTAGTTTCAACAAGTATTATGGGATAGCCAAGCATAGTTGCATGCTTGGCTAGTTGGCGGTAGACATTAGCACAGGTCTTTCCTTTCTTCCAGTGGGTAAAGTAAATCTCTTTGGTTTATGATTTATCAGTATACGGTGAAGAATCTGCAGTTTGCTCGGACAGTTGAACCAGAAAATGCAAAGATAGCGCATAAGTTGTCATGGGCTCAGCAGCAGAGACAGGCTGGCCTTCCCACTATTCCCTCTACCGTTGAAGAAGAACTGGAGACTAATCCATTCATGCGGGTGGATCTACCGGAGGCTCAGGTAATGTATTTTCTCCTGATTGGTGATTACCGAAGTCGAAGAGTAATTTCCGATTTATGTGAATTCTGTTTTTTTCTTTTCATTATACGTTCTTTCTCCTAAAGCCCACAAAAATAGCATTCAAATGAGGCACATTACATGTGCCCACTTAATTTGGTTTTTTCCCCTTTCCGTTAGAAACTGCTTCCATTCCAACAAAGCACGTGTGTATGATACGGCTTTCTTAAGTGGATTATTCCAAACTTTTTTTCAGGAGAAGGTTGGTTGCAAGTTCCCTGTTGAAGCCCTTAGGGAGTTAAGGCAGCGCAAGGATAACTGGAGAGGATGACTCAGAATCCGACTGTGACAATGTTATGTTGTTTCTATACGGTAAACTTTGGGTAAGCGGGCCTGTAATAAAACGCGCAATGCCATCGCTCGTACTTCACCAGGGTTGTGTGTAAGTAACGTAGTTGCTGGTTGTTGTAACTCTGAAATATTTCATGGCGACGACTGTTGTATCAGCTGTACCTTTTCCCACTGTTGATCACTCTTAGACTTTGTTGTTGGAGGGACGAAACAAACTTTTTTGTTTTCTCTTGTCAAGTAGTAATATCTAAAGGATACAACGGCCGCGTCCTTTTTGTGGCCTTTTCAAGTTTTTTGAGAATCATTTGCGGCTACATTATCTTGCTTTATGGGACTAAAAAATCTTTTCTAAGTGTTTTGTTGAGTCCAGAGTGCTCCCATGAATTTGGTTATACAATTCCGCTCCCTGCGACCGCTCTAAAAATAGACTTGCGGGTGTGATGTCGAATGTCATAAAAGGCTTAATAGAAACCCTTTATACCACCAATTGGTTTTAGGAGAGATGATGGAAAAACGGTCCGACATATTTAATACAACGCTGTTGTTCTTATGTGGGATTTTATTATGTTCCTTAAAAATGCAATCTTATAGTTCTGTTAGAGTAATGATAATGTCGAAACTGTTTTTGTTGGTGCCAAAATTTTAATGCATAAAAGTTTTGTACATTGCACATGGTACAAGCCTTTTGTGCACTAGAGTTTTGGCACCAACAAAAACAGTTTTGACATTATCATTTCCCTTCTGTTAAATGGAACATAGATTTCACTGTTTGAAATCTCCATGTTCAACTTGAGCCCCGAGTCTTGTACGAGAATATATCCCCTCCTCTCGCAATTACAGTAGCAATTGCGAGAGAACGATGTATATCTCCCTCCTACCATTGTATTGTGAGAGGAAGGGGATATATACCCGTTGGTGGCTTTCACCCTGAGGCCTATCCCATCCTACGTATAGCGCATATCCCGGGTCCGTCAAGGCAAAGTCTGCTCGCACATACATTCTGTGCACAGGTTGTGCACAGATTTTGTTGTGGGGCCCACCAAGGGTTCCACACAAATCATCCGAGCCGTTCATTAAATGTAAAATATTTTTTCAAGGGTTTTTGTAAAAAATAAACTCAATCCAATACCTATAGGTGCTCGATCCAACCATATAACTTTTCATTGTCCGAAAATTTGAATGAAAAGTTAGATGGTTGGATGAAACACCTATAGGTATCGGATTGAGATTATTTTTTACAGGGACCCTCAAAAAAATGTTTTACATTTAATGAACGGCTCGAATGATTTATGTAAGACCCTTGATGGACCCCACAATAAAATCTGTGTTTCCGATTTGTACGGCATAAAATTGGGCGTTTGCCCCCCGCAAGACTACAAAGTTGTTGGCTCAGTCCCGCGGGAGAATATTATTCTTCGCTTATTAGGACATCTCCCAAATGTTCAAAGTCCAAACATCCTTGTTCCGATGACGACTGGTGCTGGCTCAATAAATGTGTACTCGGGAATTGGTAAGCCTCTGAGGCCCCGTTTGATAAAGGGATTGGAGGTTGGGATTGGATTGTGAAGGTGATGGTATTAGTAATACTTTGTTTGGTAACCAAAATTGGTATTACAGGGTATTAATAGTCCAATCCCAACTCCTTCACATTACCAATTCCTTTTCATTACCAATTTCTTCTAACAATCCAATCCCATCTCAAACAAACATGATATTAATAATCCCATCATCTAATCCCATCCCAAACAAACATACTCATTATCAATCCCTTCTCATTACCAATCTCATCTCCTTACGAATCCCAATCCTAATCCCATCTCCTTACGAATCTCATCCATCTATCACTGTTATCAAACGAGGCCTGTAATACCAAGTCCCACGGGGTATTAACAATACCCCCCTAATACCCCCAAAACTAATAGTCCCATCGGACTATTAGTCCGAACCAATTTTGGTTACCAAACAAGGTATTACTAATACCATCACCTTCACAATCCAATCCCAACCTCCAATCCCTTTATCAAACGGGGCCACAGGGTATTAATAGTCCAATCCCAACTCTTTCACATTACCAATCCCTTTTCATTACCAATTTCTTCTAATAATCCAATCCCATCATCTAATCCCATCTCAAACAAACATGATATTAATAATCCCATCATCTAATCCCATTCCAAACAAACATACTCATTATCAATCCCTTCTCATTACCAATCCCATCTCCTTACGAATCCCAATCCTAATCCCATCTCCTTACGAATTCCATCCATCTAGGCCTGTCAACGGGCCGGATCGGGTCCGGATCCGATAAGACTTGGATCCGATCCGAATCCGATAAGACTCAAATCCGATAGCGGAAATCCGGATCCGATCCGAAAAATTTGGATCCGATCCGAAAATCCGAATCCGATCCGAAAACTTTTTTACTCCAAAAATTTTAGCCAAAAAAATATTTTTATAAAATAAAATTTCCCAAAAAATATTTTCCAAAAAAAAATAAAAGAAAAATTGAAAATAAAATACAACTTCTTAAACATTTTTTTCAAAATAAAATTCTTTGTATTTTTAAAAAAATTTCAAAATTTATAAAAGTAAAAAAAAATTCGGATTCGGATTGATAACGGATTTTATCCGACCCGATCCGAATCCGATAACGTTACCGGATTCGGATTATCGGATTATCGGATCGACGTTATCGGATCCGGGACGGATTTTTCGGATCGGATCCGGATCGAATCCGGTCCATTGACAGGCCTACATCCATCTATCACTGTTATCAAACGAGGCCGAATGTCCAACAGCGACATAGCTTACGAACGCTTCGATTGATTTTTCGAGAGACTAATGTCACCATCTAAAACTCGTTTAAAAAAAAAGTTCATAAAAGATTGGCCTTGTTCGTTTTCATATTTTGGGTATCTTAGTTTTGGTAGTGGGTAGAGAGAGAAATAGGATAATGATTGGAGAGATGGGTAATGATTGGAGAGAGATAGAGAGAGAAATGAAATTAATAATTGGAGAAATAGGGTAATGATTGGAGAAAGATATAGGGTAATGATTGAAAAATAAAGTTAAAACAAAGTAAAGTATGGAAACGAACAAGGCGAATACTTTTTTTCAACTTTAGTCTATACTGCTATACTTTTTTCGAGGCTAACGATTAATGCAAAGAATTTGATCGAAATCTACAAAAAAAAATTGGGAGCCTTGTTGATAAGTACACACTAAACTTTTCGTAGTGGTGCCAGTCCACCTAAACTTTTCATAGTGATTCCAGTCCTTATATGGACACGCGTTCCAAAAATACCCCTAGAGCATCCTATGAAAGTGCCTAAACCTCAAGGTACCCTATAAAAGTGCCTAAAACCCTAGGGTACCCAATAAAAGTGCCTAAAACCCTAGGGTACCCAATAAAAGTGCCTAAATCGCTAAAACCCTATAATAGGAAAGTGCACCCTAAAACTCCTATGAAATTGCCTAAACCTAGGGTACCTTAAAACCCTAAAACCTCGAGTACTCTAAAACCCTAGGGTACCCTAAAACCCTAAAATCCTAGGGTACCCTAACACATTATATAGATAGTAAGGGGCAATCGGGGCATTTTTGTCCAGTAATGGACCTCCACCACTATTAATGTTACAGTAATGGATCTCCACCACTATTACAATTTGGGTTGAACTAAACGTCCAAAAGTACCTTCAAAATGGACCTTAGCCCAATTTACCGAAAAAAATTTAGGCCAAAGGGCCTTTTAGTACCACAGGTTTGGGGAGCTTAGAGAATATGTGGCATGGCTAGGGACACCCAATAATTTCTCGTCCATTGGAATGCGACTTTACTTGGGTAATTAAATAAAGAATCAAAAGGCTTGTACGTATGCTCAAGCAACTCAAACTCTTTGCCTTTTTTCTAAATTAGTTTAGTCCTTAATCAGACAGAGACCTGTTAACTTTTCTTGTTTCTTCCCACTTTACCCTCCAATCATCCCGCGTAATTGCCCCGTTTGCCATTTCGTTTATTTATTCTCACAAAGACAAAAACAAAAAAACAAACGTGAATGATGAATTTTGCAGATTTCATAAAAAAAAAAAAATGCCAGGGATATAACCGTCCGTGCACACAAATGAGTTCGAAATCGTTCCACGTGTATAAATCTCCTTTTATTATCTCTAATTTACGTGGATTAGACGATTTTAAGTATATCAGGGAAGCGAAACCTGCAGTGCGCCAATGCATTACGAGGTGTAGGGTACCTTGGTTTGGTCAGTTGAAATTTATTCATTGTGATTTTGAAACCGTTCGTTTTTTATAAATTGTTGAACACTATGTAAAAGTTTAAAAATCAAGTTAATCGGGCGTCGACACCAACGTGATTCCAGATAAATTTGTCTAATAGCAGTACATTTTCAAAATTATCTTGACCTTCTATTTTTATATGCATAATATTGTTCGACCAATGGGTTAATAATATCTGATCAATCCATTTTTTTTTCCTAAATGATCCATCCAATGTACTGTTTTATAGTAACATGTACGGTTCAGATTACGAGAGATGATAAAATATTGATCGGACAGAACGATGCGCCGTATAACACCATAGTTTATTGGCGCACCGCGGCATTCCCTTGTCCGCCAAAATTAGGCAAACTGCTCAGACCTTTCCAAACACTGTCTTAAATTCCTCTCTCTCTCTCTCTCTCTCTCTCTCTCTCATCAATAGACCTCCCCCAAATCACCACCATTCTTCACACTCCTCTGACTTCTCTTCATCCCTCTCCCCCCTCATCTACATATTCTCATCTCGTTTCTTCAGCAAAGGGTTAGGGTTTCAAATTCGTACATACATATATCTCCACACGCACACACATACATATCAGATAGATATACACAGACTGTACATATTGGGGTCTCGAAATGGAGACATCAACTAGCGTCGATCCCGATACCCTCACCAATTCTCCCAATTCAAGAAGGAATCAATTCCAATTTTCAACGCTAAGTTTCTTGCGAGCACCTGTGTCGACTCTTCTAGAATACTCCGGCATTCTTCGACCTAGGTCAGATCACCTCGAGACCGAGGGTTTGCTATCCAGCGGCGACGATTCTCATTCGCCGCTCCGACGCCGTTTGAGCGACGCCGGAGCTCAGACGTCGAGCAGTAACAGCGGAGAGGTCTCGATCAGGATAATTGGGGCCGACGGCGGCGGGTTCGACGAGAGCGAGGAGGGGGCGATTGCCGGTGTGGTGGGTGACGGGGGGAATAGCGGAGGTGATGAAGACAGGGTTAGGGTTTCTACTCCGTTGTCCGCGGGTGGGGCCGGGAATGGGCCCGGGGACGGAGACGGCGGTGAGGGGACGGGTGGGGGTAGTAATAATGCGAATAGGGATACGTCGCCGTATCAGAGGTATGATATACAGCAGGTGGCGAGGTGGGTTGAACAGGTTCTTCCGTTTTCGTTGCTGTTGCTGGTGGTCTTCATTCGTCAGCACTTGCAAGGTAGTAATCTATTTGGTTTTGACCTTCGTTTATAATCTTATGTAATAATAATTGTTTGTTGTAATTACAAGAACTTGATTATGTGTAGTTGGTTAAATACTCGTAATGCGTCGATGGTAACGTTGTTAGAAATTGTATGCAATCTGTGAAGGATGTTGTTTTTGAGTGCATCGTGCAGTTAATTTATGAGATGTTTGGGTCTGGTGGGACCGTGAGAAGAGATATATTTACATCCCCGAGGGGCTTCAATTGGAGATACTATAATGGAAATTCCTAATTTCCATTGAATAAAAGAAATTGAATTGAAACCTGTTTCTCTTGGTTAATTTCATTTGGGAAAGCTTGCTTGTATGAATGTTAAAGCGAGACTTTTTCTCTGGTGTGTATCAGGGAAGGCTTATGTAGGTTACAGTAGGTAGTAACATGTAAGTTTAGCTTGTGTAAAGTTGGACGTAATCAAGCTTTAGACTGGTTAAATTGGAACCCAACTTAAGCTTGTGGGTTAAGATCATCTTAACTGGTTCAGTTTTGTATTTGCACGGTTCAATGCATTTAAGTTTTGCTGCATACTTGAGTGTGCAGGGTTTGTGCCCCTTCTTTGGTTGCCTTTCTTTTTCACGCTTATGCTGGTAATGTGGTTAGACACAGCTTGGTCTGCAATTTACCTAGAGCTTGGTCTGAAATAGGGATGGAAATTTCTTCCTCGCCGCACTAGGAGTGAGATTTCCCATTTTTTCCTCCTTAGGATTGGTGATGATAAAACTTTCCCAGTTGTGTTTGGGGCTGTGGACTATTCGAAATATCCCCGCACCCTTCCTGGTTAATGCACCAATTGATACTGTTTACATAGTACTTTAAGATTTGGTGTTGGAAACCATAAGGTCCGTAACTAACAAGCAAAGCATTTATGTAATGCCCATAAGAACTCAGAACTTGTGTGGTATGTGATGAAAAATTCCAACCAATGACGAGTACTTTCGTATGGTTCATTTTCAAGTGCTCTTCTGATTTCAGCTATCTTCTTTTTTGAATATGACGGAAATAGAAAACCACTAAGGCCTTTGGAAAGCTACACCTGCAAGATCTGCATCTAGGATGTCTTGATCAACGCCCACGTTGGCTAGCCTGTCTTGTTTCCCTCACTCAAAGTGTTGAGCGGTGGTGCAATTTGCACCTTCCATGCAGATTAGTTGGCAGTCCGTCCTTGATCAGTCACGTTGCTATTTCAGAATCTATTGTAATTCAGGGAACTTGGTTGAATCATTCTTCAATCATAAGGGTGAGCCCTCTGAAGTTGCCCGACAGTTCTGCCTCAAGACTAGTACAGTTGAGTTTCTCATCAAAAAGACAAAACTAGCAGCCCAAATTCCTTGATCAGCTCTTGGAAAGCACCTGCAAAACCAGTTGGCTTTGGATTTCTTCTCGACTTCCATCCATGTTCAGCTTTATTTTCCCTGCAAAGGGTGTTCCGACCAGGATGATTGGGTCCATGGGTGAAGGGACACGTTTGTCTCTGATCTTTGTCTTTACAGTTGTGACTGGCACAGCTGTTGGTTTGCACATGTTCGCTACTGATCTTTCACCCTGAATTTCATGCTTATAAAGGGCCAAGTTCAACGTTAGAAGGAGAGACTGGATTAGATGCTAACCTCCAGGATACCAGTTTGGGTATTTGAGGGTTCGAAAAATCCATTGCTATATGCAGTAGGAATTATTATGTTCAATTATTTATGAATGTTACCCTTATTGATCCTTTGATTTGGTATTGAGTGACATTATTTTTTGGTATACTGTCTTGCATTTGCATGTTTATAATTTTTTTTTCTCTTCAGTAGATAAGATTGTGATTTGTGGTGAAAAGTTTTGCATATAGGCCATACTTTACTTCCCTTGTATGGGCTTGCTTTTAATTAAATGTTCTTTTTTGTCCTATTCTTATTCCATTGGTGATTCTCTCTTTTACTTGATGACTTGCAGGTTTCTTTGGCACACTATGGATAACTGCTGTAATGTTCAAATCAAATGATATTCTTCGAAAGCAGACAGCCCTAAAGGTGTGTCTTCTGTTTCCGAATATCGCAGGAACAATGAACTTCGATTCTATCCAGCAAGAAAATGCATGTATTTTTTTTGGAAGGCAAGAAAAAGAAAATGCGCGTGTGGGTGTAAGAGAGAGAGAAATGGCATCTCAGCTTATTAATTAATGGTTTCTGCAGGGTGAGAGAAAGATAACTGTTCTTATTGGCATCTCCACGGTTTTTATGCTTCAAGTGATTGGTGTTTACTGGTGGTATCGGAATGATGATCTTTTATATCCATTAATCATGGTTCCTCCTAAAGCAGTACCACCTTTCTGGCATGCTATATTTGTCATCCTTGTAAATGGTATGAGTTTGGATCCCTCTTTTAGCTATGTACTTACTGTCATTGGTTGCAGTTTTACCAACCCATGGTACTGGCTTTTGTCTCCTGCTACCTTCATGTGAGTGTTGCGTGTATGCTTGGCAATATAAAATTGAAGGGAATATGTTTCCTCGGGAATACTGTAGTTAAGTATTTATGCATTTGTGTGCATGCCTGGATTTTTTAGTCAATGTTATATTCCATGCTCATTAGAATTTCTTTTTACTGTTGTTTTTCTGGCTTGACATCTTTTCACTTGTTTCTTTACATTGGGGAATTTCTCCTTGCGGAGGTTTAATTTATTTTCAGATGCATTTCCTTCAGTGTTATTCCAGTATGGTGTTGTGTATTTTGTTTGTTCCGCTGCAGATGTCTTTGGTTCATCTTCACAAGATTTCTTTTGTTTCAGACACAATGATGCGGCAGGCAGCTATGGTTGTGAAGTGTGTGCTCCTAATGTATTATAGGAACGGCAGAGGCCATAATTTTCGTCGGCAGGTAACCTGAATTCTTCCAGCAGTCAATTATAGGCATGCAATTTGTTGAGTTGTGGGAGAGTTTTCTGATAGTGGATATTTGGTTAGGGTCAAATGCTAACTCTGGTTGAGTATACCTTACTGTTGTACCGTGCATTGTTACCAACTCCTGTCTGGTATCGGTTCTTCTTGAATAAAGAGTATGGAAGCCTGTTTTCATCACTGACTACAGGATTGTACTTAACATTCAAGCTTACCTCTGTTGTTGAGAAGGTACATTTCCTGAAGTTATTATTTATTGCACCTGACTCGCTCATTTCCCTTTGTAAATCTGGAAACCCAACTTTCAAGAGACTACAGAGATTCGGTTTGCTGTCTTGAACTTTTTTCTGGTTTTTCCATTCAGGTACAATCCTTCTTTGCTGCTTTGAAGGCATTATCACGGAAGGATATCAATTATGGGTCTTATGCCACGTTGGAACAGGTATGTTCGTGGATTTTCGAACTTTCTAGAATTTCTTCTACTTGAACATAGGAGCTGGCAGTTATATGCAGTGGCATCCTTTATGAGTTTGATTTTTCCTATAGCCACTCGGAGTCTGCAGTGCATTCAATCGTTAACCAGGAAATTAACTGTAGTACCTTTTTCCCCCTGTAGCCAATGCATGCTAGAACTCGGCACACGCTAGAACTTGGCCCACAAATGACAGTTATTACCACACAAGCACACTTAAAACTTAAAAGAACATTGAATTGGAAGTACACTCCTTTATCAACTAACACCAAGATGCTGTGAGGTGGAATATAAATACCATCTTATGTGTTTTTATTGGTACCCTTGAAAATGACATCAGCAGAATGGGAAGATACACCAGCTAGCTGTCTAGTTTTCCTTTTAACTTTATTTTAGGTTACTTTGAGAACTGTGTGTGAGAGTTGATTCAGACAAATGATTATGTTTAATCATCTCCAAACCAAGATGCAATGAGTGGAGAGACGGCCAGGGCTCGTATACTAGTTTTGGAGCTCACAATTAACCAATGTGGGACAACCTCTAACCCTCCTCCGCACATGCAACCCCCGAGCTTTATGTGGAGAGGTAAACAAAGGATCTATATTGTTGGGAGCATAATGAAACAAGGTACACTAGGACACATACAATGGGGCAATCAATAAAGAGAGTCTTGTTCAAAAGCCTCCGAAAGCCTGTCTCTGATACCATGTCAAAGCATCCAACTCATAACCAATTGGCAATTAGTGAAGAGGCCGCCCATGCTCATACTAGTTTTGGAGGTTAAAATTAATCGATGTGGGACAAGCTCTAACAAATTAGAGTGTAAATTTGTGCATGTTCTTTTGAAATGGATTGGGTTCTTCATAGGATTTTTTCTGTGATAATAGCAGCGTGCTAAGAGGTCAGTCATGATATTGTAACTAAATCTCCGTATAACTTATATGCATTATTGAAGTTGTGCGACGAACCTCCTTCCTATGTGCGGACAAATTATTCCTGTGATTTAAGCTGTGAGTAACTTGATGCAGGTAAATGCAGCAGGAGACTTGTGCGCAATTTGCCAGGAAAAGATGCATGCTCCAATTCTACTGCGCTGTAAACACATTTTCTGTGAAGACTGTGTTTCTGAATGGTCTGTTTCTGATTATGCTGCTTTCCATCTTAATTCTGTAACTTTAAATCATGAAATTTGGTAGCTTTGTACTTGTCTAGAATCTAGATAGGTGGGGAACTTTTGGAATGACTAGGTAATCATGGTTCTTAGGTCCACTATTGAGGATACATAACCAAGAGGGCATAAGAGCTATTCAGTGGCAGTGACGGTCTGATTGGACACTGACCCAAGGAAAAAGGGTACACTAGTAAGGGGTTGGTTTTCTTGAAGAGTATACATTCTTCGGACACGTAGGGTATGTACATTGGCATGGGATCTGTGAGGGCGATGTTATCCTCTACCAAGTACTTTTAGGCTGTGTTTGGAGATTGGATTTTGGTAGGATTTTATGGGGGAAAGAAAAAGGTGAAAGGAAAAAAGAACAAGATAATGAAGTGAAGCAGCTTAGCCCTTGTATTAATTTCATGATATCTTCGTCTTTACTGTTTCCTTTCCCGTCAAAGTTGAATCTAAATATGAACACAAATATTTTCATGTTTATGTAGAATTGAGATCATCTGTGGAGTATTATTGTTCAGTCGCTGTCAATGTTGAATGCAGAATTTGTAGAGAGTGTAGCTTAGAGAAGAGTTTCAGTTATGGAAGTTTTTTGGTGTTTGGGTTATTGTTGTGTCTGATTTAGTCAAGGCCAGTGTTCTTTGTTCCATCAGGTTCCCCTTGTGACTAACATCAATTATTCTTGTTTCTAGGTTTGAGAGAGAAAGGACATGCCCTTTGTGCAGGGCCTTGGTTAGACCCGCGGATCTTCGTTCATTTGGGGATGGATCAACAAGTTTGTTCTTCCAATTGTTCTGAAATTCTGCATTGTTGCAAACCATGCATCTTCTTCCCCATCAAACAGCTGTTTCCCCAAAATTTTCTTCTTTTTGCATAGTCTTAGTTTTGACTTTTCACATTGTCTCATTCTTGAGTTGCCTTGAAAAGTTGCTGGTTGCAAGGTATCACCAGAATTAGCAGATGGATTGACAATACGTTCTTATGTTGTATTCTTGGAAATTAATGTACAATTTGGCCTGGAGGTCAGTTGATTTTCACGAAGGTGATCAACACTATTGCTGTACCTTAGTGCTATGATTGAATGTACTAGGCATGAGGTTTTACTTTTGGTTTGGATTTTCCCCGGTCCCTATTTTGGATTGGATCAAACAATTCGGATCTTGGCCAATCATCTTGACGATAAATGGTAGTAAAAAATTATTGGTAGTCCTGTATCGTTGACGCAATGCCATCAAATTCAAATCATTGATTGTCTCGATGAACAATTGAGATTTGAACTATCGTGTCCAAATACAAGTCCGGAAAATATCCAATTTCTTCAGTTTTCCTGTGATTTGTATGTCTTAAATCTCCCAGCAAAAACAAGGTCATAATATATTTGAAGATTGTTTGACAGCAATTATTGTTGGTTTTTTTTTTTTTTTTTTTTTAAGTGGCTTTCTCGTCATAGCACTGACAAATTTAAAAGGAAAAAATTGGTGAAATTTCAAAGCTTCCCATTATCACGACATCAATACAACCGGCTGATTTGGTCCGACTGAAAAAGAAACCTTAGCTAAAGCTGTGTGGTTTGGTAGTGGCAAAGCCTTTTGGGTGCTCCAAAAGGAAATCGTGGCAGTGGACAAATGGCTTGAAGATTTACTGTGTGGGTGTCTTTCAAAAGAATCTGTAGTAGAAGATGTGGGGATGATGTTTCAAATTTGTTGGGCAATATGGAAGGAAAGAAATAGGTGTGTCTTCAACGACAAGAACCCAAGGCCGGATGTGGTGATCGAGCAGGCACGAGGAGCAAATGTGGACTACCTACAAGCTGTTTGTGATAAAGTGCAGAGGGTACCTAATACTCGATCACGGGTGGAAAGGTGGTCTCCGCCTCCTCCGTCAGTGTTGAAAATCAATTGTGACGGAGCGTTTAAATCTTCCCGCAGCCTTGCTGCCTTTGGCATAATTGCTAGAGATAGTGGTGGATCAGCTCATAAGTGGCGGTGTGGCAGAGTTCTGGTATCTTCGGCTTTGATGATTGAAGCTTGGGCCCTTAGAATTGCCTGCCGTATGGCAAAGGAACAGAGCATCCTGGAGGTAATCTTTGAATCTGATTGCAAGACTCTTATTAACTGCTTCAACAAACCCGAAATGAAGTGCCCATGGGAGATCGCCACAATTGTAGCAGATATCAAAGGTTGGGCTAAATCAAGGAATTGGTCTTTTAGCTGGAGTAGTCGTGCCTCAAACAAGGCTGCTCACTGGATTGCGTCGCGTCGCGTAGATAGAAAGATTTTGTTTCATACGGGTTGTATTCCGCTCGAATTACATTCTATCTTGTACTCTGATTTGCAGTGAGTTTTTAATACAAGTGACATATTCAAAAAAAAAAAAAAAAGAAACCTTAGCTGGCATTCGACATTTTTAATGTCAAGAAGTTTTTTCATAAAAATCGAAATTTTCTACCGCTACCAGCTCCATGAACCACATGGCTTAATTGACATATTTATATGATGATGACTGTATATAAGTGAATCTTTTTGACTCGGACAAGTTATATTGGTCCCCATAATTAGTCAAAGTTCGCGTAAGCTGGCCTGGAATCGGAGTTATACAAAAAAAAAGGTAGCACAAGCTATCCTTTGGAAGTGTCAGAGTTAGAATCCTGAATTACAGGCTGAAATTAGGGACAGAGAGAGTATTTATTCGTGGGCGATAGGGAACTATTTCACCACATGCAGCACATGCTACTATAGTCTATGGGGTCAAGATTGTCTGCAAAACATCAACAACAAAAAAAAAAAAAACCAAAAAACAAAAAAATAAAATAAAAAATGTTTCAAAATATCACTCTCTCTCCTCCCATGCGTTGCATTGCACATGTTCATCGAGGTGTCTCTTCTTGTCATTATCACGGCACGGTTTTTCCCATTTAGAGAAAAATAATTATTTCTGGACGAGGTGGTTTCCACGGGGTTTCTACCTCTCATTGTGAGCCCCACCGTGCATTCATTGAGATAATCTGAACTATTCATCTTGTAGCACTCGCAAAATAGTATATTCACAATTAAAAAAAAAAAAATCCTTTAGCGGATATTCATAGGCATGTCAAAAATTAAAATTTCGTTTTTTATAAAACGGATGGTCATGCATGTTTTAACTTAAAACTATTAAAAGAATCCAGGCCGTCCATTTTATAAACCAAAATTCAATGTTTGATATACCTATGAATGCCCGATAAAATTGATTTTTTAGTGTGGATATACTATTTTGCGAGCTATAAAAAATGAACAGTTCAGATTACCTCAATGAACGCACGACAGGGCCCACAAATGGCACCTCATCCAGATATAACTCTCACTCTTTTTCTAAATAGTGTGTAATCTTGAAACAGAAATGAATAGCCATCCTTCGAGATAGAGAGCCTGTTCGAGGAAAGACCGAAACGCAACTTAGTAAGAGAGATGAAAAAGAAAGTGTTGTCTCTCATACAAGATTGTGTTTTCTCTGTGTGGAAATTTCTTCATTGACCATTTCCCTCTGCTTTTGTTATTTTAATTAATCGGTCGGATAATCACGTTCGTTTTGGGTTTTGGGATGGTTTTTTAGGGTAATGAGTGGAGAGATAAAGAGAGAACTAAACGTTAAAATTTATATAAGACTATGCGCATAGAGAAAAGTTTGGGTATAGAGTCCCAAAACGAACATGGTGTATGGCTCTGGATATGACAATCCGGCTTTACCCATATTCCGAGTTTTCTTGTATTTCTGGATGCAGCTAATAAATTTGGAGCCAAAACTTATCGCCCACACTGGGAGTAATGCTAGGCTTATAATAAAATCTTATAATATATTTGTGATAAGATTGAGTCAAACATTTACACATATTCAATCAAATTGATTTTTTACTGGATTAGTTAAAAATAATAATTTAAAATCTACCAACGAATCCGATCATTTATGCTAGACGTGTACTAAACCCTACACAACGTGTGTACCTACCAATAGCAGGTGTTGGCTCTTCTACTCCATCTTTGTCAACGTTCAAGATTTGCTGAGGATTCTGCTTCCCTCCCTGTCTCTGACTCTCATCACGAAAAGGGACCCTTCATCTTCCCCCCATTATTTAAACAGAAAATTTCCTCTCCGTAATTCCCGCGGCTACTATTTGAGTCTATTTCCCATATTTCCTCTTACCACCCCTGCTGAAATAAACAAGTTCTCTTTGATGGTCTCCTTCCAACAACTTAATGCGTATCTTAACTAATCTCATCTCTGGTCCGGTCGAATAAAGAATTTGTAAAAAATTGGTACTTTCTTGTTTGTCCGATCTCAAAAAGCAACCTCTAGTCAATTGTGTAGATCGTAGAGAGAGTAAACTAACTAACCAACCAATAATAAACAAGTTCATTACCCTCTCATTTTTTCTCACCCTGGTTTCCTCTCTCTCTCTCTCTCTCTCTCTGCAGTGAATTCATATTGAAACTTATGCGGAGCACGCATGGAGATTCAGGGTTTCACTTTTGAAGGCACGCCCATTATCAGCAGTTAAGTTTTCCTTGCCTCTTTTGTCTCATGTTTTCAGTACAACTTGACCAGAAAATTAGCAATCTTTTTGGAAAATGGGTACTTCATTGCTTTATTGTCAAAACTTATAACTAGGGTTAGGGTTTGATGGAAACGAAGCTTTTTGACGGTTTCATAATCACCGACCGACATTTCATGTCGGGTACATTTACCAGGTTTGAAATTTTCCGTCGTCAAGATTTGGTCTACCGAATAGGCCGATTAGCTTGGTTTCATTTGTTAGTTCTGTTCCTTTGTTCGATCTGAAACTATTTCTTTGTCACATGGCTACCACTTGAATTTTACCCCGAAAGGGGATCTCAAAAAATGTGCTCTCCGGTTGTCATTTCCGTTTTACTGATTTCCTTTACGTACAAGCGCTAAGCGCGCCATGGTAGTTTGATCCATTGATCATCAAAGAGTGATTTGGCAATAGTCTGCACCACTGTGTATAATTTTCATGGTAGAAACTACTTTTTACACCATGTGAGAAGAATTCCCTGTCACAATTTTCTTCAAATGACTTTTTCAAGAGTTTCAAATTTTCAATCATGAAGTTGGTATTGATATCTTTCCATATGTGGATGTGGGATGAATTGCACGAATCAGGGTAGAAAGAAGCTACCGAGGAATGGTTCGAGGGAGCTTTCTTCGGCCCACTCATGGAAGAGATAAAGGGGTCTGAACTAGCTGCCGACTCATTCATTCAACCACTCAGTAGAAAGGGAGCTCGTTTGGTTTGCTACTGTGATTGTGTGAATGATGCGGGAGATAGTTTTCATTCCTCTCCCTCTGCGCTTGGACTGAAGGGAGCTCCCTCCCTCTTTCTGTTGCCTTTATTACCCTTCATGCCTACCGGAGACTTTTACTTGTAAACACCTAATCTTTTTCTGTTTTCATTCTCTTCTTTTATGTAACTTCAGGCTCATGAATGCTCATAAATCATAATCTCAATCATGCTGTAAGACAAGGTTTCCTCGCTTTCGCTGCTTGCATATATCTCCCATCGTGCATGCTAATGAATATCTTCTTTAAAGGGCAAACTCTTCATATTTAACTGAATGGCTTTTAAACACCTGAACTCTCTCTGTAAGATCAGAAGCATCTTATTCTTATTCAACCTTGTTTCGGGCTTATGTATATGCAACGATGCAAATGATGGTTTACCTGCTGCAAGGCTCATTACCGCATCAAACATCTGTCTGTTGTGGATTTTACGTTGTTATTAGGGAATCCTATTATCAGGTTGTTCACATGTTCTCCCTCTCTTAAGTTCGAATTAGATCCACCATGATCTCCCAGAAAGGCTTGTAGTCCACTTCATCTGCTTAAACACCTAGTCTCCTTGCTTGCTTTCTTTCTTCTTTTTCTTTTTTCTTCTATCTTTCAAGAAAGGTGGATTAATTCCCCTTCAGGCTTCTTTGCAATATGCGTATAGTTTCTTTATAAACATCGAAGGTTTACTTGGAGTCTTGAGACTTGTGTTTGCTCTTTCCTTTATCTGAGGTGTGTTTCTAAACAATGCCCTACTCCTTTTGTTTAGAAACTACAAGGTTTGGCCACCATGTTGTATGCTCGGAACAAGTTTAGGTTTTGTTTCTTGTATACTTATTACTACGATGTAAATTGTGATTCACACCACGTGCCTCCAATGCTATTCGTGGCCTTAAAAAGTGGGAAGTTCATTAAAAATAAGGAACCGTGAAACATCACAGTAATCATATTATTTCGAGGCCAATCTGAATCTGAATACTGGATTTGAGAATAGCAAGTCGCATACTTTAATCACTAGGTGCATGGAGAAAGTACGAGGTCGCGTGTGCTTTAATGGCTAGTTGCATGGAGAAAGTACGAGTTCATGTGGACTTTAAGGTTAAAATTTGAAGCTCCTTTTGGTCCATCGAGAAAGGAGGGTACACTTTGATTCATTTTCTTATCATCTGCATCTCTCCAGCGCGTTCTTTGCATGTACCAGTATTTTAAAAGCATTTGCTTTCAGTAGCTTTCATTAGCTTTCATTAGCTTTATGTACTTATTTATGGTTATGCACGTTGTTTAAACCTCTTGAATTTCCTGCTCTGGTGAGATACTTCTTGTTTTCTTTCAAACATCAGAGGTGGGGGTTATGTTGGATGATGACATGTTTGCCAAATAAGGCTGGGGGCCGGGGACCTCTTGAACACAGAACCTGTTTTGGGTACGTAGTGAAATCTAGTTTTGTTTTTCTTTTTGGTCACACCACACCACTATCCGTAGGGAAGCCCCCCGCACTTATGTCGTGACTGAAGCTCAGGTTGGCCACCACGTGTGATGTGTGGGTGGTGTTAGAAGTATGTTTAGTCCCAATAAGGAGCTATGGGGACTCGAACTTGGGTATTGTCCAACCAAGTCTGAGTTTTCACCACTGAACCAATCCATCCTCGGTAAATCTAGTTTCAATATTTTCAGTGCATTCTAGCGCAGGTTGTATCTGGATTTTATTTACTTGCTGAAGAAATCAATGCATGCAGGTTTCTTGCGGTGGTCCCATTTCTTCTTCATATTGTTTGGGAAATGGGAAAATGTCTGCTTAGTCATGATGTAGGTACTGACGTATTTTTCAAGCACACGTTTTTCGAAAAACTCACTAGATGCTGTTTTCTTGGAGAAAATTTTCAGTGCCGAGCGGGCACGGGCCACGTGGTGCCGAGCACGCATCTCGGTGTCCAAACGTGTTTTAGACGATCCAGATTTGTTTGGGCTTGAGAAAGTGTTTTGGTAATTTTGCACTTAAAAATTACCCAAACGGATCTTGATCGTCCAAAACACATTTGAACGGCCAAGATGGTGCTCGGCACCACGTGGCCGGTGCCCACCCGGCACTGATTTAAGTAGTAGTAGAGTACTTATTTTTTTTCAAGCTCATGTTTTTCGAAAAACTCACTGGATGCTGTTTTCTTGTGGTCCCATTGTTTCCTCATGGCGTTTGGGAAATTGGAAAAAATGGTGCATGGTGGTGTTGTACATTCAATCGAGGGCATGGCTGTGTGTCTTCTTCCTTAATCTGAATCTCCAGTTGAAATTCCATACTTGGTTCCACATCTCATTTGTTTTATTAAAATGGGAAATGGCCGCAATTAATGTGGTCCTCTTAATTTCGAAGAGTTCGATGCAAGACGTATTTTTTTTTGTGGACAGATATTGCGATCTCGTGCAACGACGAGTGCTATTGGTCTCTAGCCTAGTGTCGTGAGATTGGGTCGCAGATATCAACCTCTCTGCAGGAGCGAGGATGAGACGGTCTAGTCCATGCACGGATCCGCTGCTCATTGTACGCGTCAGTTTGTGACTTGAGCCGCGCGACGACAACAAGCGCTATGATCTGTTTCGGCATCGTGACATGGTTTTGATGCACATTATTTAGCCTCTCTTCAGAAAACGAGGATATAGCTCTCTACAAACTAAGCGAGAGTTTTGATTACTAGGTGCATCGTGCGAGATGGATCTCAAATTCGTCGCACTGTTTGCAATTTGCACTGCATTGTGCCAATTGGGTCATTGTCCATGAATTGCTCCTAAGTGGATTAAAAGACCAACACTTGAAGAAGTTGAACCGGAACCCGCCATCAAACTGTGACTGCAAGAAGTTGGCTTCCAACGTGTCTTGGACCTCACGGGTCTAAAAGTGACGTAATTTGCTTGCTCGGGCAGGAGCGCGAACCCGAGCGTGGAAGTGTATTTGAAACATATCTCAAACTACTAAGATCTGTGAGAGCGAGAATTGAGAGCGCAAGTGTAGGGTATTCTGAAGGATTGTGTGAATATGGTCTAACCCATCTCTGGCGATTAACTAACTAATCGAAGTACTTTTCTTATTCTTTAAATTTTCCCGACGTTTTTTGTTTTCGTAGAACCAAAAAAAAAAAAAAAGTTGCATTGACGAAGGTAAAAAAAAAAAAAAAAGTTGCATTGACAAAGACATGGTGAAATTCCGAGAAAATCAATTTCGAGGTAAACTTGGTCTAATGAATATTTGGTGTTTGTCCAAGGTTGGAAGTCTATATTTTTTGGCCAGAAATAAAAAGTAGAACAATACCTCTGGGTGGAGCAAGATTTTGCAATTCCAGTAATTCAAAGAAAAATCAGATTTTGCCAAAAATTTCTACATTACTTTGACAAGATCTCTGGGTAAAGGCAGGAATTTGAAGTTCCTCCTTGTATTTGTCAAAAATAAAATTGAGACAATGAATCAATTAAGCTATGTAGCTTGAGAATTAGGCTACTTGAGTTTTGCTCGTGAATTAAAACTTGTACGAGACCTGTTTAACTTATACATATATTAAATTGAATAAAAGTTGAAAACAAGTTTCCCAATGGATTCGGTTCCTTTCCTGTTCATGTTTTGGACTGTTCATGTTTTGGACTGAAGGAGACAGTCGTGATCGTGACTGTCCATTTATTGCAATCAATGGTTCAAAGTTTAAAAATACATCCGAACCATTGAATTTACCAATGAGCGGTCTCCTCCGGTCCAAAACATGGACCGAAGAGGATCCGGATCCTTTACAAAGTGACTAGTCAGCCCGGGCCCCTTATACATGTATTGATGTGATTTTAGAAACTCTTGGGGTGGTCTTGTGCAGTTAGAAAAACATGGAGGCTTCGAGCGTGAATTTAGAAAAATTGCGCGAACCAGTACTTGTCAACTCGTCATCTCAGACTCGGAAAAAAGGTCTTCTCAACTCAACTCAAAAGCTTCGTTTTCGTCTTCGTCTTATTCACTCTCTAAATTCAGAATTCCTATGATTATTCGCATACTCTCGCTTATCTTCTGATTTCAATGCGGTAAACTTTTATCAACGAAGAATCCACGGCTCACAATGCACAATTCTGATCGGGCCGATACGTCGCCGTTGCCGTCCGTGCTCAACGACTGGCGGTTTGGGGAATCCGGAGGCTTAACCTTCACTAATCTGTAAGAGATTGATTTTCATGTCACTGATTTCCTGATCCGTGTGTCTTTGTGTATCTGACTTTCGTGTCACTCTAATTTGAGCGGTTGATTGATTTTATCTCTTGTGAACACAAGGGAGATTTTTTCTCGTCGTTTGGCGTTTTTGAGACTTTGATTGACTGGATTGGGCACTTTTACTCTGGGGAGTTGGGACCTAAGTCACATAATGCGCATTCTTGTGCGCGAGCTTGAAAGCATCTTTCAAAATATTATAAGTATACTTAAATTTGCGAGGATTGAGAGTGCGAGCGGGAGCGGAGGGTCGTACCGAAGGATTTGGAGGATAGAGAGAACCAAGATCGCCTTCTATTTTCTAAATAATAGCAGTTCAGTTTTTGTCACATAGGATAGACTAAATAGATACATGGGCAAAGGAACTAGGTTTTTTACTTGGTACCCGTGGCAGAAGTAGAATTTCGCAAAGAGGGAGCCCAAGGCCAAGTTATTTATATTTTGGTGGGACTGTGGTAGAATCATTTACAACTTTGAAGGGACTAGAGTAAAGTTTGTAGGTTTTTGGAGGCTAAAATCTGGTGTCTGTACAGAAAAATATGTAGAGATAATGAAGACTTATCAGAATTTGTGGGGGCAGTCCTGGTGTCCGCCTCCGCCCCTTCACGTTAGCAAGAAACAAAGCTGCAATTGACTATTATCTGCTTATATACTTTGAACTTGACTTATTGCATCTTGGACTTCCATCCGTGAACTCATATACATAAGGGATGTGCAGAAGCTTTCTTTGAGAATAACGGTCTAGGAGAGATAGGGACACTGAAGTTTTGTGAAAAGGATGTGAGAGGCCAGTGATTGAGTTATTGCTGATTTCAGTATCCACTAGATAATGATAGTAATTTGAGGTCAATCATCTCATTGTGACATACCAAGAGCTTCTATGGTTCTCTACGTGTGTCTAATGAATGAATTGCTAGGGAAGAATTGCACACTATTGTACGGGTTTGCACCTTCATTTTTATTATTTCATCTCCATAATTGGAGGTGAGCAACTCATCTAAGGCTCACTTAAACTAGAGGGACAGGAGATACAACAATATTGATGAACAGGTACTATCTATTGACAGTCCCATAATGTCTGGTCAGGACAGGATCAAAGGTGGTGTGTGATGTTTGGTTGGCAAACTAGAGGAGAAAGTGGGTTTCTTCAAACTCAATTGGTTGTAGGAAAATATATGTAGTTGAGCAAGCAAACCAATTCCGACGGAGTTTTGAAGTGTGTGTAAACTTCGGGCTTCCTCAGGCCTGGAGCAAAAGGTCAAAATGAAAGGTCAAGAGAAAATTTTCTTTCGAATCCAAGTATCGTATGTTATAGCTGCAATTTCCATGCATTAAATATCCTCAATGACGTTTTTATCTCACAGCCTATAGTCCGTACTCAACTAAGTCACAAAACAGTCCCATCTTGCTAGAGTCTAGCTTCCTGAGCAACATCTTATTTCTTATTCTGCAAACCAAAAATTCTTCATGAAGCGGGTTTTGAAGAGAAAGTATTATGGAATTGCGCAAAAACTTGTGTATTGTAGACTGAGTGACATGCTGGCTTTGGCAATAGTTGGGTCCAGGGTATATAACATATTGGAAAAAGACTATCTGGCAGCCTTGAATATAGAGATATAGAGAAGACAGAGAGCAAAATGAGGTACCTTTGCAAGTAAATGGGAGCAATGAGTTAAATGTAATAACTAATATCAATGTGCGAGGGCTTGAAAATGCAGATTATAGATGTAGATGTTACAGTTCTGTCACGCGTCTGTCAATCTTTAGATTCCATACCTGAATGAAAAACTTGGCATTGTATGTTACTAACCATAGATTTTGCACTGGGTGTTATCAATTGATAAATTTTCTGCTGGCAGCATCTAAACACAATCGTAAATTATTGAGTTGATTGTCTTATCGCTTGCTTTATTTGTTTTATCATACAGTTTTAAACTTCTCAAGCAATGTACAGGGTTCTTACTTATGTTGTTCTGGCTTCGTATGACGTGTATTTTGGCAGGTTTTGATTGGTTCACGTGCTTATGACTATTCCCACATCCCCATGAGTTCGATTGTTTCAACTTCTAGTGGGATACTTCCACCAACTAGGGTTGGTATGTTTGATTCTGGGGTTTATGATCCTTTTAGTCAGCTAGAACCAGAGTTCAGTGACAGTGATGAAACAGAATTGCTTTCTGTATCATGGAATCAAGACTATAGTTGCTTTGCCGCTGGAACGAGCCGCGGTTTTCGTATCTATAACTGTGATCCTTTCAAAGAAACTTTCAGACGTGATCTGAAAAGCGGAGGATTTGGAATTGTCGAGATGTTGTTTCGGTCTAACATTTTAGCACTTGTTGGTGGTAAATCCAATTCCCAATATCCTCCGAATAAAGTTATTATTTGGGATGATCATCAGTGCCGTTGCATCGGTGAATTTTCATTTAGGTCTGAGGTTCGTGCAGTGAAACTAAGACGGGACCGGATCGTGGTTGTTCTTGAGCACAAGATATATGTTTACAACTTTACAGATTTGAAGCTTCTTCATCAGATAGAAACTCTAGCAAATCCCAGGGGACTTTGTTGCCTTTCACATAGTTTGAATACGTCTGTCTTGGCATGCCCGGGTCTTCGGCGAGGGCAGGTTCGAATTGAACATTTTGGTCTGAATATGACCAAGTTAATAAATGCTCATGATTCCCAAATAGCATGCTTAAACCTAACAATGGATGGGCTTCTTCTTGCAACTGCTAGCACAAAAGGCACTTTGATAAGAATTTTCAACACAATGGATGGGACTCGGTTACAAGAGGTACTTTGCTGAATGATCCTGTATTTGTTTTTTCATTTTTGTCCTTTTCCCTAGCCTTATTAAGTAGAGCTTTTAATTGCTGTAAAGGTAGTTACTGGGTCTATATGATTCCAACAATATAGGTGGAATGGAACAATTGAAGGGTAATTGAAATTCCTTCTTTTCATTTGTGCTAAACCCTTCTATGATTCTAGTCAGAGACCACCATCTTGATTAAAATCAGTTTGAAATGTGTTTCCTACGGTAAGATCAATGTGACCACAAAAATGGAGAAAATTTTGTAATCATGTCTTTATGCATCTCGCAGAAGTCTATCCCTGCGTAAAGATGAATTGCAAAATTAAGACTCACAATACGCAAGTGCACTGTCGCCTAGAGGATTTGGCCTTCTCCAAAAGACCAGTTACTACCTAGCTGAAGGAGTAGGAATCATGTCCATTTAAGAATAATTAATGCATGTATCATCTGTTGCTCCATTAAATAAAATTTGGTCTTGCATTTAACTTTGCATTATCGTGACCTTAGTCAAATGAGAAATCTACAGAGGCTTGTAACCCTTCCCTGCATGGTTCCCTTTGCGCCATCTATAATAGAACTACATGTGTCCTCTGATCTGTTTTTTTTTTTTTTTGAAAAGCATCCTCTGATCTGTGTATGTAGGGAAATGTGTTTGTGCAATGTGAAGCTAAAAGACATAAAAGGGAGTGCCCTGCATCATGCTCTATCGCCACATACAATAGCATTTCATATATCCTCTGACCTTATTTCGTGGCGAGTCAGAATACCATTTCCCCTTATTTGTTAGTTTTTGGCTTCTGGACTGGATTTTAAACTTAAGAGCTAACACAATCCCCGTCAAAATTTTCCTTTCTTTTGCATTTGCATATGGGCCCAGTTACTGAAATGGTATTTGTTTATTAATAGGTACGCAGAGGATCGGACAGAGCAGATATTTATAGTATTTGTCTCTCCCCTAACGTCCAGTGGTTGGCAGTGTCAAGTGACAAGGGTACTGTTCATTTATTCAGCCTCAGAGTTCGGGTCGTCGGGGAGGACTCGTCAATTTCTTCCAGTGCTTCTCAAAGTCTGTCTTCCAGTGCTTCTCAAAGTCTGGCGATGTTCTACCAGAATTCATCATCGTCCCTTGATGCTCTGATTCCTCCTAGTACTAGTGACAACCCTGGATCAGCATTGTCTTTTATGAAAGGTTTCAAATCTCAATGCTTGGATTGATTATCAAAAGATTGATTTGTTCTAATTGTCTGCACAAGGGTTCAATACTTGCCTACCAAAGCAGTTTATAGTAAATCACTTTTATTTGTTTTTGACATCGTCGCTGTTTCTTTTTCTATGCAAGGCCAAGAAAAGAACAACCCAGATAGAACTTTAAGACTGCTTTTCCAAATCACAAACATCTTCTGGTCCTTGATTTTTATTTACTTTAACTGCTTTTAAACAGTCTATATTTAACATGGTACGTACTAGACAATTTCTTGTAGTTTTGTCCAAGTTTTGTTCATTTGCCAGTACCAGGGGGTTATAAAAATGATTCGTACTTGAGGTTTTGTCTTGTTTTCTCCTCCAAACTCTCACGTTTCTGAGTTCTTTCAGGGATTTTACCAAAGTATTTTAGCTCAGAATGGTCATTTGCTCAGTTTCGTTTACCAGAATACACCGAGTTCAGTGCAGCATTTGGATCTCAGAACACTGTCATTATTGCTGGCATGGATGGGAGGTATGATTCATATGAAATTTTCTTCTTTCTTTTCCTTTCTTTTGCAAATTATGCTGAAGAGGGAAGGGACAGGGTTTATTATATTACCATCTTGCCCTCGTTTCATGCAAAGTTGGTTAGTTGTAGCAACTACGAAGGGGCCAAAAGTGTAATTTCAAACTTTGGGGGATCAAAAGTGTAATTGCAAACCCCTCCCTTCATTCTGGCCAGCCATAATTCAAAGTTTTACCTTCGGTGGATCTACTTCCTACCCATTGTAGGAAATAATATTTCTCTAGTACATCACTATGTGCTCTAGAAGGACAAGTATATTATTGTGTACTTACAATGTTAGACAAGAATATAAATTTAGCATCTCAAAAGTTTTTTTTTATATTCAGATTGGACCTTGTCACTTTCTCATCACTTTGTTCTTTGGTTTCCTCTTGTTATCAGTTTCTACAGGTGCAGTTTTGATCCTGTTAATGGAGGGGAGATGTTGCAGCAGGAATATGTCCGCTTTCTCAAGACCGACAATAGGCCAAAATAGGGGTATCTCAATAATTCCATGGGCAATGACATGAATGTATACCAGTGTAAATATCATCAGTTCCCCAGTAATTGAAATTTCATATTGTTACTCCATGCCGTGTGTGAAACATGCAGAGCAGGTGAGTTGTAAATGGTTATAAATTGCTTTAATGACATATTGCTCTTGAAAGGAACTCTTATGTAATTGCTATCGGCTTATATGTTCGAGAGTAATGCAATTCAATCTAACAAAAGTTACTCGGATTTTATCTGTCAGCTGAGTTATATGTTCAAAAGTTCTGCTACTGGGTTTTCATAGTTACTGGGATATGCTTGCTTCAGCTGTGACTGCGCAAAACTGTGCAGGGATATATGTGGAGGATTATAACAAGCCTTTGTTTGCTCTGTTACTGTATTGTACACACTAAACAAGCGTAAACATTCCACTTCTTGCAACCAGGCTAAAAACAGTGCGGTAGCCAAATCATTACTTGTTGGGAGGCGTATATGAAATGTTTACCCTTTATTTTTCCGGGTGGACCGGAAAAAAAGTATGAAATGTTTACCATCTGAAGGAAGTAGGAGATGGTCACCACAATAAGTGGTCAAGTGCTTCAAATGGATTGTTTTTAAGTGGTTCAATTGGATTCAACCTAGTTTGGTGGGCAAAAAAATACAACGTAGATATGCTACTTCTTTTTCTTTTTTTTAGATATGCTACTTTAACATATTTGTCACCAAACATTGCCTCTAGCCCCACTGCTCTTGGATTGGGACCGTAGCTGAGGTCTCATTGCATATTCTTAGCAGTAAAAAAGTATGTTTAGCCCTATCGAGCGGATTCGGAGATACTGCAAAGCAACTCCCTGTAGAGTGCGAGCGCTTGCAGGAACAACATTTCTGAACCCCCGTCAAGTAGTTGCAAAGACATAAAATCGGAATGTCGCGGGAGTAAATTCAAAGTACTCAAATCATTGTGGGAGTACATTCAGTTACTTGCCCATTGTACTCTCTCTCACTTCAACGAAAGAAGAGGGAAAATGTTGGGTGAGACTCTGAGAGGTTGGCTACGTGGACGTTGTTATCTCATTCATGTAACGTGTTCTTTTTTTTTTTGAACATTCTCATTCATGTAACGTGGATTTTAGATTTCCACCCTTTTTCTTCACCAATTGTCAAAAACATTATCTCTAGTAATTGGATTCGAGTATTTTTATTTTTTCGATGATCAACCAAGGCTGTTAGGCTCAGCTTATGCATAGTTGAATTATTCTGCTCTCCGATTCGGTCAAAGACATGACATCCGCTCCAGAGATTTCCCCTTTGAGGCCTCATGCTGAAAGGTTGTCGAGTTTCGAACCCAGAATGTCCGGGTTTACATTTCAGTGTTTAACTGCAAGCCAAAATTGCCTGAATCTCAATTCGTAAAATATTTTGATTAAAAAAAAAAAATCGTAAAATATCCACAATGAAATACAGTATCTGACTAGGTAAAGTGCCTATCTCTCAGCTCATTGCTAGGAGTTGGCAGTATTTTCTCTTTCATTTCTCAAGCTGGAATACGAATACCCATCTCGTTTTACTTCGTTATCTCTCGCTCGCTCGCTCTCTCTCTCTCTCCCTCTCTCTCTCTCTCACACACACACATTTGCATGTAGTCCTTGTTGAGTAGAGCTGGCAGAACGATGAGTGGCGGCGTATTGGTGGGGTTTCACCAGTTCTGTTTCCCTGGCCGCTCTGAATCACCAAAATTTCCAGACAACAAAACCCATTCCCTCCCGTTGGAGAGAAGGTGCCCCTGCACTAGATCACGGTTGGATTCCAAAAGGGGCAATCTTGTTTCTTCATCTATGATTGCCTTCGCTTCTTCTGCTTCTGTCAGCGGCTCCGGCGCAGAGTATTCCGGTAAATTCGTGCTCTTTGCTACTGCTATCAGTCCTATATATCATACAGATATGAACGTTTGTTTAGTTCAAGGAAGAATGGTACTAATTCAGTTGGTTACGGTTGACTACTTGACTTGGATGCTCCTGTTTTGCCGTATAGGATTGATTGATTGGGAAAAAATTGGATGTTGAAGATAAGCATGCTAATCATGGGTATACTAGTATGAAATGAATATCATTAGGGAAGTGGATGGAGTAGTTGAACCCATCGACTATCAAGTATCAACAGTTTTGTCTAGATTTGGGGTGAGCAAAAGTAGTCAACCCCAACGCAACAGTATATGAACCTTACGTCATCGATTTGTTTAACCAAGTGTTGGACAATAGCGGTCCAAGATATCTGTATCAGGCCGAATGTCAAAATGAAGCCTATTTTTGGGTCGCTGGAAAGCTGGGGTTTTCGGGCCCCAAGACTAATTTCTTTGGTAGGTGATGCGCTACGTAGCTTAATTGTCAGAGCCACCTTTGGAGTTGAACCATGATTTATATGGGCGTGTGTATGTTATGGACAGCTAGGATTCTTTCTTTCCCTTGCTGTCTTAGAAAATCAAGAGTTTTTATGACATGCTTCATTAATATCTCCAGAGCAATTGTTGGGAACAAAACCAAAGCAAAAAAAGAAGAAAATAGCTGGGATAGACCAAGACGAATTACTGGATCCTGCACTTTTAGCTGATCCAGACAGTTGTTTTTGCGAGTTCAAAGGGGTACAAATACACCACAAGATATGCGATGCTGAATCAGTCGCACAAAACTTATTACAGGAACAAATTGTTTCTCAAATTCCTTCCCAAACTAAGCAAATGGGCCTTCCTATGATTCTGATGCACGGCTTTGGAGCCTCTGTCTTCTCATGGCATCGAGTTATGAAGCCTTTAGCACAGGTCGCCGGAGCAAAAGTGCTAGCCTTTGATAGACCTGCCTTTGGATTGACATCAAGGGTGAATCCTCATGAGCAGTCACCTTCTAGTAGTGAAGATAGGAAACCTTTGAATCCATACTCCATGGTATTTTCTGTGCTAGCTACATTGTTCTTCATCGACTTATTATCAGCTCAGAAGGCAGTTCTGCTGGGGTATGTACATCTGTGATTCTACATTTTTTTCTTTTTCATGTGCTCTTCCATCTTAGAGAGGTCCTGCATGTGATACGACTGTATAGGTTAATTGCTGATCCTTTAGATCTTTTCGTTGACGTGTAGTTGAATTATATCAGAAATCAAGACAAATTACGTTGTCATGTCACAGCTGTACCGCTCATTGAACTATTGTTGGAGGCTTCTAGTTAGGACCCTTGATTGTTATGTATGACTTCTACCTTCTGTTACATGGGCCCAGTAACAAGTGTCAGGTGCAGGTGCTTTCTAAGTCATATTCATCGAACTATTGTTCCAATGAAACAGCACAGCATTTATATTCATTGGTTTCTTCTTTAAATTTCTAGGGTAGACTTGGCCAGTATTGTGAAATAGATTTCATGCATAATATGCTTGTAGGGTGGATGTCCATCCATTCATGGACACATTTTCACTTCATGCATTTTATAAGAGTGTAAGTAACGTAGCTTTTGCCAGCACTTCATGTTCAAGCTGTTGGTTAACTTGGTTTAATAGCAGTTATGTTTAAGCTATTTGTTTAATGATTAAAGGAGTTAGATATAACTGTTAGGTAAAATTAACTCTTCTCTTGCTATCAAAATAGGAAAACTTTGCCCTTGAACAAATGTCTGTTTTATGGATATTTGCTTGCTTTTTCAACAATTTTATAACCGATTATCCTACTATTGTTCTGTAAAAATCCTACTCTCCATTAAGTGGTAAAATATTATACCGGAGAACTTTTCTTCTTGTCTTTATTTATCTTGAAGGCTGAAAACATCAATTATGAGATGCCAGGCATTCAGCTGGTTCTCTTGTAGCAGTTGATACATATTTTGAAGCACCTGAACGCGTTGCTGCTCTAATCCTTGTTGCCCCTGCAATTCTAGCTCCATTGTATATACGTAAAGTTGTTAAAGAAAATCAATCCGAAAGAGACACTCAAAGGCAGGAAGAAATCTCCAATTCAAATAGTCATGGAAATCCATTTATTAGGCTTGGTAACGTCTTGTCGGAGTTCTCCAAATACATTGTCCAGGCGATAGTGCGTTTGATTAAAGGGATGGGAGTAATGGTTAACTCTCTCTACAAGAAGGCTTTATCTGCAATTCTGCGGTCTTCCTTGGGTGTGATGTTGGTAATGATCTTTCTTAGCTTGATTCTGCGACATGTTCAAGTTATTTTGGAAATCGCTTACTTGATCAGTTCTTTAGGCCTCAGTCAAATTATAATCATCCAAATACAATCTCAGATGATTTTGTCTAAAGATTTAGTTTTGGCTCTCTAGTCTCATATGTCAAGTTCTCTAAATAGAATTAGATACCGATTGATCAAGTATTCTCTGGTTTTCATGTGGTTTGGTTTTGTATGGATGGTTAGAGACTTCCTGAAGCTCATCAAAAAGAGGACATGAGTCGGTGTTACTTACTGTAACCTGATTTTGACTAATTTTGTTTACAGACAAGAATGGTGATAGATAAATTTGGCATAGCTGCTGTTCGAAATGCATGGTATGATTCAAATCAGGTCCCTGAACATGTCTTGCAGGGATATACAAAGGTGATTTATCTTAAAAAGCCTCGTCTTTCTTGATACTGATTCATTGGTGTGGTGGTTTAGTTGGTGTTTTTGGAACTAGTAGAAGGGAGAGAACAGAATGGAAGTAAGTTGCAGAATTTCTAGCTTGGCGATAAGAAAAGTGAAAGAGAACATAATAGTTCCCTTGATTAATTTTGAGAGACAAAATAAAAGGGCAATCGAAACTAACGAAGAAAAACAGGAAAGAATAAGAAAGTGAAGAAGAAAATAATCTTAGTCTCTGTAGATTTCTTTTCCTTCTCTCCTCATCAAGTTTACCTTGATGTCATTCACAGCCGCTGAGGGTAAAAGGTTGGGACAAGGCCCTTGTGGAATTCACGGCGGCAATGCTTACAGATTCGTCATCTGAATCAAAGCCACCACTGGCGACTAGGCTCAATGAAATCTCATGTCCAGGTGATAATTTAGACTCTCCTTTCTGTTTGTCACTTCTTATCGTCTAACAAGAACAAAAAGAGAGCAAAGGGAAAGATAATCCATTAAGGTGACTCTAGCAATCTGGACTAGGAGATCTATTATTACCTAAAATCAACTCATCTTCACCTCCACAATTTGCACGATGTCCGAACTATTCACCATTTCGTCTACCATTTCAAGACTTATTCAAACCTCTGATGGCAATGCTAATTCTTCTCATTTGGTGAAATCCAGTACTGATTGTCACCGGCGATTCTGACCGGCTTGTCCCCTCTTGGAATGCCGAGAGGCTTTCACGAGCCATACCCGGGTCTTGCCTAGAAGTAATCAAGAATTGTGGCCACTTACCCCAAGAGGAGAAGGCAGAAGAATTTGTATCGATTGTTGAAAAGTTTCTAAATAGAGTTTTTGGACGTTCACAGGAGCAATATTTGCAAGCAGCAATTTGACTGTTTATGTGCTATTATACACCCCAAATTATTTCTGTTCTAACAGCAGGTTGGTGGGTTATCAATCAGCTGAAAGAACTAATTCAGTAATTCATAGGAACTGGTTGCTGTAAGTATGAACCCTAGTTTGGATATTCTTAACATTAGTCATAAATTGTGTTCCAAATACCAGAATAAATGTCGCACGAAATATAATCATCTCTGTCAAGATGGCAGACTCATTTTTGTACCATCATCAATAGGATCAACTGTAACAAGTCAAATAGTCACTTCTCGGTAATACAGAAATGATAAGTATTATCTGTACTGAAAGCTGGGACATGCTGTTTCTGCGAATGTAATTCATTCAAATTCCATCCAACAAAAGAGAAGAAATATAGAATGCTTAACAAATACTTGAACAGTATGACAAAAAAACCCGATCACCATCTCATATCACAACAACATAATTTTACACAGGCTGCTTTGTTTGTCAGAAAGGAGGATCAGTTACGACAGTAAGACTAGCATCTTGAAACCCCACTGGAACATCAAATCCCGACCTAAAATCATCACCAAAGATCACAGCACCGGCTGCTAATGCTCCGGCACCCAATCCCATTCCAAAACCACGTCCAGCACCAGTGCCACCCCCACGGCCAGACGGCGGCATGTTCATGTAACTCGGCGGTAAGTAATCTGTTCTAGGGAGGAAAGTGGGTAGGTAACCGATATTAGAAGGTGGAGGTGGTGGTGTTTGTGGCGGCTGATAACTGGGCCCACCTGCAGGTGGGTAGCTTGGACCACCTACTGATTGGTAGCTTGGGCCGCCTACTGATTGGTAGCTTGGACCGCCTGCTGATTGGTGGGTTGGACCGCCTAATGATGAATTAGAATACGCTCCAGGCAGTGGCATAGGGTAAGCATAGTTGGAAGATGGCGGTGGTCGATTTTCTGGTGGGCGGTGCGGTGGAAGAGGAAATTGTGGCGGGGGTGGTTGTGACATTCCATATAATTGATTGGATATGTTAATGTTGTTGTTGTGATCCATGAGCTTGAATCCATCGCCATTACCTGCAATTTCAAACTACAATTTAGAAGTTCATGAGCATTAGGAACCCCTCAATCTCAAGGGTGTTGGGGGTCTATGCTGAAATAAGCTATTAGGGGAATTAGCCAACTAACTGAAATTTAAGCGTCAGAAACACTATACAACAAAGAACAAACCCAGAAACACAAAAGACTTTACAGCCCTATTTGGATGGGGACAAACTGGTGGAAAATGGAAAAGATTGAGGTTTCTCATCAAAACTTATTTTGGTGAAAAACAAAATGGACCATTTAAACCTAATAAAAACCTTCCAATTCCTCTACATGTTGCACCTCTTCTATTCATCCAAACAAGTGATAACTGATAAGATTCTCGTTGTTTTTCTCATCAGTTCTCACCATCCAAAGGGTTAGATAAGACCGTATTTGAATCATGAATTTGCGAAGAGATTCATAGAGCAAGGAAACCAAAGAAAACCAAGAGCAACCAAATAAACAATTTTAACTACTTTAGCTCATTATTTCTAATCTACTCCTGTACGCTTTCCTTTTCATTCGTAAATCTGTCAGCCAATCCATGACTCAAACAAAAGTCTAGAGACAAACAAACTCAAAGACTTAAAGCAAATAATCAGGACATTCATTTCATACCTGTGTAAGAACTGGGTTCTTCCCTCTCTTCTGATATTCGGATGGAAACATCAACAAATCCTTGAGGTTTATTAGAATTCCTTCTCCGCAGTTGAAAGCTCCCCACTTCTTCAACTGGCTTGGAAACCTCAGAACTCTTGACATATTTATCCAAAAACTCTTTCAGCACAACAGTTGCAGTCCCCTGGAGCCTTTCTCTAAGGAAAACGGGCTCCCTACTGTAAACTTCCACCTGAAGTGCCAAATCTCGAAATTCCGATTCGGAGGTATCGACCGGAGCTGAGAATTTGGTTTTCCAAACTGGATTTGCATTTCCAGAAGCATCAATCCTGCTGCAGTATTTGTTGTTTGGATCAATCCACCCAACTGCATACCACTGGAGCTTAAACAGCGACGAAGTTCGCCGGAGCCCACGAGCTGAAATCAAGCACACCTCCACCCAGATTTTCCCCATTTTCTGGCAATTTGCTGTAACTGAAAGGAACACGAGATTGTGGGAGATTTTTTTACCCCTCTGTAAGGCTCTTCTTTTGATAAAGTTGATAGAAAGTGGCATCATGTAGAAGGCTACTTTATTTTAATTTCAAGGATAAATACCGACAGTGGTAAGGGATAGTCTTTGTTACCTTTTTTCCCCCTAGCAAGTGCATTCCAGGTAAGCAGGAATCTGAATAAGAGTCAAACTTTGGCAACATAAAGGTATGCTGAGAAAAAGGAAAATGAATGACGAAAATACTTGTTTACATAAAAACCTCATCAAAATGATATGATAATGACATTATCGAAATTATATGTCAGAATGATGGGATTTTTTTTGCTTACAATGAACACACTAGAAAAGGCAACACCATTTTGTACAGAAAATATGTACAAAACTACTACTCCTATTCCATGGTTATGTCTGTAGTAATGTCTAAGACACACGTCCAATTGTATACATTACATGAAAACTTCAGCCAGGTCATGGGCAAGTGCAGACATATCCTCCTTGATACCACCAGATTTCCACCCTCTTTTGCCATGTTTTCGGAAATTGTGTTTCTCAGTTGAAACTAGATATGAAAATGGGATATCAATATCCGAGACAGACGCAAACTTGAGCTCCTCTGAAACATCCCAATTAGCATTTCAAGGGTTCGGCTGCAAAAGTCATATGCTGGAGCTGACAGTTTTATGTCTTATTACAAATCATGGCTTAAAGGGCTCTCTAACAAGTGGAGCTACCAATAGCTTTCGACCAACATGTTTGACCATGTGATTTGCTTCACAGCTAGAAACAGTCCTTGTATACATCATTGTAGTAGCTCCCAAACTGTCCTCTCCAAATCCGCATGCTTCAAAGAATGACCTGTGAAAGATATGCAGGGGAATCACCATCAGCAGCAAAATGTTATTTGTACTTATGATCCATGAGTAAAATATGAATGACATACTTATTAGGAGTACCATTTTGGATCCCTTGTTAAAATGTATTGCAAAATACAGTGCCCCATCGGTAACATATGTGGGTACATAGGATTGCTTATTAGGGAAGCAAACTAAAGCTCTAAAAGGAGGTAAAATTTCCATGGGCTAGTAAACTGTTGGTCTGTAAAAAACCAACACTTGAGCTTGATACGCATGTTCTCAAATTTATGATTACTCAGTCGAGGACAATTGGCTGCACATTTATGTCAAGCTGGTAACTTATAGTTACATACCACAGCAGAGGAGCACCTCATATACCTGTTGCCCATGACATAATGAGGGATTCCTTGGACATGGTTGAAAGCACAAGAAGACATAATCCAAGTCCACAGAAAATTGAAGTAAGCGTGTGGGAAGAATTACAAAATAGTTGAAGTCCGCATTTGTTTAGAAAATTCACCTCTCCTCGTGTGAGCAAAGGGCTGCTATGTCATAGATGCCTCTGCTAGTGAGCACGCTGCAAAAAGAAAATGTTAAGACACCATTAAGGATGAGCACATAATGTTGTTTACAAATGTCCATACTCAAACATTATAGAACAAACCCTATGATACACCCACGGGTTACCAAATTACCATCGCAAATGCAATAAACTGCAAGATTCAGACTTATTACACATCAAACCATGTAGATCACCGTGATTTGAAATGTCCACGAGGTTACTGACTAACTTCACAATATTTTTGTACAAAGTAGTGTAGCTTTAAGTGGTGAAACATAAAACTGGCCTCAAAAGAGTATCAACCAACCTTATGATTCTTTTGACTATCATCTTGCCAATTCCCATCCCTCGTAGAGAAGGAATAACCTGGAATTCACTGAAACATGACTGCATTAGTAAATGCGAGACGCCTAGATGTTCCAAATTAAATAAAATGCTCTAACAACCAGTAGGATCAAGATTGAGGAGCATAGGACAAAAAAGGAAAAAAGAAGAAGCACCACTGAATTGGATTACAGTTAGACCTAGATCTCTTAACAATGTGCATGGTTGAAAAAAACAGCTACCTCACTTTTGAATATTTCCAATCATGTTTCAAGATCCACAAACCTTTTTCATCCAAATCTGTGGCAAAATTTGACTCCAATTTTCTTAGGTGGATCAAGTAGAAATCGTCCAAGCAATTGCAATGAGCTAGAAACGACAATGATCCAAATGCAAATGCAATACAAAGAATTGTGATGCAAACATCAAAGCAGTTCAAGTTACTAGCTATTCCGACAAATCACAACCATTGCCCAATCTTCTTTTCTTTTTCTGTTTTAAGTAGGACATTGTTCGAACTTCATCTTTGTTCCCGTAATTTTTTCCCGTTAAATTGTTAATCAGTGAATTCTTAAGCTTGCAATGGAATACCATACTTGGTGAGAAATGATGATGATTTTCAAGTTTCAAAAAGTATACTTATCCTCTGAACCAGGCGCATCATAATTCCAGATTCCCAACTGTTTTCTAGCTTTGGATTGATAACAATACAAAACACCCCCCATATCACCCAGTAATGCTACTATCCCTATATCTACACCTAAAGTAATTAAATCGGTGTTTAAACAAGGGAAGTGAATATCATTTCACTTGAACAATTATAACAATTCAGACCGCAGATTTGAGATTGGCTCACATTTTTATTCCCTAAACTAACCCTTCAACGACCTAACAAAACTTCCACGAAGAAGAAGAAGAAAAAAAGATGCCAAATATCTTGTCTCCACGTTTCTAGTTTCTCATCCCAGGCTTAAATTCTGATTAATATCAATTCAAGCTTTTTCCCTTTCCATCTTTTGCATAACACGATTTGGGCAAGCATCGAGTCTTCCAGGGCGTCTAGTATAGTACCTAAATATACACAGTAGATAGAACTAGATGAAACTCGTCTAATTGATGGTTCATCTTACCACGACATCGTAAATTGCAGCAGTCAATCCACCATCCGAAACGGCCCGTCCAAAACCCACCAGCATCCCATTCTCCGCCGTAACGGGGACCACTCTCCTCAACCAATCTCCTCCAAACCCCATCGCATTCTCAGACGAAGAAGAGGAGTAGTACGAAACGACCTCAGGTTTTGAAAAGACGGAAACGACGATACAGCTGTGGGACAGGGCAATGCGGAGCTTGTCGAGGTCGACGGGATCGGGGCGGCCGTCCGCGGCGAGGGCGGGGAAGCGGTGGCAGGAGTGGTTGGAGAGGGTGTAGAGGTCTCGAAGGTGGTGAGGGTTCACGTGGGTTGGGTTTGTGGATATGAATAGAGATGGCGGAGGAGGACGGCGGGGGCGGAAGGTTTTGTTGTGGGTGGTTTTGGAGGTGGTGGTTTTGGGTGGTGGTTGGAATTTGGAGGGAAGATAGGCGGCGTGGATGCCACTTGCAACCGCCATCTCTATTTCTCTCTCTCTCTCTCTCTCTCTCTCTCTCTCTCTCGTGTCTAGTCAGCATTTTGTTATTATCTTTAAGGTTCCGCTTTACCACAGATTTGGACCGAGAAGTAGGGAAAATTTTTCAATGCCGAGCGGATATTATGTGGTGTCCGCTCGCGCATCCGAGCCGTCCATTTCGTATTTAAATGGCTCAAATTTAGAGAGAAAAAAAAGAAAGAGAAAGTGTGGGATGAGAAGAAAGAGAAGGTTTCAATCCGAGCCGTCTAAAAGTGAATTGGACGGCTCAGATGTGCCGAACGAGTGCCACGTCGACAATACCCGCTCAGCACTGAAAAACTCCTCGAAAGCACAGCTCGTCGAGTATGTAATTGAATCGAAAAATTAGTTTTGATGGAACAATAATAAGTATATGAAAGAAAAGTATTTGTACAAGGAAAAAAAATGGGCAGTTATAAGTTTCAACTTAAATTTTGTCATCTCATTTTTCTTGTACAAATATGTTTTATTTATGAACCTATCTGCTGGAAAATAAACATAGAATGGTCCGACAACTGTATTCTTTGCCCCCACTGCTGGTGTATCAACGTGTCACAAGAAAGCCTTGCTCTGATACCAACTGTCACGAGATCTTGCTTGTGCATGTCTTGCCTCCAAGCCTCGCCCGGTGACACCATGGCATGCACTTTGGCATGGTCTATGATACGATATTTGATGGAGCTAATTTTTTGCGTAAAGGCCTTCAAAGTGAAAAATTATCTAAAAATTACCGGCTGGTCCACTTTTGTGGGCCTTCTTCCCACGAGCTCCACTCCAAAATCAAAATGCACCGCTAAGGATTGAGAGCAAATTCCTATCGAAATTACTCCTGGCAGTATACAAATCTGACCTCGCTTCTGAAACCCTCCAAATCGAGCCAATCCCTATCGTGGACCTTTGCTTCCTCTCCCAATCCGACCTCCACGCCCTCTCCCACTGCACCACCGCCTCCTCCTCCTCCTCCTCCTTGACCGCGATTTGCATGGCTGTATCCCCCGCTCGCCACTGGATTTGGCAGCAGCAAACAGACCTACTCCGGACTCCGCCTCGCCCCCCGCAAGCCCCTTTCCTCCTCCTCCTCCTCCTCCTCCTACTCCCTCACCCGCCGCACCTTTGCCGCCGACGATATGGACCTCGAACGCACCGAAAACCACCAGATCATCGGCCTCCTGAAACAACTCTTCACCCCCAAACCCAGCGGCGACGACCTGGTCCTGATTCGAGTCGAGTACGACGAGTCGGCCCTTGAGTTTCCGAATGCGGGTCGTGGATCAGTGGCAGAGGGAAATAGGTACAAGGCTCACTTTGATTTCTCGCATATACATTCTGTAGTTTGCACTTAAAGGGCCGACGTTCAACTTTCTCTCTTGATTTTTGTGTTTCTTCTGGTATTCACCTCCTTCTGTTCCCTCAAAGTGCAATTCGTATGGTGTGTTGCTGCATTACTGTTTTCGTGGTGCTGTAAAACCTCAAACATTGTGTATTATTACTGGTTTTGGAACCAATGATGCTAGGTTCCTTTTGTAAATGATCTAAATGCTTCGGAAATGGTGTGAGTAACCATTTTGTCTCCGTTTTGTCCTCATGTTGTCCTCAATAGCCTCGTTGCTTTCATTCCTTCTTTTGTTTTAGAGGGTATGGAAACAACTGGTATCCACTATCTTAGTATATTGTAGTCTGTTGGCTTAAGTGTCAATTTTTCTTATTTTTCCTTTCTTTTTCTTGTTTCCTCCTGCGGTATACCCCTTATAGACTGTACATTCGATTATTCTTTTTTTTATTTCAAACTGGTTCACCAAAAAAAAAAAAAACTGTCAATTTTACAAAATACAGACATTGTGTTTAAAAGTTGACAAAATTGACAGTCCTTAAAAAAAAAAAATTTACTGTGCTTTTGAAAATGTAAAAATGATAAAATTGACATTATCTGTGTTTAAAAATATTATTATGTAGGACATGTGATAGAATTTACAAAAAAATTTCATATTGTCATATATTGTTATGTAGGACATATGATTTAGTGTAGTATTTGTATCGCTTCTTGAAACTACACATACACTGTCAATTTTTAGTTATGCCAACAGTGTCAATTTTAAACCACGCAAACACTCTGAGTTTTAAACTACGAATACACTATCATTTTTTGTTATGCCACCATTGCCAATTTAACACTGCAAATATTAATTGTGTTTAAAGTTGACAAAATCGATGGTGTAGAATTTACTACAATGTTAATTTTATTAATTCAATTTTTAAACACTATCAATTCATTTTTTACTATGCCAACACTGTCATTTTTACGCATAACATTGCTAGCTATTTAAAGTTGACAGAATTGACAATGCTTGGAATGACAAAATTGACAGTGTTTGAAAATGAAATTAATAAAATCAACTCCAAACAATGTCAATTTTACATTTGAAACACTGTCATTACAAACACTGTCATTTTTTTGTTATGCCAACACTGTGAATTTTAAATAAAATTTACTCCAAATAATGTTAATTTTACATTTCAAACACTGTCATTTTTTTAATGCCAACACTGTCAATTCATTTTTTGTTATACCAACACTGTCATTTTTACACATAACATTGTTAGCTATTTAAAGTTGACAAAATTGACAGTGTTTGAAAATAAAATTAATAAAATCAACTCCAAATAATGTCAATTTTACATTTGAAATACTGTCATTTCAAACACTATCATTTGTTTGTTATGCCAACACTGTGAATTTTAAATAGAATCTACTCGAAATAATGTTAATTTTACATTTCAAACACTGTCATTTTATTTCAAACACTATCGATTTTACATTTTCAATTACTGTCATTTTTTGTTATGTCAACACTGTCAATTTTAAACTATGCAAATATTGTTTGTGTTTAAAAGTTGACAAAATTGACAGTATTGGCATAACATTGTTAGCTATTTTAAAGCAGTTGACAAAATCGACAGTGTTAGAAAATAATATACAAAATTGAAAAAAGTTGACAAAATTTAAAATTATTTTAAAATTGACAAAATTTACAGTGGTCGGAAAATAAATTGACAGTGCTTGGAATTATAAAATTGACAGTGTTTGGAAATGAAATTAACAAAATAAACTCCAAAAAATGTTAATTTTACATTTGAAACACTGTCATTTTTTTTACTATGTAAACACTGTGAATTTGAAATAAAATCTACTCGAAACTATGTTAATTTTACATTTGAAACGCTGTCATTTTTTTAATACCAACACTGTCATTTTTACACATAACATTATTAGCTATTTTAAAGTTTGACAAAATTGACAGTGTTCAACAATTTGAATTTAAAATAAAATCTACTCGAAAAAATTTTAATTATAAATTTCAAACACTGTCATTTTTTTAATACCAATACTATCATTTTTACATTTCAAACATTGTCATTTTTTTTGTTATGCCCACACTGAATTTTTTAAAAAATCAACTCCAAACAATGTCAATTTTACATTTCAAATACTGTCATTTTTTAAATACCAACACTTTCATTTTTAATAAAATTGACAGTGTTTGAAAGTGAAATTAATAAAATCAACTCCAAACAATATTAATTTTACATTTCAAATACTGTCATTTTTTATTGTTATGCCAACACTGTGAATTTTAAGAAAAATCTACTCCAAATAATGTTAATTTTACATTTCAAACATTGTCACTTTTTTAATACCAACACTGTCATTTTTAATAAAATTGACAGTGTTTGGAAATAAAATTAATAAAATCAACTCCAAACAATGTCAATTTTACATTTCATACACTGTCATTTTGGAAATTCTCAATTTCATACAATTTCACAGTGTGAAATTTTTAAAATTCTGAATTTCATCAAACTAATAAAGATTTAGCGTAAAACTGACCTGCGCAAAAAAATAAAAATAAAAATTCGCAGTGCTTTACCAAAGTAAGCCAGAAACTGAAATCAGATCTCTCAGCGACAAAATTTCGCACTGCCAAAAAATTTCGCAGTGCTTTGCCAAAGTTTAACTAGCATTCTACAAATTGCTTCGCTGGCAGGAGGTCGTAGATGCCGTCATTGCCGTGCACGGCAACGTCAAGAAGGCTCGCCGCTCCGGCATCCAGTGCAAGAACCAAATCGACACCCTCAAGAAGAAGTACAAGATCGAGAAAAACGTCTAGTACGACTGGCCCTTCTTTCTCCAACTCGACCGGCTCATCGGTCCCTCTTAAAAACCCTCGCCGCCCCAATCGCTGGAGGGAGTTGCCTCACTGGACGGTTCCCGTGGGTCCCTATTCGAAGCGGCCGATGTTGGTGCTGTCTTCGGCGATTGTGAGGAGGAATTTCTTGGCGCCAGCGCCAGCGGCCGCGGGCAACAAGGATGCCTGGTGGTGGTGGCGCGTGATGGCGAGGTTGATTTCGTCGGCCAGGGCGGAGGCGAGGGGGCGTGGCGCGTGACGGCGAGGTTAGAGTTAGGCCGAGAAGAAGGGAGTAACGGGGTGAGGGTACGGAGATTAGAGAGGAAGTCTCACCGACACGACGGAGCTTATCGCCGACGAGAGGGATTCCATCGAAGGAGTGTTTGTGATTTGTTCGACGACATCATCGCTTTTTGTACGACGGCCAGTGTTGGTGGCGAAGTGGGTTTTACTGATATTTGAGGGCGGGGCAATTTCGGTCTAATAATACATGCTATCCTTATGCGTGCATTTTGTAAATGGACAGGAGCGGAAGGGAATACAGTCACCGTTTCTGGACCGGCCCGTAAATCTCTCAAAAATTATGAGCATTATTGTGGCCCGGTAGAGGCTCGCTCACAAAGGTCCAAAAGGGGACCAAATTGGACAACTAAAGAACTGGACTAGACCTCAGTCCAGTTTCATGGGCTGTTACTACTGGGTTGATAGATTGGGCTACTCGATCTGTTTGTTTCTGACATTTTCGCTCTGGTAAGTATTTCGGCATTATTTTACTTTTTTGAATTATTTATTTATTTATTTTTGGTAATTTCAGAATTAATTATTTATCCTAATGAGATGAATCAGACATATATAAAAATGCGCACTAAAATTGAAAAAAAATCATATAAGAAGACCAAAAAAGTTCAAAAAGACATCTATTTGATATCTTTTCATTTTAAGTGAATTTTAATTTTATCTTAATTTTTCTTTACTTTTTAGACTCCTGATCAATTCAAAAATTTCAATATGAGTATAACAAAAAATCAAAAAACAAAATTAATACCAAAACAGAAACTTAGCAAATACAGGGGTGCTTTTGCCAAAAAAATAAAAAAAATAATCTCGTCTTTATATTGTTTTTCTATCCTATGTTCAGATCAACGATTTGTTGTTTAATTTATAAGAGTTTTGTCTCTCGTCTTCTCGAGAGTTATTAGTTTTGTTTTTGGACAAATATTTTGCCCACAGATTGGGTTCATTCAAAGACGAAGTTGCTTTACAACAATATTCGTGTCTATAGTGTTCTTACCCTACTTAGGCTCCATTCCGGAACCTTAAATAAATCCTTATTTTTTAAGAAGGCAATTTCAAATTCAAAAATAATGTATTTACGCAAATAATTTTCCTACCAATATGGATCTAGTTTGATAGATCTCATCAAGATCTTTAATACGGTGCAAGAAAAATTAAAAAATTATTTTTCATTTACATTATTTTTTAGTTTGAAAATGTGAAATAAACTGTTTATTTTTTAAGAAGGTTTCTGGAACGGAGCCTTAATATTTTCGGCAGGGCAACTCATGGTGGCTTTATCAGATTTGTATCTTTTGGAGATTTATTGGTGCGTTCATACATGGTTGGAGTCCATCTGATCATTTGGGTATTGGTTATCTTTTGCCTTTAACTAGCACTTTATCTCATTTGCAACAATTGATTCTTAGTAGGAATCTACGACAAATTATGAGTGCCGCTGTAGAGACTCACGAATTAATTTTAATTTCGGAAATCATGTATTGCATTAAAGAGTCGTATTATTATTAAAGTTGTGCGTATGTTAGTGGGGGGTGTACGAATATACATTTACGGTTGTGTATCAGACGCTAGGAAGAAGGTAAAATGTTAGTTTTGATGATATGTTGATCTTGGGAAGTGTTGGTACCAAGTTGGGTTTGTTCCGGAGTCCGTTGAAAAATTTTCACTTTTCTGTCTAGCGGGTACCGGTACCCCATTTTCCATGTACCGGTACCCGGTGTTCAGAACTTGGCCAAATTGATGTTTTGAGGGTTTCGGTAACGGTACCCCATTTTCCATGTACCGGTACCCGCTGCGTTTTTTGCAAATTTTTCAGCACGCTTTTGGGACACTATAAATACCCCTCTTTTACTCATTTCACACCCTTAAGCCACGAAATTAGATCTCAAAACTCACTCTCACCCACCTCACTCCAATCTCACCCAAAACTCTCGATTTCAAGCGCAAGATTCAAGGGTTTTCTTCCTCAAAATCACAAGATTCTTACATTTGGTGGACCAAGGGTGAGTTTTATGTTCTCCTTCTCACTCCTTGATGCTTATTCACGTTTTTCCCTCTTTTCTCTCAATCACTTGTTGATCTTTGTTCATTTATCATGTATTTGGGTTGTTTTCTCTTTAGATCTTGTACCCAAATTCAGGGGTAGCTTATTTTTGGAAGATTGGGCTTATTCCTCTCGGTAGACCTAGGTAGGGATTTCTCTCTTTCTCTACATGTTTTGTGGTGGATTCGTGTGGTGTTTGAATGTTATATATGGCTTGGTGGAATACTTTGTAGCTTGAGGAGTGCTTATGTTTATGAATACTATGTTTTCGTTTGGATTGTTATGACCCATGAGTTATTTATGACGCGTTTGATAGTGTGGATGATGTGGTTGTCGATGTGAAGTTGAATGTGGAGATTATTATGACACTAGGGGTAGAAACACAAAAAAACGCAAGGAGTGGAGTTTATTGTGAAGTAAGGGATGGAAACACAAGTCGCAAGGGGTGGAAGTTGTTGGGAGAAGTGTGTGTGTATATTTTTGTATGAGAATGCTCGATGTTAGTACATTGTATTGGCATGGGTTATTTTATATTTGCCATTTAGCTTGATTCACCATATCCATGCTATTCATCTCATTGCCTGTAGATTTCGTAGAGAATTTTCTACTGGGCTAGTATAGCTCAATAAAATCCTTCTTTTTAGGTTCAAATACCGATGTTATGGTGTGCTTGGACACGAAAATTATTTTTGGAAGCTAATTTGACTTAGTTACTCACCCATCTTTAGAATAGACCTACTTTTGATCGAAGATGGCCTTGTAACTAATTTTACTCTTGAATGGTCTTTTGGCTAAAGTTTGTAATATTCGAAACGCGTTCGTATTTGTACTTAAGCTTATTTTGTGGCTGGTGTGCCAATGTTGAATTTATGAAACTTGAAGACTTCGTTTGTAATTAAATAGGTGGGAAAGTTCATTTTGGGGTATTAATAGCGCATGTGAGGATTATTTATCGAAATGATTTATCTATTTATGTTGAAAATCGAAGGCGTGACAGTCCCTATTTGCATCAAACTCAATATCTTTCATGCTATTTGCGTGAAAAATATTGACTACGTGTGCGTTTCTCATTTTATTTAGATGAGTAATTTGACTTTGATTAAGATACTTGTAATGAAGTTCGATATGTAAGTGCTATTGGTAGTATAATATTGGAAATTGATTTTAGTAATCCAAAAATTGATGGTAGGGTTTCAAAACGACATCGTTTTGTATATCAATGTAGTTCAATTTTAAAGTCCCTCCATCAATTTTTGAAGCATCAAAATCACGAACTTATAATCTTATCCATTTAGTAAAAAAAGGAGGAGGAGGACAATAAAGTTTGTCCTTTTAAATTCTCTATAAGTGGGAAAAAGGAAAAATTGAAAAAGAATGGAACATGCTTGGAAAGTGCAAACGTGCCCTTGCCAGTTGCCATCACTGATTATTAGTCAGTGCACTTGCACTCGCACTCGCACATTGTATTCCACGTAGGGTTAGAACACTTAGGGTGCGTTTAAAAAAAAAAAATTGGTCCAGTTTTGTGGTTCTATAGTTAGGTTATGGTTCCAAAAAAATAAGAACCGTTAATTTTAGTTCGATTATTGGTTCTCAATTAATGAACCGTGGTTAGAACCGAACCGGACCGTTTAAAACTAAGATAAATATAGAAATACATATGTGTGTAATTAAATGTGTATTTGAATTTGGTAAGTTAATCTTTTCCTTGCTAAACTTAATTTATTTAGAGATGAAAACTGATTTGTTAGGAAAACTTTTATTTTCTTCCTTCCTTTCCTATTCCAGTAGATTATCTTCCTATTTCTTTAATTTTTTGAGTTCATATTTAATTATGAATAAGTATTTGGATGCTTATTGGATAGAACCGGAACCGAACCAAAACCGGACCGGTCTTACGGTTTGGTTCTGGTTAGGTTCTATGCATATAATGGTTAGGTTCTGGTTCCCAATTTTTTAGAACCGTTTGAAATGGTTCGGTTACTGATTTTCTAGAGAACCGGACCAATCCGGACCATGTACACCCCTACACGTAGGGTTAGAACACTTAGGGTGCGTTTAAAAAAAAAAAAACTTAGGGTGAGTTTTCTCCAAATTATTGGTATATTTTTTTTGTTTTTTTGTATTTTTATTTGATTCGTATTTTATTTTTTAAAATTAATAATCCGTTCTTTCGAGAGAAAAAAGGTAAAAGCTTATGACCAAAAAAATTAATTCACTAAAAGCAAAAAATGACCAAATAGATGGTACTTTTTATGTAATATAAAATATTTTTTAAAGAGAGTTTGTAACTTTATAGTAGCGTAGGGTATAAACTCCAAGTACGCATTTTCATACTTATATATTTATCTCGTAAGAAAGAATGATTAATTTCAAGGATTACAAAAAACTAAACAAAAGATTATGAATAGGGAAATCTCACCCTTACAGATGTTTTCGGCAGTGTAAAATTTGTATATTTTTTATTTGTTGTTAAGAACTTGTTAGATGTTTTTGGTAATAAGTTGTTGAGATATGTTAAATTATTTTCAGTAGTGAATAAGTTGTCGATGGGTTTATGAGTAGAGTTACCATAGCAAAAACAATTTTTGTTGACAACTTTTTTGTTAGTAGAAATGAGACAGTAAAATGCTGAATTTTTTTTGTTAGTGAAAATGAGATGATAAAATGCGTGAAGTTTAAATATTTTTTTATTAGTAAAAACACCCTTAGTCTTGGGACCCGCGAGATAGAGCGATAGTAGAGGCTCTTGGAACACAACGTGACGGTACTACGAGAGCAACTAATAATTTTCCCTCCCCACCGTCAAAAATTGTCAAATCTGGATTTCAAATCAAGCCGGACGCATCTAAACTTCATTCAAAGCCCTGTCCGAACGTCCATCTCTCTCTCTCTCTCTCTCTCTCTCTCTCTCTCCCCATTCCGAAACTCATCCCTTCCGAGTTCCGACAACACAACACAGACGGCTAGTGAGAGAGAGATTTGTACATTTTCCTTTCTACTTCTGGAGAGAGATCCAGACGAAGACGCAACTTGAGAAAGAGGAGTCGCTTAGAAAAGCCCTAATTTCATCTGGGTGTGTAGATTTATCCCCAAATTTTTATTTTGAGTGTAGAGAGAGGGGACCCAGATTTCTCCCTCCGTTGTTGCGAGCAATTTGTCCAAAAACCCTTTCCTTTTAGGGTTTACTCTGTCGAAAATGTTTGGCTTTTCCTTGGATCGATGTTGACGCGCGCATGTACAGTAAATTAGGGTTTATACAGCGGAAGATAGTTAGGTTTAACTCGAGTTGTACAGATAGCTAGGTTAGGAAAATGGACGGTAGGAGAATTTCCGCCAGTCCTCGGCCGGGCTGCGGCCGCCGGGTCGTGGCCAAGAAACGGCCTCGCGGCGGTGATGGGTTCGTAAACAGCGTTCGGAAGATACAGAGGAGGGAGATTTGTTCGAAGCGCGACCGGGCTTTCAGTATGAGCGACGCCCAAGAAAGGTTTAGGAACATCCGCTTGCAGGTTTGCCCTTTGAGTGATTCTACTGTGTTTCTCAGTTTATTGCCGTTGCTGTTACTTTCGTACTCTTTGCTGTACTGTCTAATGCCCACGATAATTGCCGCAGTAAGACAAACGAGTTTATATCTGCATTGTGTAATTTGTGTGCAACATGTGGAAAATGATGGTTTTGATGCTTAAACAGCCCCTTCGGATTTGGGGTTTGGTGAGAAAGAAAAAGAATAGACAAGAGAATCTCACCACTTGTTTAGATAAATAGGTGAGAGATGACGACGAATGTCAAATGTGTGTAAATGAATGGTCTATTTTGCTTCTCACCGTTTCTTACAAAAAATGATGAGATTTGGTGAGAAACGATAACCCGTATATTTTCTTATGAAATCACGGAATCCAAAGGGGCTGTGTTCGACCACTTTATTCCTGAGTAGGTTGATATGTTTTACAAACGCACATACAGGCTATGTTTGTTCATCAGCAGGTTTGTCACGCGAGATGGTCTCTATGTGAATATTGGTGGAATTAGTCGGACATGGTCTGATATGTATGATGTTTCTTCCTATGGACACTCTGGGCATTAGAGCCATGGACGTTGTCTCTATAACATAGCTATTGGAGAAGTTGTAATGTCTATCGGACTATAGGGAGTTGTTTAGTTTTGACTTTTGAAATAGTCTAAAGTATTGTATGAAGATAGTCGTTAACTCTATAATGGTACAGAACTGGGTTGATCCAAATAAGAGATGAGGTTGTTCGTGGTGGGTATTTGTTTTCAAATAAGTTCAAATTTAATATGGCTCTGTAGAGGATGAATGAAGCTTTAAGAAATTGTTCTGCCCTTTGTAGAGGATGAATGAATGTGTTAGAAACTGGTTCTGCTCTTAGCACTTGGGAGGTCCCTTTGCTCTTTGGCATGACTCTGTGGTTTCTTCCATTGTGGGTTCTATTTATTGTTTTGCTACTTATAATTCTTGTATCTTTGTAACTTTACGTGGATTGGAAGGAGCCAAACAACTAAGGTGAATAGTTAACTGGCGTGCATTGCAATAAAAGATTGAAGAAATGGAAGGGATCTAGTATGTTTTCTTGCTCTTTCTCTGCCGGTAATTGTCTTGGAAATATTTTGTCGTGGAGTTGTCCAAACTTCAAACCCCATAGTTCTAACTGGTCCAAGAGATGGGTTTGTTTTTCATGGTTTATGTCTTGGTTAGTTCGTTTTTTGTGTTCAAGATTGGTAGAGGTTACTTATTGAAGGAAGGTAGAAATGACACCATTCTGCTGTGTATCTTCTGTCTCGAAGCTGATTAACTGCATAGAAAGAAAAGATAAAGAAGTTTTGCATTGGGATTTGATGTGGATGATAATGATTTAGAGGGCAGTCGTCTTCATATTATCTGCTGTCCGTTTACTTCCACTGATTAGATTTTGGGTTGATGGAGTTATTGATTGGATACCCGATTATGTGGCAATGTTGTGCATCTGACCTGGCATTTAGTTGAACAACTGAATATAGGCCAAAGTCAAATTATTTGACTGCTGGTCGACTTCCATTCAGGCAGCATATCATTTGGATTATGTTCGAATACATCTTGCTAGAATTGGTTTTTAACCCCAGAGAAAGATGCACCTTGCTGTAGATTTAGTTGTTTTCACTTTCAGAATTTTCTTTGAAGTCCAACTCTATCATGTGTGTAGTAATATTTTTTTGTTGTTTCAGGAGGAATATGATACACATGATCCAAAAGGACATTGTGGCATGGTTCTATCCTTTCTCAAAAAGAGGTCGAAAATTATTGAAATTGTAGCTGCTCATGACATTGTCTTTGCTCTTGCGCAGTCTGGTATTTGTGCAGCATTTAGCCGAGGTAAAACCATATCAATTATACGTTCTCTTTACATGAAAAATTTGTGTTGTCATATTATGTATGTTTCCCAGAATCAAGAAAAGGGTCCTTATCTTGTCCATTGTTGATGCAGAGACTAACAAGAGGATATGCTTTCTAAATGTCAGTCCTGATGAAGTTATAAGAAGCTTGTTTTACAATAAAAACAATGATTCACTCATCACAGTCTCAGTTTACGCCTCTGACAATTTTAGTTCTTTGAAGTGCCGAACCACAAGGATTGAGTATGTTACGTTACCTTTGGTGTTTCTCAGTTTTTCAAGTTTTTTCCGGACATGTGTTTCTTACTAAATACACATGCTGACGTGCTCTAGGTACATAAGAAGGGGTAAGCCAGATGCCGGTTTTGCCCTTTTTGAGTCGGAGTCACTGAAATGGCCTGGTTTTGTGGAGTTCGATGATGTAAATGGGAAGGTTCTCACTTATTCTGCACAAGATAGGTAAATGCTAAATAAATCAAGACCCTTTTTGTGATCAATTTGCTTCTGGATTATGATGCGTATATCCTTCCATTCTTTATCAGCATATACAAGGTATTTGACTTGAAGAACTATACATTGCTTTACTCCATATCAGACAAGAATGTTCAAGAGATTAAGATCAGGTAATCTTTAGTCTTTACTTTGAGATACCTGAATACATGGTTTGCGTTTTTTCTTGAATATGTATATACACATAAGTGAATATACAAATAAGTGAATGTTCTTGTGAGCCGTCATTTCTATGTTGAGGTAGTTTACTATCTCTGTCCTAGATTGTTTTGATCTTAAAATCTCCATTCGTCTGCATCTGTGGTATGTTGGCTATTTTTAAGTGGTAGGTAGTGGACAGACTATGCTATTTCTTTCGGTAACTAGTCCAACGTGTACTTATACTTTGGCGTCGTAATGAATTCTAATTTGCATTACCTGAGAAGAGAAAGTATTTTGGCAGCTGGGTTGAGGCCTTATTAGATTGGTTAGGTGATGTATGTTTCTAATAGGCAGTTTAGTTGCTGAGTCATATTTGAAATAAGCAATTGCTTTGCTTCATATGAGATAATTATACTGTTTCTTTGATTGCTTTGCTTCATATGGGATAATAAAACTGTCTGCTGGGAAATTCATGTTTATGGATTGAATATAGGCTTTTCAAAACAAGTACATAGTTTAGAATCATTTGATGCCTTTTGTAATCTTTCTGCCATATTACAGCAGTGGAATTTTAAATTGTCAATTCATGTTGCTTTTGAGGTTGGGCTCTGGCAGAGAGTTGCTGCTGGTGGTGTGGTGTTTATTATCTAAATTTTCCTTGTGCAGTTTGTGTCTGGTTACTTTTTTGCCTTTAACTTGGTAATTTTGTACTTTCTTTTCCTACTTGGGCGCTTTAACCTTGGGAACCAGTGTATTGGCAACGGGCTTCTGGGTGGTACTGTCTAATGCATATCTATACCTTTTTTTTTTTTGTTTCTTGGGAACAGTCCAGGCATCATGTTGTTGATTTTTACCAAAGCTTGTGGCCACGTTCCTCTTAAGATTCTTTCTATAGAGGATGGTACGGTACTCAAAACTTTTAACCATCTTCTCCACCGGAATAAGAAGGTGGATTTCATTGAACAGTTCAACGAGAAGCTGCTCGTCAAGCAAGAAAATGAGAATCTCCAGATTCTTGATGTACGGATTTACCTTATGCTATTTTAATTATATTTAGAGTTGTCTACATGAGCACATTATCTGAGTCTCTGAACTGGTTTCGCAGGTCCGCAATTCTCAGCTGACAGAAGTTAGCAGAACAGAATTTATGACTCCATCGGCATTTATATTTCTGTATGAGAACCAGTTGTTCCTGACATTTAGAAACAGGACAGTGGCTGTTTGGAACTTCCGCGGGGAGCTCGTAACATCGTTCGAGGACCACCTTTTGTGGCATCCTGACTGCAACACAAACAACATATATATCACCAGTGACCAGGATCTTATAATTTCATACTGCAAAGCTGATTCTGATGATCTGTTGTTAGAAGGAAATGGTAATTCATCGATAAAGCTTTTGAGTCTTGTTTCCATCTGACCAATTTAGTTTGAACGCAACATTGCAGTTCCAGGATAAAAGTATCGAAACTAATATGCATGAAATGCTGTTGGAGTGAAAAATCATGCGAACACTCTTACAGAGAACTCAGGGGCGCACAAACACCACCCATAAAAGAGGCACACTGACAGACATGATGGGGGACAGAAACAGGTTAGGGTTTAATGCAGGGCAACAAGGAACTAAAAGCTTTGATGCCATATTGGATCAGCAATTGTTGAAGAAGTTTTATCCTTTTTTATAAATGGACCCCACTATGCAAAAAAAGCCCTAAGACTCTTAGTATGATTTTCGGACCGTCAGATAATCAACTTATCTGGACAATCTTCACCTAGAAGTTAGGTTGTTATTTGCTTTCATGTGATTTATGTACATCATGGATTATACTGTGGACTGGCATTTTGCAAGTGCGATTAAATCTAAATTTGACTTCTTTGTTTCCCGTCTTTTATGTTTTCTAACAGTATGCGTATATATCATGCAGCAGGGTCTATCAATGTCAGCAATATTTTAACTGGGAAATGCCTTGCTAAAATTCGGGCAACCAACAGTGTTCCGACGGATGAAGGCAGTTATAGTGGCAGAAATTGTAGTTCTAAGAAGCGGACGCGTGCTTCTTGGACTAGAAGTACTGTTGCTGAAGCCCTTAAAGACATCACTGCTCTCTTCTACGATGAAGAACGTAATGAGATCTACACTGGCAACACACATGGCCTTGTCCATGTGTGGTCTAACTGAACGTCCTCGTGTTTCTTCAGATTCTATGTTTTTCTTCTAGATAGTTAACTCGTTCCCACTCCTTTATGAACTACCTGGGATTGTACTATGAAATCTTCATTTTTTTTTGTTCTACTTTTTTGTTTGTTGTCTGTTTCTTTGTTTCTTTTACTTTGATCACTTTGAAGTTTTTATTTTTGGAAATTCTTTTTAGGGGCAGATTTTCCTACCCTTACTTTCCCGTAGTGAGTTTTTTTCCCACCCCTTGTGTTGTCGTGGGGTCTTTGTAACTTGACATGTGAAAATGTTCTTTCCAGTTGTAGATGTGCATATGGAAGAACTTGATTATGGTACCTGCACATTGTGTCTTTTGACTTTGGACTTGAGATATTAGGCCATCGTTCCCCGGAATTTATCATTCTCTTGGAATTGTTGATCGCTCCGATGTTTAGTTTGCTAACACATGACGAAATTTTACAGTGCAAATGGAATTACTATCATTGATCAATTCAGGGTGAATTGGACACTATTGGGAGCCCAAGAAATAACCTTTACATTACTTCGTAAAATCATTTTTTGGTGAACCAAACATTACCTTATGGAGTTTGCAGGTTGGCTCATGTGTCTCTGCTTATGACTAGAGCAGGGTCAATAGCATTTGTTAACTGTGATATCAATTGATGGGCTATCAACATGGCAAGTGATGCCTCTCTCTCTCTCTCTCTCTCTCTCTCTCTACATTTCTCTCATGGGGTTTAATCACAAAATAACTCAAAACTAAATTTTTTTGGGTGCCGATCCAGTGTGAGCAAAACTCAATTGGTGTCACATTAAAATAATTCCAAATTTCAAGTGTTTTAGGAGGTGTTCTGGTTTTTAAAAAGTAAATTTTAGAAAAAGAAGGTAATTTTAAGTTCAAACATTCTGTGTTTACGTAAATAATTTTTCTACCAATATAGATCTTTTAAACGGTTCAAAAAAAATTAAAAAATTAAAAAATTATTTTTTATTTTCATTATATTTGAGTTTGAAATTACCTTTCTCTTTTGAAAAAGAAGATTTAAAAAGAAAGCGGAACGGCACCTTAATGAGATTTACAATATCAACGGATTATTGAACAAAGGGCATGCTCTACTAACTAAAATAAGTCTTTAATTGATTTTTAAACAAATATTTATTTTTAAAATTAAAAATAATGTATTATAAAAGAATGAATTGTTCCGTAAAATAAAAAATAAAAAAATAAAAAGGGGTGGCAGGAAGCCCAAAATTGACAAACTGCACTGGCCAAATGTCGAGGAGCCGCCTCCCAAAAACACAGCTTATTCTGTGGGGTTTAGAGAGAGAGAGAGAGAGAGAGAGAGAGAGAGACGTACTACTAATAAGTTGAAGACGATAAGGCCACCACGTCTCGTAGTCCCCTCTCTTTGTTAATACTCCGCCGAGCAACGGACTGGGGAGACAAGTTTGGTTAGTTCTTTTCCTTTCTAGTTATGTTTTTCCAATTCACTCTCGCACACTTTCACACGTCGTCTCGACCAAACTGAAAATGCTTTTAGGGTGGTGGCCGGGTTTATCTGAATTCTCAGTCTTTAGGGTTCCAATGTGCATTCTCGACGTATCTATCTGTGTTTTTGTCTTGGGTTTTTGGTTTTGTCTTTTCGTGGGATTTTGTTTGCATTTTTACGTGCAATGATTTGGGTTGTTTTTAGAGTGTGGAGTTTATCTAAAGTCTCACTCTGATTGCCGATTGGGTTCCAATGTGCATTCTCGACGTATCTTTATTTTTGTTTTTGTTTTTGTTTTTGGTTTTGTTTTTGTTATAGTGTGTATGTGTTGGTTATAGTATAACTTATATCTGTATATTTCATGTATGGATTTTGTATATGTTATTATGTTGTAATTTGGGTTGTTTTGGTTGGCAGGTATAGATGGCGGCTCAATTAATCCGAGAATGGTCTGGAATTCAGCAGTTTCCTCCTGCTACTCAAACCAAACTGCTTGAATCGATTGGAAAGCTCAACCAGGAGGTCCAATTCTCTCCCCCTCAGAACTTCCTCTTCGAAATGACCAAGCATGTTATGAAAGAGAGACACTTTGTTTTTTTTTTTGTTTGGGTGGAATGGAGTGAGAGGGACCATTTGGAATAATTTTCATGGTTTGTGGCTCTTTAATTTCTCGAGAACAGAATGCGAAGAACAGAAGAAGGATAGAGAGAATGAGAATGCTTATTGTTTTGTTGTTGAGAAATAGGCTATTAGAGAAAACTCACAATGTGTTGTGTTTAGAGTCGGGAGAAACGAGGAGGGTGTGTGTTAGGTAGCTTGACAGCCAACTCGCACGTATTAATACATGTCAGATCCTTAACATAGGGACATGTTAGTGGTAGGGGAAGACCTAAATTGATATGGTTTGTTGCTCTAAATAAAGATATGGATTTATTTTCACGGGGTAGATGGAAAAGGACTTATTTAGCCAACTCCAATTGATTGAGACACAAGGGTTACTTTGGTTAGCCTGTTATTTTTTGAGTTCTTTTCTTGAATTCTTGGAGAAATGTCAAAATAAGATGGCAATTAGGATTCAATTACCAAACTTCTGTTGGCATCTATTCAATAATTGTAGACAAAAATGAGGAGAATGAGAATTATAGAAACTGGTCCATGTGTGTGGGTCTAAAATATGTCAATTTTATTCTCAACATTCAGGAGGATGGCAGAGATTTGATTAAACATAATATTCCTATTTTATCACCCTGTGTAGAATGTGAGCACACTGACAATACTTGTCATGGGGAAAGGAGGTGTTGGGAAATCTTCTACTGTGAACTCGATTGTGGGCGAGAGAGTAGTTGCTGTCAGTGCTTTCCAGGTATCTGTTTGTGACTTAGTAGAGCACTATGTAAGAGATGTTATAAGCTGGCCATCACGAATTGCATAAAACCATATTGTGTGATTTTGCAGTCAGAAGGACCAAGACCTGTCATGGTTTCCCGTACTTGGGCAGGTTTTACGCTAAACATAATCGACACTCCAGGGCTCGTTGAAGGAGGATATGTCAATGACCAAGCACTTGAGATCATTAAAAGGTTTGTATCAGCCATACATTGTATCAAAACGTTACAGTACTTATTAACCAAGAAAAAAAAGGTTACAATATTTGAAGGATAAAATGTCAATTTTTTAGATTTCAAACTTATTTTTCCTTATTATTTATTTCTTTTTTCTTTCGTTGCAACTGCACATATTGTTATGCTTTAATCTATCTTTTTGGTCGGTGCTGTGGTCTGACTGAACAGGTTTCTTTTGAACAAGACTATTGATGTTTTGCTTTATGTGGACCGTCTGGATGCGTATAGAATGGATAACTTGGATACACAGATTGTCAAAGCTATAACTGAGAGTTTTGGTAGAGAAATATGGCAGAGAGGATTGGTAGTCCTGACACATGCTCAAATGTTACCTCCTGATGGTTTGAGTTATGAGGAGTTCTTGTCTAGAAGATCAGAAGCTCTTTTAAAAGTTGTTCGCGACGGAGCTCGGATGAAGCTGCAAGATAAGCAGGTACTTAGTCTTTTTCTTCTTCTGGATTGATTTAGGGAAAAACTGAGGCAGCAAAGTTTTAAATATTTTGTGTACAAGATATACTGTAATTGGTTGCTTTGTCTTCATTTTATTTGAAGTAAAGAGAGACTTTAAAATTGTGTTTTTGTCAGTATCTTGGAAATGCTTAAAGTATTAGCTTAAGGTACAAGATGACCTTCCTTATTGTGGAATTGACAAGGGAATCATAGGGGCTGAATGGACTGTAACCCTTTTGGTTGTTTCATCATTCTTGGGGATGATTCAAAACTCCATTTGCAGCCATGGAAGGAAAGCTGCAGCTTGACTAGTAAATGATAGAAAGTTATGAGTCATGTGTTTAGAGCTCTTCAATTGCTACCTTCCAGATATTTCAATCACTGCAATTGCTGCTTTTGGTGGTCGGGGCAACAGGGCAAGAATCATTTTTCATTAAATATGTTTGTCCATAAACCCATCACACGGTATGTCCATGTAGGGTGTGGAGAGATGTTATCTAGAAACTGAAGACTGTTCACATGAATTTTGGTTCTCTTATAATTGTTAATGGGTAATGGACCGTACCCATCCCATTTCTGTACTGTATATAAGTGATTTACAGACTCCCTGTACCTTAGGTATTTGATGCATTTGCCTTTTGTTTCTGTTTCGTTTTTAGCAATTCTTCAGGTTTCAATTGTAAGTCGAGTCTGTGAAATGTCCATTTTTTTTGTCCATGTCCCCGTAATGCATTCAATCAGCATGGGCATGGTTAATGTTCTTAGAGATGAACTTTGTAGTCTCAATGAAGCTGTCTAAATTTTGCTGCGCTTTCGTTGTATAGGCATTATATACCTGGAATAAGGACCTTGATAAAAACTTGCAATGCAATATAACTTGCTGGGAAGCTAAAATATTGTGAAATAAACAAGAGGGCATGTTAATACATCAGTGTCCTCTTTCGTATATCCATCGTTCATGCTGCTTTGCCATCTTTTTCTGTGTCAGCTATTACTCTTTCGGGTATTTTCTCTCCTAAGAGTATAGGTTTTATTGCTTTAAGTTGACGCACTTAATTGGGATTTTATTCATTTGTTTGTTCAATCTGATTTGGTATGTTGTCTTTGCTGCTTTCAGGGTTCTTCTATTCCTATTGTTTTGGTTGAGAATGGTGGGAGATGTAACAAGAGTGATGATGATGAGAAGGTACAATCTGCCTCATGCCATCTGTTTTTTCTGTTATGTTTCTATCTTATCTCACGATTATTGGGGTGATTGGTTGCTCTTTGGTTCACAGATCCTTCTAAATGGCATTGCTTGGATTCCCAATCTAGTCAAAATGATAGTAGAGGTCGCTTTGAATGAGGGGAGGGGTATTTTGGTTGATAAAAAGTTGATTGAGGGGCCAAACCCAAATCAAAGGGGGAAGAGATTCATTCCTTTGATTTTGGCATTTCAAGTGAGCTTTCTAAACTTGCAGGGTCTCCTCTCTGGTCCCTGGTCCATGGTCCAAACAGCCTCTTTAGTGGGCCCACTATAGGTTTCATTTTGATGATGCCTACAGTTCATTTCGTAGATCATGATGTTTAGACCATCAGTTGGAAAAAAATGCAGCTTATTGGACATCTGTAGCCCTCTTAATAAGTCACATTTGCTTGAAAAAAAAAATTGGACGGCCAGAATTTTGATCATCCATTTCCCCAAAACATGTGTGATGCATTCAGGCCCTAACAGGTGTCCTATTAATTTGATTTTTTAGTATGGATGATGTACACAGCATGCTCTACAAAATGAACACTCCTACTAGCCAAATGGGATTCGTGGGGTGCCCCAAGGAAGGGACTGTTTTCTCCAAAAAAAACTTCAAGGGACTTGAGACTAGAGAGGTGCCAAGTTCGCTGTGTATTCCTCTAATTCTGGCGTAGAACTTTAGCGTGCATAGTTGTTAATGCCTTTTTTTTTTTTGTTCCCCCAGTACCTTCTTGTCAAATTGATAAAAGGATCTATTGCGGATGATATTCCGAGACAAAGTAAACTCGCATGGGAGATTGAGGACGATATTTCAAGAGGAACTGAACCCGCATGGGAGCAGTAGAACACCTAACTGCTGTTTCAATCTTCATGGAAATTCTTGAATGTTGGAGCAATTCATGTTTATTTCGTTGGTTTTATTCCATCCGGGGTTGTCACGAATACTGGCAGAAGTAGTCCACGGCTATTAGATCTAGTCAACTGTTTGGGAGAACTGTTTTTCATGTGCTTTGTACTGATATGCTCCCCTTTGGATCATCGCATTTCCTTCCTTTTGCTGAGGATTCTATTCATTTTTCTGTTTGCGTTTATGCTGAAATTTGATGATGACCTCAGTAGAATATAGACTGGGTTGTCCTGCAGTACTCTTAATCACGACAGAAGAAAGGCTTGGTGCTGCCGTGGTCAATATGGGTAGCTATTGGTGTTCTTGTAACTCAACCAGAAAAAGAGAGAAATGATTTTGTTCCCTGATTCAAGTATGCTGTAATGGATGTAAATTGAGCTCTTAGCTTCCTTCTTTGTGGAAAAGCACTTGGGCTTTCTTAACCGATGTTTCCACATGGCCGAAGATTTTGTCTCCGACTCTGAACCCATTTTTCCATTACTCATACTTCCATTTTTCCATTAACCATTCGGAACCCACTTCACCCATTTTTCGATTTTTATCAGACAAGAAGGGTTTTCGGTAGACTTCTTTCATTGGAGTTTTACTAAATTAACCCAAATTAAAAACCAGAATAAAAGGAACAAAAGTTATTATCAATCAATGGTGCTGTTTTGGCATACCTTTTCAATGAGGGAGAAGGAGAATTAGCTTTCAATGGTGGAGAAGCAACAATTGGAGTCCATGAGGGAGGAGGAGGAACGATTTTGGCGGGAGAAATGAGGGATTAAGGCAAGATGTTGGGACTTTTTCTCCAAAAAATCTAAAACGTGAATTAAGTGTGCAAGCAAACAGGGACAGAGCCTTTGGTAGTTTAAGTGGTGTATCCAAAACAGCCCCAAAACGACGTCGTTTTGGAACATAGCACGGAGGATAGCACGGTTGGACTAGCACCTCCCCGGGTCCGGCAAATACGGAACTACTGTAATACATATTGGAATATTGGTTGATTAATTACGGATCGACATATCTGAATCTGTTCACTTTGATAAGAAAAACTCTCTCTCTCTCTCTCTCTCTCTCTCGTGTGTGAAGAAATTCAGTTATGAAATTTGCGCGGGTGCAGACTGCAGAAAATAAGAGTACCGTTTTGGGTTTGTTGTTTGCATCCTCAATGGAACCGCTGCAAACTTTCATAAGTTGGTGGTGACCGGAGTCTCACGCCTCTTCGTATTATTCCTCTCTCTCTCTCTCTAGAGTCGGTTGGTATCCGATCGGCGGCACCTTTTCAGTCTCTTTATAACCCAACCGTGGCCGTTCACGACCAATACCCCCCCGCCCAAATCTCTCTTCCTGAAAAGGTTTCTCTCTCTCTCTCGCACCCACCCACCCACACTGATGTATTCAATCTAACAGTCCTATATTCTGATCTCACGTCTCTGTATTTTGCAGGAACGGGCAAGTCAACCTTTTGGGGAGCTCTTGATCACTCTCTGCAATGTTCCTCAACAATGGAGGTCCTTCTCTCTCTCTCTCTCTCTCTCTACCTTTGAACAAAAATATGACTCTACATTGTCAATATCTCCACAGTTTCGATCAACTCCGGCAAGAAGAGGAAAGAAGTTTCGCCCGACGCGACAATGCTGCCGCAAACCACCACCAACTACAACTCTCTCCAACACGTCTCTGCTGCTCTTCGTCGAGTCCGACAACTGTCGCCACTAACACCGCCACCGCAGAACACGAATCTTCTGCCTCTCTTATCCTTCACATCTCTGTTAAACGAAGATCGCACTGCCGAAATCGTAGAACAGAGTGACCAGATTGACGAAATAATCAGAACCCATGTAATGATTCTCCCCCCATTGAAATGGGTCTGTTACTTTTCAATTTTCTGGACTAGAAAAGTTATGGTGCGTGCATGCTGAGACGTACGGACTCAATGGGCGGATGAGCCGGACGACTGCCCTACTCAAGTTTAAATTAATTAAGTTTGTCCGTCAAACGTTTTCTGAAACAATTTAACATCCGTCCATCCAAAATTTTCTTCAAAAATTTTTCTTCAAAATTCGACAACCATTTCCCATGCATGCACTACGCATCTACAATTTCTTTATTTGCGCAGATTGATTGAGAATATCTCTAATGTTATTTACACGTGATATGCATTTGAAGAGATTGATATAATTAAGCTTTCACAAATGGTAAAAGGAAGTTTAATGTTCGCCTGTCAAATGTTAAAATCTTGCGTTCGTCCTTGAAGGCTGAACAGTTGCAGCGCGCATTAGCAGACAAATGGCAGGGGCACTACCGCAACCTACAGTGCGCAGCGGAGGAGAGAGCGGCGAAGAGGCTGAAAGAGAGAGAAGGGGAGATGGAGAAGACGGTGCACAGGAACGCAGAGTTGGAACAGATGGCGGCGCATTATAGCACGGAGGCGGAAGTTTGGCGTACAGAAGCAAAGCGATTGGAGAACATGGTGGGGACGTTGAGGGCGTCGCTTTTGAAGGCTACAGTGCGCGGCGGGAGCGCAGGGGTGGCGGCGGAAGACGCCGAGTCGTCGTACGTTGACCCTGACCGAGTCAAACCGGTGAGTCTGGCGTGTAAAGGGTGCGGGAAGCAGGCCGCGACGGTGATGATGTGGCCGTGTCGGCACATGTGCGTTTGCAAGGGATGCAACGTCGTATCCAAAACCTGCCTTGTTTGTCGATCTATCAAGACCACGAGCATCGAAGTCGTTCTCTCTTAGGCAAACCCAAACCCGAGCACATCTGTATCTTCTTTTAACACAGTTTCTGGTTTCTTGTTTGTCTGGACTGAAAGAATATTCATGATACATTCAACTTGTACTTTTGAATGACCATATTATTTGAGGGTTTTTTTTATTTTATTTGGGTTTTCAATCTAATATTTTATTTGGTTGTTCCACATTTCATGTTTGAATACCTTAGTGTTTCCCAATGGGTCTATGATTCATCACCAATATGAATCTCAAATTGTGAATGATGTAGCATATTGAAGTAATACGCGTGACTCTTTGATGAGCGAATGACAAAGGCATCGCATGATGGTATGACTGTATGACTATGAGACAATACTTGGGTACGGAAGGTGCATCATTTTCCTTGTGCAGGAAAATCTTTTTTACATGAATAGCGAATGACAAATAGATGAATGATGGCATCTTAAATACCTTTAATTTGATATTCGAGCTTTAGGAAGTGTTACCAGAAATTTTGCGCACGGCGTATTGTGAAATGCACAAATACAAGATGCATAGCAACATACCTCCAACTTCGCTTTTATCGTTCGTATATTTGATTCCTCCCTACTTCTGTATAGCCTTCGATTTTTTTTGTTGGATAACCCTGAACTGAATGGCTCCAAGTAGCATCAGAAATTTCACAAAACACAAGAACAGTGGTTTAATTTGCAACAGTAAACCAATCAGGAAACGTTTCACGAATTTTAGCTCTCATGAGTTACACACAACCGAAGTAATAACTAATGGCTTACTAGAAGCATAAAATTATCAAAAACTAAAGCCATCTATAACAGATGTCGAAATACTACAAAGTGACAACAAATAACACAGAGCACCTAAATCTGAAGTAAATGATGGATGCAGTTATCTTTTCTAAAGTAACTGTACAAACACAATCAGCGAAAAAAATAAAGATTTTAAGTGAGGAGATGAGACCGTTCTTTACTAGGTTATAGCGAGAAAGGTTTCGAATGCACATCGAATCGTTCGTTAGCCGTTAACTGCGGTTCCTGCAGCAAAGAAGACATGGTTTCAAAGATTAGCCTTACATAAAAGCAGCTTGCTTAATTTAATAGATTACATACGCATACAAAAGAAATTATTTGGAGCAAGAACCAACAGCAATGAAGGGAAACCACTTGAACCAGCAAGGCAGTAATCGCATTAGGATCTCGTCAGGAACCAACCACCACAAAATTAGATCCTATTCTTGAATGTTACCTTGCTATAGCTCATAATAAGAAAATGCAGTTGAAATCACCTAGGGTGATTGGTTTCCTCCTAATGCTTCCATTTCACCAGCAATAAAGCCCAATCGGAATAAGGAGTGCCCATTAGATTACCTAGAGTTTATTTATTTCCAAGTGTACCCAAATATATGGGGACAACAGTTTGTGTGCTCCAATGTAATGATTTCTGAGTCGTCAAACCATTTCATATTGTTGACAAATCGATTTCTGAATCGTCGAACTATTTCAGATTGTTGACAAAACGACTCAATTTTTCCAGTTGAACGAAATAAACGGCACAATCCTTGTCAAACCCAAGTTGTTTGTCCCCTAACTTTTGTATAACTGGCTGTCCAGCTTGTCTACAAAGTACAAACAATTACCTTTACTGGGTGGATCACAAATCTTTCATATTCCTCAAGTATATCTGTATTTATGTAAAAACGTCATCTCACTATTTTATCACCTCCTTGGTGATATGATCAAATTAAGTTGCATTTAATTCAATCTTTATAGTAAATTTTCATAATGAACCTTGCTGTTTAATTAAAAGTTGCATTAACAGCACGGCAACCAGTGTACAACTTTAACATGATGTAGGAACTTCTGTTTTCTCTTTCTTAATATGATACGTAAGCATAAATCATCCCTTTTCACAATTTCTTTTGAGGATTGCGATCAGATAGGAATATTACCATTAGTAAACATTCAATATCCAAATCGGGCAAAGTAGAGAGAAAGTACCTGTCTCATTCCCGCACCCAAACTCCCTCCCGACAGAAGCATTGTGAGAAGTGATGTCACAACACCCCCCCCTAAACCATTGTCTGTATTGCGTATGGTAGACCGCATGGCAGTTAGCATATTCCCATATGTAGTTGCTTGGTCACGTTCAACTGCTTGGATGAAAGAAAAGGTCATTGCACCAGTTGAAGTGACCTTGGATAAAGCCTGTCAACACAGATATTATTGTTTATTACTTCTGCGTTGTGATTCGATAGTAACAACTTGAACTCTTACAGCTAAAAAGAGGAAGGAATTAACAAAACCCATGAAGCATTACGGCTGTATCAGCAGATGTTTGATCATCATCACAGCCGCTAAAGGAAACAACCTCACCACCACTTGTTCCTTTCCATACACCCGACCGAGGCCGATGGTCCTCCCATACATACCGTCCAGTCCTATGTTCCCAAATAATCAAAACATTGTAGTGAACATTAGATGGACATAAATATAGCTTAGAAAGTGAGAGAGAAGGCAAGCAAAAAAATTACTAAAGCTGTGCTGGGAGCTTGAATTTGTGGAGGGCAAAGAAAAGGAAAGAGAAAGATGTTCAAACATATCCATTCATTCTCTCAACTGTATTCTTCAATTTCTTTTCCTCCACATGTATATGTCCACAAATCCAAGATCTAAACACAACCTATGTCCTTCAAGAATGTAGTAGATGGAATTCGTTTGAAGACTATGGGTTTCAAATTTCCCTTACTACCTGTCCATCCTACAAAGGAATGGCAAATCTAACACAGTGCCGCTATGGCAAGCGTCTATGATTGCGTGAAGCTTGACACCATGAGGAAGAGGTCTGACAATAGTTGCATTAATCTCATCGTCCACAATCATTCCCTGAGTTTCAAAATCCAGGGGACACAGTGTTTCATCGAACCCATCCACTTCATCTCCATTGTAGTTTCTTTGCTGTGAACCATGACCAGAATAATGAAATACCAGTGAATCTCCTGGCTGACAACCTTGCACAAGCCAATACATTGCCATTCTGATGTTTTGTTTTGTTGGACGCTTAAAAGGATCAGTTTCTTCTTCTGAAACATAGCTTTCACAGAAGGATTCAGGTTAGAAGTCGCAAAAAATGAAACAATTACAGAAACTGAATATTTAAGAAACAGGCCATAATACTGAAAAAGGAATTAACCTACACTTTAATTTCTATTTCTCTATGTTGTTGCAATATTAGCTTTAGATATGGCCTATAGGAGTACGGAGGCTTTCTGAAGTGCATCAATATAAGATTTACCTTGGTGGACCATGGAAAAGGGGCTTTTCTGAATTGTGTTTAAGTAAATCTAATTCACGGTTTGGCAGATTCATCTCCTTCGGCGGAAGACTCAATCACAACCAATGGCTCCATGTCAAGAAACTCCGAATTTCCATCATGGAATGATTTCCCCAAATATGTACAGAGTTCTAGTTAGTTCACAACATAGACATGGCTGTTCAAAGTTTGTTACTTGCCATCTCGTCATTCCCATTTCCAATAAAGATGCTTCTTTTGCTAAAGTTCAGTTGGGGGCCAGTGCACTTGTTAGATTCTGGTCAAGGTCTTGCTGTATAAGCTACAACCAATTCAGCTTTTTAGGTAAGTGTAGCTAAGCTTTACCGATGATCATTTCTATTACCAACAGACTATTCAGAATTTCCATCAAACCAAACCAAACCAAACCAATCCGAGCCTTATGTCCCAATCACTTGGGGTCGGCTACATGAATCCGTTTTCCCCATTGAGCTCTGTCGAGGGCCCCTTGTTCGCACAAATCTATTAGACTCAAATCTTTGCGCACCACAGCATCTAATGTCAATTTAGGTCTACCCCTCCCCGTAGCATTGCTACCCCAAGCTATCCTATCCGCTCTCTTTACTATTGCATCTCCTGGTCTACGGTAGACATGCCCAAACCACCTTAACCTATTCTCCCTCAACTTTTCTTCTATAGGTGCTACACCTACTATCTCACGAACCGTTTCATTTCTAACCCGGTCTCGCCTAGTCTTACCACACATCCACCTCAACATTCTCATTTCCGCTACACTCATCTTGTTCACCTGTTGTTTCTTAATAGGCCAACACTCTGTCCCATAAAGCATCGCTGGTCTGATGGCAGTTCTATAGAATTTTCCCTTCAATTTTGTGGGTACCCTCTTGTCGCAAAGTACACCAGTAGCGCTCCTCCACTTGAGCCACCCCACTTGGATCCTATGGGTCACATCATCGGCAATCTCTCCATCACTACTAATAATTGAGCCTAAGTACCTAAAATGATCACTCTTCGGTATCTCTTGGTCTTGAATCATCACTCTTTCTTCAAGCGCACTGTTGGTGCCACTAAACTTGCACACCATATACTCAGTTTTGTTCCTACTTATTCGAAAACCCTTTGACTCCAATGCTTCCCTCCAAAGTTCTAGTTTTGTATTAACACCTCTAGCGGTTTCATCTACGAGGACAATGTCATCTGCAAACATCATACACCAAGGGATATCCTCCTGAAATTGTTTGGTCAATTTCCATCAGCTGATGAAAATTGCAAATAATTACTTATTTTTAAGTTTGAAAATTGCAAATAAGTACTTTTTTTAAAGAAGGCTTAGCAGAACGGGCCTGAAGTATACAAAGCAGTCTGTATAACTTAAAAGGAAAGTTTATGTCTTTGGAAATAGATGCATCAGACAAGATTCCATGGTGACTTTAGAAGCACCAAATGAGGCCGTTTCAGTAGAAGGTGAACACAAATTGCAAATGGCAATGAGGACCAGTTGTAAGATTCAATATAGAAGAGATAAACTGAAGGAGGATTCAGTTATAATACTAACAACGGACCGGCGATGAATTAACAAGTACATGGGCTGTACCTGCTAGTTGCCAGTCAAAGATGTCTGTAGAAGTTATTGTAAAGATTTTCGTTTGTAGCTGGAAGCAACCATGCTAAGGGGAATAAAACTGTTTCTATAAAAAGAGTGACCCAAGAATCCAGGGGTGCAAAATTTGTTGTGAACTAGGAAAATCAAAAGGCAGATGGGCATCCATTATATATACTCAAAGATAGCATATGAACATATTCTTTAACATCTAACGCAAAAAGTGAATGTAAATCTTGTCAAAAAGTATACACAAGAAAATAAAGAAAGCAAAGCAAAATAGCAAAGTCGGAGATGAAACGGTCGCTATGTGCTGCACCAAACAAGCACATAATAAATGGGAAGATGTGACATGCAAAGCAAGATTGACATGCGAAACTCATTTCAAACAAAAGACTTTATCCCAAAGCCTTTTTTTCTCGGTAAAGCAGGGTGTTTCTGGCAAGTTTGTGTGCAGCTCGGACTAATCCGTCCAACCGTTTCACACGTTTTATGGGTGACGTGGAGGTGGCCTCAAGAGTTGCTGGTAAGGAGAGTTGAACCTAAAAATTTAAGAGGGAGCAAGCCTCTCACGCCTCTCGTGGATTTAAGTCCCAGGCTTCACCACCACCGCCAGACCACACAACTCCTTGGGTTAAATCATAATGAAGTGACAATTAGCATTTGCATCTCCGCAGCAAAGTCGCTACACGACAACAGAGAGTATGCACACATACACATTTAATTTAAATACAGCTGAATTAGGCAATTGAACAATTCAGTGAGAGCACGACCATATATTACTTGTTTCTAACCTAAAACCAATTGGTAACAGGTGGAGTAACCTCTAGATTATATTAACTAAGGTTAGGTCTGCGATGCGGAATAAAGTTTAGCATAACTATTGAGCGTGATCATTTGGCAAATCTCCAATGGGAGATGTCAAACATGACGTGGACATTGCAACGGTAACTTTTGACATCAATTCATCTTCCAACCCAGATGCCTTCTGTTAGGCCAAATCCTACCTGGCTGTTGACATGGATGAAGGGAGAGGAAGCATGCCAACTTTGACTACCTGCACCTTGCTTGCCAAATTTCAAAAAATGACTATTTGTATTTTGACATAAGGGTTGGAGAGGGAAAATTTGATGTCAAATAAATGGAATTTGACATAAGGGTTGGAGAGGAGGTTTTGATGTCAAATTGGAGATGCCAAAATGCCACATCCGCCTTCAAAAAAAAATTGACATCCCCAATTTAAAGTAAAGGATTGGAGATGCTCATAAATTACTAACAGTAAGAGCACGGGAGATGTCAAAGCTTAGGTGGACAATCAAACGGATAGTTTCGGCATTAAGTCACCACCCAATCATGATGCCTTCTATCATGCCACAAATGACATGGCTTTGAAGGGAGGTGATGTGGCTTTGAAGGAAAGTCCCAATATATCACCTTTGACATCAACCTTCTAGACTGCCAATTTTTAAAAATTTACCATAAGCTTTCAAAATAATTTGACACAAGGGTTGAAGAGGGGGAGCTTGATGTTAAATTGCCACGTAAGCCTTCAAAATAATTTGACATCTTCACTTTTGACCTCTCTTGTAGGAGATGCTGCATTTAAATCTTTCGCAGCTAACCAGCACACGATCAGCAGAAAAAAAAATACCCAACTGGCAACTAATTACTATATTCAACATATGTACAGCCTAATTGGGGAAGTAAGATTGAACAAAATTAGTACCAGTTAGCGTGATAATCGACGATTCAGGAAACTTGAACCGATTGATCAACAAGTACTTCATGCACTTGGCATCGTTGACGCAGCCTTTGAGCTCGTGGCGGGAGTACTTGTACGAAATCCCGCAGATCACGGCTCTCTTGCGGCCGTGGACCGACGGCGGTTGACCCATGGGTGCATGGTTGTAAGGCGACGGAGCCGCCGCCGCCGGCGACGGCGGAGGGTAGTGGTGGCTGGGGGTGGACTGAGGATGAGGCGGCGGAAAGCCTCGGGGATCGGCTACTTGGGTGACGGCTTGGCACAGGGCGCATCGTATTGATGTAGCCCCCGGTGGGAGCTGTAACGGCGTCCGGCAGTTTGAACAGTCCACTAGCATAGACATTTTTGGAGAAAGAGACGCTCTGCTATGAAGAAACTTGAAAAATCCGGATATGAGAGAGAGAGAGAGAGAGAGAGAGAGAAGGGTCAAAGAGAGAGTCAAAAAATGGCCAAATGACGGAAGAATGGCAGTTGGTAGTGGAGGGAGAAGAGACTTTCGGAGGAGGGGGCTAAAGGGAGGGAAATAGTAAAATACTACTGTAGTGTTTGGTTGGCATTTTACTTTAGTTTTAATTTTGTTTTTCAATTTTTATTCTATTTTTTTTAATTAATACTTTGTCATCACTTTTTATCTCTCTTCAATTATTATTCATTTCTTCAATCATTATCTTATTTCTCTCTTTACCCACTATCAAAACTAAACTAAACGACTTCGGTTCTATTTTCATTGTCCATTTTTGAATTGCGTGTTAATTTTTAATTGCCTATATCTTTCAATTTATAATATTTTTCATAACTTTGAAAACTTTGTATTATGGAACTAATCAAGATCTATTAAATAAGATTCATATTGTATATTTTTCAAAATCCGGCACTAAAAGATATAAGTAAAAAACATAAAAGAGACAAAACAAAATACTATTAGACAATGAAAATAGAACAGAGGAGTACTCTATGGAGGTGGCGCAGGTTTGCCTTCGGTTGCAGTATTCTGCCCAGGTCCTACAATTAGGCCCGTTACGTTAAAGTTTTTATTCTTAAGTAATTTTTTTTTACATTTTACGAGACAAAATTATTTTCTAAAATACATCACATTTAATTCTTAAAAAAATAGATACTTAGTATTTTCCAAGAACTGACCTTGGTTTGTTACACCTTGTGGGTTTGGAAGTAGGGGTGTAAACGAGTCGAGCTGAACCGAGCTTCAGTGAGTTCGAGCTCGGCTTGTTTATTAATCGAGCCAAAAATTCGAGTTCGAGCCTTAACGAGCCTCTTTAATAAAGTCGAGCCTCTCTTAAAGAGCCAAATTTTTGTTGAAAGAGCCGAGCTCCACTCGGCTCGTTTAATAAATGAGCTAAAAACTCGAGCTCGAACTTGGCTCGTTTACTAAACGAGCCGAGCTCGTGAGCTACTCGGTTCGTTTACAACCCTATTTGGAAGCAGACAGCCTAGAAGCCTTAGCCCGTTGGACCGAATTGACTGAGCCCATGAATGGTTGGTCCAGAAGCGTAAACCCGTTGGGTTCTAGGTAGACTTGATCAGGTCCGACTCGACAAGATATTCTCCTAACAGAGTAATTATTCAGCGTTTCCGGAGTAACACGTGGCTTAGCCTATGTGGTACTTGTAACGCCCCGACTTTTCGGGTGCAAAATAAAATAATTTCTAAAGAAAGTATTGCTAAATACATATAATTTTCCAAAATAAAAATTTTGCTAATACTGAATACGAAGATAGATTCTGGAATCAAAATACACCACGGTGATTTACAATCTTGTCGAATCCTAAGCATCCTCGATCCTCGATACTGATATTCGTTCGTTCCGTGTCGAATTGCATCATCGTTGAATCTCCTCCATTGAATCTGCGCCCTAGCAAATTGATCGCGAAGCAATCGATTTCTTGGGGATCAGAACGTGTCCGTGGTGATAAATCACCCATAGAATAATCCAACCCAACCACCTCTCTTACCTAGCAAGCAAACAAGATAATCATGATGCGAATAAGTACAACAGAGATTTTCACATAAACAGGTTCATTACTATCCATTAGCCTAACGTGTGATCAAAAACTCCGAGATCTTTCCTCCCCACAGCCGCTAGCCATGCTCGGTCATGAGATCAACTTCCACTTTCTTGTAAGTAGATAACCTGAAGTTACAATACTACAACAAGGGAGCTGGCTTATCATGCACGAATCACGGCCCAGGGTTCTTTATCTTATATACATCCACAATCATCGCTTTGGACACACGTCGGTCTATCAATTCACCTGCTTGTGCAGGACATCGATTTATTCACTGGACTCTGCGGAGACGTCAATTTATTCCACAAAACATCAGCTGGACCATCGCGGGGTTTATCGATCCTGAAAACATTCTTTGGACCTCTCGTAAGTTTAACATCACAAAATACCATTTGAGCCACCGCTGGTTTTAACATCACAAAATATCATTGGACCCGGCAGCATTTTATCAAACATCATTTGAGCTTACTGCGGGTTTTATCAAAATATCATTGGGCTTACTTTGCCAAGTTTTATATTGTCAGGGCTTACTCTGCGGGTCTTAAATCATCTCAGGCTTACTCTGCGGTTTAAATCATCATGAGACATTCTTGGACTACCGCCGAGTTTGAAATCACATGATCCTAGGTCCATCACGCCTCGAGTCTGCTTCGGGCTACCCCGAATACGAGGTCTGTCGAGTGCCACTAGGTCTGCTGGCCATTCTCACAATTCTAGGTCCATGCACGCCTCAGGTCTGCTCGAGGCTACCCCCGATCCTACGAGGTCTGTCAGGCCACCCCAGAAGGTCTGTGGCCACCTAGCGACAGGGTCTTCAGGCTGCCTCAGGTCCTCAGGCTACCCAGATCACACGAGGTCTGTTAGGCCACCCCGAGTCTGCCTTACCATGGCTTTCATTTGTTTCCTTTTCCTTAACAATAACTGCGTCTGTATGCTTTCACCAAATCTAAATCATGTATCCAGAGAATCACGCTGAAACAATCCTATACAAAGAAAATAAACTTCTGAAGCTTATCCATTACTTAGCATCGTCTAAGTGATTTCTATCTCATATACCACCCCATGTCTCTAGGGTCAATCTAACATTCAATCCCGCATCGACACAATTTTATTCTAAATAATAATCAAAAACAGACGGATCAAAACAAATATTAGGCAATGCAATCACATAACTTTTTATGGTGGCCATTGCCCTTAATCTTGTATGGCCACAAAAATCATTAATAAGGTATGAACTATTTAATAAAGATTTAAAATAATTTTTCTAGGCTTTAATTAATTATTCTTAAGTAATTAGATTAGTTAAATACTAATTAAATACATTAATTAGGTAAAAAATATTAGAATAATTATCGTACCCTAATAAGAGTCTTAAAGGTCCTCTATAATAAGTTTGAGTGCTAAAAGTTGGGTTCGAATGTTCATGGAATTATTTTGAATAAAAAGATTAATTTAATAGACAAAACAAGAATAAATAGACAATAAATAATTAAATAATTGAAAATATATTTTTATTTACAGAATATCATTATAGGACTGTAAAAAGTCTAAATAAAATTATTCATAATTATTACTGTCTTTTGTAATATTTTAAAGTGTTTTATTAAGAAACAATGCATAAATAATAATAAATAGTAAATCAAATAAATAAAATTTTATTTTAATAACATCTCATCTTTGAACTGTCAGGAGTTTAGGAAAAATATTTTCGATGTTAAAAATATTTTTTATAAAGGTCCTTATTAATTTTCGTTTATAACTTTAACTAGAAATAAAATAAATAACAAATAACATCAAAAAGTCATGAAATCAACAACTTATGATCTTTAATAAGTTAGGAATTTAAGAAAAATAGTTTGAGGATTTATAGAGTAATTTAAAAGGTCGTAATGAATTTTAGTTTACAAACGATCACACAATTACAAATAAAAATTTAATAAATAGAATATTAAATAAAAAATTTATGAAACTAACAAGGTATGAACTTTAGAATGTGGGTAACCTAGGAAAAATAATTTGGGGTCAAAAACAATGGTTAAAAAGGTCGCAAAATCAATTCGACAGGAAAACAAAACAGGCGCGCGTCTGGGCCTAAGAGAGTTCGCGGCCGCGAGGTCCGCGGCTCTGGTGCATGCGGCTGGGCCGCCCGAACATTGCGGCCGCAAGGTTCGCGGCTGGGTTCGTTTTTTTGATTGTTTTGGATTGGTTTCGATGCATGGGACCCTAAGAGCTATTGGGTTATGTCTAAAACCAATATTTATACGTAGAGGAGGCTTCGGATTGAATTATAGTACCTTGGTTTGGATTAAATTCGTTTTCGATCAAAAACTTGAATTTGGGGAAGACGACTTCAATTCCTTCGATCGGGGATCTTCGGGGCCGAATTGGTTGATCTACGGTGATCCTTGGGACTGAGAAAAATACTTCAAACGATCAATTTGGATCTCGGACGAACGTAACCTCGAAACCCACTTTTCTCTCTCTTTTTCTCTCTCTAAAATTCTATGGATTAAAGCTCGGTTCTCTCGGGTTTTTCTCTCTCCGGCTCCGTGGAGCGTGGTGGGGTGATGTGCGTGCCCAGGGTCGGAGTAGTGTATATATATAGGAGAATTAGATGAGTTTCGAATTAAAAACGAGTCCTAACGGTATCGGGTTTTACATGGACGAATTACGCACAATTATAGTCAGGAGGAGGTAGAGATTGAGTAGGAGAGTGAGGGAGAATATAGGCGTGCATGCATGCATTTATATGTATGTATATAATGACAAAATAATTTTTAAGAGGTAATTAGATAGAATACTTATTTTTTTTTGTAATTATCTACTAATTAATAAATAAGGTAAGTATTATTTTCAGAATTAATTGATACCTTTTAATATTTTTATAAAAAAAAAATTGGGTCGAAAATCCGGGTCGTTACAGTACTTCAAATCATTCACGCATGCAGCGACAAATCATGCAACACGTACAATGGTCATTCATTTTCGTTGTGTGATAACGGTCTTTTATTTATAGGGTCGACGAGTACCACATAAAAACGTCACATGATACTTCGGAGTACCTGGAAAGATACAGTGCTAATAAATTATTGACAAAGATAGTTAGGCAAGAAGTTCAATGATGTGGTAGATCAACACTGACTGGTTTATAAAGTGGACCCTTGTTATTGCAACACAATGGAAGCTGTTAGATATTTTGGACCAAATTTCGATCCACACAAGCTATGTGCCATATATATTGACATTTGTTTTTTCATTAAATGATTAGTAATTCAAATGGGTGAGTATTCTTAATTCCTCGTTAATATTTGGGATGTTTAAGTCTGTATATATAGCTGTTTGATGAGCCTGACCACGTTCTTTAATGTTCGTAGCAAGAATTGTGATCTTAATTTACCCCGACGTAAGTGCAGTCGAATCTTCTGCAAATTATAGCATATGTGGTACTTAGAGAGCAATACTATTTCACGAATAAATGATATGACTTTCTTTTCTTTTTTTTTTTCCCGGTCAAACGAAAATTCAAATGATATGGCTTTCATCAGTGAAAGCATATATCTCCATTTTTAAAAATAGTCGTGATGCACGGGATCATTTTGGCCTGAAACGTAAATTGTAACTTCTTGAACAAACATATTGAAAGTGCATGTAAGTAGTCAATTCGTTGGCGAGTGATTTTACTTTACAAATGTGCTATTCACATAGAGAAAACCCACACAGATTGTGCACAGATTTTTTGTGGGGCTCATTACGGATCCCACATAAATGATTCGAGCCGTCCATTAGATGTAAAACATTTTTTCAAGGCTCCCCTCAAAAAAATCAGCTTAATCCAATACCTATAGGTGCTCGATCCAATCATCTAACTTTTCATTCAAATTTCAGGATAATGAAAAGTTAGATGAATGGATTGAGCACCTATAGGTATCGGATTGAGCTGATTTTTAGCGGAACCCTTGAAAAAATATTTTACATTTGATGAATGGCTCGAATCATTTATGTGAAACCCGTAGTGGGCCCCACAAAAAATCTTTGCGCGATCTGTGTTGATTTTGTATGTGTTAATAGGCTTATTGTTTACTTTAGTTGATTTTCGAAAAGTCTAAGCACACATATAAATAGGGTACATATTCTACACGTATAGATTTTTTATGGTGTCCACCTCGGGCCCCACATAAAAGATCCGAGGCATTCATTAAATGTAAAATATTTTTTCAAGGGCTCCCGCTAAAAATCAGCTCAATCCAATATCTATAGATTCTTGATCAAATCATCTAACCATTCATTATCCGGAAATCAAAATGTAAAATTAGATGATCGGATCAAGCATCTATAAGTATTGAATTGAGCTAATTTTTTGCGGGGGCCCTCGAAATTTTTGTTTTACATTTAATGAACAACTCGGATTGCGTGAGTGGGATCCGATGTGGGCCCCACTAAAAATCCGTATAAAATATGTACCTATTTATATGTGTGGGTAGCAGCGTTGTTTTATTTTTCGAGGGGGAGATAAAAAATGTACATACATTTATATATCTCACTACATAGAGTTATTTATTTATTTATTTATTTTTTCGGGTCATATTTTATGGAGTAATCCGCAGGGATTAGTGAGAAGTTATAGAGTTTAACCGGAGGAAAATATTAAAACACAAGCTTGGAGATAATGGAGTTGTTGAGATCGATCGGTAGCACAGTGCGTAAAAGGAGAACGATGGGTGAGAGACCATGAGGCTCTTGATGTCGACTTTCAAGAAAACGTTTATTTTGGGCAAAGACTTCACATTGATTTAAGTATGTCTTTCTCTTAAGTTTTAAAATAATAATAATAATAATAAAAAAAAATTCTAGCAGCCTAACACCTGCGTTTGTCCTTGTTCTGGGCCATCAACGACTCGATCCGATGGAGGAGGCGTGTAGATCTTGGAGAGCCATGAGTGAATCAACCAGTCGGTGTTTACTCCGGCCTAGAGAGCTGTATTGTTCTTTAGTTGTTTCTTAGTTATTGTTGGTTGTTGTTTTTTTTTTTTCCTTCTAGATTTCAGCTGTGCTCATTGTTTTCTGCGGGTTTGAGCTGGGGGTTTGTTAGAATTCTCTACTACCTGAACCTTGATTGGTTTATAATTTAGGCCTTTCGTCGGTCTTGCTTTTGCAGGAGGTGCCTGTATCGAAGTCTTAGTAATTTTGGTTCATTCTTGTGTCATTGATCGAATCTGTATTACCTTCGGGCTTTAATATGATATGAAATTGATCGTTTAAAAAAAAAAAAACACCAGTGGATAGTACCGGAATTTATATGAGTTTAAATGGGTTATTGTAGTCATCTTGTAATATAACACAGTATAAATTAGACTACAAGAAAATGTGAAATTGACACACCATCTTTCGACAACACAGAATCGGAACGATCAGAAGTCAAGGATCCTCGACCGTAGGTGGTGCCAGCACCCCTAGCACCGTCTTTCGAAACATGCATACAAAGATCAACAACCCCTAGTCAGGCAGGCCACAAAACCGAAAGAGGTCCAGCACCTCGAGTGGTCCGTCAACGACAAAACCTTGCTGAGTCTGACCAGGTTGGAGTACTTTGAATAGATGTGAAATTCTGAAGGGAAATTATTCTTTCTACTTATTTTAAAAATAATTAGTTTAAATTTTATCATCTCTAATACGCTGGCAATTTTTTTTACTAGGGAGAAAAATACGTAAGATGGTCGTTTCTTTTAGTAATATATATTCACATAAAGTGCGATCATATAGCGTGAACGAGATTAAAAAAAAAAAAGGGAATCGTAGATGTTAAAACTTAAATTATTAGATAATGAAAACACAAACTAATCCAATCGAAAGAAATTAGCCATACAAGTAGGATGGAGTTTGCTAAAATAGTTGGGGGCATTTTTTTTTCTTTGCTAAACAATTTTTTTTTATTATTAATTTTCAAATTCAAAAATTACAAAGATTAAAAGGATAAGGGTAATTGAAAATTAAAGTTACTTAATCTTCAAAGCTACCCGAGACCCAAGCGTTGGCCAATGACCAACAAAAACCCTAATAAAACCCCCCAAACCCAAACCTCCTCCCTATTGAAAAAAACATCAAAACCACCGCTGGAATTCGGGGAACATAACATTTTTTCCCTTTCGTGTATTGAAAAAGGGAAATGATATCGCCACACCTTAAATTGTTAACGCCACACCCCTGCAGTGTATTTTTTGGTGCAAAAATACACTGCAGGAGTGTGGCGTTAACAATTTAGGGTGTGGCAAAATCAGCTCCCTAGAAAAAAATGATAATGCAAAATCATATTCCAAAAGCTCCTAAAATATTCATTCTAGCTCATATTGTGGCTCTCTATATATATGATCTTAGAAAGGGATAATATATCTGTACAAAAAATACTAAGGAGTCCTGGATATAATTATTTTGTTCCTTTTTTGGAGTCACGCGCTTTCATTGATCATGCTCGGGTAGTTAGAGAAGTGTGACTCTAATTTAAGAGTTACCAGAAATTTGGAAAACTATATACTTCTCGACACGGATTATATCTCAAATCGTCCAATGCACTTGGTGTCTCATTATTTTATGGGGTCACGTGCATCGAATGGTTCAAATATACATGTGTGAATGAATCCTATGGACATAAACTTAATTTCTCGATCACATGTCCTAGTCATATCTTCGAGACTATGGGCAGTTTTGGTTGCTGTTGTTTTATGTTTACTTTGGGGCTGCTGGTTGTGATGCTTCTGCCATTTGTTTGTGGTTTGATTTTGCTGCTGTGGAGGGCCATTTCAGGTTGGGGTGGTTGGTATGTTTAGAGCCTGGTTGTAGCTGGGTTTTGGGCTGATTTGTTGGCCGCGTTTTCGGAGTTGTTTTTTTTGGGTGTTTGTGCCGTTCGGCCTGTTTCTTATTTCTTTTTTCCCATCCAACCAAGGGTTGGATTTCCCCTCCCCTCTATGTACCCTATCGAGTTTTTCTTGATATTTTTTTTTTTGCCAAATCAAAAAAAAAAAAAAAAAAGTTGGGATGTGATCATCTTGTTGTGATGCTGTTTTTTTTCTCTCACCCTTCCAATCGTGTGACCTTTATGCCGATTATTATCTTGTATCCACAAACGGTTAGGATTTGATAGTCTTGTGCAATTGTACGTGTACGATATGTTATACGGCCTTTAAATATCTTCAAGTCTAACTATATATACAACGCTTTTGCACAAATGGCCACAAACTATTGCTCTTGGACGCAAACTATTGGTATTGGCCGCACACTATTGGTATTGGCCGCAAACTATTCCTCCCGGCCACAAACTATTCCTCTTGACCGCAAGCTAGCTCTTGGTCGCGAACTATTGCTCTTGGCCGCAAACTTTTGTACATGGCCACAAACTATTGCTCTTGGCTGCAAACTAGCATATGGCCGCAAATTTTGTGCATTTAGCCGCAAACTTTGCATACCTTGACACAAGCTTTTGCTACTCGCTATCCACGAACGGTTAGGATTTAACAGTCTTGTGCAATTGCGTACGATATGTTATACGGCCTTTAAATATCTTCAATCCTAACTATATATACAAACTGAAAATTGAAAAGATTAGACTTTACTACCAATTTTTGAGTTTTTAAATTACTACACAATATTTGACAAAATCTCTTTTTCCATGGTGTCATTAGTTTATTCAGATACTCCTAAAATATCTCTTCTTTTAGTAGTATCTTATACTACGTATGCCCTGAGCTAGATATAATGAAATAAAAAGAATAGTTCTAGTATAATTATTAGCTTATATTTATTGGCCGGCGGCAAAAAAAAAAAAAAAATTTAATCAACCATTGAAACAAGTTACAACGAAGTTTTCGTACTTTATATATCGCCAACTGCCAACTCCTCATTGTCAATTTGGGCTTTTGATGATAAAGAAGATGAAAATTCGTGTGTTTGATCTAACTATGTTGTCTCTTTTGGTTATTGGTTTACTCTATATCTTCTTCTTCTCCTCCTCCTCCTCCTCTTCAGATAACAAGCTTTTCTTCCCTCCTCCAAAGTCCCAAAGCCATCACACCGTCATGGTACGCAACTTTTCATATACACATACATACACATTTTAATACATTTATGCGTACGCGCGCGCATAGACACATGCATATACATATATATTTGATCCTTTTGGTGATTAGGATGAGCTTTAGTGCGTGAATATGACACTGATCATCACAATTTTAATTTGATTGCATATATATGTGGGAGATAAACTGTATACATGATTTTCTTTTCTCATAAAGCATTTAGAGATTTCTATGTAATGAATTAGGTTTCAATAACCTTAATCCAAGCACAAAAGTTTCAAAATATATCGACCATTCCCCTCAAAATGGCGTCGTTTCAAGTTTATTGAGTCTGTATTCTCTTTATCCAAAAAAATCTTTTCGTGCTTGGCACCTCTCCCTTTCAGCAAATCAACGGCGAAGTTTTATTTTTATTTTTTGATAGGACAAAATATGGACCATCTTTTTAGAATGGATGGAGTGATATTTATTTTGCTGTTTTTTTTTTTAAAATTGGCCGGCATTTTACAGTACAATATGAGTACGTACAGAGATGAGCTAGAAGAAGTATTGGCGGACACTTCGACGGAAAACAAGACCGTAATAATCGCCGTAGTCAACAAGGCTTACGTGGAGGGAGAAAAGTCAATGCTCGATTTGTTCTTGGATAGTTTTTGGCTCGGGGAAAATACTCGGGTGTTGAGGGACCACCTGCTAATCGTGGCAGTCGATCAAACGTCTTATGAACGGTGCAGATTTCTTGGGCTTCACTGCTATAGACTCGAAACGGACGGTGTGGATTTCGGTGGGGAGAAATTGTTTATGTCTGATGATTTCATCAAGATGATGTGGAGGAGGACTCTGTTTCTTGGGAACGTACTCAAGCGTGGCTATAACTTCATTTTCACGGTAAGAGCGTTTTTCGGATTATCGGTGTTTTCTTTTTTAGATTCATAGCTAAATTATAGCTTGAAATTCGGTGGGAAAATTCGCGTAATGGGAAAAAAAAAAAGAAAAAGAAAAAGAAAAAGAAAAAGAAAAAAAAGGAGTGCTGGATGTAATTATTTTCGTCAATATTTGAGGTCACACGCTTTCAATCATCATGCAAGAGTTTGAGAAATAGTTGCCAGAAATTTGGAACACCATATACATACTTCTCAAGTCTTAGGTTGGTTTATAGGGCTACAAACGAACAGAGCCGCTCCCGAGCAGCTCGAGGCTCGGTTCGAAAATAGCTCGACTCGGCTCTGTTCGTGACGTACACGAACGAGCTAGCTAGGACCTTCAGCTCGGTTCGTAATTGAGCCAACTCCCGAGCCATCGAAATATTTGCTGGGCCGAGCTTGAGCACATACATACCACACGGCTCGTCACGAGCTCGAGCCAGTCCCATATATGGCGAGCCGAGCTTGAACATGTCGAAGTTCGGCTCGGCTTGGCTGATTTGCAATCTATTGGTTTAATCTGGTCCCAAATCATGCAGTGGAACAAATACATTTTTTTACCATATATAGTCTTCAAATTATGGTGTTGGCGGGGTGGTATTCCTTCCGAATGAAGCCCAACGTACTTTGACTCTTTGAGCAATGCTAGATAGACAGATTACAAGGGCACACATATATACTTAGATATGGAAGAGAGTTCCCGACACACATGTGTTTAATTCACACGGCCGTCCAGTATATGCACGTGGTGTCTCATTATTTTATGAGGTCCCGTGCATTAAACGGTTTCAGATACGTGCATGTGAGTGTGTCTGGATCTGTGCACATAAACTTTCTCGATTGCATGTCGTGGTCATTTTTTCGTGAAAATTTTATCGACGTCTTATCCTTTCATGACCTACAGGACACCGACGTAATGTGGCTAAGGAATCCATTCTCAAGGCTGAATCTAAACGAAACCTTCGACCTCCAAATTAGCACCGATAAGTTCAACGGCAAGGAAAGGTCCAAAGCAAACCAGATCAACACCGGCTTCTACATGATTCGATCCAATAATAAGACCATCGCCCTCTTCAATTCATGGTACGCTAGAAAAGACAACTCCACTGGAATGAAAGAACAAGACGTTCTTCAAACCCTAATGAAAGAACGTGCGTTTAGAGATTTGAGGCTCAGTGTGAGGTTTTTGGACACGCTCTATTTTAGTGGATTTTGCCAAGACAGCAAAGATGTTAGGGCTGTGGTAACGGTCCATGCCAATTGTTGTCGGAGCATTAGAGCCAAGGTGGCAGATCTAACAACTGTTATTCGTGATTGGAAGAGGTTCAAGAGAGACTCAACAAATGAGACTTTGACACTTGGTTGGTCGTACCACACGGCATGTCAACACGCCTGGAAGCAGGGGCGGAACCACATTATGGCAAGGAGGGTCACGTGACCCCGTTGAGTTCCAAAATACCCCTAGAGCAGGTATAGTTTTGAGAAGTATTTCGTAATTTTGCCCCAAAAGATAATATTTTTGCCCTGAAGATTCCATAGAATTTACAATTCTTGCTCCATTTGATCGTGATGTTATGCCAAGAACTCAACGTTTTTCCTCTCTCCACAAAGTCAAAAGCAAGCATAGACTCTTGTAAAGACAAAAACAAGTAGTCAATTTCTACAAATAACAATTTTCCTTAGTAATGGTAGATGAGTTTTGTTAATATACTAATATGAATAGTTTCTACTCTTTATTTTTCATTTTCATATAATTCAATTCCTTATCCGATTTTTACGTACGAAAAATAAATTATATGTGTGGCAGATATTTGACTTCACTGCAACCAAATCCTGGGTCTGCCCCTGCCTGGAAGGATTGAGGGAAGTTAATTTTATGGTTGTAGAATTGATCATCAAGGGGTACTGATGCTAAAAGTAAAGCCTCCGGGCTCTGTACTAGTAGTTTTTACCTCTTTTTTGAGGATGGGATGAGAGGTATAAACGATTTGCTGGGATCGCTGTGTCCATAAAATATATAGGGTATGTTTGTTTGATTAGACTAACATCTTAGCGGATCACATGAATCTGGTCTTCGAGTGAAATTATTACTGTGAGAATTAAAATATACTGTATTTAATATCAATGAGTGAGACATATTTGTATTAGTACAATTCAATTGGCCCTAATCATTTCATTCAAAAATGCCACCACTGCATAACACTGTGGAGTGGTGTTATAGAAATGGCTTCTCGAAAAACATTGCTGAACGAAAAGTACACCTTGGACACACCCTACGTTTTTGGAGCATTTTGGACATGTAAAGTCGCTTCTTGTTTTTGTTTAGATAGAGATTGAGGGAGGAGAGAGAAGGGAAGAGGTTCAAGAGAGACTCAACGAATGAGACTTTGACACTTGGTTGGTCGTACCACACGGCATGTAAACACGCTTGGAAAGATTGAGGGAAGTTAATTTTATGGTTGTAGAATTGATCATCAAGGGGTGATGCTAAAAGCAATGCCTCCGGCCTCTGTACTAGTTTTTAACTCTTTTTTGAGGATGGGAGGAGTGGTATAAACGATTTGCTGGGATCGATGTCTCTATAAAGCATATAGGGTCCGTTTGTTTAATTAGACTAACATCTTAATTTGCAGATCACATGCATCTAGTCTTCGAGTGAAATTAATATCGTGAGAATTAAAATATAATATATCACTGAGTGAGACATATTTGGATTAATCATTTCATTCAAAAATGCCACCACTGCATAATACTGTGGAGTGGTGTTATAGAAATGGCTCATTGTTCTTGAAAAACATTGCTGAAGGAAAAGTACATCTTGGGCCCACCCTACGTTTTTGGAGCATTTTGGACATGTAAAGTCACTTTTTGTTTTTGTGTAGATAGAGATAGATGGAGGAGAGAGAAAGAGAAGAGAAGATTTTTTTTTATCGGCAAAATTAAATTTATTAAGGGGTTAGGGGAAAGGGATTCCAACCAAAAGTTGGAAATACAATCAAGAGGGACAAAGCCCTCAAACACCTAAGGGCCTAAAAGCTTAGATACAACAATAAAGCACACTCCTGATGGCCTAAAAAGCCCAAAAATTACAATTAAGCACACACCCAAAGAAGCCCAAAACCTAACCCTAAAAATCTATAAAAATTTCAGAACTACACCGGCAACCGGCCGCACCACCACACTTCGCCAGTCGACCACCAGCATCACCCGTACCACCAACCTCCAGCCCACCACGGCCACCACAAGCCAACCCATGCCGAAGATCAGAAACCAGATCCAGATGCAACCCAAGAACTGGACGCGAGCCTCAACCTAAGCCGTTAGGCAAATACCGCGCCACCCAACAGTAAAACACGGGGGGAGGCAAACATCGACCAAGCTTCGATACTCCACCAGATCTCCACGCCGTTAGGCTTCAACACCGGTTGTGCAGGAACAAACCAGCCGGAAATCACTTAAGAGTATAAATTACAAGGCCGAGAAAGGGCAGCACAACCAATCGCAGGTATAGAAACGAAATAAAACAGATCCGCAGGGGAGGGGGCCAGAAAAGAATGAGAGGAGGAAGAAAGAGAAGGAGGAAACGAGAAAATCGTACCGAAGTCACCCCCGTCGCCGACCACGACCACCACCAACCGCCGCCTCCACAGAAACTGAGGACCCCACCACCAGTCGAAGCAGCACAAGCACGAGCAGATCGAGATCAACAGAAGAAGATTTCCAACCGAATCCATCCAAAACAGCTGAGGGAACAAGAAAATCAGAACTTTCTCAAGACGGCTGGAGACCCACACCGGAAGACCCAAATCGCCAATCTTGCCGTCGACGCCCGACGCCCAAGGAGCCCCACCACCGGCCACAGCTTCGGCCCCCATAAGCTGGAGAAGACTCCGGTAACAACCACTCACAGCCACCGCCTCCAGCCACTGCAAACTTTGCCGTTCTTTTTGAATAAAAGGAATAGATCAGAAATGGGAGAGAAGGGGGAAGGAGAGGGAGAAAGAGATAGAAGGGAGAGAGAGGAGGAGGGGGGGAGGCAGGCGGCGTCGCCGCCCCCCCACCCCCAAACGGAGACCCTAGATTGAGCTTTTAGAAGGGGGCGGAGAGAAGAAGGTAAAGTTAGAGAGAGAGAGTGCCTTACGGATTGTTCAAAAGAGAAGAGAAGATTGATTGGATGTCCGACGAAGGAGGGAGATTGCCGCCGGAACGGTGGGAATGGGAAGAGATATATATGGGTAGGTCAACACTTTCGGATGAAATTGTTTTGAAGACGGTTGACCACACATTGGCTTGTTCGTTTCAGATTTTGAAGGAGGTTTGAGTGGAGAGAGATAAATAGAGAATGCATTGAAAATTGTGCGTATGAGTTTTAAAGCCCCCCAACAAACAAGCTCGGAGAAGATGAATGTAGGTGAGATGCCTTTACGTCATGAGATCAGCATATGTCATGCTTAGATACATAGATACAATCTATGAAAGTTGATTTAACTTGTGGGGGAGTTTACTGCCCTATCTTTTTCATTGAATTCCGGTGACAATGAAATGATGAATAATCATTGTTAAACATCCTAATTAATTAGCTAATGCTTTGCTAATCAAAGACTAATGATCAGAGTTCCAAATTCCAATTGCTCACACCAAAGGTAATTCATTTGACACCATTGATATTTCAAATGTAGCACTAGAGACGTTGATTACTTTTCAATACACTTACGCTAACGTTAAGCGATGCACGGGTACAGCTACGTACATCCATCTTGTCATATTAACAGAAAGTTCGTAACGTAATAAATATGAGAGAACATAAATTGTACTTAAATTAAACACTACAATAAAAAATTAGAAACTAAAATTTACTTTCAACCAAATAAAAAATCAACAATATATGTTGTCACGAATAATTGATTTTTAAAACAGGAGAGCAGTACCTTTGTCGTAAATAATTGATTTCTTAAAAAAATAATACGTTTGTCGTAAATTACTCCTATATTAATCATACTAGCGTTTTTGTCCGTTTGATGCACGGAATAACAAAAATTTCATTGGTTTATTTTTAGTGTCGGGTATCGAACGGGCAAAAACGCTAGTTTATAAAAAAGATAATAGTTTAATTTTTTATCCGGTCCTGTATTCGATGCACGTTAGCATTAGTCTCATCTTCCCCTCATTCTATACACCGAAAGATATGCGATCTCTCCCTCCCTCTCCCACGTTTCCCCCTTCCCCCCCTCTCTCTCCAACTCCCCCACATTTCTCTCTCCCTCTTTATAAAAAAAAGTGAAAAATCCAGGAAAATAGGAATGAAGATATGGAGGCTTGTGGGCTCAAACATATTTCTATAATATATTAATTAATTAATAGCGTTTGTGCTCGTTCGATGCTCAGGACCATTGTTACGTGGTACCCCAAATTTATTTTTCACCACACGTCTTTCGATGCATAAAGTGGGACCAATGCTAGCTTGTATCGAACACTGAACCGGAAAAATATTAAACTATCTTTTTTATCATTTAGCGTTGTGCCCATTCGATACACGAGACAAAAATAATAATTTGTGCAGGCTCGACACTTTGTAGTGAGAACCACACACGTGTAGTGTAGAGATAAATTGGGCCACCACATAAAAATTGTCACTAAAAATTAGGGATGGAGGCTTGGAGGATTAGAGGGTCTCAACACATTCCTATAGGATATAGATAGAATAGAATAGATAGATAGATAGATTTTTTCTCAATTCTCCTAAAATCTCTCCCCCTCCCCACGTTCTCTCTCTCTCTCTCTCTCTCATGTCCAATTTAAATAAATTAAAAGAAAATCAAAACTCTAGAAAACTAGAGATGGAGGTTTGAAGGATTAGAGGGTCTGAACACATTCCTATAAGATATTGGTAGTAGATAGATGATAGATAAATAGATAGATAGATATATCTGAGAACTACTTATTTTTAAAATTAAAGAGTCATGATCAGTTATAAAAGGAACCTAGTACCTTATATAAAGGTGAAATTATTCAGTTGTTCGAAGCACCATCACATGATACTCCGAGCCACTTCACATGCATACATTTTTGTGGGGGTTCACGACTAAGTGTACGAATTCCACATAAGTAAGTGACCGGAGCATGCGTGGCGGTTTCCGGAGGACCTGAACCACTGAATAATTAGTGTATAGGTAACCCGAACCACTGAATAATTACTGTATAGGTAGGCAACCCATCACTATTTCATTCAAGAAAACAAAAAGATGTTTGAAGAGGAAAAGGAAAGGTCCAAGCAGGAAGTCCACATACCAACTCAGCTTTGTGCCTCTCCTAGTACGAAGTCCAGCTTAGGTCAGGTAATTTATGGAGTTTGACGGTTCCCTACGAAATATTAATAAGTCCCCCCCCCCCCCCCACTTTATAAAATTCCCTCCCCAGACATGAAAAGCTCCACCGTTGGCGACGGCGCTATGGACGTCGACCATGATCACCGCCCGTTATTGTCCACAGTCAAGTCATGGTGCCTTTCGGTGAAGAAGATGAATATTCGCGTGTTTGATCTAACTGTGCTGTCTCTCTTGTTCATTGGTTTACTCTACATCTTCCTCTCCTCCTATTCCTCCAGTAACCATCCTTTCTTCCCTCCTCCGAACTCCCAATGCCATCCCACCTTAATGGTAAGCAACTTTCTTAATTTCCATGCCGTACTACGCATTCATATATACTCGTTTCTGTACAGAACTCGGTTTTCAGATACTTTTTTGCCAATAAGAATTCGTCATAAACCATTATAAACACTTCTAGACGGCTGCGCACAAGTGAACGGAGGACCACATTCCTCTGCATATGTTCTCAATATGTTTGATTTTCTCGATATACATCCACACGTATCTATCTATCAATAATTTGCTTTAACTGCTTCAGTTTTTCTTGAGCTCTCACAATTATTTCGTTTTCTCTTTATTCTCCCAACTTTTTAACTCTTTTGGAATTTAGTGAAGGCTTACTTCTCAAACCTCTCTCCACATCATTTGATATACACATGGATAGGATGATGATTTCTGCGGCTGTTACGTTCGTTGCTCGTCGAAATCTTTTAAGTTGGTTTGAGATTTTAATTCTGGAGATACGAACATATTCGATACATCCGAATTGGTTATACGCAAACGTATATACGTGCAGTATGTGTTTTTTGTTTAATTTCCATGATGTATATATATCCGAATTTATTTTTACAGTTCAATATGAGTACGTATAGAGATGAGCTAGAAGAAGTATTGGCGGAGACTTCTACGGAGAACAAGACTCTAATCATCGCCGTAGTCAACAAGGCTTACGTGGAGGGAGAAAAGTCAATGCTCGACTTGTTCTTGGACGGTTTTTGGCTCGGGGAAAATACTCGGGTGTTGAGGGACCACCTGATGATCGTGGCCGTCGATCAAACGTCTTACGAACGGTGCAGATTCCTCGGGCTTCACTGCTATAAACTGGAAACGGAGGGTGTGGATTTCGGTGGGGAGAAATTGTATATGTCCGGTGATTTCATCAAGATGATGTGGAGGAGGACTCTGCTCCTTGGAGACGTCCTCAAGCGTGGCTACAACTTCATTTTCACGGTAAGCCTTTTGTTGCATGCGTAGAGAAAAACATCGTTTGGATTTATGTGAAATGTCACACCTTCAACATAACGACCCACGCCAGCCAGCGGACATGCTTACCCTTAGCCTAACCACGTAGCTCAAAAGATTAACCTCATGTTATACAGTAGTTACTCACGAATAAATCCTTAATTATATACCATGCACTTAATTCTTTTCAAATTTCCTGATGTGAGATGTAACATTCAACCTCCTTCAACAAATACGACCAAGATAGAGTTCTTATTTTCTAAGTCATGTGCGTATGGTTGTCACAATTATACCACAGTGGAATATGAATTTTGGATTAAAATGTCTATGGGCATGATATCATCGATCATCCTTATCTAGGAAGAGAGAAAATTCTACCACTAATTGGAAACGCAAAGGGTTGGTAGAAGTTATCGCCATAAAATTCAAAGGACAGATAAAGGATGTGAGATCTATTGATTGGATACAACTCAACATCTGTGGAAGAGTAAGATTTACTTGAGTGTCAAGGAGTAGTTGTTTACTTTTTTTTCAATTTTCGTACGATTGGCCGGCGACAAGAATAGGAGGGGGGGGGGGGTTGTAGTGGAAGAATACAATTCGAAAACAAACTCCAGGTAGCGTATAGTCAGGAATATATATCTTAGGGTTGAGAAAAAATTATGTGTTTTAACAAAAAGAGGAAAGTCCATTTTGACCCCTTATGGTTATCGCCATGTGCGAATACCCCCTTATGGTTTAAAATTGACCACATAACCTACTTGTGGTTTTGAAAATGTGTGCTGATAGACCCCCTGTCGTCATGTTTTTCATCCATATTAACAAACATAACATTAAAAGACCGTTATACCCCCATCACGTCCCTTGATTCTTCTTGTTGTTTAAATCTAACCACATCATCCCGTATACCAAAAATTGAATCCAAACCGTTGATATTGTAAATTTTGATGAGTACTACGTTTCTGCCAAAATTCAAGTCAATCAAAAAATGAAAAGCTTTTGGTCAAATCGAATTTGTTATGAAATTAAAATTTCAAATTTGAATTTACTAAAAATTATATCACTGGGTTATTGATGCCTGATCGAGATGATATTTTACAGAGATACTTTATTCTATATTTAATATATTATGAACGACTCAGATTACATTTGAGAGGTGTGTGAGATACACCTCCGTTAATATGGATGGAAAACATGGGGGTAGGGGGTCTATCCGCACATTTTCAAAACCACAAGTAGGTTATATGGTCAGTTTTGAATCATAAGGGAGTTATCCGCAAGGCGCACCGCGACCCAATTAGGATTTGTCTCGCAAGTTTTCTGTTCATTAATTCAATTAAATAATTTTAGTTGGTGAAAACTACGTCCGTTGGACGAATTCGAGGTTATTTGTTCAATTAAATAATTTTAATTTTGGGTAGCGAACGCCAGATTCCCAACGACCATGCCTCTCTTTTTAATCATTTGAGCAAGTTATTTGTTAGTTTAGTTAATTAATCAACCAAAGACAAGGGGTGGCTATCTAAGAGCCCATTCAAATTATTACAACCCGAGGTTCCACAGCACACACTTCACCGTCCTTAGTGGATTCGACTCCGGTCTTGTCGGGTATTGTGCTATATCGGTCTCAGTCCTACGCTTGGGGCAACCCTTTATTTTAAGCCTAGAAATCAGTCAATAACCACAGGGGATGAAAGTGGACTTTCCTCTAACAGAAATGAGTCATCGAATTTATATGGTTTTCCTACCATATATACGCAGTATAGTACAACTAGTTGTTGAAGTTACGAAGCTGGAGTCCATATTTACCTTACCTCTCGAGGTAGCAGGGGCAGAGGAAGGATCTCTATTATGGAGGGGAGGGGTTGAATTGCTAGATAAATTACTCTCTTCGTTCCATTTTTTTTTTTTGATCATCTCTCCTTTTCAATTTGATAGTCCATGTCATCTTACAGTTTTTTGGAATTCCAAAATAAAGGTTTACTTTGACAAATCAACACAAAAAAGGGGGCCAACTTTTCCTTTTTACCCTTCTTCAAAAAGGACAAAATTGTGTGTGAGAGGGAGAGAGAGTTGTATTCAAAATTAAATCCTTGAACTGACTTTGAAAAAGGGAGAGAGAGAGTTGTATTCAAAATTAAGGTTATGTTTGGAATCCAGGGAAAAGAAAGGAAAGGAAAGAAAAATTAAAGAATTTTCCCTCCAATTTTTTGATTAGAAGAGAAAGAGAGAAGAAAATAAAGATTTCCAGAGTAGTGAATAGTAAATTTTTCCTCTTATTTTTCTCTCATTTTCCTTCCATGTTCTTTTCCTTTCCTTTCTTTTCCTTTCCCTAGGTTCCAAACAAAGCCTAAATTCTTGAACTGACTTTGAAAGAGAGATGTCCTGAAAATTAAATTCTTGAACTGACTTTTGGACTTTGACGCCTAAAAAACCTCTGATTTGTTTTCTTCTTGTACGGAAACAACCAGTTTCCATTTTTACCCTTCTTCAAAAAGGACAAAATTGTGTGTGAGAGAGAGAGAGTTGTATTCAAAATTAAATCCTTGAACTGACTTTGAAAGAGAGAGAGAGAGAGAGTTGTATTCAAAATTAAGGTTCTGTTTGGAACCCAGGAAAAAGAAAGGAAAGGAAAGGAAAATTAAAGAATTTTCCCTCCAATTGTTTGATTAGAAGAGAAAGAGAGAAGAAAATAAAGATTTCCAGAGTAGTGAATAGTAAATTTTTCCTCTTATTTTTCTCTCATTTTCCTTCTCTTTTCTTTTCCTTTCCTTTCTTTTCCTTTCCCTAGGTTCTAAACAGAGCCTAAATTCTTGAACTGACTTTGAGAGAGAGATGTATTGAAAATTAAATTCTTGAACTGACTTTTGGACTTTGACGCCTAAAAAACCTCTGATTTGTTTTCTTCTTGTACGAAAACAACCAGTTTCCATTTCAATTGTACTGAAGCTATTAAAAAAATGAGGGGCAAAACTGGAAAGTTAAAAATCTGTGCAAGCAATAATTACATTTCTTTAAAAAGTTAGAATCCCAAAGCGGGACTCACAAATTGAAACAGAGGGAGTAATTTTTTTCGACAAAAATGTGATCATTGATTTTATATTCTTTTAGGTACCCTATATAGATGTAATTATAGGCCCCATTCCGCTAAAATTCTTATTTTGTAGGTACTTATTTTTCGTTTTACGAGACAGGTCATTCTCTCACAATACATCACATTTACCCTCGTTAATTATTTCGATTCGCATGCCTAGAATTACCATCCTAGAGTTAAAAGAAATATGACCCAAACATTCCATGGGACATGCTTTCACTAACAAATTGAACATGCCACATGAGTCATTCAATGGTATGCAGTTTTTTACTCAAGATTAGAGCTGTAAACAAATCGAGCAGCTCGGGAGCTTGGCTTGGTTCGGCTCGAACTCGAGCTTTCTATTCGTTCGACAAAAGCTCGGCTCGTTAAGGATGGCTCGACTCGATTAAAGAGGCTCGATTAGTAAATAACTCAGCTCGACTTGTTAAGGCTCTATTAATTAGTAAATAATTCACTGATCATTGAGGATCTTTTTTTTCTTGGCAGGACACAGATGTACTGTGGCTAAGAAACCCATTCTCAAGGCTGGTTCTGAACGAAACCTTAGACCTCCAAATTAGCACCGATAGGTTCAACGGAAAGGAAACGTCCAGAGACAACCGAATCAACACCGGCTTCTACATGATCCGGTCCAACAACAAGACCATCGCCCTGTTCGATTCGTGGTACGCCAAGAAAGACAACTCCACCGGAATGAAAGAACAAGACGTCCTCCAAGCGCTGATCAAGGAACCCTTGTTTACGGATCTAGACCTCAACGTGAGGTTTCTCGACACACTATATTTCAGTGGATTCTGCCAAGACAGTAGGAACGTTACGGATGTGGTCACCGTCCATGCCAATTGTTGTCGGAGCATAAGCGCCAAAGTGACGGATCTGACGGCCGTTTTACGTGATTGGAAGAGGTTCAAGAGGGAATCGGCCAACGAGACTTTGACATTTGGTTGGACGAAACACGTGGCATGTGAAAACTCTTGGAGACATTGAGGGAAGTTTTGAGGATGGGTGGCTATGTATATATACAATATAGTACAATAATGTGCTTGAATGAGTGCATAAAACATGTAAATTCCATTTATTTAATTAGATTAGATATGATCGATCGAGCATCGAATCAAACTGTATATTCAAAGACAGCGCATATTTTCAAAGTTTAATAAAAAAAAAAATTTTGATGTTAAAAAAAAAAAAGGAAAGGGAAGAGATGATTGAGGCATATATTAGTCGGATGTACATCCGACGAAGGAGGGAGATCACTGCCGGTGATGCCAAAAATTCTGACACTAACTTTAGGTCGTTAGAAGTGTCAGAGCACGTACGAGTTGAGTTTTGCTTACCCTAGCCTCCACTTAAGGAAGTGAACATTATCCTCCTTATTGGTTAAAATGGTGTGGATCTCACCACAAAGTGACATTATGCTCACCAAAAAGTGTACTGCATGCGTGGAACGTACATCATTTCAATCAATAAAAGGGAGGGTAATATTCATCATCTTTTAAGAAAGATGAACAAAACTGCACTCATCAGAGCACCATTGTTTTATATATACCTATATAACTGTAGCTAAGTTTTTATTACATTGGCATCTTGTACAAGGGCCAAACCTAGTTTAAATTTTTTTTCATAAAACGGCTGAGATCTCAACTCAATAAATGCTACTTAATAAGTGTATTCGATCATAAATGACTGGACATAATATTATTCAGTTGTTTGGAAGGAGCACCGTTGGTGCTCCGGACTACTCCACAACCACATATTCTCATGAGTGATTCACGACTAAGTGTATGGACTCCGCATAAATAAGTGATTCTGAAATAATTCGAAGCATCACGTGGCGGATCTCTCAGAGGACCCGGACTACTGAATAATTACTGTATAGCTAGGCAACCCATCACTATAATATGGGAAGCCTCGAAGAAAAACAAAAAGGTGTTTGAAGAGGAAAAGGGAAGGTCCAAGTCCGAAGTCCAGCTTAGGTTAGGCAATTTAAGGGTCTGTGGTTCGACGGTTTCCTACAAAATATTTAAGTCTCCTCCCCGGAGATGAAAAGCGATCCACCGTCGGCGATGGCGTTATGGATGTCGATCACGACCACCGCTAGCTCGCTATTATCCGCAATCAAGTCATTGGGCATTTCGATGAAGAAGATCATGAATATTCGTGTGTTTGATCTGACTATGTTGTCTCTCTTGTTGATCGGTTTACTCTATATCTTCCTCTCCTCCTGTTCCTCCGTTAACAATCCTTTCTTCCCTCCTCCGAAGTCCCAATGCCATTCCACCTTAATGGTAATTAAGAACCTTCCTTCCTTCCTTCCTTCCTTTCCATGCAATATACATTCATGCATTTTCCTGCGGTCTGGGTTTGCACCGCAAAAATCAGTTCCATCTCGGTTGCGCATCATCATTATTAATGGTCTAAGTTTGTGAAAGATTAATTCATACCATTTTGAGATACATTTTTGCCCATAGGAATTTTTCCAAAATCATTATAAACACTTTTAGACAGTGAAATTCCTCTGCATATTTTCGTCATATATATATATATCTACGGTCCGTTTCTTCTGTGGACTACTGTTTAAGCGGACTACCGTTCTGGCCATCGGATTGTGTTTTGAATGTTCAGGCACGAACAGATTGTCCGCGAATCCTGACCATTCAAAACACAATTCAACGACAGTTGAGTGGTCCACATTGTAGCTTAAAATGCGAATGTCCGTAGGAGAAACGCTCCGAATATATCTTAATATCTATATGTATACGTATGTATGTTAGATTTTCTTGATATGCATAGATACATATCTATTTATCGATATATATATACACAATTCGTTTCTCCCGCGGACGTCCACCATATTTTAGCTTAAAATACGAGCCACTGTTCTGGCCGTTAAATTGTGTTTTGAATGGTTAGAATAGGCGCGAATTTATTTTTACTGTTGAATATGAGTACGTGTAGAGATGAGCTAGAAGAAGTATTGGCGGAGACTTCTACGGAAAACAAGAGTCTTATTATCATCGCACGCCGTAGTCAACAAGGCTTACGTGGAGGGAGAAAAGTCAATGCTCGACCTGTTCTTGGATAGTTTTTTTGGCTCGGGGAAAATACTCGGGTGTTGAGGGACCACCTGCTGATCGTGGTCGTCGATCAAACGTCTTTTTAACGGTGCAGATTCCTTGGGCTTCACTGCTGTAAACTGGAAACGGAGGGTGTGGATTTTGTTGGGGAGAAATTGTATATGTCTGGTGATTTCATCGAGATGATGTGGAGGAGGACTTTGTTTCTTGGAGACGTCCTCAAGCATGGCTATAACTTCATTTTCACGGTAAACCTTTTGTTGGATATGATTTTTTGGGTTTCGTAACTAATTTAATTACAACTGAAAATTCGGTGGGAAAATATGAAAGTGTTTAATCTTTTACCCGGAATGAGGGATGCTGCCAAGATTGAAAAATATGCTACCGAGTGGCATATCCCTGCCAAGCAACCGATCCGGTCGTTCATCTTGACAATCGACGGCTCAAATTTATATGCGTTGAGATTTAATCCGAGCCATCTGTGCCGAGATGACTGGCCAGATCGACCACTAGGCACCGCTTGACAGGTTGCCGCTCGGCAGCATATTTTTCAATCTTGAAGTAGAAAGAAGAATAAGAACACACAAAAAAACAACAAAACAAGAATAAAAACAAATCAAACTGATGTGAACAATCTGCAAATCAAATGCCATATACCTCTTAACTCTTGGGTTGGTTTAATCGATCCGGTCCCAAATCAAACTGCATGTGAAAATAAAAATTAATACTGGGACATGAGTCATTCAATGCTATGCAATTTTTAGCATGAATTGGTTATGGTTTTTTTTGGTAATGCAGGGTGTCCCGGACAAGCTTGCGCGCACCTCAAACTAATTCTTACAACCCCTTTCAAAGTTGTTTCACAAGCTTACGCATAAGAATAAGGTGGCCGCAAGAGTTATTGGCAGGAAGAATCGAATTTAATACCTTAGGATGTAATAGCAAACACCTAAATCCCGGGCCAAGACATGTGGCCAATCCCTTAGCTTGGGGTTTTGTTATGTTCTTCACTCAACATCTAAAACAAACTCACGACTGTTTTTTCAGCATAGTATTATGAATATAGGGTGTTGGAATTAATGTATTATGAATAAATAGTATTGGGTATTTTTGGCTTATTTACCTTTTTGGTCCCCAAAGTATTGGCGGGTGGCCAATTTCGTCTCCAATCTAAACATTTGTCCAATTTCATCCCTAACGTTTAAAATGTGTGTCAATTTAGTCCCCAGTCTAGATGCCGTCCATTTAGGACGTTAGAATAAGGGGTGTTTCCGAAATTTCACCTACAAGTATCGAAAAGGCTACTCAAATGTAACCCTATCCCAAGTTCTTACCAGCTACACCAGTCTACCACCATCTTCGGCCACCACCGCCGCTACCACCTCCACATCCCTCTCCCACGTCCATTCCACCACCAAATCTCAAATGCCGTTTCTCTCTCTCACTCCTCAGCACACATAGCAAAAATCCACAGAGAGAAAGAGCCCAGGAAAAAAATGCACATCCACTCCACTGGTGAAGACGTGAAGTCGCCCCAAACGATGAATTTCTTCAACCTCCCTCTGCCTCCACTCCCTAGCTCTCTCTCTCGTGCCTCTTTCTTTTTTTCAATCAGCAAAAAAGGTTTTTTTGGGTGGCGTAGGGGCTGTTTGGGATGGAGGAGATCTTGACGGCGCCGAAGGTGGGTGTATCTGTGGCGCTTTGAAGGGTCGAGTTGGGGGTTCCGTTTGAAGGCGACGTAGGGGCTGTTTTGGGTGGCGTAGGGTCTGTTTGGGGTTCCGATGGCGGAGGGGTCGTGGTGTTTTGAATCTTTTGATGGCTAAGGAGCGGTGGATGTGAGGGTTTTTCGGTCTAAGGAGGCGTAGAGGTGGTTTTAGGCAGCAATGAGGTAAGAGGCTTTGGGCTTGGTTTTGGGTCATGGGAGGAGGGTTCTGGACGGATAGGAGTTGGGTGGGTAGCAGTGTTGGTGGGTTCCATTTGTAGCGGCGGAAGGACGGCGGGTGCTTGGGGGCGGCGAGGCAGCGGAGGAGCAGCAATGTTTGGAGGTGCAAGGCACTGGTAGCAGTGGAGGCGAAAGAAACGGTCGCGACGGGTGGAGGTGAATTGGTGTTCATGGATGAAGTGTTTGCCGATTTTGATTTTGATTTTGAAACCCAAAAAGTGGGGTTTGTAAATTTTGTATGCTGGTGTGTGTTGGCAGTAATGAGAGAGAGAGGGGATAACAAGGGATGAAATACCGGTAATGCCCTCCATTTTAACGGACAAAAGCGACGGAGTTAGGGGTGGGGACTAAATGGACACACATTTTAAACGTTGGGGACGAAATTGGACAAATGTTTAGATTGGGGACAAAATTGGCTAGTCATCAATACTTTGGGGACCAAAAAGGTAAATAAGCCGGTATTTTTCGTAGAAAAAATCTCCGATTGACTATCTTTTTTCCTGGGCAGGACACAGATGTAATGTGGCTACGAAACCCATTGTCAAGGCTGGTTCTGAACGAAACCTTAGACCTCCAAATCAGCACCGATAAGTTCAACGGAAACGAAAGTTCCGGAGACAACCTGATCAACACCGGCTTCTACATGACCCGGTCCAACATTATCGCCCTGTTCGATTCGTGGTACGCCAAGAAAGACAACTCCATCGGAATGAAAGAACAAGACGTCCTCCAAGCACTGATGAATGAACCTGTGTTTACGGATTTAGACCTCAATGTGAGGTTTCTGAACCTACCATATATATTTCGGTGGATTTTGCCAAGACGGTGACGTTAGGGATGTGGTTACGGTCCATGCCAATTGTTGTCGGGGCATAAGCGCCAAAGTGGCGGATCTGACGGCTATTATACGTGATTGGAAGAGGTTCACAAGAGGGGATCGGCCAACGAGAGTTTGACATTTGGTTGGACGAAACACGTGGCATGTGGAAATTCTTGGAAAGATTAATGAGGGAAGTTTTACGGTTGTAGATTTGATCAAGCTGTGATGCTAAGCGATCCCCTTCTCTTGTAGTAATATTCAATAATATACGTGCTTGAATGACTGCATTAAACATGTAAGGTCCGTTTCTTTAATTAGATTAGATATGATTCGAGCATCGAATCAAATTTTTATATTCAAAGATTACTACAGTATGTCTCACATATATAACCTAAATTTTTGAATGATGCAATTCAATTGGTCGGATGTAACGTCCGACGAAGGAGGGAGATCACCGCCAGTGATGCCGAAAATTCGGACACTAACTTCGGGTCGTTGGAAGTGTCAGAGCGCACCTTGTTCTAGGGCTAATTTCAGTACCCCATATCAAGCATTTTTTTATTTTTTTTTTGAACGGCAGAGAAAATTTTATTAATCTTTGAATAATGATTACAAAGACTAAAAGAAACAACGGCATCACGAACAGAAGCAGATATCCCTAGCATAGATATATACCTATAAATGTAGCCAAGTTTTTACTACATTGACATCTTGTACAAGGGCCAAACCCAGTTCATATTTTCTTTCGTAAAACGGCTTAGATCTGAACTCAATAAATGAATCGTAATCAGTGTATTCGATCATAAATGAATGGACATAATAAAAGCATGCTTTGTCATCGCTAGACCTGAATTCATACTGTCTACTAATTTTTTCCTTGTTGAATTTTAGTATTAGTACATATAAATCCCCCATATTTGATCTTTCAGGATTTCACATAGAAATCCTGGTTCCGCTTCTACTTCGAGGTGAGATACAGTTTTATAGGCGTCACCTCCTAAATGCATGCTATATCTTTCTTTCTTTGGAAATACAGAACTAATGATCACTTGAACCACGTAAAACTTGGCTAATAGTCCAAAATAGCCTTTGCGAACTCCAATCTGACTTGAAATGAAGGGGCATTTTCGACATTAAATTAATTCTTCATGAATGCCGTTTTAAATTGTACTATAACTAACTATAAATGGTATAACCCAACCGTTGTCACAAACTCAAAATCCAAATATGGTCGATTACTCTGTATCACAGGTTTCTCTCTCTCTCTCTCTCTCTCTCTCTCTCTCTCTCTCTCAACAGCCCTATATAAACATCTGCTTAAGATTTCAACCCTAGAATTCACGTGGAATAAAAAAACGAACATAAAATAATGGCCGGGAAAACGACACGAATCGCCGCCGGGATACTCATGGTCACGATTCTTATCCCACATGTCATCTCCGACGACACAATTCAAATACCCTCAAACAAGGCGCAACTGAACGGGTGGTTCCAACAAAATGTGGGGCGCCTCGCGTCGCGAAAAGCCTGGCTGGACCGCGTCCTCATGGCGGCGGAGGGCCGCACGAAGACGATCACGGTGAGGAAAGACGGCTCCGGGGACTTCAGGACGGTGACGGACGCCGTCAGGAGCATTCCGGCGGGGAATGCTGGCCGGGTTATTGTCTGGATTGGTGGCGGGAACTACACGGAGAAAATCAAGATTGAGAGGACGAAGCCGTTTGTCACGTTCTACGGCGCGCCCAACGATGCGCCCACGCTGGTGTTCGGCGGCACGGCGGCGCAATACGGGACGGTGGATAGCGCTACGTTGATCGTGGAATCGGATTATTTTTCTGCTGTCAATCTGGTCATTGCGGTAGGATTCAGGGCTGTACTTGACACATTTCAATTTCTTCGAGAGTGTTATATTCACAGCACGCATTTGCATGCACATTTACACGATCATATGCGGGAGGGGTCCACACCAATTATGCGACGTGCACAACTAATATAATGGTTGTGCACCTAATTCTGACCGTCCAGATATGTTTAGACGGTCTAGATTTAAAAAAAAACTCTTCCAGAGAAAATTTTAACTTTTTCAAGAAAGAGTTTGAGCAAATTCTGGTCATTTATTACAGTAATAGACGGCTAGAGATTGGTTGTGTAACAGTGTATTAGTATATTTTTGTTATTTATTTGTGCATGTAGAGAAATTTTTGGGTATCGGGTGGGTACCATGTACATGGCCGTGCCCACATAATGCCTGAACAACTCATCTGGGCAGTCCAAAAGTGTGTTGGACGACCCAGATTGAAATCCTCTCTCTCCTCTCACCCCACCACTCTCCCTCCTCTTTCTCTCTCCAAATCCGAGCCATCCAAAACCAAAACGAATGGCCGGAATGCGCCGAGCGGGTACCGGGCCACCGGCACTCAAAAATTTCTCGTGCATGCAAGTGTACTGTGAGGGGTTTTTTTTTGGTTACTCTTCTAACGACGTGACTCTCAATTACCGTAATGTAATCGTCGCATCACGATTTTCCAAACAACAATCTTTGCCGAACGTTGTTTTTTCTTCATTTCATTTGGAGCATATATCACGCCGGTTGGTACGTTTTTCGTTGGTTCAATTGATGTGACTTGATTTCAGAACTCGGCGCCGAGGCCGGACGGGAAGAGGAAGGGAGCACAGGCGGCCGCGTTGAGAATCTCCGGCGACAAGGCGGCGTTCTATAACATCAGACTCTACGGATTTCAAGATACCATTTGTGATGACAAAGGCAGGCATTTCTTCAAGGATTGCTACGTTGAAGGAACTATTGACTTTATCTTTGGTAGTGGGAAATCTCTCTATCTGGTAACTCAATTAATCCGAATCATTAATTATACCAATGTATGGTCTAAATATGGACAATTCCGTTAAAGTCTAATTGGACCAAGAATCAGATTAAACCTAGTTATAGATACTTACATTGATGAATGGGTCTGTGCAGAACACAGAATTGCATGTGATACCGGGTGATGCGATGGCGATGATAACCGCGCAAGCACGGAAAAGCAACACGGAGGATAACGGCTACTGTTTCGTGCATTGTAAGGTAACCGGCGCCGGACGGAATGCTTTCTTGGGGAGAGCTTGGATGCCTTATGCCAGGGTGGTTTACGCCTACACTGACATGAGCGACGTTGTTCACCCTCAAGGATGGTCCGACAACTTCAACTCTGCCAATGACAAGTGAGCCGTGCCATCACCTTCATTCTTTTTTCATCTAAATTTATACGAGTTGTTGGAAATAAAGAGAGAAACTTACTCACGGTTCTGTGCAATATCGCCATTAAAATACAAAATTATGTATGGGCATAGTGCCAGATGACGAAATAATATCACCTTATATATTGCATTAAGGCTCAATTTGGATGACCAGAATCTTCATAGGAATAGGAATGTGATAACTAGGAATCAAATTCCTATGAATTTTATTGAGTGGGAATAGGAATATGATTACTAGGAATGAAATTCCTAAAAATATGATACATGAAGTAATTTCATTCCAGTGTTTAGTAATCTTCTGAAGAAATCAATTTTTTTGGAAATTATCAAAGTCAATATTTCCTTTTTTTTTTATTGATTGAGCCAGAAATCTAAGATTCCCAGGGGATAAGGGAGGAATCAAATTTCCACTCTATCTGATAATGTGATTCCTGGTCGGATGTGTCGTTAGGAATCACAATCCTATTTCCTGTCTCTCCCAAACATGAGAATCCTGAGAGTGCGGCATCACATTCCTTTTTATGTTCCTTCCAAACGTCGGAATCACGGAAGTATGGTATCACATTCCCATTCCTCCTCAAGATTCCTATCATCCAAACTGAGCCTAAAGATAATCATATCAATCGAGCTCCGGTAATTTTGGAACAACTCCTTTTGCAGGACGGTTTACAACGCAGAATACAAGTGCACGGGTCCCGGGTCAATCTTCAGCGAACGGGTCGGGTTCGCCAAACAACTGGGTGATGCAGAGGCCAGCCGTTTCATAAACCTTGCCTATCTAGAGGGCTCCAGGTGGCTTCTTCCTCCTCACAGTGTCTAACTAAGCAAAGTTTTCGCGCATAACCCCAAACAAATGCGGCGGCGACATTTTCAGAAGTACGGGTCACCAATCGATGGCGGTTGCTTCAATTTTACGGAAACAACCGCAACGGCCTCATCATTCTGCAGGGTTGGGTATCTTATAGACATATATATTATATATATGTTTGTACAGAATTCTTGATTTTACTGCATGCCTTCATACAGCAATTATACAAATCCTGGTGTAACTACACTATAGTTGTGCCCTCTATAGTATGGGCTCTTAACAACTTAGATACATGTTAATGAACAGATTGTTAACATTGATGTACCGATTTTGGTAGTCAATATTATACACACACATGTGTGTGTGTGTTCAAGCGGGGGCGCATATCACATTTTCAATGAAAGCGCGTCTTGATGTATTTGGTTCCAATTGACGTACTCCAAATTTTATCCGTCTTTGATATGATTTTGTAGTATTAAATATGAGACCCCGTTCCGTCAAGATTCTTATTTTTTAAGGACTTATTTTTCACTTTACGAGACGTATCATTCTCTTATAATACATCACTTTTAATTCAAAAAATAAGCACTTATTTTCCTTTATATCTCTCTTCTTCTTCTTCTCTTCTTCTTTTTTGGAAGAAATTTAATTATGTCTCTTATAAACCCAATATTTTTGTAGTGGGTCCGGACACTATGGGCTGAAACTAAAAGAATCGGGCCTTCATCCCTCCAATTCGGCCTGCTGTTAAACAGTGCGTGCCGGGCCTTTGCTTTCTGTCCAGATGCATATTCACTGGCCCATTCTAGGCCCAATTGAACCTCAGTTGTTTAAAATGGCGCTTCTTTTTTTGTCATTACTGTTATTCTTTGAACACTTTTTTTGTCTTTTTTTATTCATGTGAAATTAATAAATTACCTTTACCACTTGTGTCACATTTTTCATATGAGGGGTTATTTGATACTTTTGTGTCAATAAAGAAAAAAAAAATATAATGTCAATTGATAAAAGGGGAGGATTAAAATCATTCCCCTTGTTAAAATTACAAAAATAGTCCCTTAAGTTAGGGTTTGATTCGAACCAATGAAAAATAAAAGAAAGGAAAGGAAAAGAAAAGAAAAAAAATCCATCTCTTTTTTTTGGTTTGAAAAGAAAAGGAGAAGAAAATAACTAAACTAAAGCTTATGAACAATAAAATTTTTCCTTCTTTTTTCCTTTATTTTTCATACGTTTCAAACTGGGCGTTAAGGATATTAACCTTTCCACCGTTGATTGCTCCCAATCTGCCCTTTGTTGCTTGGTGTTTAGACCGGTAAACAAACTAGAGCTACTCGAGTTTGACTGTTTGAGTTCGTATTTGTTCATTTAAAATTCATTCAAGATCCATTTCATTATATAAAGAAAGTAAATTTTAATTTTTTTTCAATGAAACTTGTTAAGTTTTCAAACCAAACTCAAACAAACTGCTGCTTGACTCGTTATTATTTTATAAAAAAATTCAAATTATTAAAGATCGGTTCGTATTCAGCTCGAATAAAGCTTATTTATGTTTATGCATGCCCTATAAATAAGTCAAACTTAAAAATAGAGGATTTGATACTTTTGCGTCAATAAAGAAAAATAATAATAATGTCAATGGATAAAAGGGGAGGATTAAAATCATTCCCCTTGTTAAAATTACAAAAATAGTCCCTTTAAGTTAGGGTTTGATTCGAACCAATGGAAAATAAAAGAAAGAAAAGGGAAAGAAAAAAAAATCCATCTCCTTTTTTGGGTTTTGAAAAGAAAAAGAGAAGAAAATAACCAAACTAAAGCTTATGAACAATAATTTTCCTCTTTTTTTTTTTCCTTTATTTTCCATACGTTTGAAACCGGGCGTTGATTGCTCCCAATCCGTTGATTGCTCGGTATTTAGACCGGTAAACAATAACCTTCCCACCGTTGATTGCTCCCAATCCGCCCTTCGTTGCTCGGTATTTAGACCGGTAAACAAACTAGAGCTACTCGAGTTTGACTGTTTGAGTTCGTATTTGTTCATTTAAAATTCATTCAAGATCGATTTTATTATGTAAGAAAGTAAACTTTAATTTTTTTTTTTCCAATGAAATCTGTTAAGTTTTCAAACCAAACTCAAACAAACTACTGTTTGACTCTGTTATTATTGTTATAAAAAATTCAAATTACTTAAGGATCGATTCGTGTTCGGCTCGATTAACGCTTATTTATGTTTAGGTTTGCCCTATAAATAAGTCGAACTTAAAAATAGAGAGGATTTTAGAACTTCTCTCAATTCGGCTCGCCCATCAGCTCCTTTATCACTTCTATCGCAGTGTCCAATGGAGAGACAAACCTAAATTTGCTTCTCTACACGTAGAACTCCAAGCCAGTGTACAGGTATAAAACTGATACATACATATATCTGTATGGAGGGAGTCGACAGTGTTTAGAGAGAGAGAGAGAGAGAGAGTGTGTGTGTGTGTGTGTGTGTGTGTGTGTTATAGAGAGGGAGAGATGGAGCATCCAGAACAAGAGCAGGAACACGAAGTGTACGGAGGAGAAATTCCCGATGAAGGTGAGATGGATGCCGATGTCGAGATGTCTAGGGCTGAAGAGGACGACACTAGCACCAAGGTCCTCTCTCTCTCTCTCTTGCTCTCGCTCTAACTCAGTTGTACCTTTGCCCTAATCTCATGTGCAATTTTCGTGTTTATGTCGAACAGGATTTGGAGGACATGAAGAAGAGACTCAAGGAGATAGAAGAAGAAGCAGGCGCCCTTCGCGAAATGCAGGCCAAAGTTGAAAGAGAAATGGGCGCTGCTCAAGGTCTTATATCTTTCTCTCTCTGTATATACATAAGTCTGTACTATTTACATAGGGATTGTTGGATTTATATGTCTTTGTATCTTATATCCGGTGATGTTTCTTTTACAACGACAACGAATTAAGATTCCGGTGACTTAAATGTCTTTGTATCTTATAAAGCTGGTTTTTTGGCCCTTGTTTTAGATTCCAGTGACTATTCCTTAATTCTAGTTGAAAAAAAAGGTTTGGTAGTTTGTTCAATTTTAAGTTGAAATCCTCCTTGAAAATCGACAAATGTGTGCCGAGGTTAACAACTTAGTGGAGTTTAATTCGACGAAATAATTGTTGATAAAGCCCCGGTGAGGCAATAATGGAGCACGCTTGGCAGTCAACTCACTTACAAAGCTACCCGATGCTTATTCCCCTGATACTGTCATTTGTCATTATTACGGAACGGCGCGAGTACTAAGACTGAATGAATGTGGGCACTGGGCAAAGGCAATGGCTTTCTTGATTCCATTTTCTTAATAGATGAAATGACTTCTAGCCTGTCAGTCATAGGTTCAACTAAAGAGTTGCTCCATTGAGTAATGGGTATTCGCCCCTCCCCGAAGAACTCGAGCGATAGGGACCCAAACAGTAGGCCATTAACTGCATCTCAACAAATCCATCGGAATTAAGCTACATTTCGGAGAATGCAAAGTACTCACATTCTATAAACGTAGACCATGTGTACCGTTGACGAATGCGGGTTGTTTAGGAATTTTAAGTCTTTGTGTCAAACCTTTACATTCTTGATTTATGTCTTTGTTTCCAATCGGTAAGTAAGATATATTTCTCATGCAGGTAAAACCCATTCGTTGTAACGTTATCGTTTGGCAGACACCTCACTTCTAGTTTTGTTAAACAGCATGGACAATAAGGAAGGATAGCATTTAATTAATATGAAAATAAATATGAGAAGTTCTCCTCTATGACCTTTTGATTTTAGAAATGACCTCAACATGGTTACTCCCCAGCCCCCCCTCCCTCTCAATTTCTCACAAATATCAAATTTGTGACGATCATTCTATTGCTCTGTTTGTACATGCAAATATTGATATGTATTAGAATGATGACTACATGAATCGAGCATGAACCACATCTTCTCTCTAATTGGTCTTATTGAGGTCCACAATAAATCTTCGCGATAGTTTGAAAATTGTTTTAGCACTTAAGATTTGTTCGTAAACACTTTGGAATTGTATTACGCAAGGCCTAAAATGTTCAAGAATTATTATTCCGTTAATGTCGACGCAAGGGGAAAATGGATAGTGAAAAAAGACAAATGCTAATGGTGAACTAGTTTCCTATGATATATCCTGCCCACTTTGCCAAGTGTAGCTTTAAGTCTGGGTGTTAGGTCAAGTTTGATAGTCGAATTTTGAGGACATGGGCATGTAGGTCTAACTAACAATGTATTCAATTTGTTCCTATGCTCGTTGAGGGTAAAGCAAGGTTTTTGTAACATGAGATTCTTATGCACAAAGAACTGAGTTGTCATAGCTTTGGCTCTTTCAGGACCCTAGCTTGTTTCTTTCAGGACCCTAGCTTGTTTGTAACCGTCGAACAACTAAACAAGTTCGTCTAAGAAAGGGTCTTTCTTAAATTTTTCCCTTTGATTCTCTAGTACACTTGTTTCCTACTGTTTAATCCGACACCTGTCTATTTAATTTGTTGAGATCTCATAAATCTATGAGCTTTAAAATCGAATCTCTCTAGATAGCAAAAGCCTTGAATTTCTCCCCTGGGTTGGCTTCCCTAGATCGACTCGCATAGATCGTTTAGCAAACCAGAAACCCTGAACGATGAGCGGAAGAAGGCAATGGGATTGGAAGGCGCACCGCCCTTCATTTTCATCATCCATTCCAGCTTTGGGCAGTATGTCTCTCTGCAAGTCGTCGTCTCTCTCCACTCCCACTCCTCTTTCTATCTAGCTATCAATGTGTCTATTTATCTGTTCATCAATCTATCTAATCGGTCTATCTATCTATAGATCTATCTATCTATTTACTTTCCTATATGATGATGATCGATTTTTTTGTACCCAGCATTCCACGAAAATGGTTGGCCATGACATTGTTTATGTGATCTTAGAAGATTTTTTTTTCCCGGGGGAGTTGTTAACTGAACTCATTGTCAATGGGTTTGCATCTCATGTCATAATCTATATGGCGTATCATATGGTGTTGATCTTGAGAGAGCATTTGAGGTGTATCTCGAACTCTATCCAATCGTTTACTTTTAATATGGTTCTGAATTTTGTAATTACCTAAAGGGGCAAATGTATCAAAATTGTGGATACATTACAGTCTGACATAATTGTTGTAGATCCTTTCAGACCAATATGTTCCTTCGGAGTTTTTTAATCTAGAAATGGAAATCACAACGGGTAAGATTTTTTTTATCTCCAAAATGGCAAAATCGATATGATCAGTTTAGTATGCGATGTGAGTAATTTTGTTACTTAATGGAAAGTAAATATAATGGGTAATTTTGTCTTCATGGGAAGGAAATATGTATCAAATTTCCTAAGGGCTGCCACTTTCTGATGGTTCTTTACATGTGATGTGACTAGTACATCTTAAATTGGTCTGGTAATATTGGATGGTTGGATGGTCATATCATCCACATGTGATATCTTCATAACCTTAGATGGTGATATCGTGTGCACATGTGATACCTTAATAGCTTGAACAAGTGTAGTTTTAAACTTATGGAAAACTTGTGAATCATAGCTAAAAGAATTGGTTTTTGGCTTGTATATGCAAACCAATATTGGGGGTTGAGATTTTTGTCATTTCATATGATTCTAAAGGACTATAAGTACAATTCAATTGTAAATTCTGTCTCTGTCAGATTTACCCATTTGGGGCTCGCGAAATGTAGACATCGAGTGTTTTCTACGGGACCCTTAACCTTGCTTCGTAGACTACACTTGCTGCTACCGTCTGGATCAATACTAACGGTTTAATTATATACTCTGAGTCTCTAAGATACTTTTGCTACCTATCAAATGGTAGCACTCTGCTGGTGCTTATTCTAACATGACGAACAAGCTGTATCTCCAGCTGGGATGCTTTTATCCCAACCTCAGTTCGCAGCTTCTCCAGTATTCCCTATAGTAGAGAAGACTGAAAAAATGGATGGCAAAACACTTTCCTCTTTTGGATTTCATGGAAGTTCTTGGATTTTTCTCATTCTATTCGATTCCTTGGGGGGATTTAAACTTTATGTTGGAGCTTACACTAGTATCCTCTTTGTTAGTAGTTGGATTAATTCCTGCATATTCTCCAATCTCAGCCTTGTTTAACTTTAAGTTTGGAAGACATGGTATCCAAAAAAGGCACTTCAATTTTCTACGTTCTTGAATTTGGAAATTATGTTTTGGAATTTGCGGACTTTAAAAGTTCATGTGACCTATTTTTGTATCTTAAATGTTTTTATGCTGTGATTGCAAGGCTTGCTACTTTTATTGACAGCAGTTTTATCCTTTGTCAATTGATATCTTTTTTTTTTCCATTATGGGCATGTATGAAGACTCTTCTGGTGGTTCTGCTACTCAGGCTGAAAAGGAGGAGGTCGATTCACGCTCCATATATGTCGGTAATGTAAGGGTTCGGAATCTTTTTCCTTATTTCAGATCATATATTGTATTTGTAAGGTTTTAGAATCCTCTTTCATGTTTTCGCTCTTTGTTGCTCCTCTCATACAAAATCAAGTTGTCCTATTTGTTGCAAGCTTTTGCTCTGAACCCATGATAATGAGTACATTTGTACAAGGCATTGCATAAACTGTTTGAGGGGGTAATACATAGTACATGTAATTGCTTATTGCTTGCAAGTAGTACAAGTGGGTGGCAATGCTTTTGGTTTCGGAGGCTGTTATGATGCAATGGGCCTGCTAATGCTCCTGTTGATATTTTGTCGCATAGGCTACTTTATAATATTTTCATTTATAAGATGGTGGTCAGTGCTAGCCCCTTCCTGTGTCTTAATTTTTTTAGAGTTGCTTTCTGTATAGAGTTGTACCTTCTTTAATAAGTAAACTCAACTGCTCATTGAAATTGTCGAATGTGTGTGCTACTTGTAACTTGGTTAAATTGTATATTCCATGTCCGTATCCGTTCTTTTTAGTTGGCATTTATTCCTAAAGCATCTATTCTTGCCTTGAGAATACATTGTTCGATGTGAATAGTCATTTCTCTCTTCGCTACTATGAAAACCTCAGGTAGACTATGCATGTACACCAGAGGAGGTCCAACAACACTTTCAATCCTGTGGAACAGTCAACAGGGTGACAATTCTGACAGACAAGTTTGGTCAACCTAAAGGATTTGCATATGTCGAGTTTGTGGAAGTTGAAGCAGTTCAGAATGCTCTTCTGCTAAATGAGTCAGAGTTGCATGGTCGTCAGTTAAAGGTTCATTTGCTTGTTTGATCTCAGTTGACCACTTTTGAGACACAGGGATTTGATTTTTTAATGATGGACTTTGTTCTCTAGGTTTCTGCAAAACGAACTAATGTTCCTGGGATGAAACAATATCGAGGGAGGCGTCCCAACCCATATTTTGGGTTCCCTCCCCGGAGGCCATTTATGCCTGGTCCAGCTTTTTATCCAGCATATGGATATGGGTAAGCTATAAATTTCCAATACTTTTTGGTTGCTTGATAGTCAAATGGAGTTATGGGAAAAGGAGAGCTTTACGATAATATAGAGCATTTAGTGCCATGATAATTAGAAGACCTTATGCCTATGAAAGTGAAATATTATAAGGGATAGTGATTAGTGTAATGCTGGCAGTATTTTGTTGTTGCTAGGTTCATTAGTTCATCTACCATGCGAACTATCTGTTCATTATTCGTTTGTATAGCTAAATGACTCAATTATTCACATTGTTTTCCGAGTTCAATGTAAGAGTAATGATGTGCAGAGTTTTGAGAGCCTATAATATAACAGCACTTCGTCCTTTGATCATCCCTCGTGACAAAAATCACTTTGCAGTTCAAAACATGCATACGTGCATGCCTTTGTGTCATTGATATTGGTCATTTGTTTTACCTGATATTTACTGCTGAGCATGTATATTGCGTATTCCTCCTCTTTGTAATTATCACTTGGATAGGCTCTCTGATCATGAAGGGTGGAGGTTTGGAGTACATTCCACCTTCTGATTAATTAACAAGTTAACGCAAAAACTAGGGTCCATAATCAAAAAGATGAAAGCTACGTCTTTTTGAAGAGGAATGCTATTACCCGGCAGGCTGGCTTAATTGGGATCGAACCTCTTGCGACTTTTGGGGATTTGAAAAGGACATTAGGGATGTGCTAATTTTCTTGCGTATTCTGATTTCTGCATTATTCTTGTCCCTGTCCACATAGCTCCCCTCCCCCAACTTCTATCAAAAACAACTCTCTTTGTTTCTTGTACATCAGTGTTCATCAGGATTTCACAGATAGGACACAGTCCAGTCGTTTCTCCCTCGGGTGTAATACTTGTTTAGTCGTTTATTGGTACTCAATGATTGCACCAGAATCTCAATACAAAGATGTGAAGAAATCCCTTAATTGCCTTGCCAAGGCTATTTGTTTGAAATCATTAGACCAGCATCTTTGCCCTCACTACAGACATTGAGCTTCAAAAAAGAAACAGTTGTAATAGGTTATTGACTTCAAACTAGAGGTTAAGGGCCAGAGCTAGCATTCGTGTATTACAAATGCAATCACAGAGCTCTCACACGGAGATAACATGTGTACGTGCATGCATTCGTGTATTACAAATGCAATCACAGAGTACGCGCTTACCTATTTAAATCAATTGCCTTATCATGATCTGGCAATTACCACATCGGTCATTGCTTCTGTTGAAAAAAGTTATCGGGGAAAACGTGTTTTTCTGCATTGGATTGCGGTTTTACATTTTTGGAGTTCATGTGCAACAAACTTGGATTGATGCAACTTTCCTCTCATGTGCAGAAGGGTCCCGAGGTTCAGGCGGCCTATGCGGTTCAGACCATACTGATGGTTCATTTTGCTCGACTTGTGTCGGGAGGTCCATCGTCTTGTTTGGAGCAGTGGCCCCTCATATGGACAAGCAAATTTGCAAAGTTAACTTTTCTATTTGGCCCTATCAGTATTTCTGTAACATGGAGGAAGGGCCATTTTAGTGGAACTTGTACCATCATCTGCATACCGAAAGAGCAGACTTCATTTCTTTTCCCTTCTCTTTTGCCGGATCTTTAAGTTCATAGGACTAAGCCGCTTAATTTCTTTCGTTACTTGCATTTTATCTTTCTGAAAAACTGGAAATAAGGAAAGACCATTTTGTTTTTAGTCAACAAGGTGATGTAATAGTTATGAATTGGATGGTTTCTTTCTTGTTTCTTTTTTTTTCCGTGCTTGGTAAATTCAGAAGTTACATATCTGAAGAGATGGTGTGTTTTTAACAGTTTACGGGGACTTCATGAAGGCTTCGTGTTCCTTAATGTAATTTATATAATGGTATTTACGATTTCGAAAACAGACTACCTTTTGCTAAAGTTTTAAGTGCTTATTTTTCTCTTTATGAGACAATTCATTTTCTCATAATACATTATCTTTGAAAAATAAATACTTATTCTTCTCAACGGAACGGGGCCTAAAATTATTTAAGATTTATCAAACAAAATCTATATTTGAATTAGAAAATATTATAAATTAAAACATATGGACAATTCGGTTTTTAGAGGTCCAAAACAAGGTTCTGAATACCGTACCAGCAAGAGTACCAGTTTTCTTATTGGTACGGTATCGGCTGGTACCGTTTTGAATTTAGCGAAATTATCAATATATAATTATAAATTCATTATTTTTCTTATGACAGTCAATTCATCATAAACATAATTTTTTTGGGAAATGATATTGGCGCTCCAAAAATTGATGCAAGTACTCTAAAATTAGTGTAACTCCAAAGCCATTTTTCTTTGTATTTTGGGGTGTCTGCATCAATTTTTGGAATGTCAATATCATTTCCCATTTATTTTTAGAACTGTCATTATATAACTCTCATCTAGTAAATCCAAAAAAAAAAGAAAAGAAGAGGATGAACACTCTCATAGCTATCAAAACTTGAGAGTTAAAATTTTATTCCCGTAAACAATTTTGGGCTCACAAAAATAGAAAAAAAAAAAGAAAAAGAAAAGAAGAAAAAACATTTCTCAATTAACCACTTTTGTTATACGTAAAAGAAGAAGAAAAACATTAAAAGTAAACCATATTATTTGTTATAAAAACTGTTATTTCCAGAAATTTAAAAAAAAAACGCAATGAAAAAGTGATGGAAAAGTGTGCGTATATATACATGTAATTGGAAATTTAAAAATATACTTGTAACGCCCCGACTTTTCGGGTGCAATATAAAATAATTTCTCAAGAAAATTTGCTAAATAAATATGATTTTTCAAAATAAAGCTTTTGCTAATACAATCTCAAGATAGTTTTACGGAATCAAAATACATTAACTTCATAGTTGACTCTAATCTTGATACGAATCCTAAGCATCCTCGATCTTCATTACTGATATTCTTTTCGTGTCGAGCTGCATCATCGTTGAATCTCCTCCATTGAATCCTGCGCCCTCTAGCAAATTGATCGCCGAAGCAATCGATTTGCCAGGATACAGACGTATCCGTGAGTGATAAATCACCCAGTAAAATAATCCAACCCAACCACCCCTCTTACTTTACAGCTAGCAGGCAAACAGAATATATATGGTGCAAAAAAGTAAAACAGAGATAATTCACATAACTTTATTCATTGCTATCCATTAACTTAACATGAAATCTAAGATCTCTCCACGAGATCTTTCCTCCCCAACCACTAACCATATCCCGTCCCATGAGATCACTTCTTTTTGCTGTCGCAGATACACCTAAGTTATGTACCGAATGTGCATTCAATAACTACAACAAAAGGTAAGCTTATCATGCCGTTATATCGCTAGGGTTCGCCTATCTTATAAACCACATCACAACCATTTCACAATCATCACTGGACACCCGCCAGTCTATCAATTCATCACTGGACTCTCGCCAGTTTCAATTCTCATCACAATCTCATCATTTCTCATATCACGCCTGCAGGCAACCTCTAAACAGAAAGAAACTTCACAATTTATCCATTACTTAGCATCGTCTAAATGATTTCTATATCGTATACCACCCTATGTCTCTAGGGTCCAATCTAACTTGCAAATTAAGCATTAACACAATATCATGCCCCATAATAATTAAAAACGAATAGCAGACGGATCAAAACAGATATTCGGCAATGCAATCACATAACTTTTTATGACTGGGCCGTTGCCCTTAATCTCATATGGTCACAAAGTCATTAAGAATGAAAGAATTAATTAATTAAGATTTAAAAATAATTTTCTAGACTTTCGTTAATTAATTATAAGTAATTAAGTTAATTAAACACTAATTAAATACATTAATTAGGTAAAAATTTTAGAATAATTATCGTAACCTTAATAAAGGTCCTAACAGTCCTCTATAATAAGTTCGAGTGCTAAAAGTTGGGTTTGGATGCTCACGGAATTATTTTAAATAAAAAGATTAAGTTAATAGGCAAAAGAAGACTAAATAGATAATAAATAATTAAATAATTAAAAATATATTTATTCTAACAAAGTATTATCTTAGGACTGTAAGAAGTCTAAATAAAATTATTCGGAATTATTAACCTCTTTTATAATATTTTAAAGTATTATTATTAAGAAACAACGCGTAAATAATAATAAATAGTTAATTGGGTAAATAAAATATTATTTTAATAACATATCATCCTTGAGATGTAAGAAGTCCAGAAAAAATAGTTGAGATGTTAAAATCATTGTTTGGAAGGTCGTAATTATTTTTTTTTATTGCATCTTTGATTTAAAAATAAAATAAATAGCTATTAACATTAAAAAAATATGAAATCAGCAAGTTATGATCTCTAATATATTAGAAGTTTAGGAAAAATAGTTTGGGGATTTATAGAGTAGTTTATAAGGTCGCAATGATTTTTAGTTTACAAACTTTTACAAGATAACGAATAAAATTTTAATAAATAGATAAATAAATAAATAAAATCTGAATTTAACAAGGTATGATCTTTAGAGTGTTAGAAACCTAGAAAAAATAGTTCGGGAGTCAAAAACCATGTTCGGAGGGTCGCAAAACGAATTCGACACAAAATAGAAACTGCCGCAAGGTCTGACCGCTTTGACCTTGCGGCTGGGTAGTCTGCCGCGAACTCCAGAGGCCCGCAGGTTGCGGCCGCGAACTTCGGCCCAGATTTGGTTTTTTTTCGTTTTCTTGCTTGTTTTTGATGCATGGGACCTTAAGGGTTATTGGGTTATGCTTAAAAACATTAGATATATTTAGAGAAGGCTTCAGATCGAATTATAATACCTTGAATCGGATTAAATTGGTTTTCAATCGAACTTGAACGTTTGGGGAAGACCACTTCGGTTTCGTCGATCGGGGGACCTTGGGCTCGAATTGGATGATCTTTGGAGATGCTTGGGGTCGAGGGAAGTAATTGGAACGATCAATTTGGATTTCGGTTGAACCTAGGTACGAAACTCACTTTTCTCTCTCTCACTTTCTCTCTCTAAAACTCTATGGATTGGAGTTTTGTTTTTCTACGAATTTTCTCTCTATTCTGGTCAGAGGAGTTGGGAGAATATCATGGTGGCTTCGTGGGTTAATGGGATGGTGTATTAATAGGTGAATTTGATGTGGAAAGATCAAATCGAGTCCTAATCGAATTGGATTTTTAATTGGACGAATTTAGCTCGGTTTAAGGGCTACGGAGGTGGTAGAGATCGAGTAGGAGAGGGAGGGATGGTAGGAGTGTACATGCATGCAATTATATGTATGTATAACAAGAAAAAAATAAATTTAAATAGAATAGAACAAGATAAGATAATTATATGCTAAACTAATTTTAATCACCAACAATTATTCTAGGTTTTAGTTTAATCTAATTACACTTTTAAATAATTAATCGATTACTATCGACTATTGGATTAAAAGAAATTTCTTTATTTGAAAAAAAAAAAATTGGGTTGAAAATCCGGGTTGTTACAATACTTAAGTATATATATAGTATATACGTAATTGGAATTAAAAAAATCATTATATATACAACAACAAAACCCACTCTCTTCTTTCATCCCTCTCCTCTGAGATTAAAATTTAACTATTAACACTTTAGAATAATATGATCAGAATAATAAGATCTTTGCATCGATTCAAACAGATTGAAAATTGGAGCACTTAACTTTTTTACATAAATAGTCGACAAAAATTAAGTACTCCAATTTTTAATCCGTTTGAATCGGTACGAAAATCTTATTATTCTGATCATATTATTCTAAAAGAACATAATTAACTTTTATCGTTAGAACTCTCATAATTAAGTTAAGTATTTAGGATCCTAAATGAAAAAAAAAATTGCCGATTGTCCTGACTCAACTTTAGGATTCTATGGAGCAGAAACTTGATTATGAGAGCCTTAAAGACAAAATTTAACTATGACACTTTAGAATAATATGATCAGAATAACAAGATCGTTCCACTGGTTCAAACGGATAAAAAATTGGAGTACTTAACTTTTTAACTATATTTTTAATATATAAACAATTTAAAAAAATTAAGCGCTCCAATTTTCAATTCGTTTGAATCAGTGCGAAGATCTTATTATTCTGATCATATTATTCTAAAATGTCATAGTTAAATTTTGTCTTTAAAGCTCTCATAATCAAATTTCTGCTTTATAGGATCCTAAAGTTGAGTCAGGATAATCGGCAATTTTTTTTTTCCAATTAGGATCCTAAATACTTTTAATTTCCGGTACCACCATCTCGCCCATTATTGGCCGGAATCGCCGGTAACGCCGGTATTGAGGCCGGGACGAGTACCGTTTTCTGTCCAAACCGGTATGTATCGGCCGGTAAGGAACAGTATTCACAACCTTGGTCCAAAAAAATAAACAGAATCAACAATTTGGGACGAGGAGAGTAATCATCGATTATTGTCGTTCCTCTGGTATTAGGGAGGTAAATGTCATAGTGTGGTATTTTGAGGGTCAAACTGGCATTTCCCCTGTTGTCATCTACCAATTGAAGAACTTGGAAACCAGACACACACACCATCGACGGTTTTTCCAGTTCTAGGGTTTATTACGTCAATGGCTTCGAATCAGGAAACTGACGCTTCGGCCAACACTCCTTCCTCGTAAGCCACCGTCTCCTTCTTCGTTGAACACTCGTCCGTTTAATTTTGATTTTTTGATTTTTTTTTGAGAACCTTTTTCTGTTAGTAATTTATCCAATTTACAAATTTTTCAGGCCGAAGAACGTGTATAAGGATCCGGATGATGGGCGCCAACGGTTCTTGCTCGAACTTGAATTCGTCCAGTGTCTCGCTAATCCTACCTACATCCACTGTTCGCTCTCATCACTTCACTTATTCCTGCATTAATGTTGCATCGAATGCCTCAATTATTCGGTTTTAGGCATGTGGACATAAACACTTGTGATACGAATCTGTGAAGTAAAATTCTTTGAGTGAATACAAGTTAGGAAGAGATTTATTAAGGCCATGTTTGGCTAGAGATTGAGAATCTATTTTCTGGATTCAGTTCCGAAAGATTCTGAAACTTGTTTGGTTGACATTTTCTGAATTTTTTGGGGGTGAACTTTTGGGGGGGAAAAAAACCTTTTCAGAAATAAAAAATCAAATAGATGCTTCCAATTTTTTGCAAACTTTTTTTGGGTTAAAATTAAGTGTTTTGTTTTCAAAAGCTAGTTTTATACATAAAGTGTAATGCAAAACTAGTCCTACAAATTGCCGAATGGTTGACAAAGTTGTCTCCTCACGTGGATTAATAGGATGTGGTTCTTAGTTGTGCCGCCTTGCTTCCTATATGTCTGCGACATACTTTGATATTGGCAACTCTATGAACCTAAGATGAAAAGAGTTCAATTTCGTATAATGCAATGTAATTGGTGGCATTCACAGCCTCACAGGGGGATTTGAGTTGTGTGCTGTCAACTGTTTTGACAGGTTTTGCCTCTTTATTTCTGTATGAAGTTGGTTATCCTAAGATGTGCCTAAATTTCTGCCACAGATTTAGCTCAAAATCGATATTTTGAAGACGAAGCTTTCATCGGCTACTTGAAATACCTTCAATATTGGCAACGACCCGAGTATATAAAGTTTATAATGTGAGCTTCTTGTCAAGAACTATTATCTCTTATACGCTGTGTTAATTTCCCACCTTATAGACTAGAAGACTTATACTTCAAATGTGTGCAGCCGCACTGATTTTAACTTTTAAGGTGATCACAGGTATCCTCACTGCCTATATTTTCTCGAGCTTCTCCAAAACTCAAACTTCCGGAATGCAATGGCACACCCAGGCAACAAGGTTGAATTCTACTATTTGCTTTTACCCTTTTGGTCTTGTTAGATAAATGCCGGAATGTATTTTTTCCAATGCTACTTTAGGTTATATTGGTTTTTGTTCATAATTCAGTACTAATTAGCAATTACGGTCTCAAGAAAGAGCATGCTGTGTTGATTGAATTTTTCATGGTGATTTAATGATTTTCCAACTGACCAGGCTTTAAGAAACCAATAGAGATGAGCTGTTTAAGTACTGTACGAGGGCTAGTGATTCTTTAACTGACTATTTCTATTGCTTTTCTCCTCGTACTGCATTAGTATTATGTATTTCTCTGGAGACCTTCCCCATTCATCAAAAGTACAATGATTCGGATTCCAACCCTCAAAAAGAAAAACAGAATATCACCATCTGCGTGATTAATAGATAAAGAGTATGCTTTCATAGCTTAGTTTTACAATAGATGCATTAGTTGCAGGACCAAAGAAGGGAAGCTGAGGTCTCTTCTTGGTCATTATATGACTGGCTTTTTTTCTATTAATAGAAAGATATCGATAGTTGTATCCTTGGATTGGCTCAAATGCTGCTTTGCATATGTTGGAAATGCTAGGAATTGGCCCACAGGCAGCAATTCTATTATTGGAAGAACTACAGGAACAATCGCATGAAGCATATTTTACCAAAACCCCCCCCTGAACCTGTTGCTGCACCCCCAGCTTCTGTCCCACCTCCACCTCCCATACTACCTTCGACTATCCCTGTATCTGCTGTCCCTCCTCCTCAACCTGCTCCTTCTCCAGCTTTATCTCCTATGCAGTATGCCATTCCCCATGGATCTGCTCTGCCAAAGAATGACCCGAGGACTAGTGGGGTTGATCGAAGAAAGAGAAAGTAAGCTCTCTTTTCAAATGCTAACAATTCTTTAGTTATTACATAAAAGACAAGGTGGGATAATTTTTTGATCATGTGTATTGCAGGAAAGAAGTATGACCTGCCATTTACAAGAAGGTGATAGATTTCCCTTGATTAGTTGAGGTAACTATTGCTTCCAATTCTCGTTAGTTTATGAGGTTGAATCACAAAGTAGCCAATATAAACTTATATCATATTTATTGATTTCATTAGTTTCAACTCTTAACATCGTGATAGTTAGGGGTGAACTTTTAAAGAAAAAAATAAGAGAATGAAGGGAAACGAAATTGTGTAGTGCAAAGTGTTAAAGGATTTTAGACTATTTCTTTGGAATTCTACATCTATTTGTGTATATATTTGTGTGTTTGTCGATAATATATGTAAGATATACATTTTCTGTTGGAAATGTAGTTTCTCTTATATCAGTCCTGCAACTGGTGAAACATTTAGATAACTAGAACAACTAGGGTTTTCTGAGCAAACTCCATGCATCAGGATGATACTGGAGGGGATAAGGCCAGCATCTTCTTTCGATTCTCGACAGTTATATAAAAAACTTGAAGACATAAGTTGTGGAAGGCAGTTTAAATCTCTGGCTTGTTGAGCAACCGCATTTATGATTGGTGTGCAAACAATATTTTGTTGAGCAACCAGATTTTAGGTTTTGATTCACGCCTACCCCTTCCATTACCCTTCATAAATGAAGACCAGAGCAAGCTAGTGCATTATTTCTTTTGTTCACCCTTTCTGAGACCCAATCTCAACATGTTATAAGATTCTTCTTTCCAGGGAATGGAAATGCCGACTCTAAAGTTTAATATTAGGGAGAGAACAAGATCTTTCTTTTCCCTGTATCTTCTAAGCTATCAACCAAGCCTATCTGCCTGCTAGTGCTTGCTAGGTTGAACTTGCCACCAGGTGTGTGTGGCAGATGTACTTTTTTTTATTATTTGAGTTCTTTATTTTCCCCAGAAAACTGTTTACACATAGTCATGCCCTGTAGTTTCCCCTTGTAGTCTGTTTTGCGACATTATCTTCATATATGCCATTCACTACCTTGAGCCTTTCACATTTGAGTGATCACAATGCCCTTTTGTTGTTGTGTGGGGTATTATGTGTCATCTCTGCAGTCTTTTGGATGGAGAATTCATCTGGTTGAAGACACCCTGCTTGACAAGCAGACACTGTATGATTGTCTCATTTGATACACCTTCCTTGACTCATCATAACCGTTCCTCAGGGGAAAGAAAATAGTCAAGGAGAACTGAACTAGGAATATCGATCGCTCAGACTTGTTCTAACGCGTGAGTCACAAGAAGCGTGTTACCTGTATTTAAATGCCCACTAATTTGTACATACATTTGTTCTTTACTAGCAACCAATATTTCTATCCTCTGTTTTCCAAGAGTGTCCTTTAGAGACCCAACAACTGCTTTAAGGGACATCTTGTCCATACTTGCTGTCGTATGGAGTTGATTACAGCGTTTATTTCCCTTTTGCAGATTGATTACCTTGGTGTCTCTCATGTGGGAGAAGCTATGAAACCTTGTCCAGCTAATGACGAGCAGATATGCTTGAGATTGTTACAACCATTTATGCTAGCTTCCTCTTTTTGGTAAAGCATATTCTCTTACGCATCTTAAATACTGATCCGCCACAATTGTCCATTCCCAGTTGTGAGGGAAGTCTGTAGCTGTTTTGGATGCAGAACCGTTGTTTTCCGCTATTTGTATTCCTGGCTCTGCTGTCATGCTGGATCGTGATCTTCTGGTTCCCTTTTTGCCAGCCTTGATTTAGGCTTTCTTGATTGTGTAAAATCTCAGTAGGCGTATAGCTTAAAAACGTTGGGGTTCCCTTCAAATTCTAGCTCGCGCATTTGATTTTCTTCTATTGCTTGTATCTGTCAATTGGTGCAAGGGAAATTGCTACCGGTTTGGTTATGGTAATGGTACGCGGGAAGAACTTGGCTACTTCTTGAAAATATTTTCAGAGAAGAGAATTGGCATTGTGATTGTGGCACCCAATTTGCCATTTTTAAGGAATGACAAAAGAATTTTGCCAAAAATAGCTGGCGGTGTGGATGCTCTAACGAACATATCGTTGTATGTAGTCGGGTCATTATCTGCAAACTACGAAGGAGTGCTTGTTGGAGAAAAAATGAAGCATGAGGGATGCGGTTCGTGACTTTTACAATTGGTTGCTTTTATCTACCTGAAGGGTTTATGTTTTTTGGTTAAACGCTTAAAGGTTGTAACAACTCAAGAAAATACTAGCGAATCGATTCTAACACTTCCTTTGATGAGTAGAATTTTCTTTTTCTTTTTTTTTTTTTTTTCGCATATAATGATGCTAGAAAGAAAACCGACGCAGAAAGAGGAAGAAAAAAAGAGTGATTCTAAAGAAAAGAGAGGAGCGTAAAAATCGTTGACCTCAAACTATATGTAATTTAGTTGGGCGAAAAAAAATACTTCTTCAAATAATAATATACAGTACTTTTGTAAGTACTCCATTTTTTTTTTCCTGATATTCTATTAAATTAAATATCTTAATTAATTTTTTTAACTTACTGCAAAAAGAATTAAGCATTTAAACCAAAAGTAATATTTCATTTTTATGCAAAAATGACATGACTTCCCTTGGTGAAGGTATGTGGATTTTTCCGTCGCTTAGTCTACATTCTAGTGCCGCGATGCGGATTTCGGCAAATTAGTCGACGGCTCCAGTGCGGTGAATTCCGGCCGCAGGTTCCTCCACGGGTTTTTTTTTTTAATTTTTGTTTTTCTTTTCTTTGTTTGTCCCCTGTGTGGGATTCCCCCTCCCCCCATCCCCCCGTGAGGTTTTATCATCTATGTGTGGGTGTTTGTTCGATGATTTCATCTGTGCTCCATCTAGTCTGAGCTGTGGTTCTTCAGGGATCTTCTACTACCGAATGTTTGACGCAATAGGCGCTCGTCGTGTCTGAACTTTAATAATTTTGATTCATTCCTGTATCATGTGTTGGAATCTTAATACTGCCATAGGGCTCAAAATGAAATGACTTGCCTGTTCTGTTCCCAAAAAAAAAAAAGGTCTACTCATTCTGTTGGTTGACGCGGCGAAAAGCAAGAGCGTTTCTTTCAACGATTCCTGGGGGCAGATAGGATAGGATGCCAAGAGATCCCCCTGTCTGACTCCCTTTCCGACAAGGGCCTTGTTCGATTCCTTCTCAGTCATTGATCTCATAAATTAACGGTTGAGATAGGCCGATCACTTCCTGCTCGAAACAACGTCATTTTGAGCAAGAAGTGTTTGGCCCATCTCGGCCGTTAATTTGCGAGATAAACAGCCGAGAAGGGTGAAACAGGCGCCTGTCCGCAATGGGGTCGGATAGCAGGGGATCCAAACTCGGATAGGATCCCCAGCTCGAGTATGACATTTTATAGTTGCCGACCACGTGGAACATTTCATTGACCGACAATCTTTGACCGTCGAAGTTCGAACCATTGAAATTCGGACCGCTGTATTTTTCAATCATTTTACAAAAGTTCACAATAATGGAAAACAAATTTTTTTTTTTTTTAAATTACTATTCGGTACTTCCTATCAGGTAGGTCTGTCAATGGACCGGATCCGATCCGAAAAATTCAATCCGGATCCGAATCCGATAACGTCAATCCGATAATCCGAATCCGGTAACGTTATCGGATCCGGATCGGATCGGATTAAATCCGTTACAAGTCTGAATCCGAACTTTTTTTTTTTTTTTACTTTTTATAAATTTTTGAAATTTTTTTTAAAAATACAGTAAATTTTTTTATTTTGAAAAAAAAATGTTTAAGAAGTTGTATTTTTATTTTCAATTTTTTCTTTTATTTTTTTTTGGAAAATATATTTTTTTGGCTAAAATTTTTGGAGTAAAAAAGTTTTCGGATCAGATTCGGATTTTCGGATCGGATCCGGATTTCCGCTATCGGATTTGAGTCTTATCGGATTAGAATCGGATCCAAGTCTTATCGGATTCGGATCTATCGAATCCGGACCGGATCCGGATCCGGATCCGACCCGACCCGTTGACAGGCCTACTATCAGGCTAGCTATCACTGCGGCATTTGGTAGTCTTGTTGCTATTGTAGCACCAAATGTGGCGGTGAAGGTGCAACTTGTAACATGTTGGCTAGCTAGGCCATCTTTGACTCGTAGAGAATATCAAGGCTTGAGGTTACGCGAGCCAGATCAACTAGTAGGCTTTCGTCTCCATTTGAAGCGACTTCGACAAGCATCCAACATGCGATAGGCGAAAGGATAGATCTAAGGTGCCCCGTACTTGTATGTACCATGTATTTTTTGGGAGTCCGATATTAATTATACGTATCTTATTGAATTGTGTTTGTGGATATAGGTGATGGGGAACCGTGTGCTAGTGCCCAAAGACCTGTAAATAATTACGCCACCACCGCATATTGAGTATTGACGTAACGTTATAAAATTACTTGTCACATAATGTTTAATAACTTTTACGCATGTGAAAGATAAGCTTATAATTGCAGAGATAGAATAAAGAAAGAAATACTAGTTTATATATATAATCAATTGCATTATGATGTTAGTATAAAGAATGTCATATCACCATGGATCATATCAAAACTCCCCTTTTTTTTTTTAATTCTTTTAGATTAGATAGAGATAGATAAACATACATGAATCAGAATGACTCGTAATGGTTACAGCGTCATCGTGATATTGTTAAAAACTTGGTAAAGAATGTGATCTTATTATAAAATTAAAATTAAAATCTTTCATATGAATTTAAAAGATCTCAATAATTGTTTCATTATTTTTCATTTAAAGAATGGCACGACTGTTTGTAATTGATTAAAAACACGAAAGGGAGTTCTTCTTAAAAAGCCATTTGGCTTTCCCTCCAAAATTTTTTTGTCCTTATTCAATTTTTTTTTGCATTTCGTGGCTTATTGTCAATTTTTTTGGGATTATTGCTTCGTTATTACGAGAGGAATCTAAAAAGTAAAAAATTTTGGTCGAAATCCAATTTTTTTTGAATAAAGACGAAAAAAGTGACTTTCCCGCCAATTTTCGTTGAAATTCAAAAAAAAAATGGATTTCGATCAAAATTTTTAACTTTTTAGATTCCTCTCGTCATAACGAAGCAATAATTCCTAAAAAATTGACAATAAGCCACGAAATGCAAAAAAAAATTGAATAAGGACAAAAAAAATTAAAGAGAAAGCCGAATTAATTATTTGGCCGAACAAGCCCGGAGTATCATTTTTCAACTTCTTTTCTTATGTGGGGGAGGCCAACGGCCATATTTGTCCTTTTTAGTGGGCTCAACTAGGGAAATTTCCTTTTAACACGTGTTTCCTCCCTTTCAAATTGAGAGTTCATTTTGGGGATTCTAATTATTTAAGAAGATATGTAATGATTACATTTATAATGCATATTATTTCAATCATTACCCCTGTATTCTATCTACTTTATAACACTTAGGCCCCGTTCCAGAACACCTTCTTAAAAAATAGTAAGTACTTATTTCACATTTTCAAACTCAAAAATAATGTAACTAAAAAATTATTTTTTTAATTTTTTTTGCATCGTATAAAAGATCTCGATAAGATCTATCAAACAAGATCCATATTGCTAGAAAAATTATTTTTGTAAATACATTATTTTTTAGTTTGAAATTGTCTTTTTAAAAAATACGTACTTATTTTTAGTTCCGAAACGGAGCCTTATATTCACCTCTGAGGGACACTTTTGGAAATCATCAAATTTTTCCTTTCATTTTTGGAAAAGGACTATTATTTTGAAATAATCTAAAATGGAATAATAGACTCTCAATTTGAAACAGTAATACATTCCAATCTTGTGCATCTCATGCCTTTACGTAAGACTCGAGATATTCTATGTGAGTTGGTCAAGAGTGGAAAAGAGAGAGAATTTATCCAAGTGTTCAAGTGCAATGATTGCAAGGGACGAACTTACCTGATATATATATTTGCTACGAAAATCTAGTAAATAATCTAAGGAAACAAATGGTGTTGGTGAAATTACAACAATTTACACCCCCAAAAAAATAAAATAAAATAAAAATAAATAAATAAATAAAAAGTTCCCAACCCAACAGATCTTATCAATCACACATTTGCCGTGGAAAAATTGTAAACGGTCCGTTAATAGGTGTCCCTGGGGCATAATTTTGGAGCACATGTTTAAAATTCTTTAAATGCTTTAGGTGCAATAAATACATTTAAGTCCATGAGTTGTGTTTATGGGTACTCACAAAGTATTACTTTTCACCATTATTTTTTAAACTACCCATAAATGTTTGTAATACTTTTTTTAGTGACAATATTACCCTTATTTCCTTTTAAAAATTGAGTAGGTGAAAGGTTTTCATTTTTCAGAGCAAATAAAAAGATTAGATACAAAGGGATTTTTTTTTTTGGTCGGCTACAAGGAGAGGAAAATGCTTTTGTAGTTGGTGATGTGAGAAACATGCTCAGTCAGGGTCGACCACATCAAAACAACGGTGAAAAAAACTAACATTAGAATATGTTTGTAATAAGGAAAATTAACAATTGGATAATACTACCACAAACAATTAAATAAAAATTTAGGAGTTCCTATTTCTACGTCTCAAAGAGAGGAAGAAAATTACAGTTGTATAACAACCGTACAAAACTCGAGTGAGATAAAAAAAATAAAATAAAATTGACCAAAACTCCAATTTATAATACTTCACACAAAATATATGATTCAATCCTATGTCGCTTGAAGTGACTTTCTTCTTCTTCTTTTGTAAACCAGTGATGATGTTTTTCTTCTCTAGACATGTAGTAAAATTGTGTCGGATACTCTTTGCATGATCTACAAGTCTTTGTTTGTTTCCCTCCTTCCCTTCTACCTTCCTCTCGTTTTCTTTTCGGACGACCTTTTGTTTTGAAAATCGGAGGACAACCAACTTCGTTGAGCATATCAACATTTTCATCCAGTCGGAGAACCTAAAAGGTTGAAAGTCATTTTCCACTAAATTGTTCATCTCTTCGACACTTTCACCAGGAATCTCATTCAAGTCAAAAATATTTCTTCTTTTCATTTGGTTTAACTCACTGTCCAAACATTCATCATCCATTATCCTACAAATTAAAATAACAATATTTGGTGAAAATAGCAACAAAAAAAAAAAAAAAAGAACTGTCTTGTAAAATAATACTTAAAATTCTTTCCAAATAACTTAAAAAAAGATATGAAAATGAACATAAGAAAAAAAAATCCATACCTTTGTAATGCCCTTAGGAAAAGGAATGTAATGAACTTGAGAACACGGTTTGTAACAACTTGACAACACGGTATTTTTTTTTTCCCAGTTTGAAACAGAAGGGTTCCACCTATGGAAAGAAACTTGCGCCAAGTCCTTCTGAAAATTGCTCCACCTGCTCTTTTATGCAAATTAAGAAAACTGCTCCAACTCGGAGGAACTAAAGATTTTGCTCTTACGAAAAGAAACCGGAGCCTATTGTCCTTCCGGAAAGTTCATTCCCAAACAATATTTGTTTTGGTGCCCCAGTCCTTCCATATGAAGAGTCATATGTTGAACTAAAATTTTCCTCCAAAACAATTAGAGTGAAGAATGGGAAGAGTCATATGGTCATTTTTGTCATTCAAAATATTGTTCAACTTCTTTTAATGGAGTGATTATATTTTCAATGTCATTATTAGTAGATTTTGGAATGGGTATAAGAAAATGTAATTAAAGCATTTAAAATGCCCCTAACTAGTGCCCCAGGGGCACCTTGTAGCATTTGCCAATTGCAAATGGTCTCCCAATTTTCAATGTGTATACCATAAATGTGAGGGTTATATGCATTAAATGCCTTGATTTGGTTGGAAAGAAAACAAAATTTATAATACTCCATGTTAATTTGACCATCTTATGAAAAAATTAATAATGGGAAGCGAAATGAATTTTAAATCTATTTGTCCTTTTATATTCGGGATTTTTTTTACAAATGATTCCTCTAGTTCCCCCTTGTCTCATATTTGTCTCTCTAATTTCAATTGTAACATCTGAACTTTGTTTGACGCCTCTAGAATTGTTCACGGCAGTCACACAAATAGACGAAGGTGTTCTTATCTTATCCACCATTTTTAGTGGCAAACTAAGCAAGTGTAACAACCCTAACTCTGGCTTGTTGGCTGAAACGTCCAATTTTCCCCTGAAAAATGGTGGACAAGCACACGTTCGTATGGACCGTCTATTTGTGTATCTATCGTGATCAATTTTACCTATTTGAAACGTCAAATCAAGTTCAAGGTAAGAATTGTGGCAATTGAAATTAGAGGAACAAACTTGAGACAAGGGTGAAACTAGAGGAACCATTTGCAAAATTTTCCCTTTATATTTTCGTCTCTTCTAGTAATCTAACCAAGTCAAACAATTCTCACTCTCGTTTCATTTCCATCTCTTCCATCTACTGAGCATTAACTTAGGTCACATGATCAATTCACATGACCTTTTGTTCTTGCTCTCAATTCTCATTCTACACTCTCTCTTTCAATCCTTGCAAAATTTAGTAGTTTTAAATATTTTCGAGAAAACATTTTTACGCATACGCATTATGTGATCAGTATTATCGATACAACGTCACATAGAGAACACAGGTTGGTCATGGGTAATGAATAAATTTTTAGGAGGCGTAGGAACAAAACAATATGCAAAATAAAAAATAAAAAATGCACAATAGGCCTATGTGACAGTGTCTCATTGTAGTTGAAAATCAGCAGTTCTTTAATATGTAAAATGTTGTAAATGTTGTTGTGTTCCTAGACTTAGCATCCGCAATGAAATAAGCAAATGTGAATAATCAAAACATGCCACATCAAATTTTGATTATCCATTTAGAGGTTGCTAAAGTTAGTAATGTCAAATCCCACATTGGTTATTTTTTGTCCATAATCAAAACCAATGGGCCCTCTAAACTTTTTCCTTTCATTTCATGCATATTTTTTTAAAAAGCGGTTTTTGAAGGGAAAAAATAATTTATGTTAGAAACAGTTCAAAAAAAATATATATAGTTTTTCGAAACAAAAAACAGTTTTCCAAAAAACACACTTTGTTCACTTAAAAATTGTAAATACAATTTTGAAAATTTTGATAGAATTGTATTTACACAAATCGTTCTGAAATTTTAAAAACTATAAATACAGTTTTTTAAACACAGATTTTGTGTAAAAAACGAAAAACACACTTTATTTAATTACAGTTTTTAAAATTTTTGAAAATTTGGTTTTCTGTAAAAAAAAAAAAGTTTCTCAAAAAAAAATTATGAAAGTTATAGTTTTTTAAAATTATTTTTTGAAAACATTGTTTTGAGAGAGAGAGAATGGAAGAGAGAGGATTTTTGTGTAATGTTGGTGTACTTGATTGAGAGATAAAATTTGGTTATTGACAAAACATTGCTAGTTTTGATTATTGAAGAGTCAAAATTTGATGAGTTGTTAAGAGGTTGTTAGGTTTGATTATTCCAATGTAAACACTTTTTTCATCCAACATTGCTAACTTTAACAATTTTTAATTTTGCTTATTCCGCTGTGGATGCTCTTAGGGGGCGTTTTTAATAAGTTTTTGGTGAAAAAACGTAAGCTAGTTTTGGCATTTTAGCTTGTTGTTCAAACTAACTAATAATTTGTCAACAACTTCTTTTATCGACAATTTATTATCGAAAATAACTTGACATTTATTAATAATTTATTCACTACCGAAAAAAGCTAACAACTTGATTGTAATAAAATTTTTCCCAAAACTTATGTTATGCACTACCGGAGACGTAGTAAATCGTAATTTTACCAAATGACTGCCCAGTTTCCCTCACGAATCTTTTGGTTTCATATTCTGGAGAGACAAATACTCCAAAAAGGAAAGGAGAAAGAATGAAACTTTGCTCGTCTCTCCAAAAAGAAATAAAGGAAAAGTTTTGTTTCAAGGCACCCTCTCTCTCTTACTCTGTGATTATCCAACTTCCTAGTCAGTAGTCACGCGTACATGCTCTCTCTCTCTCTCTCTCTCTCTCTCTCTCTCTCTCTCCACATAAAACACGCATATATATATATATATAGCATCTACAGCTAACCCGCAGTTCAGCCTCAATCCTTTGTTCCCATAAATTATCCCTCGTATCAGTGATTTCATCCAAATGGCTATGAACGCTCTTGCCGCCACAACTCGCAACTTCCGTCAGGCTTCTCGCATTCTTGGGTTGGACTCTAGGATTGAGAAGAGTCTTCTGATCCCATTCAGAGAAATCAAAGTAAGATAATGTTTTGAGTATTTTTGAGTTATTGGGTAATTTTTTTTATATTTTATAATCTTGGGGATTGTTGAAGGGTTTTTGATCTTGTGGGGGGTTTTGGGTTTTGATCAGGTGGAATGCACAATACCCAAAGATGATGGAAGTCTGGTGTCCTATATTGGATTCAGAGTGCAACATGATAATGCCCGTGGACCCATGAAAGGAGGGATCAGATACCATCCTGAGGTGATTGCTTTATTTCCTTCCCCTTTATAGAAATCTGCTCTGATGATTTGGTTGCTTTTATGTTAAAGTTGTTTTTTTTTTTCTCCCTGTTTATGTTTTTACGGAATTGGGTTTAAAGGTTTGTTAGGATGTCTGGAGAATGATTTCATTTGTTTGGATGCCCGCAATCTTCATGTGGGGATAAAATCTAATTGCTAGAAATCAAATATTCCACCCAATAATCTGATATTTGACGTAGTCGCATTCGAATGGTTGTGCTAGTTCAATAACCTTGCCCAAGAAATTTTTTCCCAAGGATACGTACGAGTGTTCGAAATATTTTTTCTCTTTCCTGTTTTTGGGGTGTTAAGATTGACCTTGAAATCTGAGCTTACTACACCAAAGGGTTCAGATCATGTTCCTAGTTATTTCGGAATCATTTTAGTTTGTGACAAATGTCTCATTTTGTTGGGATATCCAAACTCTGGAATTGCATCGTCAAGTCAGAACTAGGCCATTTCGATGTGATGTAGGATTATTTTTGGATCACTTAAGGTATCGGGGAAGTCTGGATTGCAGCATTTGATATTAAACCACTTTGATGGAAGTATTTCCTAATGCATTGGCTTAACTCCTATACTTGGCTTCAATAATACCCTGATCGGCATTACGTGAAAGAGTGTATGCTTTGTGTTTTTTGGTTTGTTATCTTGCAGGTTTTTGTATAAATGACTGAATGAGAAGTTCTATGGATGGTAATCTTGCTACATTGATCAATCTTCATAGAGCATTACTGCAGTACTGATGGGTCTTTTATTTTCTAGCTTCAAGTATCTCCCTGGCCTTAACTTAAAATACTCCTTTCTAAATTACCGAAAGATCTTAGAAGTTAGAAAAATGACCCTTGAAGGGATATTTTGCAGTTCGTTGGTCAAATCCTACCTTTTAAATTTGTCTAGTCACTGTAGCACTAGCTTTATGAATATTCTATTTATCCATGCCAAGTCATTACAAATGTCAGTTTTTATATTTGTGAATTAGATTGTGTAATGACATGGTCCTTATTTTTCTTGTACAAGGTTGATCCTGATGAGGTAAATGCTCTGGCTCAACTAATGACCTGGAAGACTGCCGTAGCTGACATTCCTTATGGTGGAGCTAAGGGTGGAATTGGGTGTACTCCGAAGGAGTTAAGTACGAGTGAGTTGGAACGCCTCACTCGCGTCTTCACTCAAAAGATTCACGATCTTATTGGGGTTAATATGGATGTCCCTGCACCTGACATGGGGACTAATGCACAAACCATGGCTTGGATTTTGGATGAATATTCTAAGTTTCATGGTCATTCACTAGCTGTTGTGACCGGAAAGCCATTAGTAAGCATCCAAGTCAATAGCCAAATATCTGGTTCCTTGCTTTGGAATACTCCCACCGTTGAATTTCTCGTTTGTTGTCATTGTTTCGGATGAATACAAAAATCGTATATATTTTCTGATTTGTTCTTTGTTAGATAATTTTCAAAAACATAGTCTGCATGAGTTAATTGAGATCTTTTTTATGGTGGAAAAAAGTCTTGAACTTCTTTTTAGTGAATATACTCATTTGTTGACCCATTTAAAGGCACACAGGCACACACACTAAAAAGAATCGATTAGTTCTTGTAGACATTTTTGAAAAAGAATCACTTAGGTATACCAATTTTTTTTGGATGTTTTGGAATGGTGGAAAGGGACAAATAAAGAGGGATGAAGGATTGATGAGAGGAAGGAATTACTTTGTTCGCCCAAAAAAACCTTATGAAGGATTTTCAATGCTCAGGATCTTGGTGGATCCCTGGGGAGGGAGGCAGCAACAGGACGTGGTGTTGTTTTTGCCACAGAGGCTTTACTAGCCGAACATGGAAAGTCGATCAAGGGATTGACATTTTCCATTCAGGTACTTTTCCAGATTGATAGTTTTGAAAGAGTCTTTTTTCCGAAAAAATGAAGGAGGAAACTCCTTTTCTTTTTCCAAGTTATGTTGTTAAAGAAAATTATGTTCAGGGTTTTGGAAATGTGGGGTCTTGGGCAGCAAGGCTCATTCATGAGAGAGGTGGTAAGGTGGTTGCTGTAAGTGACATCACTGGAGCGATTACAAATCCAAGTGGGATTGATATACCAAATTTGGTTAATCATAAGGAAGCAACAGGGAGCTTGAAAAATTTTGATGGTGGAGACGCCATGGATCCGGATGAAGTACTTGTAAGTGAATGTGATGTCCTAATCCCATGTGCTTTAGGAGGAGTTCTGAACAGGTTTGTTTCTTGTTCTTCCTAAAACCTCCTTACTTTGGTTTTAATTTCTTACAACCATGCTTGTCGGATTCTACAGTTACTGTTTTATCAGCAGGATTAGTATGCCATTTAGGTCTTTTCTTTGGATTCTCCATCCCCAACCTCTCAACCCCCAAAACATAAAATAAAACAAAAAGATTAAGAAAACGACACCAAAAATCAAATAAGTAGTAAATTTAAAGATTCTTGGTCATAACTCAACATGTAGACTATGGATGGATTATAAGTAATTTGCTGGATTCAAACATGAAATAAAGCTGCTAAAATTTTACCTTGAAGTACATACACAGTTTTTCTTACTTTTTCCCCTCTTTGAAGAGATTCTGAAAATTTCCATTTGGTGATTCAGTGGGCACTGAATCATGGAATTTACCTTCTGGTTATGTTTTGCTAGACTCAAATGAATTGCACCGAAACGTAGAATTTACCTCTTTTTTTTTTTGTGCCAAGCATAATAGAACTTGGCACAGGTACAACTTCAAGTTGCAATCTTGTATAACTCCATCATCTGGCCTTTTCCATATTTTGGCTGCTTAAACAATGCAATTGAAGATAAATGCACCGTTCAGGTACTATTCAACGGTAATGTAATGGTGGTGTGTGGAAGCTCCACTTCTTAGCTAATTAAACTAAGGCGCTGATATGTATCTCCGAAATAGACGCAATAGGGTTTGGGAGATGATCTGTATGCAATCTGATGTATTCATGCTGCACATGATCCTGAAACAATTCAGATGTCCACAAATATGAAGAGAAATCCAGATTAGGTAAAAAGAAAGAATTGAGAATGGTTATATCATGAGTATATAGTGATGGTAGTCATGCTTGGAAATTGTTTTATACCGCATGCTATAAGCAATGAACCAAAAGATGTTTTGAGCTTTATTTATCGGTCTTCATTGGTGGTCTGAACTTTGAATCCAGTAGCAGTGAATTTTGATTCAGGAAAGAAGCATATCTTGCATCCGACAGTGGATTGAGAGAAAAGAAATACTGTGAACTCTTCTTTTGCATTATATCTAATTATCTTTTACCATTTCATATTTGCCTTTGAAGAGAAAATGCTGGGAGAGTGAGGGCCAAGTTCATTGTAGAAGCAGCAAATCATCCTACTGATCCAGAGGCAGATGAGGTAACACTGATTTCGCACCTCTTGAACTTATATTTGGAATAATGTATACCGACTGAACATTGAATTGTTGTCGTTACTTCAGATTCTATCTAAGAAGGGGGTTATAGTTCTACCTGATATATATGCAAATTCTGGGGGTGTGACAGTTAGCTATTTTGAGTGGGTTCAGGTAATAAAGATTTCCAATCTCCATTTATATTTCTGATCAGATAATGACCATGTGACGAAGTGTTTTGCTTAGTTGAAGTGTTTTGCTTAGTTTTGTTACACTGGAATTGTTTTGAAAATCCTCAACCGAACAAGTTTTCCGATTTTCCCAAGAAAAGAACCCATTTTGTCGGAAACATCAAAAAGATGTTTTCATTTTCTCAAAAACCATTACGTTAAGACATCGACTAATGATTTTGTTTGTGCAGAATATTCAAGGTTTCATGTGGGAAGAAGAGAAGGTGAACAGAGAGCTTCATAGGTATATGACAAAAGCTTTTCGCAACATCAAAAACATGTGCCAGACACACAACTGCAACCTCCGGATGGGTGCCTTCACACTGGGGGTGAACCGTGTTGCTCGGGCTACGGTACTAAGGGGTTGGGAAGCATGATTCTGTTGCAGTCAATTCTTTTTTATCATAATAATAAATTACTTTGTTACAGCTTAAGAATGCAGCTTGATAGCCATTTTCTTTCAATCAAAAGTTTCCTTCAGTCCTCTGCTTTCGTCATTTTAGGGATTTTTCACAGATGTTTTAGTGTAATCCAGGAATTTGTAGTTCTCAATGGGGTCTGTAAAATGTAATTGCTCAGCTGTCTGAATACATGAGAATTAGTCAATTTCTGCTATGGAAATCTGAAAATTACGCGTGTTGGATCTGGGAATTAGTTTTGCAGTGGTTTCAACGGCAACGCTGCAAATCATGTTATAGCAGGACTCCTTGCTGAAGCTCGGGCAAAGTTATTTTTTGTAGTATTGTTTTCTAAACAACCATGTTTCACAGGTCGAACTATTTCCGAAAGCTGTTTCCGGGGAAATGTTCTGAAAACAAAGCCACTAAAACTGTTATTCACAAAAAGATCGATTCTCGGCAAATGCTTTCATACAACTGAAAAGGATATACACACGATGAGTGCTTTTTTTCTTTGTTTTTGTTTACGAAAGCATGAAAAAAAAGAAACAGAGATGACAGAACTATGCCAAACAGATCAAACTAGGTCCGATTTCCTGGTTTCTTGAACATGATTTCCCAGACTAACCAAATGCAGTTTACCGAAGCTTCAGTCGACACTATTTTGTGTTCAGTTTCTAGGTTATTGAAATGGAAAATCTAATATAGCAGATGGAGATAAAATAACCTGCCCATGACCATACTGACAAGAGTAGATAAGCTTATTTATTCCATATCATGGGCTTCTTCCTACTTTCTATCCCCTCCAAATCTTCAAACAAAATCGAAGCAGAAACCACACAAAGCAAAAGAAGAACTGTTGCTTCAACACATCAATGGCTACCATTGCCATTACTGCCTCAATTCAAATTGCTTGCAATTGTCAACATGTAACCAAGAAACAACAACCTCATTCTAGGCCGGCACGCTGTTTGGGAATGAAGCAATCGACCCGTTTTGTCTCTCTGGATAGTGAAGTGAAGAATGGTTTCCCCGTTGCTGAAGAACAAGAGAAATCTGCTTCACTTGTTCTGAAGCCAAAGGAAGCAGAGGATGAAGTAAAGCAGAACATGGGTGGTGGAAATTTCAGTCCGAAGGTGTTCGATGATGAACGATGGAAGAATGGGACATGGGATTTGAATGTGTTTGTTAAAGATGGAAGAATGGATTGGGATGGTGTCATTGTTGCAGGTAAGAGACATTTCTAATCATATGAAAACCGGACTCAAAAAGTACATGGATGGACACGTACCATTCTACAAAAGAGCAATGATACGGACACAACTTTATAAACACAACTCTGGAAACAGGATGCATATGCGCTCACAGGCATCGAACGGCTCCAAACACAGTTGTGTCCAGAGTTCTGTTCCTATACTTCTTGTTTACATTGCGAGCATGCACTTTCTGTGGTCGAGTTCGGTACTGTTTTTCCCATGCTTTGTAGAATTGCTCTAGTACTTCAACACTTTTCCTGAACAGCATTTCAAAAAACTGGAAGAATTTATATTCCATAAGGCCATTCTCATTCAAGTTTAAAAAAAAAAACAGATTTCAAAAGGAAACAATTCCATTAATACTGTGCTTTTACTGCTTTATGTGTAAGAAAAAATCTCCATTAACTGGTTATGTCCCACGTGTTATTAAGATAATTAACAAACATCACATGCAAGCGTATTGTGGTGGTTTTGGATTGAACGGATTAGAATGGATCCAGACCAAAGTTTGTTGTACTCATTTATGATGGGTATATGTGGCTTAGGCTATTTGAGGAGGAGGTCCTTTCTCAACCCATATAGAAAAATTGAGACTTACCCCATCTACGAAAGACAGTTTGAATTTATAAGGTTTGAGGGTCAAGAGTGAGAAACTTCCTACTCCCAAGAGCTTGCTTTGCTCTTGCATTACGGATTGGATTAACGGCATAACTTATTATGTCTTCTATTAAGGGCTTGGATCTTATCTCTTATCTTATATATCTACATCAAAACCAGGTTAGAAGATTTTATGCGAATCCTTTAATTAAGTATTTCCGCAGTATGTATTTGATTATGAAAAATTCATGATGTTCTAGATTCTGTAATTTAAGTTTACATTACGTGTTCCTTCTGTTGGTTTTGTAGAAGCAAGAAGGAGAAAGTTCCTTGAACTGTATCCAGATGTGGCAACAACCCAAGATCCAGTGGTGTTTAGGAGTTCAATCATTCCTTGGTGGGCATGGATCATGCACTCCCACCTTCCAGAGGCTGAGCTGCTCAATGGTAATAGTACTCGAACTCGGGCTCCGTTTGGTTCGGTCGAAACTGATTATGTTTTTGGAATTTGCAACTATATATACTCACATTCATGGTGCTTTTTGCCCAGGTCGGGCAGCGATGGTTGGATTCTTCGCGGCATATTTCGTCGACGTGCTGACAAGGCTCGATATGGTTGGCCAAACCGGCAACTTCATTTGCAAGGCCGGTCTGTTCTTCACCGTAGTCGGCATAATCCTTTTCTGGCGAAAAGAAGATTTGGAGAACATACAAAAGCTGGCCGAGGAGGCCACTTGCTATGACCAGCAATGGCAGGCTTCTTGGCAAGATCAAGATTTGGGCACTGCAGGCACTTCAAAGCAGAGTGGGAAGAAGTAATTCGAGCATTTCCGAGACGCTAATTGTCTACCGTTAATTTAACGTGCCTCCATTGTAATCTTTGCAAAAATCGGGCAAGAGTAGGCTCTTACGCGTTACTCGCCTGCCCATGAGTTATTAGTTATTTTGATGGGATGTCGTGAGTTATTAAAAGGAAAATAATGGCCCGATTAGTGATGATGATCGAATTTGTACGCTCGTTCTGTGCTTGACTTACTTACCCACCCTTCTCTCGTCAGGGGCTTATGCACTCCACTTGCTGTCTACTAAATGAGCGATAGAGCGAGTGAGTGAGTGAAACCAAGCCTTCGTTAAGTCTCGTATGGATTGATCTCATATGAGTTAGATGGTCCTCTGTTGCAAAAAAAGAAAAAGAAAAAAGAATTGGATGGTCCTTGTGAGTTTTTGAACCTTAGGCCTAAGATGTAACGAACCTTTAAATCCCAAAACTTAAAATTACCAGCCAAACCCCTTCAAGGTTAATGCATGGTAAAATAGAACTTTGGAAAATTTAGGTAACACCGAGCTCAAATTTTAGGTACGATAAACATATGTTGACAAACGCTAACATACATCAAAACGCAATTGATTGCAGCCGTCCAAAGACTCCAAACACGACCGAATATTCTTATAGCATAAAACTTAAAAAATCAAAACAACACACATGATCTTACCACAATGTAGCCCTCTCTAAAACGAGCCTAGTTGAATTAAATACCTAGGACAATGACCAACCAACCCACCCCCCAAAGTCCTCAATTCAACTCCCCCAACTACCCTATCCTTTCGGCGCAAACTAGCAAGGGGCCCTCGGTGTTACTACTAATATTGTACTTAACGATGGAACACCGAACACGCAAGAGTTTTTTCATTTCGAGGAACGTCACACATGCTTATGAACACATTAGTATTGTGCCCGTTCGATGCACATTGGTATTTGTTTTGGTCTCGTGAATTGAATGGGCACAATACTATTTGATAAAAATGCAGTTTAATTTTTTTTTTTTATGGCCATGATCAAGTGTTCAATGCACACTAGCATTGGTTCCATAATATGCACTGAAAGACATGTGTGATTAGTGGCGGAGTCAAGATATTGATCATAAGGGGAGCGGCTAAATAGACATTCACTCCCTCCATCCCCATTCTTTAGTCTCTTTCGAGAGTCGATCCGTGTCACATTTCAATTAATTATTTCTTATAATTTATAATTTTTTAGGTGATTTTGAAAATATCGTTTAAAATAGCTCATTGAGATCTATCAAATAAGAATCATAAAATCCATATTGCATATAAATATTAAATAGTATTACCAATTAAAAGTTATAATTAGTCTTTTATCCGGTTGAGATGGGATGAGGGACAAAAGAATGATAACGGAGGGAATATTTTGTATCGCAACGTATACTTTTTAGTATATCATAAGATTTTTTATTTCTAATACATTTACATTTGTATGTAAAAATAATTCTAGCCTAATGCAGTTAAAATATCAATCAATTTTTTTTTCTTTAGGTTACTTTAACTGTCACATGCTTATTTCTTATTTATGAAAGAACTTGAGTAATGAGAATGTAAAATAATCGATTTTTTATCAAATCAAACCAATATCGTTTAGATTATATATAAGTAGCTATACACGAATAATTATCAATAATATTCAAAATCAAGTATGTACAAAATCAAAATTTTAAAACTCGACCCGATCTCCAACATAGCTCTGCCCCTGTGCATGGTGAAAATGAATTGGAGCACTATGTGACGGTGTCCAAGGGGCATAGATTTATTTTCTCTCCATATTCACAATCTCTCCCCACGTCTCACTCTCACCCACCCTCTCCCACGTCTCTCTTTATATTTATAAACAAAAAAAAAAAATTCAGAAAATTAGGATTAGGATTTGAACGCTTTTAAAGGCAAAACACATTTGCTTATAGTATGTATTGATAGATCTGCATATATGTGGATTTGAATTAATAATACAAGTTCATTCTATACAATAGATGTGAAGCCCTGTGGGCACACGCCCCTAAAAATCCCGCATTTTTAGTTTGCGAAAAGTTCGGTTTGCGCCATTTTGTTTGAAAAACATGACGAAATGCTGTTTTGAGAGAGTCGCCACCCGGGTTTTGCGGAAAACACCCAAGAAACTGATTTGAAAACGTTTTTTGTTCACGTTTGTTTGATTTGAAAAGGCTTGTAGACTGGACCGTCGTCACCTTCGATATCTGAGGTTCGGGAGCCAGGTTACGAGAGGGGAAGGGTTTTATGGCACCCCTCTCGCCCAATCCGATGATCGATCTCTACTCAGGCATTTTGTAAAACATTTGCATTTTTCTCTCTTTTAATCATTTACTTAGCCAGTTAGGGCGGGGGAACAGTTAATGGGGATTAACAAATGGCAAGTTATATTTGCATGGCAAAATGTGGTGAATGGCATATGAATAATGATAATAGATTGAGAACAAGCGCTTCTGTGAGCGTTTTGGACAAACTAGAACAAGCAGACCCTGAACGATGCACGCAGGAGTAAACTTGTATGCACTGGCCATGCCACCACATACAAAGATCACCTGCGTGCGCCACCCTAGGACTGACGTGCGCCGGTAGGCTCAAACTCACAGCTTCTGAACTCAACCCTCTGGGCTCTGGAATGGACCAGTGCACACCCAGGACAAACCACGCAGTTGAATATCACAGGCTATATACAGTTACAGAGTACAGCAATAAATCAAACAGAAACAATGTAACGACCCGAATTTTTGACCCAATTTTTTTTTTTAATAAAAATATTAAAAGGTATCGATTAAATCTAAAAATAATACTTTCCTTATTAAATAAGTATTAGATAATTACAAAAAAAATAGTTATTCTTTCTCATTATCTCATTTAATTATTTTTATTATTGCATGTATGCATGCAACTCGTATATCTCTCCCTCTTCTACTCCTACTCGACCTCTATCACCTCCGTAGCCTTTAAACCGAGCTAAATTCGTCCATCTCGAAACCCAATCCCGTTAGGACTCGATTTAATCCTTTTACATCAAAATTCTCTTATAAGTACATAACTATTCCGACCCTAGGGCACACACAACACTCACCATCTTCCACGGAGTCAAAAAGGAGAGAAAAATCAGAGAGAAACCAATTACAATCCATAGATTTTTTAGAGAGAGAAAGAGAGAAAGAGAAAAGTGGGTTTATTAGTTTCGGCCCTCCGAGATCCGAATTGATCGATCCAATTGTCTTCTACAACCTAGAGTATCGCTATTCATCAACCAATTCGACCCCAAGGTTCCCCGATCGACGAAACCGAAGTCGTCTTCTCCAACGTTCAAGTTTCGATCGAAAACAAATTCAATCCGATTCGAGGTACTATAATTCAATCAGAGCCTCTCTACGTATAAATATGTTTATTAGACATAACCCAACGTCTCCCCGTGCCCCCATGCATCGAACCCGAGGCCATACGAACGAAAACAAAAAGCAGGCCAGCGACCTCGCGGCGCAAGGTGCGGGGTTCTTCACCGCTAGAACCAGAGCGCCAGAGTTCGTGGCCGCGAACTCTGTTATTGCCCAGCCGCGCGATATTTTTTTTACGGTTTCGAATTGATTCTTCGACCTGTTAAAATTAGATTTTGACCCCGAAATTTTTATCCTAGGTTTCTCATACTTTAAAGTTCATACCTTGTTAGTTTCATATTTTTTTTATTTAATCTTATATTTATTAAATTTCTGTTTGTAATTGTATAATCGTTTGTAAACGAAAAATCAATGCGACCTTATAAATAAAGTTATAAATCCCCAAAGTATTTTTCCTAGGCTCCCAACCTGTTAAAGGTCTTAGCTTGCTGATTTCGTGGTTAATTAACATTATTAGCTATTTATTTAATATTTAACTAAAGTTATAAACAAAAATTAATAACGACCTTATAAAAAATATTTTTAATATCAAAAATATTTTTCTTAGACTCCTGATAGTTCAAAGGTGATATGTTGTTAAAATAAAATTTTATTTATTTAATTAACTATTTATTATCATTTAAGCATTGTTTCTTAATAATAATACCGTAAAATATTATAAAGAAGGTTTAAAATTCCAAATAATTTTATTTATACTTTTTACAGCCCCATAATGTTATTCTGTAAATATAAAAATATTATCAAATATTTAATCATTTATTGTCTATTTATTCTTGTTTTGCCTATTAACTTGAATCTTTTATTTAAATTAATTCCGTGAGCGTTCAAACCCAACTTTTAGCACTCGAACTCATTATAGGGGGCTGTTAGGACCTTCATTAAGGTTACGATAATTATTCTAATATTTTACCTAATTAATGTATTTAATTAGTGTTTAATTAACTTAATTACTTATAATTAATTAATAAAAGTCTAGAAAATTATTATTTAAGCTTAATTAAATAAATCTTACATTCATAATTACTTTGTGATCATACGAGATTAAGGGCAACGGCCCAGTCATAAAAAGTTACGTGATTGCATTGCTTAATAACTGTTTGATCCGTCTGTTGTTCGTTTTTAATTATTATTGAGATTGATATTGTGCCGATGCTTCATTTGACTGTTAGATTGGACCCTAGGGACATGGGGTGGTATGCGAATTAGAAATCACGTAGACGATGTTAATTAATGGATAAATTGTGAAGTTTATTTTCTGTTTAGAAGTTGCCTGCAGGCGTGATGTCGTGATATGATGAGAATTGATACTGGCGGGTGTCCAGTGATGATTTGATAGACTGGCAGAGTAAGCCCAGTGATGTTTGTGATGATTTAAAACCGGCAGAGTAAGCCCGGAAATGATTTAAGACTGGCAGAGTAAGCCCAGTGATGTTTGTAATGATTTAAGACTGGCAGAGTAAGCCCAGTGATGTCTGTGATGATTCAGAACCGGCAGAGTAAGCCCGGAAATGATTTAAGACTGGCAGAGTAAGCCCAGTGATGGTTGTGATGATTTAAAACCCGTGATGGCAGGAGATGATTTAAGGCTAGCGAGTAAGCCGATGATATACGTGATGATATTTTGATAAAACCTGGCAAAGTAAGCCCAGTGATATTTTGATAAAACCTGGAGGTGATCCCGCGATATTTTCTGTTGATAAAACTTGGCGGTGGTTCAGCGATATTTTGTGATGTTAAAACCTGGCGATAGTCCAGAGATGTTTTCTGTTGATAAAACCTGGCGGTGGTCCAGTGATATTTTGATGATAAAACCTGGCGGATGGTCCAGTGATGTTTTATGATGATGTCTGGCGAGTCGATGGAATAAATTGATGTCGTGTGTCGGTGGAACAAATTGATGTCTGGCGTGTGTCGGTGATGATTGTAATGTGGTGTATAAGATAAGCGAACCCTAGTTGTGATTCGGGCATGATAAGCTATCCCCTTGTTGTTGTATCGTAATCTACGACAGCAAAGAAAAGTGATCTCATGGGACCGAGCATGGCTAACGGTTGGGGAGGAAAGATCTCGCGGAGAGATCTTAGATCACACGTCAAGTTAGTAGATAGTAACAAACTGGTTTATCTGAAATATATCTGTTTTTACTTTTCGCATCATTTATATCCTGTTTGCTTGCTAGCTGTATTGTAAGAGGGGTGGTTGGGTTGGATTATTTTATTGGGTGATTTATCACTCACGGATACGTCTGTATCCCGGCAAATCGATTGCTTCGGCGATCAATTTGCTAGAGGGCGCAGGATTCAATGGAGGAGATTCAACGATGGTACAGTTCAGGAGGAAACACAGAATTCCAAGGGCGAACAGTTCTATGCAGAGGAGAATCCAGATGTGGGAGCTGAACCCGAGTACGCGTGGGATCCGTATCAAACTTAGAAGTTGGCTCTGTTATTTTATTATCCCAAAAACTATTTCCTTAGTATATTCCTAGTGGTTTGTAATAAATAGATCTCTATGTTGAGAATTCCGTTTTGAAATTTTAACTTTAATTTGGTGAATTTTTCAAAAATAAATACTTAAATGCCTTCGATTTTATTTCCGAAAATCGGGGCGTTACAAACAACTAGACTGAAAACCCCATAAACAGTGTGGGGATCAAACAGAGGCCAGGGTTAAGCTAAGAAGCAAGGGCCAGCCACTGGAATCTTGGCACAGGTGGCGCACGCAGGTAACGGAAAGCCGTGCGCCACTTGTTCTATTTGTCCAGTGCTTGGCTTTGCTTCATCTGGGTTCTGGAACATGACCAGAAGAAACCCAGAGGCCTTTCTGAACAGTTATAGCGGATATCTAACTATACAGTTCTAAAATATGGAAAAACAGTGAACTGGTTTTAACATGCTGCATGGTGATGAATAGGTAAGATATAAAGCATAAAATAGAGATCTGACCCTAATTCACAACTGGAGTACGCCAGTTGCAAATGGCTCACGACTGGCGCACGCCACTCAACGACTGGCGCACGCCAGTCGTGCCTCAGACAGATCCCAGAAAGGTCCCAGTCCCCACGCCAGATCTCGTGCGCAACCACGGAGTGGCGCACGCGTACTAACAACCGGCGCGCGCTGGTCCCTTGTTCACACGATTTTGTGACTTGCTAACTTTAGGGTCAGGACTGGTATTGATTACCGGCCTTGACCCCGCCAGCCCCCCCTCAGGGATCAGAACAGGAAAACAGTACAAAGGCGTTATACCTTTGATTTCTTTGAGTTTGATAGTGTGTTTTGAACTTGAGTTTGAGGTTTGAGGGATGGATGATGAATGTTTGGTTGTGGTTGATGTTTGAAAGGGGCTGCTGGCTTGCTCTTTCAAGTGGTGGAAGAAGAGAAAACAAGAAACCAAAGGAGAGAGATAAAGAAAGAGACTTGGGGACTCTTTTTTTGTAATCTTGTAACCCTTTGCAAGGATGAAGAGTGGGGGTATATATAGGGGGAGAGAGAGAGGAGTAACCAGCTGGTTAAAGGCTGACCAGATGGACTGGTTCCTTAGCCCTTAAGCCTTCCCTCTCATTGGATGAGAAGAAAAGGTGATGGGATGGGTGTGTAAGAGATGTCCCCGATCGAAAATTGCTTTTTCGTCTGATAAAAAGGTTCCCACGTGCTGTAGACCCCTAACCATGGCTTCTGCATGCTGAAAAACACAAGTTTGACCAGAGGTTTGACTGGCGTGCGCCACTAAATGAGTGGCGTGCGCCAGTGGAAGTTAGACAAATGCTCGATGACTGACACGTGGCAAATCACCGGCGTACGCCAGTTGAGTACCAGTGTAAGCAAGTAGGGTTTTGCTGTGGCCATTTGGTTCTAGGTTATAGAGTTTGAAAGGGATCTGAAAGGGGTTTGGAATGCTCAAAGCTCAAACATACTAACATTTCCGGGGTGTTCTTGATCCGTTTCATCATCGGGAGAATCAAATACCGTAAGTAAACTAATTTAGGAAGTCCAAAATAGGGTGTCTACAAGCCCACAAATATCACATGGTAAAGTGATAAGCGAATCATGACAACCACTGCTTAGTGCAGTTGGTAAGTCATTACCTCCCCTTTGTGGCAGGTCTTGGGTTCGAGCCCCACAGGGGGCAGGTCCTTTAGGGGGCCAGTCCAAAACATGGACCAGAGAGGATCTGCTTCCGAAGAAGAAGATAAACACTTGGATCAAACAATTATAATTAGTTATCCGATTGAGTTAATTTTTCTTTAAACTAAACTACTCGAAAAAATACTTTAAATTTACTGAACGACTTGGATTATTTATGTAGGACTCTAGAGTGATCCTACATCTCTAGAGCCGAACTCTTAAAATCCGCTATCAATAGAGACACTTTTGATCATAATTTTTTACTTGGTAGACTTCTTTCGTTATGAAGAAATAATAATCGACAAAAAACTAGTACAACAAATATGGAAAAAAATAAATAAGAACAAAAAAAAAAAGTCATTTCACTTATTATACCAAAATAAGGCCTCATTTAGGTAAATAGGTAATTAAGTCGTTCCTTTTTACGGTAAAAATCCACCATCAACACACGATTGCAAACAATTTCTCTCTCTCTCTCTCTCTCTAGATGCAGAAGACCTGTTCTCCGTCGCCGATATGCCTTCTCCCCCACCCACGTCATCGCCGCCGCAACTGAACGATACCTCCGACGTCTCGGCCGAGCGCCGGTTCCTTGAGGCGGAGGACCGGCTGAGGGAGGCCATCGAAGAGCTGCAGCGCCGCCAGCGCAGCGCACGGCAGCTTCACCAGCTGCCCTGCGACCACGCCGACGAGTCATGTGTCGCCAACGCCATTGGTAACCTGTGCCAGAGCTTCCTCCTGTCCTACGGTGTTCGCGTCGGCATCGGAATTTTGCTCCGCGCTTTCAAACTCGCTCGCGGGAAATCCTACTCGTCCCTTCTTGATCTCAAGGTCTCAACTTTTCCTCGATTTTCTAGTTAGGTTTAGTTATCAGTTTTGAGTTGGTGTAACTGATTTATGATCAGTTATCACTTCATCCAGATTTGTGTTGCAATTACCTTTTGAAGCTGGGAATCTTCAGATCGCATGCATTTTGGTTTCGACGCAAATCAATACTGTAAATAATTAATTCAATGGAGATACCGAGATATTCAAGTTTCAACTCAATAATCTTTAAGGAACGAACTAAGGACCATTTTGATAAGCCGGATTAGAAGTGAGATTGGATTACAAATCTCGCGGCTGGTCATGTCCACTGTTTGAATGTTACAATTGAGGAAAATTTTGTGTAATCAAATCAAGGAATAAACAATGCCATGATATAAAACATCATAAGAGGTAGGAATCACTGATGGCTGCGTTCGCTGTACTGTGTTTGTTTTCTAACAACTTGACACCCAGGCACATGCGATGCTTGTGCAAATCATGTTATGTAGAGGAAAAGATAAATCTGAAATTTGGGATGTGAGTAGGAAATAGGGAGTAGAAAAATTTGGGGTGTCCTAGCAGTAGCAGTCTGGAAAGAAGAAAGTACGAGTCAGCCTGAAAACGGACGTTCACATCAAAAGGGTAAGGGGTGTTCTCCTTACAATAGTGGTAGATAAGTACAGCAGGATATGCTAGATTGTTCTTATTTTCCTCTTATAGGATAAAGAGCATCGTTGCTTACTAATGCATGTGTCCTTATGGGCATGCATTTTGACGATATTCCCGTGCCCTAAGGGTTGACATTTTACTTCTGCAGCAACTTGTCTCAGAAAAAAATCTGATAGTAAGAGAGGAAGCATGTCGAATTGGTTTACTTTTTGGAGGATTTACGGGATCGTATCATGCCCTTCGATGTTTGTTGAGAAAGTTGAGAAAGGAAGAGACACCAATGAATGCGTAAGTTTCATGAAGAATCACCTTCTATTTATATGTTTGCTTTTGGATTTTTGCAAGCATTATCATTTTCAATCTTGTTTTGAGAATTCAAAAGCTCTTGATGCCTGCTATATTGTGTTCCGTGTATTTGACTTTGTTGAAGGGAATGATGGGGCAGGATTTTAGCAGGTTCAGTAGCAGGTTTATCTATTTTAGCATTGGATGATTCAAATCGACGGCGTACCCTTGCTTTGTATCTTTTGGCTAGGCTTGCTCAGGTAGATGTTTTATTTCTACATTTCATGGGTTCTCTGTCCATGTTCCATTAAGGGTAGAAATCATTTTTCTCTGTACCCTGGCTTTTAGTGTGCTTATAACTCTGCGAAGTCAAAGAACAAATTTCACCTGTGGGGAAGCCATTGGAGGCATGGAGATTCTCTGCTTTTTTCTTTAGCATGTGCACAGGTAATACCCTCAGTTTTCCCATTTGTTTATGTGGCCATCTCCTAAATACAAGACACGCTACCTTACCTTTTTCCGATGTCAGAAAAGTTTGTTTAAGTAGATGATTTTAGGGTTGTAAATAAACATGTTTTGGGCAACTGCTCATCCTTGTTAGTTGGTTTTCATCTGAACATAGGCAGTGGACAGAGGTCGCACCTAGTTCGCAAGGCTTCTGCTTATAACGTGGTTTGAGATTGAATAAAAAGTATGGAGGTTTGCACATACGCGTCCATGCATTCCTTCGTTGTTGGATACTGTTTGGAGAGGTTCAACGCCGAAGTTTCATTTGTACTTCTTAATAGGAATGAAATCATCCATTTTTGGATGCACTCGTTTTATGTATTTAACTATTTATGCAGCCTTGACGAGAATTCACCCTGCTAGCATTACCGCTAAGCCAAATTCTGCCTAACTGTCAAATTTCTTACATTGTTGTGGGCACCTCAACTCGTAGCAATGATTGATTTATCGTTTTAATCAGAAAGTAAAAGATGGTTTGAGTTTCCAGATTTTTGCCTCCTTGTAGGATCCTCCGATATTTTGGTATGATAAATTGACTTCAAATGTTGTTGTCATCAATTTTCTTTATACCAGGTCATGTATGCTTTTGTAATGCGTCCAGAGAGCTTGCCAAAATCATATCAAGACTTCATACAGAAAACAGGGCCAGTTGCACGGCCAGTATACAAGGCTGTGAGGGATTGCTGCAGAGGTTCCCACGTGGATGTTGCCTCACTATCTGCTTTCCTAGCTAGCAAAAAGGGTCACAACTTTGTAAAGTTGGAAGAGTTCCCTTCGATCATTCCCTGTTCAATAATTCATCCTGATACAAATTCATGTCTAGCTCATAATGCTAAAGCAGCATCAGCAACTTTTAGAAAGACATTTCCGCTTTATTTCTCTTTGACGTTTGTGCCGTTTGTTGTTCTGCGCTTGCAAAAGGTATTGCCTATTACTACTGATTTTATTGCATTTATTTTTAGGGTCTGACATGGAAGCTAGACAATTAGTTTGGTAGCTGATAAGCTCATTGGTGACCTCACCGAACCCTGGATGTTCGGAAGGATGTGGTTATGGCCTCGTCGGAGTCACTAACTAAAATAGAAATAATGCATGTCCCTGTGAAAGATATGCAAACTATGTTGGGTTTTGACTAGTGCAATGTGATAAGTCATTGTAATGTCACAACTAAGGAATTTAAAGCATGTGGTGCCTTGACTAAATTTGTCCACGATATGTTGGCCATCATCTATTTGTGACAATAATGAAGCTGCAAGGCCTCTTTACATCAATCCAATTGAGGTTTCAAGGACTTCAGTCAGCATCTTTCATATCATAAAGTACATTGCCGGGAAGCTAAGGTCCAATAGCTTAGCTGATAGGCTAATTACGAAGACTACCTGATCCAACAAATACTTTTGCTTTACTGTATCCTACCGAAAACCACGGAATCTATTACATGCGTTGAATTCCGGTAAAACATGAGAAATTTGTATCATTATTGAACCTTAAATGTGTTCCTTGTGGTCCAAATAAGAGGCAAAAACGCCAACCTTAAATCTCTTTTAAGGAACACATCAGATAACTTCAACAAGAAGGATATTAGTTGAATGATTTAATTGTTTAACCCTGGTATTATTGCTTGGATACATGTTGGCTGCTTTCTTTTTGTGAGAACTACATAATGTGTACATGTGAATAGTGTAAGTGTTTAATAAATGTGTGATCCTGTGGGTAGAGGCATGACAGATGACAAATTTTCAATCTATTCACAATGGACCTGTGCTCCTTTTGTTGAATATGCACAAATACCGTTAATATGTTGTCCAATAATAAATTTTGTATGCTTGTTGATTCATCCAACTTTTATGGTTGATGGGACACTACTGTTATCATCCCAAAAGTGCGATCTTGACTCTTTCCCCAATGCGGGGTATATTCTCTTTATAGAATAAGAACTGTGAAGTATCCTCATGGCTGTATTATGTTGTTCTACCCTTTTATCAAGAATGCGATGTGTCTTAGTTTGTGGCTTACATATTATTTTCTTCAGGAACTCTTTTGGGTTATTTAACACGGTGATTTTTATTTTGGATCCACTTTAGTTCATGGATGCTCCTGTCCGCACGTGTTGGCTTGCTGTTAAAGGAGCTGTTCGATCAACCTCATTTTTGTCGGCTTTTGTAGGAATATTTCAGGTAGGTTTTTGCTTAAAATCTTGTGTGTTTGCATTGTCCAGAATTTGCACAAGTGTAATTGTAAACTTCTATTTGGCTTTGCAAGGCGGTTATATGTCTGCATAGAAAGGTGGCAACAAAGGACCACAAGCTTGTGTATTGGGTTGCAGGTGGGATGGCTGCCCTTTCTGTGTTACTAGAAAAGAAAGCTAGACGTGGAGAACTCGCGTTGTATGTTCTTCCTAGAGCTGGAGATTCTTTGTGGTATATATTAGTGAATCGCCATTTTCTTCCAGATATCAAGAACGCTGAGGTATTAATTTTTTTACGACTGGAATTTTCTAGCATTAACTTGGAAGTTGGAACCATTTAGTAAACTTCTTTGTGCTTCTTTATTGGAAATAGGATGGACTTAAATGCCTTAATAAACTAGTGTTATGCCAATTCATCAATTCTTTTCTTCTATCTTAATTCAATTGCCTGTAAACCTTCAAAGCTCTTACAAAACGACTGATGTCATTTCATTGAAGTTGTCTGCTATGGTTTTGTCATTTCAGTAATTGAAAAGGCTATAGGTGAGAGTTGAATAGAAATATTGGAGAAAATGTTTTGATAAGTGTGGAAAAGGTATAGATAATTCTGATTTTGGGGGCACTATTTGCACCATTACAACCGCCCAATGGACTGTTGTTGGTTAGCATGACTGTCATTAGAGCAACCACACCGGTTGCTTTTTTCGAGAAAATTTGTTACCATTTCTCAAAAATGGCAAAAGAAATGGCAACTACCATCCCACACCCACAAACTCAAAAGTTTCTAATGCCATTTCATTTGCCAAATTTGAGACAATATATGGCAAAGTTACCATTTTTGATTGAGAGAGGAAGAAAAATGAGAATGGCATAAATGGGTGTACCACCCTTGCCATTTTTGTTGGTAAAATGACACTATTCATTGGCCAAAAATGAGAATGGCAAGGGTGAAATGAGCTCTTGATCTTTGTTAAGTGGACTTCTCTAAATCTATCAAGTACCCATGTTGGATAACTCCACTTTCCGTGAAGGTTATGGGATATGTATCTCTTTTTTTTTTTGGTTCGACGGTCGGGTTGTCTAAGCCAGCTTATGTGCACCTCGACTAATTCCCGCTCCGGTCAAAGGCAGGCCATCCACTATGGGAGATGTATCTGACATGTGTAATAGGATATCCACCAAATATGATACCAGGTAATTCAGGTTTATCATATATAATAATAAGAAAAACTCTTGACAATGTGGATGAAATGCTTGATAACACATTGTGACCACTGACCACATTTTACTCTTTAAACAACATAATCATAGTAGCGATATATATATATATTGCTCTGTCTATGTATCTTAAGAATGGAATTAGATGAATCCGACAAGTAGATATGCACTTACACCCGATGTCCATTCCATATAACTTAGCTTTTGATTTGTGCCAAAATTCACGAAGATTGGAGTTGCTATTTTATTAGTTTAATCTGGGGTACTGTTCATTCCCTAAAATTGTCCCCTGCAGCGCGAGAAAGGGAAAATGCCTTAATTGTTCATTTCCTTACTGTTGTAGGTGGCCCTATTCTGTGCATGCATGGGGGGAATAATGTACTATTTAGAACATGAACCAGATACCATGGCTCCATTTCTCAGAGGCTTGATCCGGCGCTTCCTCGCCAGCAGAATCAGCAATCCAGGCACTACTTCAAATCGAAGTGCTTCATACTCGTACTTACAAGCCTTGGATGCCATGAAAAAGCCAAAATTACAAGACAACCGAGATGCTGAAACTTCAGCTTCTGAGAAATACAATCTTGAATCCATTCCTGGACTCTGAGCACCTCTTTTTGGCAGTTGCTTATTCACCATGTTCGATTGGTTTCCTTCATTTCCAATTTGTTGCCAGAGCAGCCGAGTTCCGGTACCATTATATCGATATCTCAACCGGAGGGAGCAATCAGTATTTTCCATCCTTCCGGTTGCAGTCAACATTTTCAGATCTTCGAGACTTGGTCCTCATTCAATTTTGGGTCCTCCATTATTCTGGGTCCTCCATTATTTCAACTAATTCTGTCCTACATGGAACAAATGTTGAAGAAAATAGCTGATGTATTTTAGAATCCCCTTATGGTTTGGCGAGGGATTGTTTTTTTTTTCCTGCATGTAAATATGAACAGCTTTTATTGGTCTGATAATGATCTCCCTGCTTTGGATGGAAGAAAAGGTCGGTATCATCGTCTGCTAAGAATGAGATGACAAGTCTTTGTCGTCCTTTCTCCCTTCAGAATCAAAACATCTTGAATTATGGATTTGTGATCGCAATATGCTACTTGTCGTTGCCTTTTGGGTCGTGAGATCAGTTAAGTTGTGCACAAGTTTGTCTGAATATTCAAATAGTATCAAAAACTTTGTACTTGTTATCATTGTGGAGTTCTAGAGCCAGCATTTTTAGCAAATATAATGCAAGTGCTGCAACATAGTCCAAAGGGGAGTAATGCACATCTCGACTAGTTGTTTGGAGTCAGTTTTTGCACATCTCAACTAGTTATGCATATCTCGACTAGTTATGGCCTATGGGAATTGCACACCTCGACAAACCAAGGAGATCTTATCCCATATTTAATTAGCGAAGAGTTTGATTGACTAAGTTTTGTATGAAACCGACCCCATGAGAGTGACCATCAGGTCAATTTCTTGGGTTAGTATTTTTTATGTTTGAATTGTTTCGGTTCATTTGGAAGGTGAGGAAAAGAAGGAAAGGGGAGATAAAAGTTACTAGTAATTTATACGTTTGAATTGTTTGGAAGTTGTGGAAAAGAAGGAAAGAGAAGATAAAAAAGAAGAAAAATGTCTGAAGAAATGTAAGAGGAAATTTAACATTTTCAAACTTTATTTAACTTTTTTTTTTCTCTTCATTAAAATCAAATAAGAGGAGAAAATTCTAATATATTTTTTTTTTTATCAAGAGAAAATTCTAATTTATCCATCCCTTGTCTCGTTTTCCTCTTATTCCAAGTAGACAGTTTGCTGCGAAATGCGAAAGGCACTGACCAATAATGCACCGACTGTCATGCAGAGTTCATTTTGAATTCCTCACGGATGATTCGAGACGTTCAATAATTTTAAAATAATATTTTTGAGTGCGTTCGCAAGAAGTAAATTAAATCCGATAGGTGTAGGTGCTCGATTCAATCTTCTAATTCCTCGTTCAAATTTCAGGATCGTGTGATCTTGACCCGACGCGAGAGAAGTCCCCGCACCAAACACCTGTCCAACGAACCCCCGCTTCCCAAACACACCCTCTGTGCTCTTAAACCCTAACTTAGCCCGTATAAATACTTAGCAACCGCTGGTTTTCAACAAGAATCTTTCCTAGGGTTTCTTTTCTTCCGATTTTGTGCTACTCCATTTCTGCGTTCTCTTGTTGAAACTCGAGAGAGATCGCAAAGCTAGGGTTTTTTCTTTTGTTATGATTTCTCCGTTTTGTTGTTGGCACTCGAGAGAGATCGCAATGATGACTCCATAAAATTCAAGCTCAACAGACCGTATTGCAGGTTTCTCTGTTAGGGAAATTTGCGTGTCGACAACCCCGCTGAACTGAGCGAATCTCTCTCTCTCTCTCTCTCTCTCTCTCTCTCTATATATATATATATATGTGTATGTATGTATGTATAATTTTAGATATGGTTTTTACCTTGTATAAGCGATGTTATCGATTTGTACGTATAGCTTTCGTTTATTCTTTGGGGACTAGAGCTTGCGATGAGGATAAAAAAGCTCCCTCTTCGTAGCTGTTCAACTGTAAAGTTGAGGAATAGAGTGTAAACATTTGTTTCCTCCAAATCAATTATATTACGACGTCAAAACAGTGGCCCAATTATTTGAACATGGCGATGTAGTGCAATGTAATTGATTTGGAAGAAACAAATCTTTACACCGGCGGTGTAAAGAATTTAATCTCTAAAAATGCTGGCAGAATCTATGACTTAGGGTGTGTTCCTCTTATTTTTTGGATTACAGGTGATTATTATGAGAACTAACCTGTCTCGTAAAGTGTGGGGAAATAAGTACCGTACTTAACGTACTTAACATATAAGAACTTTAGCGGAACAGAGCCTTATTTTATGCTGCCACTGAGCGGTCTCTTTTCCCATGTTTTACGCCTTGTTTATAAAGTTTGTTTTTTTTTTCCCCCAAGTTTTGGTAATTTTCGGTTGAATATTGCTTACCAGAATAATCAAATTTTTTCCCTTGTTTTATGTAGTCACTCTGCTGATTGTAATACAGATGAGGATGATGCAATATTAGGTTAAATCCAACACTTGATCTGAGGCATTGTATGTCGATTGATGCTAAACCTTTGCTTCTGAATCTTATTACAATACGAATGATTTTGGTTTTAGAAGCCTGCCTATTATGTATTTCATAGTTTAAGATTTGATTTTATTAATTTAGTTACTATGCTGCCCATTATGTATTTTTAGTTTGAGAGATTTGGTTGTATTAGTTTTGTAGCCACTGCAATTGTGATTATCTCAAAGGTATTATTCTAAATCATGTTATTTAGTCAGCATTCCACTTTTGGTTTGCTTGTTAATTGCTTGCATAATTGCATTCTAGAATGGTAGCTTCCGCGCCCTTTTCACTCTGGATTGCGAGGAGAACATCATCAGGCGATGAAGAGTGGAATAATCCAAAGGCACCATCGAACTCAACTTTTCGAAGTTGCCGATGAGAATACTATTTTTCTGATATAGAGTTACCAGTCTCTTTGGCAAAATCTTTTAACTTGCTTTGTTTTAAGTACCTCCTCGTAGGTTGCATTGGCGTACAATTGCTTGGGGTGTTTCATATCTATTTCTTTGAATATCTCAAGATCCTGATTAATTCGTCTGGGGTTTTTGACTGCCATTTAGGGTTCTTAATGTTTCTTTCTATTTGTTTTCAGAGAAATTTGGATTACAAAGGGCTCGATGAATAGAGTGGGGAGAGCTCTTTCCAATTTCTATGGCTCTAAAAATATCCTGCAGGTTCTCTGCAGGATGCCCTGTCATCAAAGCCCTACACAACAAATTTTCCCTGTGAATTTTCTCGGGAAAATGATGGCTTCATAGTACGGGTTTTGTGCGCTGTCTTCACAAATCCGCCTCCAAACGCCATTACATCTTAAGATCCTGTATATTTCCTTTTGCATGAGCATGATAGAAAAAAGGTTTTGTTGAATCCCACAATCCTACTTAAAAAGAAGAAGAGAGTTACACATCCGTATTGCTTGAGCTGGCAGTTGACTTGATTATCTTCTTCTTCACATCACATAAATGGTTGGGTTATGGCATATGGTGCACACTTAAGCAACCTTATTAGGTGGTTTATCAGTTGTGATGGAAAGAGTAACTGAGCTAGCTAGTTGTGATGGAAAGAGTAACTGAGCTAGCTAGTTGTGATTCACAGATTTAATAAGATTATGTTTCTTGTGCATGCAGACAGTGTCGCTATTTACTCAGCTAACTTATGCATCTTGTCTTTGATGCTAGGTTAGCATGTTTGTCTTCTATGTCTCCAGTCTGGCATTCGTTCTCAGCATGAAGGGAAACAGGTTAATGAAATGGCCTAAATTCTTGGTGGGAAACGGTGAACGGAAGTAATATTTGGTACACTTAGTCTGGGTTGGTTTGTTCCATATGTTGGACTCGGCGAGCTGTATTGGGGTGCATCTTGTTTGAGTTCAACTGCTGTCTCCGGAATTTTTGAAGTGGACTACTGCTTCCAAGATTCGTGATGCAATAATGAGAGTATTTATCGGGCCTTCTAACTCGACAGACAATGTGGCCGTAGGACTTGGCCTATGATGATGGCAACCAGTCCACTAAAACCCAATACATCACCTTGGTGTTGCCCGATACGTCTGTCCATCTCTCTTTGGAGATGTCGACTCATTGGTCTATGACCTTGACTGGTAGGGACCAGGAAACTATGATCCTCCGGGACGTATGGCCCCACCGGGATTAAGCAATCCTATGTGGCTATACCATGTTCAAAAAAAAAAGCTCTCCTCTGCTACCAAAGGGATTCATCAGAAAGTATGTAACGAGGTTTTCTTTATCAAGCTGATTTGGTTAGCATTTTTTTCTATTTCAAGCTTATTTACCTCCCCCCCCCCCAACCCCCCAAAAAAAAAAGGGTTTCTGAAATCCTGTAAGTGATGCTAGGAGTATTAACTTTGCCTTACTCATCACTTCAATCCCACAACAAAAATCAACCAAAGAACGAGAGACACCAAAGTTGCGTGGAAAAATCCCTAAGTCGGGTAAAAGAACACGGGAAGTAATCATGCACTAAAACAAATGTACGATTACAAATATTCTTACTAATTGATTGTGTATCTTGAATCCTCAGGCCTTTCAAAAATCCTTTCGAACTCCACGAAAGAATGTCGTACAGATGTTGAAGTAAGAACAAGAATAGAGCCTCTTGAAGATTAATGTTCAGCAGCACCTAATATTCATGAATCCTCAAGATTCAATAAACCCTTGCCTCAATGGTATTCCAATATGGTAAAATGACTCACCAAATTCTCCGCAAATCAGCACCAGTGGAATATAATAGAGCTCCTGTGTGGAATATCAGCATCAGATTCTCTGAAAAATCTCTTTGCTGCGCTCGACCGTGTCTAGCATGAAGAAAACTGAGAGCTCTAAATAAATTACGGTGCTCGGTGCTATAATGACCTAATGGGCCTTTGTTTTTTAAAAGCCCCAAACGAGCACAAATATTTACCTTGTTTTTCCAACTCTTTTATAAACCGGCCCAATGAAAATTCTACTTACATCTATCTCGCACTCAAAAAAAATACAATGTAATGATTTCTTTTCACATCTTAAACTGACGCTTCTAAAAATAATAATTAAAGAAAAAAAGAATTACAACTCGATAAAAAAGGAGATACATGGAAATGTGTTATTTGGTCATGAACGTGCCAACCAAAAGGGAGCTCGGCCTATGGAATTTCAGTTTCTTTTATCGTTACCCAATATACTTGTGTAAATACAAGACCTTATTCTCTAGCCATAGGAATAGAGTACATTAGGTCTAACAAATGGTTTAAAAAGAAAAAAGAAAAAGACTTGTGTAAATACATGACCTTATTCTCTAGCCATGGGGGTACTTTAACCGAGTAGTTGATCTCTCTATAATGAGCAATAATGATTTGGACAAAAATTTCAAAAGATGGATCTCTCAATAATGATAATTTACCGGATAGTTAATCCTTAGTGGAGTAGTTTCCAGACTTTTAGAGCTGGAGATAGAAGTGCAGTGCACTCATATGGATCTCCAAAGAAATATTTGCATCAAATGGCATTACCCCCCAACTGTACCTCTAGGGGGCCAGTTCTCCACTGGCGTGCGGTGGTGTGGTGATAGGAAGGCATGTGGACGTACTCGGGCAGTGCGAACTCACTCATTCTGTGTTGAATTTAATGAGTTTGGGTCCAACTTGAGGAGGGGGTCTGCTCTACCCACATGAGCTTTCAGGGCTGGCTCTGAGATTTTGGAGGCCTAAGACGATATTCAAAAGTGAAACCCTTAATAATTGTAAACGAAAATCCAATAAAAAGCCGATAAATGAACTTTTCAAAACCAAATATATGTATGTATTCAACGCGGAAAGATACAATATACCACAATATTTCAAAAGCATCATTATCTTAAAAATCACTCTTCTTGCGGTTTTGGCAACAAAAGTATTGATTATGCCCTCACAATCAATCTCCTTTGCCATTTCATTCTCAATGGATTGGATGGCCAGTCCATTTAACCTTTCTCGTGACGTAAATGAGGGAAGATAAGACTTGATCAACTTCAACCTTGAAGGGCCCCAGAAATCTGCAGCGATCCCGTGACATTTTATTCCTCTTTCTTATTTTTATTTTTATTTTTTTTGTTTTTTCCTGCTTTCCTGGTTCCATTTTTACTGGGCCATTAAACTTCTAGCGTAAAATGCATTCTTGGGTTTAAAAATGGGCCATAACATATATATTAGGTACTAAAAATAAGTAGGACCTCTACTACTTTTTGGACATTTTAGGGCTTACACAACTCACGTGAAGCTAACGGTTCACCTGGCTATGGGTCCCGTATTAGCTGGGCTCGTGTGAAACTGAGCGTGTTGGGACCTACGTTGTGACGCTTTTGTGGCTTGCGTATCACACATGTTAAGAAACTTCAAACTCAAACTTTGGTCTCCAGTTTCATTTGCTATGTGTTTTTATCGGAAGTTTCACTCTCTTCCCATTTGACCATGGCTCAATGCCTTGTGCAACCCCTGCTGCTCCCATGTCATGGATTGATCAATGGCAGAATCAAGATTTTCAAATAGTGGTGTCGACAATTAAAAGTTCAATCAAGAATCTTATTATACTAGTGCATATACGGGATTTGGGTCTCTGCAAGGGTGCCAATAAGATACAATTTCACTAGTATAGTTAAAGACAGATCTATGTAGGGGCATATGGGGGGCGGCATTGCGGGGTTTTTTTCCCTCCAAATTTTAATATTAATAATAGTTGCTTATGTATTTTATTTGTTAAGAAAACTTGGATATTATATTTTGTATTGAGTATTATATAAACATTTAAATACTTTAAGAATGTGCTCGCTTCGGGTCTCAAAAACCCAATTTCTCTCTTTGTGCACGGTTTCTCATGAATTTTTCTTCAATTATTAGGGAAAGTCTACAATACACACTCCTTAAAAGGGTGTACCATATGCACCTATTTTATGGTTCATTCATAACATTTTAGTGTGTTTTGTAACTTTTATTCTATAATTCATAACCTTTCAGCAGTACGATTCGTAACATTTTCATTATGATTCATAACATATTGGTGTATCTCGTAACCTTTATACGATTCGTAACTTTTTAGCAATACGATTCATAACATTTTCTCTATAATTCATAATATTTTGGGGAGTGCGTATGATACGCACCCAAATAAAGGTGTGTATTCTAGTGCATATACGGGATTTGGGTCTCTGCAAGGGTGCTACTAAAATACAATTTCACTACTTCAGTCAAATTTGGGTGTGTATTCTAGTGCATATACGGGATTTGGGCCTCTGCAAGGGTGTTACTAAAATACAATTTCACTACTTCAGTCAAAGACGGATCTATGTAGGGGCATATGAGGGCGGCGTTGCGGGTTTTTGTTTTCCCTCCAAATTTTAATATTAATAATAGTTGCTTATTTTATTTGTTAGAAAAACTTGGATATTTTATTTTGTATTTAGTATTATATAGACAGTTAAATACTTTAAGAATATGTTCGATTCGGGTCTCAAAAATTTTCTTGTTCATAATTCAATCTCATTTCTGTTTCTATCTTTCTTCACTTATTACCCAAAAAATCTCCCTTAAAACCTAAACCTATATACTCCACTATTAGATTTTCACACCTTAAAATTTCAAAATTTTCTTGTTCATAATTCGGCCCTCGTGTTTACGAAATGCTGGTTCCGTCCCACACAACAGTAGTTCAATAAATACACATACATGCAAGGGTAATAGCCAAAACGGGTGCCTTGCACCCCACCCTTACATGTAGTTTCTGCCCCCCGGGAATGATGTACCATACACATGTTAAGGTTGTTGAATATCTTCCTCCCATGATTACCCAAAATGTCCTTCAAATTCACTTGGTCCGCATGGTTAGGTAGCTGCCACATCAATGTGTACAGATGGCGGCGATGCACACGTGTCACACACCACATAGGTTTCACGAGGTATTGGGTTTGTTCTAATCTCATAAAAATGGATTGTCACAAGTCCCATTCATCCACCATTCAAGCCACTTTTTGCGGACGTCCAACAAGAAGCAATTACTATTATTTTATTATTTTGAGCGGAATAAACTGTTTTTTTTTTTTTTCCTTTTTATTTTGCTCTTTACTTTGCAGCTAAGCTTGACACGTGCACACGGTGGCATGGCCGGCCGGTTTGGGCCACATCCCTCTAAAAGTTAATAAATGCCCAGAAAAATCTTTCTGCAGGTTCTCTTCTCAACCTTAAAAATTGCTTTCCTAAATGACCAGAATGCCCCACTGATCTCTCTCGCGTAATGGACTTATGTCGAGCAACCAACCAATGTGCACCTGGACTAATACTACGAGGACTAACTAACCCCACAGTTCACAAACGGGGAGCTCGTGGAGTAAAAACTCCGTATAGACTACGACTTAGTAACCGTAACCACCGACGCCAAAATGCCTGAAGTTGTGTTGATCAAATGCAGTTTGAACTGTAATTTGTGTGTTACCATATTTGGGAGGCGGTAGTGGGAAGCATGGGGTGGTGGTGGCATGGTGTCATCTTGTTTGGGCAATTTAGACAATCCACCCGACGAGTGAACCCACGGGGGCTGTTAAAGTCACGGGTCCGCATTATCAACCCACCAAAATCCCCCACCACGCAATAAATTACCACAGCACTCACCATTCAACTATATATAGCATCGAAGTACAGTACAAGAAAAATCCAGAGGACCTTTGGGAAAACAAAAAACATGAAACCCAACATATATATCACTCTCGCTATTTTCTGCTTGCTATCCGTTACTTTGATGGCCAACAACCACGGTGGTGGTGGCAGCGACGGCGACGGCGACAAGAAGGTGGAGTCATCGGAGTCGCCAAAGAGTGGCAGTGGGTCGGGCCATGGCCCTAATTGGGACTACAGTTGGGGATGGGGCTCAAGCCCGGGATCCGGATGGGGTTATGGTTCTGGATCAGGAAGGTCTCCAAACGGGTTTGGTAGGGGTTTCGGGTATGGTTTTGGGTCTGGGTCTGGATCGGGCTCTGGATATGGATATGGGACAGGCAGCGGGGGAGCCCATGGAGGCGGATATGGTTCTGGGACCGGTTCCGGTGGTGCCGGAGGTGGCAGTGGTGGTGGAAGGGGCAGTCCGAGTGGATATGGCAACCGGTCGCCATCGGTTAAAAAGGACGGGAACAACCATGGCTGAAGAAACTGAGATGGTGATTTTAACTATGTAGTGACTAGTCCATGTAGCATATAAGGTGTCTTGGCAGTGTATGTTTTTCCTACATATACATACTAATGTAGGGTACTACTGTACTGGCTTGTATTAGTACGTTACTAATAGGAAATATAAGAGTTTCCTTTTCTTTTAGACTGCAATCTCTCTCTCTTTCTGTGCGCGCGCGCGGGCGCGCAAAGTCCTAACAGCCAAAACTAGTTGATATGCAAGGAACTAGTCTCTCCCTATTTCACATATTCACTTCCACGTTTAATCAGTTGAACAACTTGAACAGTCTCCAATTTCAGTTAGCAAGCTGTGGTTTCATTTTGCACAATTTTCTACTCAACAGGCCCTACCGTTGTCAACAGATGGGTAGAAATGGTCATCCTACCAAATGACATATCAACTGCTGAGGGGAGGAATAAGAAGAGACTGAAATCTGCAGCTTGCAATAGTAACACGAAAATGGAAACATTCAGTAGCCGAAATAACCAAACAAAATGATCAACAAAGTGTATCTATTCCCTCAATATAGGAAAAGGGGATTGATTACATTATTCAGATACTAGTTGTTCAGCTCAAGCAACCATTGGCAACCCAACAGCTCCATTCCTTGGAGTATTACGCTGGTTATTCGAATTCTCATTCTATTATCAACATAATTCAACTTTATTCGCATCGGTTGAAGCCATTTCCTTGGAGTGACTTCCCAAAATCCAATAAAATGGATCTAAGGACATCTTCTATGCAGTTAAACAAAGCAAACACTATGGCTATAAGATCCATCAGTTGAGAACTGTACTTTCTAATTCCAATATCTGAAAAGGGAGTTCGATAATCGAAGCTAATCTCAAATACAGTAATTAAGTTTGCGTTTGTACTAGAAGGAACATACTTCAGCAGTTTCTATTATGCAAGTCTATATACTAAGACCCAGAGCCACATCAGTCAATACCAAGAAAGCAAAAAACAAACATGTTAACTTGAGATCACAACTTGGAACAATGCAGAACTTAACCATAGCATCGTATCGGATCGTTGCAGCCTTTATCAGCAGATTGCTTAAAACCAAATCTGCCACCCTTTTCAAGGTATTGCTGGTGGTAATCCTCTGCTCGGTAGAACTTTTTCGCGGGTAGAATCTCAGTGACAATGGTTCTGTTCAATAGCTTCTGATGTCGGTCTTTTGATTCCAGTGCAGCCTTTTCTTGCTCAGGTGTGTAGAAGTATATCCCAGATCTGTATTGTGTTCCAACATCATTCCCCTGCCAAAAGGGATGAATACTGTTAAGATGTGGACTAAAAATTAGCTTCATGGTAATGTACTTAAAGGCATAAATAAGAAAGCCAATTCCTCAGGAAGCGTTTAAATAGACATATATAGCTCATATAAGGTCGATTGGTCATGGGAGACCTGCATAGTGCGTTCCATCCCAGATAATTAGAATCTCTTTAGGACATAAATAGACAAATGTGAAGATAATACAATGAAACTTAGGGAAATCCTTGCAAGCTAAAGGTGCCTAATATACAAGCATGGCTCAGAAAAATGGCCAACAAAAATCCCGGACGAATCGGGACATTTTGAAGAATACGACAAACTCGTTAATGCGACATCCAACTAATCAGGACATGCTTATGAATTTGGGATGTATCTGTGTCTAGGGAATACACCGTTCAAACAGCTTGGAATCAGAAATCACAACCCGATTACTGGTGAGTACAGTTTGGTTTGCGTAGAACATTTCCATTGTAATGACGTTTCTCCACTATGGAAGATTGGGTATAGCAGTTAAATATTCCCTGAGCGATGCCTCAAGATGTATCCCAGCATCACTTGGCTTTATCCTGTATCCATCCCATGTAAGTTTGGATAGACATTCATCACACGAACTGTACAGAAAAAGACACTTAAGAGGAATCCAACAAAGTTGGGCAATGAAATCACTGTCAAAAGAAGAGTTCGACATCCACCATGCGAAGACTATCTTTGGCCGTTGCACTATATCATCCCTGAAGAGAGAGAAACCAAATCGTATATTTCAGAGATATAGAGAAGACAATTGGGAACTTCCCTATGGTGGGGCACGCATAAAGCAGTTTTGGGGAGCAAACCAAGCTTGAGGCCAAAAAGAAACTCTCTCTAGTGTGGTTAAGTTTTCATTCTTAGGATGGGTTTGTCCCCTCGATACTCAAGGAATTTGATGGTTGATTAAGTTCCTCCGCCCGTCTGCAAATTATTGCTGATAATTGAGGTTAGAGGGCTACAGATAAAGGCTTAAAACTACCTGTAGGGTGAAGCTATGGCTTAGTTTGTAAACATATTCACTGGAAGAGCTTCAAAATGTGTAGGACGTTGCTGTTAGAAGTAAAAATACATGAACAATTTGAAAGTGGTATCCATATATAGATCCCTAGATCCCCAATATGCAAATTTGAGAGGTTCCCTACTATTCTTGTATTGGGGAAGAGCAACTCTTCTGGCCTGGTGCATTTGAACCCAAAAAGTGTGGCAATCACTTTGCTACAAAATGTAGAAGAATCACCAAACTAGTGGTCTCGACGGAAGAAGAAGCACTACTCCCAACACCATCTTGGATCTTATCTCCAGCATGAGGAAAACCCAGGATAAGCTAAACTTGGCATAATTTAAGAGAAGGTAACTATCAGACAGCAGAAGGTAATCTATAAACCGGCAACAATCATAACCCAGCATTTAAATGCAACTCTTACTAAAGACTGAAGGTAACCACATGTGCCAATATTTATACATCAAGCTATGTGAGAGCCACAGCTCATGCGAGAATTTTGACCTTCGAAAGCACGTCAAAAGTTTGAAAGCCAAGTACAATAAAGTTGCCCAACACCAAATGAAACCAACAAAAGTGAAAAGTCCCTGAATTCAAACCCAAATATTGTCCATTACGCCTTAATATTCAACAATCGAGCTACGCAAACAATGACTTCTAAGTTCTAACCACAGATAAACAAGAGGAACAAACCAATTCAATTCGAGCAATCCAACCAAACCCACAAAATTGAGGTATCAAATCCATCAACCAAACACAAGCAATTCCACCAGTGCAAGGTCAATCTTTGAATACCCAGGCGACTATTAAGCATGCAAATGCCATTTGAAAGCAATCCAACCAAAACCCATCAAAATTGATCACCTCAAAATTCAGCTATTGAAGCTAAATTTCAAAGAGCAATTTAACAGCAAACCTATCAAAACCCATCAAAATTCAACAACCAAGCCCACAAAACTGAGCTATTGGGACCTAAAATTTGAATAACCAGTCGGCAATTAAGCCTGCCAGGGCAATTTGACAGCAATCTAATCAAAACCCATCAGAATTTTAACACACCAAAACCCGCAAATCCAAGAATTTATAAAACAAAAACGAGAAAAATTCAAATACCCACCTGACGATTAAGCGTGGTGGGGTCATGCCTCTGCCAAAACGCATCAAGCAAGGCCTCGTAACTGCCCTCCTTGGGATCATACTGAACCCGAACAACCTCTGAATGGTTCGTCGTGCCCGAACAGATATCCTCGTACGTCGGATTGTGAAGGAGCCCTTGAGTATACCCTACTTCGGTTTTAGTCACTCCTGAAACCCTTTGAAATGCCAATTCTACCCCCCAGAAACACCCGGCTCCGAATTGGGCGAACTGCTGACCCGGCGCCGGGATATCCTCGTCGGGGCCCTGGGGAAGGGAGGAGGAGGCGTCCACGGAAGGTTCGGTGGGGGAGCGTGTAGAGAACCCGAGCTTGGCTAACAGGTTCATTTTTTTGGTGGGTGTGTGGAGAGGAGTGAAAAGGGGATTGGTGGAGAGTTTGGGGAGAGAGAGAGAGGAGGAGTGAGAGGCGGCGATGAGGAGGAGAGGGAGAGAGGAGGGAAAGGTGGTGGTGGTGGTGGTGGTGGTGGTGCGGAGGAGGAGCATTTTTGTGATTTTGTGGGTGTGAGGTGACCTGGCGAGGTTAGTTATCTGGGAAGAACCGACACGGCTGGGTGGGATGTGAAGATTATTTCTCTTGAAAAATTATTTTTGAAAGGGATGAATCTAGTGTTGGGCTTCGGGGGTGGCGTAGGTCGCTTCTCACACTACACCGTGTATTGTTATGCATTCAGCGGTCTATTTTGGCACAGACAGCTTAGATTAATTGGACTTCATACATATATGAATCTTCTATTGTTCGAATAAAGATTCGAGCCGTCGATTGTCGAAATAAGCCAGATCAATTGCATTGCGTGATGGCATTGTGTGGTTTCAATAAAATCTCGATAACTATTCAATATTTTCGAAGTAATGTGACTTATGTGGCATTGTTCACGTGGTGTTCCAAACAAATTACACAACAACAAATAAACAAATATAGCAGGTGAGACATGATGACTCACTTTTGTTAGGTGAGTGAGAGACAAAGAATGACCCGCATTTCGCGTGTTGCGATTTTCCATTTGCCGGGATCATCAAGGCGTCTAATGCATAGATAAAACACAATCGCAAGATTTTGGTGTAAAACATGAAGAATGAATCAACAACAATCATGGCACAGTGCTAGTTACAAGTGAAAAACCAACCATTTCTACACTGCAAGATGCACAAATTAGCTCAACAAACCACAAGCCGATTTCACAGAACAGAACAATAAAGAACAGCGTTTTGATCTCACATTTCACACATTAACTTCACACTACCCCAAAACACAGTATCCTACTAGCCACCAAACCCATCAAAGCCAGCACAAGAGAATCAACCCCACCGCGAACGAAGACAGGGACGGAGCTAGATATCACGGTGTTGCTCTTGGAAGAAGGTGTGCTGGTGGAAATTGTGGTCCCAGCTGATTCGGGCGAAGGGGCGGGCGCTGCCGCCGGATTGTTTTGGACGAAGACGTGAAGCTTCATCCCACCAAGGCAATACAGTTTGTTGCCACTGACGAAGTAGCAGTCCCCCGGTGTGGTCAGGGGAAACGATGAGTTCCCATTACTGCTGGATTGTATTATTCCGTTGGTCGTGTTGCACGTCTGGTAACTTTGTTTCGTTACCTCGCTCACGCTGTTGGACGACGAGTATTGGAACACTGCAGCATAACAGAATGATGAAATCAGTATTGCGTTCGATGTTCTGTCTGCTACCACGAAATCAAAATGCAATTTTTTTGCCTGCTCACGTTAACGTTTACGACTACACTACCCGCTCTCTCTTGCAAGAGAAAGAAATTCGATAGATCAAAAACATTCAAAAGCATTTTAAATGAGGCTATCATGCATGCAACAACACTATTAAAGCATGAAAACGCGTCGGGGTTGTTTGGTAAGTCGCTTTGGCGTACAAGTTTTGTGGCAATGGATATGTTTTCCATATGAGAAATGTAAGCGAAATACTCACCCAAAACATCGCCAACGACGAATGTCTTGCCCCGCGACCACGTATCCAGATCGGTGCTAACATCCCAACCGGAGCTATCGCCCACGTTGTACAAAGTTGCTCTGCATGTTAGAGCAAGGCCAAGGATCACCAGAAGAGTACAGACTTCAAACTGCTTTGCCATCACTCAGAGAAATGGCGTGAAAGAAATGAACTGAGATTTGGCCTTTGTTCATGTTTGTTATTTATACCAGCCGTAGGCTCATTATTAGATAACCTAACTCTGGAATATATATACCAAATTGTGGGGCAACGAATATGAATACTTCTCTCTTTCCTCTTTTATATGTCCCTACCTAGTTTGAGTGAAGTTTTGGTTAAGGTGGATTTCGTAATTCAACAAGTTAGATTATACGAAAGGCCGACTACATTTTTTTTGATAACTCAAAGTGTCCAGGCCAGCGTACGTGCACTTCGACTATTTCTGGAGACCAATTTCACTGCCCACTAAACATGTCCCAAACTTCTCACTCCCACTGCCATTGGCCTTGCAGAAGTTTCAATTAAAGCTAGAGCAAAGTTATATGTAGACTGGCCCCCAAGGAGTTGATAACACCTAAAATGTTTTGACCTGAGACTGTAGGAGGGAACAAATCCTTGTATCCCGGACCTTCACCACTAAGCCAAACCCTTGGGGTTCTGACTATAGAATTATTCAAGGGAGTTTTCACACATTAGTTAGTTGGTAAAGGTGGTTGAAGAAGGTGAGCTTCGTTGGCAGGCAGCTAAACGCCTCTTGTGAGCATTTTTTTGCTTAGGTTCGTACCCAAATTTTTGACCCCAGAATTGGTAATTGACCAAGTTATTTCTTTCATGATGGGGCCTGCAAATAACCATAATAGTTGGAGGATGCAAATGACCATAATAACCATGATATGCACGTCCAATATTTTACCTTGAAAAATTCTTAGAATTGGAGTATGCAGTAGTATAACTGCAATTCTAAGAATTGGAAACTATGGGTTTAACACCACCATAACATTGGGCTCCATAGTGCGTTAATTTTCGATCTGAATCGTTCATTTTGTAGGACCCGTAGAGGAATATTCTCATGCAAAAAAAATTAGCTTCACAGGATATTGATAGGTGTATCAAAATTTAAATCTTGATTTATAAAACAGAAGGTCATGGATAATTTAACATGACAGGATCAGACCGTCCATTTTATAAACTAAAATTCAACTTTAGATTGATCTATCGATATCTAATCAAGCTGATTTTTTTCATGAATATACTGCACTATAAGCCCTAGAAGATGAATGATTCGAATTATAACAATAAACGCATGGTGGAGTCCACAATGCCAGTGGTGTATGTAGAGACCCGTATTTATTTTATCGAACGTTAACTTTTTATAAATGTATGATTATTGGAAAAGGAAATGAAATATTGGTTTTATGTGAATTGGGGTTAAAACGAAGGAATTGATTGTAGAAGGATGTAATGTGTGGTTTGTATATTTGTGAGTATAAATAGAGGGGTGTGAGTGTAGAGGATCATTCTCCTCTCATCTCTCACACCGGTTCTTTCTCTCTCTCTCTCTCACGCCTCTCACTCTCTCTCTTGCTATCTCACCAAAAATCACTCAAAACCCACCAAAACAACATTCAATCCTTCAACCTCTACGCGTATTGTGGTCCGTACCCCTTTGGTTTGAGCTCGGGGAAGTCGTATCCCGTTCGAATCGAGGTTTTCGGAAAGCTAGGGCTCGTATCTTCTTGGGTTTTGTGCTCCGACCTCGAGGTAGGGATTCTACCTCTCAATATATGTTAGAGATGTGTTTTCTATTCATGAATCCATGCTTGTTGTTGTTGTAGTTGTTGGAAGTGGGAAAACCCAGAAAATCTGCTGTAAATCTGCTCGAAAGTCATTTGTATCGATACGGCCCTTAACCCGTATCGATACAACATTCTCTATTCTGCCTCGAAGCTTACCCGTATCGATACGGATTTTGCCCGTATCGATACAGTGAGCTTAGTGACAGTTTTTGTTGTTTTGCTCCGAACTCCATCATTTTGACCCCCGATCATTTCTAACTTGTTCCAAACATCACCAAACCATCCCATATCATTCTTGATCCTATTTGTTGAGTTCGTTGTGTATTCTTAGCATTCCATTGCCCTCACTCGATAAAATTGGACGTTGACTATTGCATGAATTTGTTGAAATTGAAACGATGCATCACGAGAATATGAGACATGTGAAACTTTGTTGACACAACGATGAACATTCAGGACCCATCGACGGGTGGGTGCCTCGCAGGGGGCATCGGGATCCCTTAATTGGCCCGGCAGGAGCTTCGGCTCATATTGGTAACATTCAGGATCTACCGATGGGTATGGTGCCTAGCAGGGGGTATCGGGATCCCTTAATTGGCCCGGCGGGAGCTTCGGCTCATGACACATGACGCGACACAGTTTGGACACGTGGAAAGTTGAAATGGTTAAAGGTTGAGGTATATTCCAAGTCTCGTCTCAAGCTTGTTGAATTGTCAAACCATAGCTATTGTCTATTGCTTGGGCTACATTTTGTTCATATCGCAGTATCATTCTTGCATTTCTCTTGCATACATTGTTTGCGTAGAATTTCTACTGGGCTAATGTAGCTCAAGCCCTATTTCATTTCAAGTGCTAACTCAGAACAATAGCATGCATGGCTGAAGTGTTTGGAATTTGGACACACCTTTTTGAGAGCTAACCTTTGTAGTTACTTAGGCATCTTTGTAAATTTCTTTTGAAGATGTATTTGTAACTTATTGGATAAATTCTTTTGACTATGGGATATTTGTACACTCTAAACACTCTTGACATTTGATGTTTATGCTGATTTGGGGCCATTGTGCCTAAGATGTAATATTTTGGACTCTTTGGACCTGGAGTATGATTATGGAGACATGGAAAGCTTTTGGGTATCGTAATTCATTATTGTGAGTTTTTATTTATGAAAATCTCTTATAATTTATGTTGAAAATGGAGGACGTGACAGTGTAAAACCCACCGTTTCCACTGCAGGTGAAAAGATTCTAATCTCTTTTGAATAACACTCAGAACACTGCATCCATTGCATTGCCGAGCCATGTAGGAATAAGGTTCAAGTCTGATGTCTATTAAAGACTTATCAGATACAACACTCCGCTTTCAACGACATATTTTAATTTCTAGTATTTTGGTGAAGATTAGAAACTAAATATATATTCCTCCTGAAATCTAATTGTTAAATTGCCTAGCTGCTCGATTTTTTGACTATAAAATATGCCCAAAAAAAAAAAAAAAAAAAGGATTGCGTAGCTACACAATTTTCATTAATGGATTAGGGTAACTAGACTTTGTTACTGTTTTTTGGTGTCTTTATGGTTTTTGAGGATCTTTTTATAATTTTCTTAGTTTCAGGGGTAGAAATTAAATTTGGTTGCCTCAATGAGCTGAATAGGATCATAATCAAGAAAGGATGTTTTCTAATTACGGGAATAAGTTTGAGCCTCCGCTTCTACATGTAAAACTAGGCAAATGGCGCATACGTACAATATCACCAAACATTAAATATTTGGGCCGTCATAGATTTATTTGGTTGTTAACTTCAACGTTTGGGGTTTAGAAACTAATCTAGACACTCGGTAGGCGTATAAAATGTAAAAGGTTGTGTATAAAAACCCAAGTATCTTTACGTTATTCACAAGAACTCATCTTTTGAGAAACCTATTCAAAAGCCGATAAGAACTAATGTACCAAGATGTCTGATGTAGGCTCCGTTTATTTTGGCGTATAATATTTCTCTGTAAATTATTTTACCTATTTTTTTAGTCTTTTGATCGGAGAAAATACAGCAAATTGTTTCACCATGTAAAATATTTTTGGTCATATGGATGAAAATGCATTCCTCCCAGAAAGAAGAGACGTAAGTTGTTTTTAGTTTCCAATTCATTCCACGTGCTCGATCAACCTTTTCATCAGCCTTGTCTCTTCTGCCAAGGCCCTAACATTTTCATTCCCAATATGTTACAACGTCCAAGCACTCTAACTTCAAAATCAACCTTAATCACAAATGCATACAACTCTTGCCTATTTTGATGGTTTTGAGTGATGCTACATTGTCGAGAAATTTTCTTTTTGACAAAATTGTTTTTCATGGAGAATATTTTTCACCGAAAAACATTTTACGTAGAGTAGAAACAAACGAAGGCGTATAGAAGAAATGTGGTTGTAAATTGTAATTAGGCCTAGAAACGGGATGATTATTATTTTGTACTCTTAGAGCACCGTCACGTGGTGTTCCAGAAGCGTTGTCCCCCCACACATTCAACATCACAACACATTTTCCAATCCAAGCCGAAACTTCTCACTGCTTTGAATTGGACAACCATTGTCTGTCTCCAATTTCTATTTTCCATTTGATCAAACTAGATCCTGGTTTTTCGTCTGATCCCTCACTGACGCTCGCTCCCTGTCTTTTGATCTCTTATTTTCCGTGGAAGTGAAGAGCGAGAACACAAGAGATGCATCGATCGGCGAGCACACCCCGAGTCTCGGACGACCACTCAAAATACCATTCGTCGCCACCGTCCTCCTCCTCCTCGTCGTCGGCGGCGCTGAGAGCGCTGTCGTTGGAGGCGGATGAGCTGCCCGTGTTGGAACCAATGTCGGAGGTTTACAAGAAAGAGAAGTCCCGTTTTAAGTTCGGAGAGACTGTTGTTCACATCATTCCTTTCGTCCTGCTTTTCTGTGCCCTCGTTCTCTGGTTCTTTTCCAATCCCGGTAATCCCACTCTCTCCCCTCTCTCCAGCGTGTGTGTGTTTTTTCGGGACCCGGTTTGTATAGTTTAAAAAGTTTAGACTGAAGAGCGATGCTACCGGCATAGACAGAAATGCACAAATCTGAACAATGCGTCTGAATCGTGAGATGTATGTGGGTCAAATGTGGGACATGCACAATGGGTTCCGAATACACTTGTTATTAGGATTTGTACACTAACATCTGTGTCTGTAGCACTATTTTTTTAAACAATCTGATTATTAGTACTGACCAAGTGGGCACAGACAGTGTACAAACACTGTGTGGGTCCACATAAATGTTCTGATCCGATAGTGAATTTTAAAATAATTTTTCGAGTAGTCCAAAAAAAAATCAAGTCAATTGAATGTTTGTAAGTGTTTGATCAAATCTTCTAATTTTTCGTTCAGAAGTTAGCCACGCCCTTAGTCAGTCAGTAGAACACGTAGCATTTCTGTTTTTTAAAATGTAGGACAATCAACTTGACCTAGTTTTGGGAAGGACTTTGTGGAAAACAAGAATTGAGAATTTAAAAAGAATGCCTAATTTTTCCCTTTATGTAATTTGATGGATCCAAATTCTTTTTTGTAATATATATATTTTACAAGGTATGGGACATGTTGGAAGGTTACCTTTTAAGGTGCTCTATAATTCTGTGTGACAATGGTTGTGATTTGTGAGTCAATTATCGGTAGTATTATATTTCTGCATCGTATTGTCTTTGTAATTTGTCAAGTTCTGTGCCAGTGGTTGTCTAATGGATATTCCACCACGGCGAATTAGGAACACAGACCCAAAACATGTATATCTGGGCTAATAATCTATCGGAATAGAGGAGGAGTGCTATTCAGACACTTTCCATTCAAACGCTGAAAATATGGTATTGGCTATATAATCCAACGTATAATCGGATCAATCTAATATGCATAAGATTGGGCACTTTATTTCAAACCCGCATCTCATTTATTCATTTGTATTCTGCTGTCATATTAGCAAGCTAGACAGTTGTTTTTTCTCAAGATCTTTCGCCTATTGGCCTATCCTTTTGTCTTCAACGAACTTTCTTTAGATTTCAAAAGCAAATTTCTTGGTCATGAAAGGCATCCAAATGGCTTTGTTTGGCCCTGGTGAGACACAAAAGAGATAAAAAGACTCTCACTAAAATTTGGTACTGGCCAAATTTGGTTTACGCTTTGGCTAGCATTTAGCCATGCATATGAGAGCATGAAAGACACATACGCGGACCATGATTTAGCTTCTCAAAATCATTTATTAGTCGCATTCAAGCTGCTCTAATATGCTGTCGAGCTTCTCTTGCTCATCTAAATTTGAGCACAAAAATGCCACATAAAACCGGTTTGAGCACTCCATGTTGTGCCTTCAAGCTTGATACGAAATTTTCCTTTTCAAAATGCAGATATAGATGTATCAATCAGAGGGGATTCAGTTGCTGCAAGACTTGAAGGGTTGGCACTTGAAGGGGAACTCGACACCGACAGTTCTCAAACAGGCGTCTTGGCAGGCATAGACTTGGGGGATTTGGATCCAGCTAGACATGCAATGTGATCATAACCGTTACAAAGCCTCCTCAAACTCTGAAGAAATCCTCTTGAGTTTCCCCATAGCTTCATTGATTCATTGTTGACAAGATTTTACGATTTGTACGTGCGCACTAAGCAGACACGTCTATCTCACATTTTGGAGAGTCTCAGTGTCAGCCCCAAAACACTGTGTGACTCCTGCTTTGTGAGCAGGGTATGTCTAGATCAACGTCTGATAGATGTCTTTGTTTTTTGGCTACCGTTCTTGGCAAAGATGTTAGTTTTCCAGTTGGTCTCCTAAATTTTGTATTGAATGGTTTTCTGTTTGTGTTTTTCAACTTGATTTTGATGACATCAGTGAATCCAATGTTCAGCCATGAAAATGTCACCAGGATCATCAAGCACTTTTAGCAAAAGAAGGCGTGTTCATGTTAATGCAATTTTAGTTGGCTCCAAATTTCAGCGCTGTTTTTTTTAATCGGCAAAAGTAGCAATTTATTAGGGATCGGGGGAAAGGGTTTCCAACCAGAAGTTGGAAAATACAGCCTGAGGGACGAAGTCCCAAACAACACCTGAAGGCCTAAAATGCCTATATAAAAACAAATCTACAACTCATAACACTCGGTGCTGCCGTTGCCAATCATTTTGTGAATAAGAAAAAAACAGATCGAAAAAGAAGACGGGAGGGAGAGGAAATGGGAGAAGCGGGAGGAGAAACAGCAGGAGGAGGAGAGCTAGATAGAGGAGGGAAAAGGAGGAGGAGGAGGCCCGGGGGAGGAGGTGAGAGGAGAGCCTCCCCCAAGTGGCAGCAACCCTAAAACTCTTCTCCTGTCTTTTTGATTTCTAGAGAGAGATAGAGAGAGAATTCCGGTTATAGTAATTTCTGCACTGTTTTTGTGTATTGAAAGGAATTAAAGCTCTTGAAATGGATTCAACAAAGAGTTTTCTTCCATCAAGAAGAGGTTTCAAAGTTCAGATAGACCGAAAAGATTCGGATTTTGGACACAGACTTCCGGGCACAAATGTGTTTGCAACCGTCTGATGCGTGTTCAAAGCAAATCTATGTTTGACTATATCTTTGTCGGTAGCATTACCCTCGGATAGATATAGTGGCTGGGCTGGTAATTAGAAATCTACAATCCCCCAGCTAGTTTGATTTGCTAGTCATATGTGAATGATACCATGGGATTCATTTTCGTTGTTTCTTGCCGTCAGCCCCAGACATGAGAGTATTGAGGTGCAATTAAGGAGGATGCGTTTAGCCTAAATTACTATCTTTAAGACGGTAAGTATTGATTAATGATGTTTAACGGTCTTTGGCTTAATTATTCATTAAAAGTTTTGGGATAAGTGGTTCGTCTCAATAAGTATGGATGCAAATTAAAAAAGTGCGAATAAGACCAAAAAAAAAAAAATAATGTAACTATGAAAATTGTCTTTTTTCTTGTAGGAGTACATGAATGAACGAACGGCTCTGATTTCATGTAGGACCACATGAATGAACGGCTCTGATTTCATGTAGGAGTACATTAATTCGGGCACATATATGCTCGACCCACATGAACGAACTGTTCTATTTCAGAGGATAATGCTACTCACATAACAATTGAACAAAAATAACAACTTTACATAACTTCTGACATACGTGTGGGGTCCACACATAGTTGTGTGTGTGTGTGAAGCTCACATATATGTGAGAGATTGTGTAAGTTGTTGTGCGAATATCATTTTTGTATTTCATATGCGTTCACATCTGTGCTTGTTGAAGTACTAACTAGTATCGAGGAAAAATTTTTGGGTAGCACGTGGGTACCACATGACCATGCCGATTTGGTATCTGAGCAGTCCAGAAAGTGTATTGAATAGTCCAGATTGAAACTTTCTCTCTCCTCTCACCTCACCACTCTCTTTCCTCTTTCTCTTTCCAAATTCAAGCCGTCCAAAACTGGAATAGACAGGTCGAATGCGCCGAGTGAACACCACGTGGTATCCACCCGGCACCGAAAAAATACATGCAATAATATTCTTTCAATAAGTCTAGTAACACACTTTTCGGACACAATTATATTCGAAACCGTTTGATGTATATAGAACTCATCTGCATCGCACAACTCCGAACACAGTTGAATCGGGAGTCGTATTTTAAAGCCGGCGGTGCTCATCTTCTTTTGACAATGGGCACATGATCCCATGCGTGGAGTCAACCTCACGATATTTCCACCCCAACCCCTTTTGACAGGTAAACGGTACGCGTCGCCCGCCAGGCCGCCAGTTGTATGTCTTCGCGCCCCAGAATAAAATATCTTCATGTGGTGAATCTGGTCTCATTCTCATGCGATCGCTGCCTTGACAAGAGACAAACGCCTCTTCTCGTCCACTATTTCCCGTCGCCGATCCAATCCCAGGCCGATCGCCGTCGGCGTAAGGAGAGACAATTCGTGCTCCGACGCCGGTGAAAAACTTTGTCATGAATTCCGAATAGTAAGCGCCTTTTTATCACTCATTGTCTTATTGCGAGAATCTAGGGCTTGTGTTGTCGATTCGAATCTGTCTTATTTCAGGTTTCAAGATTTGATAAGATCTGTGTTTTCATTGACTTATGCTTTTCATTTTGTTGGATTGTCTGGATTTTTGTGATGGTTTGTCAGATGATTGATTTCCTCTGTTTTGTTTACCTCGTAAAGATTAATCTGAATTTAGCTGAAACTGCATATGGGAAAATGATGATACGAGTTAGTGTAAGAAAAGTAGTTTAATTTGATGGAAAAGATGCATATTTAAAAACCAAACTAATAAGAACTAAAATACTATCTGCTCACGAAGAATATCTAAAAGAATACTCAGAAATGCATTGGTTTTGGAAATTGTGGGCCCATGATGGGGATCAATATAGAATCTACTACTCCGTATTACTCAACTATATTATAGTATATCTCCATTTTGTCTCCACCTCTGGCTGAAAGTTTTGGATCTGGAATCCAGTAAAATGAATCGATGAATATCCCTGGTGTCATTTTTTTCTTCTTTTCTTTTTTGCTCTTGTGCTTGTACCATTGATGAAGTGCTTTCTGGAGATGGTTTGTGTGGATTTTCTGACATTTTGAGAACAGGAACAATGTTCTCTGTCTTCCTTGAAAATCGTCCTTGGAGTAGTGTGGTGTTGTAAAGCTGTAATACTCAGGGTTTTTCTGAATGTGGGATTTTGAAAATGAATACCCTCATTCTACTTGTCTTTAGTCCAGCAATTTTGTAATTATCTGGAAATTGATAATGCTGTGTTACTATGATGAGCCTTGAATTGTTGAGGGTGTGGGGGAAACCTGGTGAGGGGAGAAATTGCTAATGAGCCAGTTTCAATTCCTATTCATGTGTTACTGCACAACCAAAGGAAATTAGAACTCAACAATTCATTAGTTAGGGACTTAGGGTACTGTTGCCCAAGTAAATGATGGTAAACGGAGTGTTATATTGAGGTGTGTATATGTGTTATGCTGTGGCATCTAGTGTATTGCGAGCAATTTTCACTTGAAAGGTTTCTTGGTTTGCGTTTGTAATTTTGGCTTGATCTAGATTGACTAGGTGTTTACCTGCAAGTCATCGTTTTAACCTAGAGTGTCTTTGGAAAAAACCTTGACATTGAAGGTTCAAGCAAACATTTTTTGTGATTTCATAATCCAAAAAACCTTGTCTCATAAATATTTTTAGTTCAGTCAAACATTGAAGGTTCATTTCCTCAGTAAAATTATTAAATTCTGGCAGCTGGGTTTGAAGTCATTAGTAGTACAAAAAACTTATTTGCTCCTTGTCTTTTGCAGTGATTATTTGTTCAAGCTTTTGCTAATTGGCGATTCTGGAGTTGGAAAGTCATGTCTTCTCCTGAGATTTGCTGTAAGGGCACTGGGATGCTAATTGCTTTCTTTCGTATTTCTCCATTTTAAAAGCAGAATATAGAACGCTTATTCATGTTAGTTAAATAAGATCTTGAATTCAATTTTATCAAGGGCTTGTTGCATCTTATAGTAGGAACCCATAAGGTGGACAATCTCTGTATTTTGGTTGGCTTACTGCATCTCTCTCTCTCTCTCTCTCTCTCTGTAGGAGATATGACCATGGTCGCCTGGTTATCAGAGAGAGATAGAATCATTCTAGTTTCTGATCCCCTTGATCTCTTTTACCATCTTTCAGTTTTGGAAGTTCAGGGTTTTGGTTCGGAGGCAAAGTTTATCTTGGGTTGTAATAGTAACTGGATAGTTTGAGCAGTAGATGCCAAAATATAACAGTTCTTTCCACTTTGACAAGTAACAGAGTTCCTTAGTTAAAGCTTGCTATGACAAATATTACTGTTTGATTTGATGTTCTGTCTCAATTTCTGTTTGATTATTTGCTAGTCTGCTAGATACTGAAAGTTGAATGCATTGTTATTGGTTCCTTGGAGTTGAACTCCTTCTTAGATTGACGAAGTTTTCATTACTTTGTTACAGGATGATTCATACCTGGACAGTTATATTAGCACAATTGGTGTCGACTTTGTAAGCAATTTTGATAGATATGGTTTTTGGTACGTCTATTTGGCATATTGAATAACTCTAATTGTATGTGCCTTTTTGGTCTGTGTAGAAAATACGCACCGTGGAACAAGATGGAAAGACCATTAAACTTCAAATTGTAAGATTTCCTGTTCCCAATGCCCTATGAGATATCGTTTGTGCATGACTTTTGGGATTAAATGATGCATTGAGCAAATACTTTCTGGTGAAGGACTTGAAATTTCCATGTTTAAGATCTTTCTAACCTGACTGACTGTTCTTCATATTCATCACGTAATTGGAAACCGATTACTTAATGGAATTAATTGTGTATAAAAATTCATTTTAAGTGTGTATATAAATTCTCAGTTCATGATTTCCTGTCTGATCAGCAATGTTTTATCCGTATGAGACTTTGACTGATGGTCCTACCAGTTGTGGATATTCATATAGTGGATTTCAGATTAAAATACTTTATTTGGATGGGGTATCTATCATCAGTGGCTTATCCTTATCATTTACCTTGCACATCATTTTCTCCCCTGGAAAATTGTTGCATAATCTCCCGCCTCTCTCCCCATTTTTCCATTCTGTGGGAGTGCAGTGGGACACTGCTGGACAAGAACGCTTCAGGACAATCACTAGCAGTTACTATCGTGGGGCGCATGGTATTATAGTAAGTCTCTTATTTTCATTTTCTCCTTTTGGCTCTTTTCTCGTTCCCTTGGTCCATTTGGTAATTTTGTTGGTATTATTGGCATTTCTGGCAGATAGTGTATGACGTAACGGACCAGGAGAGTTTCAACAATGTTAAACAATGGTTGAATGAAATTGATCGTTATGCCAATGGGAGTGTAAACAAACTCCTTGTTGGAAATAAGTGTGACCTCTCTGCTAATAGAGTTGTATCCTACGACACTGCCAAGGTACAAAACCTGATATTTTTGCAACTGGTTTATTCTGTTGACAAAATTAGTGAAATCAAGCTTTGTGCTTTTCCGGTTTTAAAAGGCATTTGCGGATGAAATTGGCATTCCATTCATGGAAACAAGTGCAAAAAATGCGACTAATGTTGAGCAGGCTTTCATGGCCATGTCCGCTGACATCAAGGACAGGTACTTTCCTTATACGGTGGCTGTTTAAATTCTTCAGGAAAATCAGTTGGTTATCCAAGCACTTTAGATGTTGGCTGCAGATTTTGTTTGGAGATCTGGTCTATTTTTTGTTGGAAGTTTTTCAAATCAGTTTCACAGAATGCTCAAAAAGAAGGGACAAAAAAAGTTTTGCAGAACAGTTTTCTGAAACTGCTTCGGTTCTTTTCGGAGAAAAATCTTCGAAAGAGATTCTAAAGCAGTCAACCAAGCAATGCCTTTTGAAAAGTGCTATGCAAATCTGATTTTGAAAGCAGCAACCGACTTTGCATGCATAACACTTCTTGAAAACTGATTTTAAGAACACTTCCCACAAACTGATTTTAGAAGAAGAAGAAAGCTTTCTTCATTTTTCTCTGTCGCGGGAACGGAGTTAATCGCTCTAGAAGATATTGAAGGCCATGACCTCCGGTCTTCTAGAGACGTTTTCATCCTTTTTCTTGAGTGATTTATGGACAAGACAGTATAACGAAAAAGATTCTTCTTGCTTAATCCCCTTGGATTTCTTACTTCTTGTTTACAGTCGTTATATCATTTTTTTTCTTAATTGTTCCATGAATAGGATGGCCAGTCAACCGGCTATGAACGCGAAGCCACCGACAGTGCAAATAAGAGGGCAACCTGTTGGCCAGAAGTCTTCGGGCTGCTGCTCCTCTTAGTTGGTTAATTCCTCTGTTTTTCCAAAGGCTTGGTAACCTGTATCACTACCATTTCAAAATACAATCCTCACTTCATTTGATTGATATCCTAAATTCGAATCTGTTTCTCAAACTTTTGACTCTTCTGTATCTCAAATTTTCAGTTTTAGCTTATCACAGGAAGGCGTTGTCATGTGGTTTTCTATTGGTATATTTTACATTTATGTGAGTCTCGGTAACAAAACATAAATGTATTAAGTAGAAGATAAGAGGTTGTTTATGAATGATTACATTACTTGAGTTTTCTAAGTGGCGCCCTCATTGTGTCATGCGCCACTTTGTTTAGTTGTGCTGGTGGTCAAGCCCACCAGGGCCGGCCGGTAAGTATATATATTCTAAAGAAACCTTATTAGTACCTTAGGGCACTTTAGTTCTTATCGAGATCAGCAGTTGTTAGATCGATCGAATGTGCCGCTTCCTTAGCGGCGAGAGGGAAGAGAAAGAGCGAAAAGTACTCACTGAATAGTGAGTAGCCCAGAAGAATCTGCAGTTTTTTTTTAGAAGGTAGGGACCGCCGTGTTCGGGATCCAATTATCCAAATGGTCCTCCATTTCTTCTTCGCAACTAACGTATGCTTCCATGTCTCCTCAAACTTCATAACAAAATCTGTAGAATAAAGTTTTTTAACTACTATAAATTTAGTCATGGTTTCGTAAAATAAAGTTTTGAGTAGCCGTATAAATTTAGTTATGCAATATTTACACGTAGAAGTAGTACAATTAATTTATAGGAAAAAACAGATATTATAAGGTGAATACATTACAAATCACGCACTCAAAACGAACGCCTTGAAAACATTTTCCCACAAACCAACTTATTCAGAACATCCCAAGAGTTTTAACAGAAACCCCAAAAAACCAAAAAAACGAAACCAAAAAAAAAAAAAAAACCCAAATGAACAGAGACGGAGAGCAATGGTAAGAACCCTATGAGCCGGTATGCTGCTGCCCGAATTGCTCGGCCCTGTCCTTCATTTCCCTAGCCTTGCCCGCCAGCTTTGAGCGCGCTTGGTCCAGCTGCTCTGCCCCCGGCGGTTTCTGTCCGGTCATGTACCTTCACAAAAGGGAGCCAAGTTCTAACTGTAATGCTTCCATATAGAGTACTCATGATGTCAACTCATGCTTGTGGCAGTTGGACCATAGTGTCAATTAAAATGATCGATTGAATTTGAATAGAGTAAGGCCCGTTCCTCCAAGGAAAATAAGTACTTAAAAAAAAAAAAAAATCTCAGTTGAACGAAATCTAATAGTTGGATATAGGAGTAAAAGTTAAGACCGCACTTGGCTACTGTCCCTCCACCCTTGCATGAAATAAAATCCAATTGAGACGCAAAAGGGTAAAAGAAATGCATATAATCATTCATGGGGAAAATTCCAAAAAAAAAAGAAAAGATGACAGGTTTACAAATTTTGGAAAATGTTTTGTAAATGTTTGGAAAATGTCTTCTTATGCAAAAAAAAAAAAAAGAATTTACAAAAGCATTTTCCAAAATTTGATGGGGTAAAGATTTCAGTTGGTGAGATTAAAAGCCAAGTATTTCAAATAGAAAAAGGTAAAAAGCGAAATAATTTCAAAGTCCAGTGGCGCTAGCTCCACCCATGATTTAAGTACCTATACATCCACATGAACACGGTGAGCCCCGCCGCGCCAAATCCACCGGAAGCCACAAACCCGGTCACCATTAGACACACCGTGATGGCCGCGGGGACCAGAACCGGACTGAATATGACCAGCAGAGGGGTGACCAGAGCCAGCGCCACCACCGTTCCGGCCAATGTCAGGCCGGAGAGCACCAGTAGGGACCCTCCGGCGGTGACAGCCGTCGCCGCCTTGACCACCTGGTGGGACCGGGGCTGGCCCAGCTGCGACTGCTGCCTCTGGTGCTGCTGATGATGAAAATGCTCGGCCATCTTCTCTGATGAAGATGAATGGATCGATCGGACGGTGAGAAATTAATCAGGGGACCAATACTTGAATATCGGATTGTGGTGATATTTGTGAGAGAGAGCGGAGATTTGGAAAGGGTGGTGTCTGGATATATCATATATAGGTGGGGAGAGGGCGGGAGAGCGGTGGCACGTGTTGACGTTCATTCCGCTGTCATTCATGCGGTTGCATGCAGGGAAGAGTGGGTTCGGTTTTGGGACACGTTTGGTTTGTCGGATCCGGAGCTGTTGAGAGAGAGAGAGAGAGAGAGAGAGATTGTGTTTCAGTGTTTAGAAAGAGTTGAGAGTCGAGAGCACTCAGAGCAGAGCAAGTGTCTCTGTGATTAAAAAGTCCAGAAACTGGGTTTGAAACTGATGGGTTTAGACCCATTCTGACCCAACTTATAAAGAGAAAATGCTGGGCCGGTCCCAATTTTCGACATTATAGTCCTTAGGATCCTTTCCAAATAAGTTCAATAGCCTATTAGATCCAGGGGGAAAAAACCCGACGCGCGCAACTTTTTACCTCTTTCTTCCGTGTCTCTCTTCTCACTCATCCACCCATGTGCATGTGTGCATATGAAGGGCGGTCAAACACAGTAGCAGCCTTGCAGAACCTGTAAGCCTATAAGGTATGCTCTCTCTCTCTCTCTCTCCCTTCTCTTTCTTCCGCCCTCTCTCTCTCTCTCTCTCTCGCTCTCTCTCTTTCTTCCTCTCTCTCTTCTCTCTCCTACATTATTAAAATCTCTCCAATATTTCTCTCCTATTTTTTTATTTAAAACCTTATAAGGTTTATAACTCTTTTTTGTAAATATTTATTTTTTATAAAATTTACTCAACGAGATGTATCAAACAAGACTAATATTGAATATGAAATTTTGTGTAATTTTTTTAAGTATAGTCATTTTTTATACCTCGAATTGTTAATTATGCACTATAAATTTGTATTTTGACCAAATTAAAATTGTTAATTAATACTTTACAAATTCAAATTCAATTAATTGTTAATTAACACTTTTTAAAGTGTTAATTAACACTTTATATAGTGTTAATTAACATTGTTTATTTATAATTTTTATGTTAAATATTGGTCTCATTAGATAGATTTCGACTAGTATATTTCAAAAACGTAAATTTTGTCAAAAAAAAATATGTATAAAAAAAAGTTATAAACATTATCATATTTTAAGTTATGAAAAAAAAAAAAAAGAGTGATGAAAGAGAGATGAGAGAGAGGAAACTACGGATGAGAGAGGGGGACCATGTGGGAGGGTAAGAGAGAGGAGAGAGAAAGAGATTGGACATTTTCTGAATGTTCATGCGCGTGTGAGAGAAAGAGAGAAAAGAGAGGGAGAGTCTCCAGCCGGGCGCATGGGGAAGGATTTGGTGGGAAAAGTAATTGTGCACATTTATGCGCAGGGATCTAGTGGGACACAATCCAGTCACATAGGACCGGCTGGGAAGAAGCCCACTTATAAATAGGTTGCGTTGGATCTATTTTTTAATAGATGGGTTTGGGTTATTTAATGGGTCTGGGTTCAATTTGACACCCCTAATTACGGTGTACTGCGTGCATTTTTTTTTTATTTTTATAATCGGATATTCTAATTAATTTACGTAAATTTTGATTAGTTCCAATTCAAGAATTAACGACAAAATAAAACTTTAATACAGTAGTAATTTCAAAGGTCTACCTTGAGGACGAGAGTCTAACCTTCGAGCTTCTCTTATGGAGTGCAATTTATTATAACAAGGTATGGTTCATAATGCAAACACACAATTTTCTTATTTGATGATAGTATCATGTGAAAATAAATAATACTAGCATCAAATATTTCTCTCCTCTTCAAAGGAAAACGTGGTAGGGTGATGGTTCAATGGAAACTGCTACCAGATTCTTGTTGATATATACAGTAAAAAGAAAAAGAAAAAGATTCTTGTTGATATTATTAGATGCTACTACTAGTGTGCTAATATCGGCCTAATATGGGCCAGCCCATAACTAACAATTCCGTAGAATGCCGACTATATGTGTTGGGCCAGGCAGGGGTTGGTTCCATGATGGCTGTCTTAGGCCGACTCGTCTGTATCTGATGCGTTACCCATTTCGAGTGGATCAGATATTCAGTGATTTTCTGTGGATCGGGGTGGATATGAATTTTTTTTTATAAAAGAATTCGGGGATTGGATTGGATTTGGGGGTAAGTCTGTTCCCGACCTGATTCAACCTGAATATGTTTTTCGATCCGTTCCCGAATACCCCGTTCATTTTAGGGTTTTCACTTTCTAATTCACAAACACCCCACCCGGCGCGACTTCACTCTGTGGGCATACGCCTCTAAAAATCCCGCGTTTTTTAGTTTCTGCGAAAAGTTCGGTTTGCGCCCTTTTGTTTGAAAGCATGACGAAATGCTGTTTTGAGAGAGTCGCCACCCGAGTTTTGCGGAAAACACCCAAGAAACCGATTTAAAAAAGTTTTTGTTCACGTTTGTTTGATTTGAAAAAGGGTTGTAGACTGGACCGTCGTCACCTTCGATATCTGAGGTTCGGGAGCCAGGTTATGAGAGGGGAAGGGTTTTATGGCACCCCTCTCGCCCAATCCGAAGATCGGTCTCTACTCAGGCATTTTGTAAAACATTTGCATTTTTCTCTCTTTTAATCATTTATTAGCCAGTTAGGGCGGGGGAACAGTTAATGGGGATTTAACAACTAGCAAGTTATATTTACATGGCAACATGTGATGTATGGTGAATGATTTATGAACAATATATATAATAGATTGAGAACAAGCGCTTCTGTGAGCATTTTAGACAAACTGGCATACGCTGGTCCGAGATGGTGCACGTAGGAACGAACCTGTATGCACTGGGCATGCCATTGCATACAGAAGAGCCCTGCGTGCGCCACACACTCACATCAAGCGGCGCCGGTGAGCCTAAACCCACAACTGATCTCAATCCTCTGGGCTCTGAATGGACCGGCACACCTGAGACAAACCACGCAGTTGATATAGCAGCACATATATGGTTACAGAGTACAGCAACAAATCAAACAGAAATAAACAGATTGAATACCCCATAAACAGAGTGGGGATCAAGCAAAGGCCTGAACTGAGCTAGGAAGCAAGGGCCAGATACTGGAACTTAGAACAACTGGCGCACGCCGGTCAGGCGGTGCCGTGCGCCACTTGCTCTTTTGGTCCAGTGCTTGGCTTTGCCTTATCTGGGTTCTGGAACAGGACCAGAAGGATCCCAGCCACCTTACTACACAGTTATAACAGATGACTAACTACACAATTCAAAAATATGGAAAGCTGTAAACTGGTTTTTAGCATGCTAAAAGGTGATCAACATGAAAAGATCGTAAAATGAGGGTGATCGATGGACCCCACGCCAATCCTGCCATGCAACCATAACTGGCGCACGGCTATAGGTGACTGGCGTGCGCCACCTATCCCCTTATGACATTGCTTATATGCTAGCTACGAACCCAGCCCTGATATTGATTACCAGCCTGAGTTCTGCTGGCTCCCCTTAGGGGTCGAAACAGTTTCCAGAACAAAAGGTGATATACCTTTGGATTGAGGTTGATGGATGATTGAGCTTGAGCTTGAGGGTTTTGATGATGAAGAGTGAATGGTGTGGGTAATATGATCAGTGAACTGGTATTCCCTTGCCTTTACACCCTATGGATGAGAGAGGAAGACAAGGAAAATGAGAGAGAGAGAGAGAGAGAGCCTTGAGCTTTCAATGTGCTTTGACCCCTTGCAAATAAATGCAAGGGGAGTATATATAGGCCAAGGGCAAACTGAGATCAGTTGAGCCAAACATTAAATGCATGGGACTAGTTGATGGAAGGTGTAGGAGAGAGGAGGAGCCGTCCTGGACGAAATAATCATCAGTCAAACAGTGCACTGGGTGGCACAAAAGTCTCGGCAAGTGGTCCCGAAAAGTGACTGGACTGGGGACAAATGGCGTGCACCACTGAGGAGATGGCGTGCGCCAGTGGAAACTGGTCCCAGGCTTGATAACTGACACGTGGCACTGCACTAGCGTGCGTCAGTTGATCACCAGCGTGTTGAAGCAGGTTTTGCTGAGGCCGTTTGGTTCTGGCTCGGAGGGTTTAAAAAGGGCTTTGAAAGGGGTTTGAATGAGGTTCGGGACGCTCAAAGCTCAAACACACCATCGACTCTGGATGTTCTCGACCTTTAATCATCATTGGGGAATCAAAAACCGTATATACACTAGTCTGGACAGTCCAGAATAGGGTGTCTACACACTCCTTTGAGTCCTCTCCCAGTCTCACTGTAGTCAAGTGTCGACCCACGACCAGGGTAATCTCTCTCAGGGCCAGCCCAAGGATTTTTAGTGTTTAATGCTTAAAAAAAAGTTGTCTTTAGATAGTTAATACTTAACAATTTTTACAGCAATAATCACAATACAAGAAAACTAAACCAATATAAAGTTCTACTAATTAGTACATACAAACACAAACCCAAGTAGTAAAAATATTTTATTCTACTGGGCTAACTTATTACCTCAAATTGGTCATTTTTGGGAAAATGACGGCCTAGGACGTGTTTAGATAATTAATAACCGTCAAGAACATTTTCAGCATTAACAAATATTCTCAACATGTCCTTGACGTGTATTAATTATTAAAACACGTCCTGGGCCGTCATTTTCCCGTCATTTTTTTTTATTGGGCTTAAAAAATTCATACTCAAATCCAAATAGTAAAAATATTAGAGTGCTTCTAAAATTTGGAATTTTTGGGATGCCCCCCAAAGCCCAAGCCTCTTGGGTTTTGTGCTTGGGTTGGCCTTAAATATCTCTCCCCCTCTCTCTTCTATTATGAGTAATTATTCAATACTCCTGGAATATATGAACAGTATACTCGGTAAAGATATTGGTACCGATGCCTTTTGTAGGGAAATCGTACCGACAGCTCCGGCGGGCCGTCTCCGGCCACCGGACGGCCGATCCGAGCCATCCAAAAATTCAAAAAAAAAAAACTAAGGGGGTCTTAGCGGGCATAATCAGTATCCGATGTGTGTAGGGTGCTTGATCTAAGCAACCTTTTTTCGTGTATATATGTACATTTCGTGTATATATGTATGTGTACATATATACACGAAAAAAGGTTGCTTAGATCAAGTACCCTACACACATCGGATACCGATTATGCCAGCGAAAACCCCTCAGTTTTTTTTATAGAATTTTTGGACGGTTCGGATCGACCGCCCGGTGGCCGAAGACGACCCGCCGGAGCCATCGGTACGATTTCCCTATAAAAGGCATCAGTACCAATAGCAGCACTCTAGTATACTTCCTCCTATCACAAAATATGTGGGTCCTACGTGTGTTTCCTCTGTAGACCCCACATGTTATATGAGAGGAAAGAGTATACTCTTCATATACTCCGAGAGTATTGAATAATTTTCGTTCTATTACTGGGTCAGTAGAATATTTAGAAGTTTTGGGGGTAAATATCTAATACCGAGATATTGTAGGGTGGAATTTGTGAAACTAATAAGAACGTATAAACCTGCGAGCCCTAAATCACAAATCTGATCAGAATCAGAACCACCCCCAAAATCTTGAGCTTCCTCAAGGATTGGCTTCTCCGGCGACGACAGGAACAGGTACATCTCCCTCCCTCCCTCTCTCTCTCTCTCTCTCTGTCGGAAGCATGCGTCGGCTGACCTTAGTGGTAGGGACCCATTATTATAGTCCCATCTGATTTTCTTATCTTGCAGATAAGATGGAAGAGGTGCAAGGATAAAGAAATCCTAATATATTTGGATTATTAGACTCCTAATGTATCTAGCATGCTCGCTCTATATAATTTCCTGCTGGAAATCCACAAAAGGAAAAAAACACACAATAACCAATTATATATTGAGACCAAGGATACTCTCTATCGATTTCTCCATCTACCATCGTAGATTGGTTTTAGCTTTTGTACAGTTGATATTGTGGGTAGTACTCGCATACGCTTTGTAGACTCGTATTTGGCGTTTGTGATTTGTTCGTTTCGATGTCGACGCGGATTGAACGAACTCAGCATTCACGAAAGGTGATTTACTACTTCCATAAATAGTTTGAGAAGTACCTATTTTCACAAGCTAGTTTGCGGATTAACAAAATTTCAATTCGAAGGGATAAACTTGGCATAGATTTTCTCCCTGTTGTGTAGCTATTTATATGTCCTGTATAGCATTGTCACTATCTAGTATTGTTGCCAATATTTTGCGCTGGTTGGTTAATTTGACTGCCTAATTGGTTTTACATCTGTATCCCCATTCTACAGTCATACAAGATAGATGTGGTTCCAATATGAGTGCTCTTTTTACTTTCCACATAACACAATCTTTATTTTTTTTGGGTCCAGGATTTGTGGGGTGATTCAGCTGCTGTTTTGTTGGTGATAGAATTCTGTTCACAGGCAGAGACTAGATTGTTTCTTTTCCTTTTCATTTTTCTCAGTGCCCGTGTATCTTTTGCAAGAATGTCTGTGACGGCAGGTGTTAGTGATACTATTATCGCCATTAGGGATAAGCTGAGGGGTAAAATTGGGCAAACAAAAGTAAAAAGGTATTGGCCTGGTAAAGCTCCTGAATGGGCGGATGATGCCGATGAAGATGGTGATATTAGGATGGCTAGGGCAGTTGCCCTAGAGAAAGCCTTTCCCATTCAAGAAGATTCTGACATTGTGAGACGCGACGATCCTAGGCTTCGTCGTTTGGCTGAGAGTAGGATAGATAATCGCGAAGAAATAAGAGCGGATCATAGGCGAATTCGACAAGCTGAGATTGTTTCGACGATAGAAGAGGAAAACAGAAGGCAAGAAGGATTAGATTTAGAGGAAGAAGATGAAGATGCTATGGAGGAAAAGAGGAGGAGACTGAGGGAGAAGTTGCTTCAGAGGCAACAGGAAGAAGCTGCACTTCTTCCCGAAGAAGAAGAAGAGGAGGAAGTAGAGGACGAAGAGGAAGAGGAGTCGGAATATGAGACGGATTCTGAGGATGAACTAACAGGTCCCGCATTGGTGAAGCCTGTCTTTGTTCCAAAGTCTGAAAGGGACACCATAGTGGAGCGTGAGAGGGTTGAGGCTGAAGAAAGAGCCCTTGAGGAATTATTGAAGAAGCGATTGCAGGAGAGAAAGGTGGAGACGAAGCAAATAGTGGTTGAAGAGATTCGGAAGGACCAAGAAATTCAGAAGAATTTGGAACTTGAGGCTGATACTGGAGATGTGGATACAGACGATGAACTAAATGAGGCCGAGGAATATGAAGCTTGGAAGGCTAGAGAGATTGCAAGGATAAAGAGAGATAGGGAGGATAGAGATGCAATGTTGAAGGAGAAGGAAGAGATTGAGAGGGTGAGAAACATGACTGAGGAAGAGAGGAGGGAATGGGAGAGGAAGAATCCCAAACCCGCAGCCCAACCCAAGCAGAAGTGGAGGTTCATGCAGAAATACTTCCACAAAGGTGCTTTCTTTCAATCGGATGCCGATGATCATGCTGCAACTGTCGGATCGGAAGCGATTTTCAAACGTGATTTCTCTGCTCCAACTGGAGAAGACAAGATGGACAAGACCATATTGCCAAAGGTCATGCAGGTCAAGCACTTTGGTCGTAGTGGGAGGACAAAATGGACCCACCTTGTCAATGAGGACACAACTGACTGGAACAACCCGTAAGTGCAATATTTCTGTTACTATTTTCTTTTTTCCTTTTTTCTCCATCTAGTGTGGTAGTTTCTAATCATCTCATTATTTTGAAATAATCAACTGCTGGCTACTGGCATAGAATAGTTTCACTATTTTTTTTAGTAAATTGGCTGGTCATAGGATGGTTAAGTTGGCTTCTTCTTAGGAACTGCATTTTTGTCTTCTGATTGGGGGCTTTGAGGTACCCCAAAGATTGTTGCAATAAGAGAATAAGAGTTTTGTGATTCAGACTGTTTCTTGATCTTAGAAGGATAGGACATGTCTACAAACATCCATGTAAGATCAAAATCAGTTGGCATTGTTAAGAACACCAGATGATAGCTCTGTAGTAATTATGCCCAGTGGTTTAACTTATGCATATTTCTAGCTATTTTGAATACACACACTCACACACAGAGATGTACTCAGATGGCAAAAGTGCAAAAGGGAAAAAAAAAAAGGTACCATCTGCATGCTGGATCCGATCTGAACCAGCTTTTATTAACTTGGAATTGCAAGCCTAAATACTGGAGAACCTGGAGTTTAGCATGCCTTGTAGTGGGCTGCCTTTACTAGGCAAGTTGTAAGTGCCATATGAGAGACTAGAGATTGCTGAGTCAACTCATGTCAACTCGCCAAGTCAGACGATTTCAATAAAATGGTCCTAAAAGAAGGGCAACTTGTAGTGTGCTCTGGGTCTCCAATTTAAATTTCTTTGTTGGCCGTTCTTCAATCAGGTCACCTTGCTTCTGCTCCATGTATTCAAGATTTTTTAGTTGCCAAACGGATTCTCATGTGGGATATGTTTAGGCGTTTGTTTTTTTGCTGTGAAGTGTGAACTAATCAAGTATTGTTGCCGTGGCATGCAACTTAAAAGTTTGTCTAGGTAGTTAAAAGTTTCTAGGTCAGTCTGCTTTCTGCACTGGCCTTGTCTTCTTTGTTATGGCAACTTTAGTTACTGCTGTAATAGTACAAGTGCCATCAGCAATATGGCTTCTTGTTATAAGTAGTTGACATTGCTTGAGCATTGATTGCAGATCTCACTGCTTAGTGTGGCAAGCAGCGAGCTTATCTAAGTTCGAGCTTCAGCCTCAGTTGAACAGACAACCCTGCACTGCACAACAATGATGACTCTGGATTGTTGAAATTTTGGAAAATGATTTTGGCACTCGCCATACTCCATATTTTATGACGACATTTTGAAATTTGTCTTTTAGTGTGCCTTGCTATGCATAATTTTTACACTAAAAGACAAGTATTGGAGTGCCATCATAAAAAAGTGGAGTTCCAAAATCATCAACCGTGTTAAAACCAGGATACTGTATGCTAACATTATTAAGTGGACTTCAGTCCAAGTCTATCTGCTGATGTTCATAGTTTCGTTTTGAAGGCAGGCAATATTGTCTGAAAATTATAGTTAAGAAATGAACTACTGAAGAGAAGTGACGAGTACCTGATTCAAACTCGCTGATGGATTACTTTATAAATTTTTGTTGCAGATCAAACAATACGAAAAATATACGTGGACATTGGCTTGGTGCACTTGTATTTCGTATTCAATGAACATGCCTGTTCTATAGATAACTTGTTGTAAACTCTATAGTCATGGAAAATAGATAACTTGTGTGATTATTAGGCAGAGCATATGGTGGCTGTTTTGAATTGGTTATTTAATTTATTTTCATTTAGCTATTCTAATTGCTAACGTAGTGTTGATATCCAAATTATGTTTGTTGTGCACTAAAATTTGGATTTGCGGCGTCGCAGTAAACTATATTTCGCACAAATGTCGTAATTATTGCTCTTTCGTGTTACAGATGGACGTACAATGATCCTCTTCGGGCAAAGTACAATGCAAAAATGGCAGGAATGAATGCTCCTATTGCAAAACCCAAAGGCAGCAAGAAGCTCAAGGATTGGGAGTCTGCCAAGTAGCCGTAGAAATCTGTATCTTTACTTCACTTCGGTGTGTAGTTTGATTTCTCATCTGTTGGCTTTTAATTTGTTAAGCCTAATTTGCGAAGTAGTATTATTCGGTCAAGGGAATGCAGAACTTGTTTTGTACTAAACATCGATGGGATAGATCTTGCACAGATCCTGTCTGGCATCTTTTCAATCTTCTCTCCGGCCATCTTATATAAGTTTGAGGACTAGTGAAACCAGCAGTCAGCAGAGTTCTTCTTCCTGCATCTCCTGGTTGAGTTATGGTTCCATCATTTCAAGCTGAGTTGTAGATTACTGTTGGCACGTTTGGAAGATGAATAAGAAATCGGTATGTGGTATTTGCACAAAGACTTGGATTTTAAGAAGGTGGATATGATTTAATATGCCAATCTTGTGATTTTGGATGGAAACTGTATTGGTTCTTGAGAAAACTGTGTCCGCGGTCTCGGCTGCTACGGATTAACATCAAAATTGGTGATTTGAAACTCAACTCATCTGGGGGTATCATTCATTCACACGCATGACACAACTTTGTTCATTTTCGGGGTATCTTTCCTTCCGTGTTTCCTTTATACTCTCTCAATGAATTCCTAATAGAAACACAACCTGACTCAATCTCAAAAGGCTGCTACTTCTCATCGTCTGATATGGATCCACATTTGGACCACAATCCGTGAGGCCCAGCTCTGCCCTAAGACCCACCCAACCCCATGTCAAAACTCCAACAGTTGAGCTTGGACACCATTGCTCAAGAATGTGATAATGCTATGAAACAACAGACAGAGAGAGAGAGAGAGAGAGAGAGGGTCATTAGCACTGTGCTGGAGTTTTGTGGACAAATATTGCTACTTGAGAGAGAGAGAGAGAGAGAGAGTCATTAGCACTGTGCTGGAGTTTTGTGGAAAAATATTACCATTTGAGAGAGAGAGAGAGAGAGAGAGAGAGAGAGAGAGAGAGAGAGAGAAAGAGTCCACCTTGTTTGGTTGAACATTTTGAGAGTAACATTAACTCTCGACACAGTTTTCAATAAATTTCTCTCTCTATCTCTCTCCATTCATTACCACTCAACTCTCAAAAATAACTTTCTAAAAGCTCAACCAATCGGGGTGTGCTGGTGTTTTGTGGACAAATATTACTTGGAATTTGACTACCGAATTTTTCTTTAAATGGTCTATGATAGTAAATCTGATGATGTAAATCATGCTAAATTTCTTCTCCAACCTCTTCATTCCTTTTGTCACTTTTTTTTCTTCATGATTCCCGCTTTTGAAAGAAATCTACTTTCCTTTTGTCACTTTTTTATCTTTTGCTAATTTTTCCACGCACAAACAATAATTACCCACTATAATTACTCCATATCTTATCCCTATATAGGCTAATCTTCTGTGTTACACGTTCTTTTCTTTGACCGCACTGAAGAAACATAAGCTAACCTAAATTAAGTGGTGAGGAATGGAACCCCATAATGAAAACCGAACCTAAGCCTTTTTACCCGATAAAGGGTAGCATTATCACTTGACTATCTCTTCTCATTATTGTCAATTACTGTATTGAGTTTGTTTCCTGTATTGGGACTATTTTTTACTCCCTTCTTTGGTAATTGGTTCGCGCTTGGTTCCAAATTGTTGCTCCTGTTTCAGGAATTCAATTTTTTTTTATGTACAATACATAATTTGTACCCAAAAGAGGAAAGAAGTGCCAACGTTTCTTTTAAATTGGTCCTTTATTTCGGGACAGCCGAAAAAGAAAGGAGCGATTATTGGTTTTGTTATTTGAATTCTTGCATGATTGATGTAAATTGACAGACAAAGGTTGATTTGCACATACTACCCATCAAAGTTGTGAAATTTTTTGCCATTCAAACAATTGCTTAGGGGAGAGGAATAATTGCTTACGGGAATCGAACTCTGCCTATAAAATAGAGCAGATAAGGATTAACGAATAGAGGAAATTTAAAACAATTGCTCATTTGAGCACCTCCAATCGGAGGCATTAAAATCTAATATTGCACATGGAGCAGCAATTTTTTAAGGCTGAAAATGCTCCAAGTCTTCTTCCCACCGAGGAGACAAATACACATGAAATTTAGCATCTCTTGTCCAGGCTACTTTATAGACACCTAAATTGCATCTCCAAGGGAGATAGCAAAATGAGAACTAAGCCACACTTGATGAGCCATGTTAGCAAAAAGAATTCCGGGGTAGGTGGCAAACACGCAACGCCATTTTGGTGTAGCTCTCTCACTCTTCAAGTTTAAAGAGAGAAAAATGACTATTAAAATTGACACAACATCAAAAATAATAATGATGATTGGTGAATTAATTGACAAAAGAGTCCCTTGGTGTGAACTTAGTATAAATAGCTCTTCAACTTGCAACATGCAACCAAAGCTAAATTAGGTGTAGAAATGGCTTTAGGAGCTACCACATCGTTATTAATGTCAAAATTATTTGAACCACGTGCAGGGTACAAGATTTTTATATACTAGAATCTTTAATACAAACAAAAAATCATTTTTTTCCTAATTTTTAAAGAGGGATTGTTCTCTTTCATTGGGGTGGCTTTGTTGGGGGTGGGGGGGACCAAGGGAGTTCCATTTGCCATAAAATACAAATCTTGACAACCATGTTTGGAAAGCAAAAATTTTGTGGATGCCAATTTGCCTGAAGAACACATTTTCTAGTACTTTGCATTCAAAATTTCTTCCCCTTTTTGGACCTCAACTTTGTATTAACATTGCATAAATAAAACCAAACAAGACCTATATCTACCACACTTACATTACAACCCCACCCCAAAAAAAAAAAAAAAAAAAACCCTAACTAACCAACAGGCGCTCGCCAACTGGCAATTGTCCCATTTGGCACCCAACTTGTAAAACATTTGATTGGCTCTCCATTTCCAACTCGGCTTGCTCAGCCGCTAACCCCTTCCTCCTCCTTTTCGGCGAGCCACTCTCTGAAGCCGAAGAACCCGACGCAGACGGCTCCGGCGACCTCCTCTTAGCCGTTATCCTCACCGGCTCAGGCTCGTTGGAGCCGATTCTGTGAGGGAAATTCAACAATGCCCTCGAGCCACGCATCCTGTAAGCCGCTCTGTCATAAGCCAATGCGGCTTCCTCAGCAGTCTCGTAAGTCCCAAGCCAAACCCTCGCGCCGTTCTTAGCCGGATCCCTGATCTCGGCCGCGAACTTTCCCCACGGCCGTTGCCTCACTCCCCTATAATGCTTCCCCTTAGGCCGCGCCACCGCCGGCTCCACCTTCAACGGCGGTACCGCCATCGATGTAGCCGTAGCCGTAGGTGGCTCCATGTCATATATTGGCTCGGGTTTAACGTCCGTCACCGTTAAATTGGACGGCGTCCAGCCAACACTAACGGCGTCACGCAGAAACCCGTAAATGACCATGTCTTCAGAGTCGTCCACCTTTAACGGCAAGTCACCCCATGTCTCCGTTAAGCATGGAATGAGGCTGCTGAAGCTTGAACTCCGGCGATACGCCGGGAATTCGCCGGAAAAACTCGCCGGAAAGCAAACCGCCGTGTAATCCTGGCCGTTCATGGCAGTATGATTTTGGGTTTTTTTGCTAGGTGGGTTTTGAGTTTTGATTTGGTATAGAGAGAGAGAGAGAGAGAGAGAGAGTTGAAACTTGAAAATGGGTAAGGCACGTTTGAAGGTGAGTTTTATAGTGGGAGGAGAGAGAGACAGATTCATGCACCCGGTGGGATAGAATTTGCATTATTTAAATTGGTTAGGGGGTTCCATGAAAGTTCTTGCTCACCAAGTGGGAAAGGTTGGGTGCGGTTTAATCAAGCACGTGGCTAAAATATCAGAATATTGGTTCGTTGCATCATGTAATGACGTTAGCAATGAGTTTTTTTTTTTCTTTTCAATATTGCATACATTTGCAGATATTAGGGAGGTGTTAAAAGATTAGGTATTAGTCAACGGGGTGTTCAAAGGTTGTCCATAGTTCTGAACTCCAAATCCATCTCCCGTGGGGCTCGAACCTCCACCTCCATTGCGGAGGAAATGTAAAACAACAAATTTCACTAGGAAGAATTTCTCTATCAACGAGCCATTTGCAAGGTTATTTTTTCGTGCTCTTTTTTTGTTTTTACCAGTATCACTCATCAATCCCTCATATTTTTATCATTTACTTTTGGGTTCGGTGATTAACTTCACACTAAATAAATTTAGATGCGCATAAATTGATTCTGACACACGATCAAACAAACTAAAAATATGTAAACACAGCAGTCACATGTGACACGCACACTATGGAAACAGTCAAGATAATTTAGATAATGATTTTTGTCCACATGCAAAAAAAATTAAGCATCACTCGTAATTATTAAAACCAAAAATCTAGTCTATGACTCTACACAGTAGCTTTTGTCGTTTTCTAACATATTTTAGTACCACAAGTAATTAATAGAGAACCTTTTCTTTTTTTTAAAAAAAAAAAAAAAAAAATTTAGGAGGGCAACCATATAAACTTACTACACACTTCTCCAAAATGATCTAGAAGGATAAAGATGCATGCATCTGGTTCCAACATTCCCAATACAATTAATTAATCAAAATTTCTTACTAATTAATCAAACGGATAATCAAAACGTGAAAGGCTCCACATATATATATATATATATATAGTCCCCTTCCATTGCGGATGCCCGCATTGAAACAAGTTGCGGACCACCCCATTTCTCCTCTTTCCCGATTGAATTTTGATGATCCGAACCGTTCAATGTGTTCAGAACGTGATTTTAAGGATACCCGCGAGAAATCAGAAAAAAATGACCGGAAGGGCCTGATTTGAGCAGTTTTTATTTGAACCGCTCAATTAAAAATAAACAAAAACTGCTCGGATGAAACCCTTCCGGTCTTTTTTGGCTGATTTCTCGCAAGTAACCTTAAAATCACGTTCTAAACATTGAATGGCTTCGATCATTGAATTGGGAAAGGCAAAGTCCGCATTTAAGTCAGTTGCGGGCATCCGCAACGGAAGCCCACTGTATATATATATATATATATATATAATTAATTAATTAATTAATTAATTAATTAATTAATAATAGAGCACTCCCTCAGTCTACCGTGTGAAAGGCTTCGTTGGAAACATCGTGAGTTGAGAGGTATCATTTCCGGTGGAATGCTCACTAGCTTAGCTTGTGAGTTGTGACTCTGTCTAACTTTATTTATAGTGCACGGGTGACACAGTGCCACCACTGACGTATATATTTGGTCTCACTCCGAGAAATTTACGTGTTTTTAAATAATTAAAAAAAAACTAATACGTTCGGGTTAATTTACGCGCACATCAACTGATCTTTGCGAGACTGATCGCACCGTTTCACTTGCAGCCTGAGAGGGTCCCAATAAATGCATGCCAAAGCAAAACTCTACATGTTCCAAACTCGAAATCTTATATAAGGACGAGCAAATTCCTAAGTTTTAAGGCTTGATTACTAGGCCGACTCTTAACAAGTAGTAATACTTTCTATAAAATATGAGAGAAGAAAATACTTTCTATAAAATATGAGAGAAGAAAATACTTTCTATAAAATATCAGAGAAGAAAATAGGAAATGGAATTCTACACTCCCTTTTTTGACATTTACACTCTCTTTTTTGGATTTTAGTGTTGAAAGTGTGTGTGTAATTTTTTCGCTAGAAGACAAAAAAAAGGAGTGTCGATGTCAAAAAAAGGGAGTGTAAGATTCAATTTTCAGAAAATATTGTATACAGGAGAGGGAGTCTACCTATAGAAGAAAATTATCCTAATTACAATCGAACAAAAATCTCAATCGATCACGATATTATTTTCGGCTGCTGATCTTGTCACTCCCTTTTTTTTATTAACGCTTTCTATTATATATTGTGCATAATAAGAATAGGATTCATTTGGTGAGATTTGGCTCGATCAACTCTATTATTTCGGTTAAGTGATTTTATTTTCTACGATGACAATTTCTTCCAGGTTTCGTTTTTCCTTGTCATGCATAGCATAGCATAGCAAGTAGAGTACCAATCTTCTCCCAATAAAGAATAAAAAAATCAGTCTTTGAATTATTCAACGTTGCTTTATTTGCTACTTTGATCAATAAAAATAGGGCAATGATATTGCCACACCCTAAATTGTTAACGCCACATTCCTGCAGTATATTTTTTGGTGCAAAAATACACTGCAAGGGTGTGGCGTTAACAATTTAGGGTGTGGCAAAATCAGCTCCCTAAAAATATTCAGACAACTTGCTCTTTAGAGATTTGATTGATCAACTTTAATTAATTTAATAATCTGGATAGGGGATGCTTTGGGGTCATATTGATTGGTCAAATGCTCAACATTTCAGAAATTTGACCTTTGATCCATGTGGATGTGGTCTTCAACTTTGACTTTAATGCCCCTTCGTTTCATTGAAAAATTAATTGGTGCTAAACAAACAAAAGGTACGTCCCCCCACGATGCAATGATCGCTGCACCTCCAATTTCCCTCGTCGCCGCGAAAAGAGCCCAAATTTGAGTTGTCCGTTCTCTTGAACTTAATTTAAATCTGGAATTTTTGTTTTTATTTGATTTTTTTTTCGTATTTGTTAGTTTTGTGCCAAACTTTTGAGGGTTATTGATTCGTCTTGACGTGATGAATCGGAAAAGTAAAATTTTGACACTTTTACCTAAGTATTTTGAGAAATAACCTTTTTTTAGCAAAAAAAAGAAAAGAAACATTTCTGCACTAAAAACTGGTTATTTCTCAAAATATTTAGGTAAAAGAAAAATAAAAATAAAACTACTATTTCAGTTCCTCTTGTCGAGACGAATCAATAACCCACAAAAATTTTGCCCAAAACAAACAAATACGAAAAAAATTCAAATAAGAACAAAATTTCTAAATTTAAGTTAAGTTCAAGAGAACGGGAAGAGCCTGTGTTCTCTTGGACTTAACTTATTTTTTCTCCCCTTTTGGAACTTAATTGAAAATAAGTTTAGTTCATCTATTCTAAACTTAAACTTAATTGCCTAACACACACAATTATAATATTGCCCTTAGAAGAAACTACTTTAAGTTCATGCATTCTTCAAAATAGGGGCCGGGTATTTTGGACATTTTACATATACCTTGAGGCTTGCTTGGGAAGAATGGGAATTAAGTTAATTATGTTTAGAAGAATGAACTGAATTAAAATTTTAATTTAAGTTTAAATTAAGTTCAAGAAAACTCAACCTAAATAATGACCAAAAAAATTCACTTCATCATTTGTCAAAAAAAAAAAAATCTGTAGAAAAAAAAATCTATTGATTCAATAATCATAGGCTATGATTATTGAATCAACAGATTTTTGGAGAAAAAGTAACATTTGTTGGAGAAAAAGGAACGATCAATGTCACTTAAGATGGACCTTTTATTTTTTGTCGCACAAAACATGATGATATCGTTGGCTGCGATTGACAAAGCAAACCCGATGACCAAAAACTTTTAGAATGGGCTTTGTTCGATTGTGGGTTTTGAGTTGTGTTTTTGAATAAAGGTAAAAAGAGAAATGAGAGTAATGATTGTGGAGAGAGGTAAAAAGTAAAGAGAGATAGAGTGAAAAATGAAAGTAATGATTGAAAAGTTAGAGAGAGAAAAAGTAGAAAAATTACTTTATCCAAAACCCTGGGTTTGGAATTCCAAACCGAACAAGGGCGAAATAGAAACGTTCGAATCATTAAAATAAAAAACTAAATGGCAAACCTATATTGTATCTATCAGCGCCTCTGGTCCGTATAGTAGACTCGAGAAGCCATTAACGGGTTTGTTCGTTTTGGTTTTTGGATTTTGGATTTTGAGGGAAGAGAGAGAGAGAAATGAAAGTAATGATTAAAAGAAAATTTGTTAGGGACCGTGCTCAGAGAGAGAATCCAAAATCCCAAAACCAAAACGAACAAGGTTTAAATGATGTTATTATATTTTCCTCCTTCAAATCACTTGTGTAGTCCACAGGAGAATAAGAGCATCTCCAGCCTTCACCCATTTTTCCTCATATTTGAGTCAAATTTTGGATAAAAATCCATTTTGGGTGCGCATATATTCAATCATCAAACCTAAATTCCCTACACCCAAACTCAAACTCCCTAGGGCTACCTCTTCAAACGTCTACACCAGTGTTGAAGCCCTCATTGAAGCCCCACAGACACCGCCCTACCACCATTAGAGACCACATCGACGGCGCCTCACCACCACCGAAGCGCTCTCTCTCTCTCTCTCTCTCTGCTCAAACCCATAACTCGGGGAAGCTCGGCAATACACTACAAGAAAATCGTTCAATAGCAACGGTCAAAAGTGTTGCTAGAGATGCAAAAAAGCGTTGCTAAAGACCAATATAGGCTATACCAACGGTTATAGAACCGTTGGTTAAACCGTTGCGAGATATCCGTTGCTGTAGGGTTATAGTAACGGTTTTGGCAAGCGTTGGTCTATTTTTTTTAGTAACGATTTCTTTAGCAACGCTTTGTAACCGCGGCTAAAGGCAAGTTTTTTCTAAAAATTGGGTAAAATATGACATGAATGACCACGCGGCGACTTGGCTTCCTTGTCGCCCGTATTGCCGACGTGGCGCCCACGTGACCTCCAACTGTCGCCGCGTGGCGGCACATGGAAGGCAACACAACAATTTTGCTCCTCCCGGGAATCGAGACCAGAGGACTCCCAGATCTTGTATGAGTGCAAACCGGTGGCTAGCCTAACACTTGTGTAATATCAATAGACTACTAATATTTATACTATGCAAACCAGCTGGGTTAGCTTATGTCATTTGAGTTTCATCGATTTATTCTTAACCCAAGTTTTTAAATTCAGTTTATTCTATACAAATACCTACTTTTTTTTTCCCCCAATTAGAACCATCTATTTTTTACATAGTAAAGAGTACATCCTTCATATGAAAAATGAAATTAATCGGGTATCGTTACATACTTGATCGGGCAGAAAAATTTATTTTACTAATGAAATTTTGTCTCAATAAAGAAGTTTTCTAGACTCGATCAAGCCAAATTTTTATGAGAATGATTTAATCAACAAACAAGGAAAACAAAATCAATGGTCTCGATTATAGTCCGGTTTTTAGTAACGGTTATGGAAAACCGTTGCTATAGGCCGGTTTTTAGTAACGGTTATGGAAAACCGTTGCTAGAGGTCAGGTTTTAGTAACGGTTATGGAAAACCGTTGCTAGAGGCCGGTTTTTAGTAACGGTTATGGAAAACCGTTGCTATAGTCTTATAATCTAGTAACGGTTGCATGAAAACCGTTGCTACAGTCCTGTTTCTAGTAACGGTTTAAAAACCGTTGCTACAAACCATCTATACCAACGGTTTTTTGAACCGTTGCTAGCTAAACCGTTGGGAGATCTCAATTTTCTTGTAGTGATAGCTCCGGCAAAGCTCTGTAACCAGCTCCTTCATAGTTCATACTAGGTAGCTCTCTCTCTCTCTCTCCCTAACTAGCTGTTGAGAAAATGGGTTAACGCAAAAGTTGTCCCAAATTTGGAGGAAAGAATGGGTAAAACCCAAAAATGAAAAAGGGTTTGGGTCATGATTGGAAATGAGTTTTTGAGATTTTCGCCCAAATTTTAAATTTGGAAAAGATTTTGGGTCAAGACAAGAGATGCTCTTAGGATTCCAAAATTCACATAGGCCATGTTTGATAAACGTGTTGGATTAAATATGATTAGTAAGAAGATGAGATTAGTAATACCGAGTGTAATCCCACGTGAGTATTTGATTGTGTAAGGATTAATCATGGGATTGTGATTACCAATCCCAATCCCTTGTTTGATTGGAATACCATGGGACAGGATTACAAATTGAATTTCCAAATATACCCATGGATGAAAACATGGCCTATTGAATTGCATGGGAAAAAAAACAAAAAACAAAAAACAAACTGTGCATTTTCCAATCATTTTCGGACAGTGTGCATTTTTTTTCATCCAATCAATTTCCAAGATACTTACTTGGACAACTATCCCTACATCATTGTGAATTTATTTGGAATAAAGCAAGCATATATTTTTATTCATGTACCATAAAAGGAGGAAAACGAAAAAAACAAAATAGATAACATCTTATCATACTTTCAAATAAATATAATTATTTATTTGAGCTACATTACATTACTTACGTAGGCGACAAAAGTCCATAAGTACCAATTTATTCTTTCAAACTTTTTTCTTCTCGACCTACTCACGCCCAAAGCAAAAGCACATGTCCATGAAAATTGAATGTGCCTCATGTTCTTTACTCGTGGAACAACCTAAATAAATGAGAAAAAAGAAGAGATATTTACGAAGATTAATTTTAAGTTTGCACAAAATTAAACACATTAATTACGACTGCATATATTCATTTCACAAGTTAATGGAGTATCATTTAGGCCGAATGACCAAACTACACACAGTTGTTAATATATTCTAATTTCATACACTTATTTTTCTTTCTCTTAGAAAACTAAATTTGATTTCAAAGACAGTAATAATGAACACTTTCCTTCTTTTTATTTTTTCCAAAAACCTATTCCTCTATCAAGCTTTTTCTCTCTCTCAATACAACCCATTTTCTAATGAAAAAAAAATGAAAGAAGAAAAAAAGGTTTGTCTCGAATCAAATGATTCGAAAGGGCAAACAAAAAAAAAAACACAAAAACAGAGGTAGGAATTGGTTATTGTGCTTCTCCTATTGTTAAAAAGCGGTAACGAACGAACATATCTTGTTGCCATGGAAAATATCTATCTACTGAATTAGTAGGGAAATCAAGACTTTTTGTAGATTTTCAATTCCAAAAGCAGATTCCAAAACAATAAAGAACAGGGGAGAAATAAAAAAGAAGAGAGAGAACAACAACACATAGAAACGAGGTCGAAGGTGTCTCTATAGCAGAAATAAGGTTGAACGTCGCCACTCGCAAGCAACCGTGGATGTGTCATCTCCTTTAGAAGTAGGGTTTTGGTTGCATGGGTGGGTAGGTGAGATGTGTAATGGAGGGTATTATTGGTATTGAGTTAAAAAAACCATGGGCAAGGTGATCATTTTGTAGGAGGGAGCTTGGGACAGGATTGACAATACCTAATACCCCATGGTATTACTAATCCGGCAAATGTGTGGGATTACTAATCCCATCTTCTTCTTAATCTCATCCTTTATTTGACAACCAAACAAAAAGTTAAAAAACCCATGAGATTAGCAATCCTATCCCAAGGGCGCCTAATACACTTATCGAACATGGCCATAGTGCAGATCCATCATATTACAACACGTCATCCTTGGTATTAGATTTCATGTGAATTTTATTAAGTTATTTGAGATACCTTTATTTTTCTAAAATAAATCAAGTGGGGGGCAGGGGAGCTGTTGTCCCTTTAAGGGGCAGAAGCCTGCTATCCCGGCCGATCGGGGCTCGCTCCAATCTTGATTCGATGATCGGTAACGTTCACGTCATAGAGTTCGTCAGGTAGAACAAGTGTACCAAAAATTAGCTCGATCAGATATCATTAAGTATCTGATCGGAGCACATATAACTTGTCAATAATGGGTTCCAATGCATTTGATCCAGTGTTTCAGATCTATTCTTTTCAAGATAAAAATATTCTGATAAGGCACTTAATGATATCCGATCTAGCTAATTTTTAATATACTTCGTCTACTCAACGAGCTCTACAAAGTGAACATTTTCGATCATTAAAGCGAGACCGGAGCGAGTCCCACTCAGCCGGGACAGCAGCTCCCCGCGTCCTTTAAAGACTAAATTGCGGCTACGAATCTGATGAGAAAGATAAAAAATGAATTCCCACTATGTTCAAGTGAAATCTTGTGGAGTACACATCATTCTGCAATAATATTTTTATCAGTATATAATTTTTTACATAAATGGCCTTAGTTTACTTTCAAGTGCATTTTCGTAACTCTTACCACTTGAACCAAAAAAAACCAAAAAGCCTTGAATTGCCCAAGTTGAGGAATGGGAGATGCTGCCACGGCTTGAATCTAATCTGAGTTCATTAAAATTTGGACCGTTGGTTGTTTGGATTAACATCTGAACCGTCGATTGTTCAGATGAGCGGTCGGAAGGACCACTCGACACCGCTTCCAAGCGGGGTGCTTGGCGGCATCTTGGGTCCCCAAGTTGATAGAAGCGGCAAGTTGCAGCTTGTAGAGGGCCGCCTGGTCTCTCTCTCTCTAGGAGCCAACTGGTCTCCTTCTTCTACCCTACTCTAGAGTTAGGGTTTGTACCTCTTTTTCCTCTGCACCACTCTTCCACGCCTCCTCTCTCCCCCCCTCATCCACCTGCCTGTTTTCAGCCTCCTTTCCTTTTTCTAGTTTCCAGCTTTGGTGTGGTGTTTTGGGGGTGGGGCTGCCGCCTCCGTGCCCCACCTTCGCCCGTCCCCCTCCTTGCCCACCACCGACCATCATCTCCACCGCCGGCCTTTCCATGGCTCTGCCAGAACTCGCCCCTCCTCTTTCATTTTCTTTCCCGCCCCCTGCTACCTCTTCCACCGCCACCTCTTCATCCAGCTGCTTTCCTCTTCTGGTTAGGGTTTCTGTTTGGACCGACGAAGAGATGACGTTGGGTGGTTTAGGTCCCCCGATGCAATAAGGCTCTGGATTTCGCAGGCGGCCGACGATGGAGCTTGGTTTCATTCCGGGGAAGGAGTCAGACAACTTTCAGATCTGCTTGGTGACTCTTTGCTTCAACTCAGCTGGGCGACTCAGGGAGTCAATTCAAGGCGGTAACTTGGTGGATTTTGGTGGCTGTTCGGTTTTCTTTTTTTCTTTTCCTGTATTTTGTAGGTTCGAGTTTTGGTTGGTTGTCGATTTCATCCTTGCGCTTACTGTTTGAGGTCTAAACTGGGGTTCTTTGGAGCCTCTTCTGCTGAGTCGCTGACGGGTCTCTCATACCAGCACTTAGTGTAGGTTTGCTTCGGCAGGGTGTCCTAGAGTCTGTAGCCTGTGTGCTTAAAGTAGTAACTCGTGTCTCGATTTGGTAGTTTTTGGTTCTTTCTTGTATTTGTGATAAAATCTTTTCCTTCCCTTCAGGTGATGAAATGAGGTGACATTTTCAAAAAAAAAAAAAAAAAAAAAAAACAAGTTGATAGAAGCGACAAATTGAAGAGTCATACCGAAAAGAATTGATGAAGGCCAAGTCGGTACGAATTGTCTATCAAATTTAATTCAAGTAGCAGCCGGAAAGTAAAGTTAAGTAGGAGTACCAAGTGGAGTATATATATAAATTAAAAAAGGAGTCACAAAGTCAAGCCCGAAGTCCTGGGTCAATGCACGTGCCTTTTGAATGATTTTATTTATTTATTTATTTTATTAATGTAGTATTTCAATTAATGTGCTTTAAAATTGCATTCTTTCCACTCGATCGTTGTTCACCTCTTCTCCTCCTTTTTTTCTTTTCAAAACGAGATAGGAGATTATTACATCAATAGAAATGAGCATATGCATCAGCGAGGGTTGTCAATTCCAAACAGAGATAATAATCAAGAAGTCCATATATACTAGACTTAAAATCCAAACCTCATAGACTAAGGACTTGTTCTTGTAAATAAGCTTTCCCGCCAAATTTTTTTTTGTCCTTATTCAAAATTTTTTTCGTATCACTTGACTTATCATCATTTTTTTTTTGGAGATTATTGCATCCTCATGACAAGAGGAATCTAAAAAATAAAAAATTTTGGTAAATCCAAAATTTTTTGAATAAAGACGACAAAAAATTTTGGTAATAAAGACGAAAAAAGTGGCTTTCCCGTCAATTTTCGTCGAAATTTTAAAAAAATTGAATTTCGATCATAATTTTTTACTTTTTAGATTCCTCTTGTTTTTTTTTTTTGGTACAAATTAGATTCCTCTTGTCATAAGGATGTAATAATCTCCAAAAAAAATGATGATAAACCAAGTGATACGAAAAAAATTTGAACAAGGACAAAAAAAATTGGCGGGAAAGCCAATGGCTTATTTATTTAGAAGAGCAAGCCCTAATAAGGCGATCTCTAAACCGGATTCTTAAACCAACGAATGAAATCCGTACAAAACCCGCACTCATAAAACATTATTATTGGCTACCAGTTCCAGAGAGAGTAGAATCTGGCGTAGGAAAACCTAACTGGAAGAGAACGAATCGGAAGAAAATTCATCGGCAGGATGGTTTGAAAGTTCACTTCAAAGGCTTGAAAGTCTACTTTAAATTTACTACTACTACTACTACTAATATCTTCCGGCTCTTCCCTTGTCCATTCGATCGACTGTCTAATCCAATGATCAGTCGGTTGGGTTAATTTGCCACGAGCCTATGTGGGAAGGGAACAACGGCACAGCAGCATCCACCTGGGTCACATATATGGGCTCTACCAGTGCCACTGTGCCAGTGTCCGGTATTATCTTTTGGATTTATAACCACACAAAAACCACATGTTTGCGCTAATTTGCGAGCAATTCAATTAATTTTGGGGCATTAGAGTTTAAAATCGGGCAAATTCTCCAGTAGCTGCAAGGTGTGGAATGTTCGATCTTTATGGGATTTGCCCATGCGGCTTTTATGGAGAACGATCACTTATTGGTATCGTCATGTCCGCTTGGCCAAACCACTCGGGTTTTTGGTGTTAGCTTTTGTCGTAAGAGCAGCAATATTCAACTGGCTGATGTAATGATGTTAGATCCTGAAGCCATTCTTTGCCGTTAAACTGCTTGCCGACATGTACGTCGCAGAGTGACTTGAAAACAGGAACTTGCTTTCCACTGTTACCTTCCAGTCAACTTGTCCTACATAGTCTGGGAAGGCAATTCTCCGCTTGAGCATGAAGAAAGGAATGAAAAGGGAGGGAAAATTAAAAAGAATTTGGCTTGTCTGCGGTCCAGGTGCTCGCAGCCGTCGGATGAAGTTTTTAAGGGTTCAGATTTGTTTTCAATTTATAGCTGGTAAGAAATTCAACAATCTGAACCATTGATTTTCAAGATGAACGGTTCAGATAGAATCGCACGCTTTTCTCTGCAGTTGACTGCAAAATCTTGTCCTTTTGTTTAGTTGCGAGAGAGCAAAGAGGAAAAAGAAGAGAATGAGATGAAGTAAATTTTCATAGTCTAAACATTCCATACGACAACTTTGAGGCCCTAAATTTGCTACATGATATTTCTTCCATCCTGATTTGTTTATCTCTTTTCACTATTTGGGACCTCCTATTAAATTGTCTATATGTTTCACTTTATAAGATCATGCAATATAGATCTCATTTGATAGATTTCAATTAGTTCTATAATATGATGTTTTCAAAATTATATAAAACGTTATAGGCTGTGAGATATAATTAATTTTTTAAAAAGCATACATGGCAAAATTGGACAAACAAATCGGGATGGACGGAATATTTATTTTTGGATCTTTTTTTTGTTTTTTGTTTTTATCAATTGGCAAAAGCACACCAGTTCATTGATATAAGCCATACGGCATCTACAAATAAATCAAATACAGACCAACCATACAGCTATTACTGATAACCACCCTAAAGCTAAGATATAGAAAAGCCACCGGTCTGAATATGAGACGACTCCGTCGACCTCCACGACAAGCATGGAAACTCAAAGTCCCATTTGGAGCCATTACAAGGTACAGAGCCATGCCTCTGCGGGAAGCCACCAACCTTTCCACACCGTTAAAAGCATGGGGTGGCAAACGTGGATCAGATGTAAAGACAACAGACGCCCCGGAAAGACAAATCTCCATAGCAAAGACAATGATAAACCAGTGGACATCAGCCATAAGCTGTGGATCTTTTGTAAGTTTGCCAGAAAATTAAGTAAGAATATAAACCTAACAATGATATATGCACCTCCAATTTCTCTCATCACCGCGAAAAGAGCCCAAATTTGAGTTGCCCCCATTCTCTGGAACTTAACTTAAATTTGGGATTTTTGTTTTTATTTCACTTTTTTCGCATTTGTTAGTTTTGCGTCAAATTTTTGTGAGTTATTAATTCGTCTTGACGAGAAGAATCGGAAAAAGTAAAATTTTGGCACTTTTACCTAATTATTTTGAAAAATAACCACTTTTTAGCAAAAAAAGAAAAAACATTTTTGAACTAAAAAATGGTTATTTCTCAAACTACTTGGGTAAAAGTAAAAACAAAAAAATTACTTTTCTGATTCCTCTTGTCGAGACGAATTAATAACCACAAAAGTTTGGTCCAAAACTAACAAATGCGGAAAAAATTCGAATAAGGACAAAATTTCCAAATTTAAGTTAAGTTCAAGAGAACGGAAAGAGCCTATGTTCTCTTGGACTTAACTTATTTTTTCTCTCCTTTTAGAACTTAAATGAAAATAAGTTTAGTTCATCTATTCTAAACTTAAACATAATTGCCTATAACACACACAATTATAATATTGCCCTTAAAAGAAAATAAGTTTAAGTCCGTGCATTCTTCGAAAATAGGGGCCAGGTATTTTGGACATTTTACATATACCTTGAGGCTTGCTTGGGTAGAATGGGAATTAAGTCAAGTTTAGAAGAATGAAATGAATTAGTAAAATTTTAATTTAAGTTTAAATTAAGTTCAAGAGAAAAAATTCACTTCATCATTTGTCAAAAATCAAACTGGAGGTGGGAAGGCGATCGTAAAGAGAAGAAAGGTGGTTATGTCAAAGTGGCATTCTCGCATTTGGAGTACTGATGACAACATTCTAACCCCTTTTTTTTTTTTTTATATACAAATTGACACTATAAACAAGTCGAAAGTAACGCCTTTTTTTTAGCACCAACGGATGGATATGCTCGAATAGCCACAAAAAAAAAGGGGGAAATTACAGTAAGCCCCCTCCAACTATACCTCGGTAACGAGTTGCCCCTTCATCATTTAACTCGGACACTTAACCCCCTTCATCTTTTATGGCGTGACACTTAAGCACCTTCCGTTAGTGAGCCGTTAACGGAATTGCTGAAATTACCAATTTACCCTCTTTCAGCCCTTTTATTTTGCTTATAACTTTTAGTAGGAAACTCCGTTTCAGTCCGTTCTTTTTTCAGAACTCTTGTATTTTCCTCTACTTTATGGGTCTGTAATAATTTTAGTATGGTTACTTTATGTTTTCTAGGGTTAGAATTGCGTCCTATATATTCAGTTGTTCGCCTCTTGACTGAGGCAATTGATTATTGAATATTAAAAAGAGTCTAGAGAGAGTTCCTAGCTGTGTGTTCAGTGCAGCTAGCTGCTAGTTCCTCTACAAATGGTGTAGTGGTTCATCTGAGGGACTGCCAAAAAAAATAGAGCACTCTATTTTTTTTTTTTTTTATAACTTTTAGTAGGAAACTCCGTTTCAGTCCGTTCTTTTTTCATATCGAACTCTTGTTTTTTCCTCTATTTTATGGGTCTGTAATAATTTTAGTATGGTTACTTTATGTTTTCTAGGGTTAGAGTTGCGTCCTATATATTCAGTTGTTCGCCTCTTGGCTGAGGCAATTGATTATTGAATATTAAAAAGAGTCTAGAGAGAGTTCCTAGCTGTGTGTTCAGTGCAGCTAGCTGCTGGTTCCTCTGCAAATGGTGTAGTGGTTCATCCGGGGGCTGCCAAAAAGCAAAAAAAAAAAAAAACAGAGCACTCTGTTTTTGTTCCTCTGCAAATGGTGTAGTGGTTCATCTAGGGGGCTACCAAAAAAAACAGAGCACTCTGTTTTTTTTTGCTTTTTGGTAGCCCCCTAGATGAACCACTACACCATTTGCAGAGGAACAAAAACAGAGTGCTCTGTTTTTTTTTTTTTTTGCTTTTTGGCAGCCCCCGGATGAACCACTACACCATTTGCAGAGGAACCAGCAGCTAGATGACTGAACACACAACAACTAGCAGTCTAGGAACTCTCTCTAGACTCTTTTTAATATTCAATAATCAATTGCCTCAGCCAAGAGGCGAACAACCGAATATGTAGGACGCAACTCTAACCCTAGAAAACATAAAGTAACCATACGAAAATTATTACAGACCCATAAAATAGAGGAAAAAACAAGAGTTCGATATGAAAAAAGAACGGACTGAAACGGAGTTTCCTACTAAAAGTTATAAGCGAAATAAAAGGGCTGAAAGAGGGTAAATTGGTAATTTCAGCAATTCCGTTAACGGCTCACTAACGGAAGGTGCTTAAGTGTCACGCCATAAAAGATGAAGGGGGTTAAGTGTCCGAGTTAAACGATGAAGGGGGCAACTCGTTACCGAGGCATAGTTGGAGGGGGCTTACTGTAATTTCCCCAAAAAAAAATTTGAAACTTGTTTTAGATGGATCCTCTTTGGTCTATGATGCACTAGAGGTAATTTTGGGATCGTGAATCCATCGCACTAATTAAACACATTAATTACGACTTACTTGCATATATTCATTTCACACGTTCATAGAGTATCATTTAGGCCGAATGACCAAACTACACATAGTTGTTAATATATTCTAACTTCATACACATTTATTTTTCCTTCTCTTAGAAAACTGAATTTGATTTCAAAGATAGTAATAATGAACACTTTCCTTCTTTTTATTTTTTCCAAAAACCTTCCTCTGTCAATTTTAAATATGATACAAGCTTTTTCTCTCTCTCAAAACAACCCATTTTCTAATGGAAAAAAAAAATGAAAGAAGAAAAAAAGGTTTGTCTCGAATCAAATGCTTTGAAAGGGCAAAAAAAAAAAAAAAAAAAAACACAAAGACAGAGGTAGGAATTGGTTATTGTGCTTCTCCTATTGTTAAAAAGCAGTAATGAACGAACATATCTTGTTGCCATGGAAAAGATCTATCTACTGAATTAGCAGGGAAATCATGACTTTTTTTAGGTTTTCAATTCCAAGAGCAGATTCCAAAACAATAAAGAACAGGAGAGAAATAAAAAAGAAGAGAGAGAACAACAACACATAGAAACGAGGTTGAAGGTATCTCTGTTAGCAGAAATAAGGTTGAACGTCGCCACTCGCTAGCAACCGTGGATGTGTCCTCTCCTTTAGAAGTAGGGTTTTGGTTGGGTGGGTAGGTGATGTGTGTAATTGTGGGTATTATTGGTATTGAGTTAAAAAACCATGGGCAACGTGATCATTTTGTAGGAGGGAGCTTGGGACATAATTGGCAATACCTAGTACCCCATGGTATTACTAATCCAGCAAAAGTGTGGGATTACTAATCCCATCTTCTTCTTAATCTCATCCTTTGTTTGACAACCAAACAAAAAGTTAGGAAACCTATGGAATTAGCAATCCTATCCCAAGACCTAATACACTTATCGAACATGGCCATAGTGCAAATCCATCATATTACAACACGTCATCCTTGGTATTAGATTTCATGTGAATTTTATTAAGTTATCTTGAGATACCTTTATTTTTCTAAAATAAATCAAGTGGGAGGCGGGGGAGCTGCTATCCCTTTAAGGGGCAACAGCCTGCTGTCCCGGTTGATCGGGGCTCGCTCCGGTCTTGATCCGATAATCGGTAACGTTCATGTCGTAGAGTTCATCAGGTAGAACAAGTGTACCAAAAATTAGCTCGATCAGATGTTATTAAGTGTCTGATCGGAACATATATAACTTGTCAATAATGGGTTCCAATGGATTTGATCCAGTGTTTCGGATCTATTCTTTTCTAGATAAAAATATTCCGATAAGACACTTAATGATATCTGATCGAGCTAATTTTTAAAACACTTGTTCTACTCAACGAGCTCTACAAAGTGAACATTTTCGATCATTAAAGTGAAACCGGAGCGAGTCCCGCTCGGCCGAGACAGCAGCTCCCCGTGTCCTTTAAATTGCGGCTACAAATCTGATGAGAAAGATAAAAAATGAAGTAATTCCCACTATGTTCAAGTGAAATCTTGTGGAGTACACATCATTCTGCAATAATATTTTTATTAGTATAATTTTTACATAAATGGCCTTAGTTTACTTTTTCGTAACTCTTACCACTTGAACAAGAAAAAAGCCTTGAATTGCCCAAGTTGAGGAATGGGAGATGCCGTCACGGCTTGGATCTAATCCGAGTTCATTAAAATTTGATCCGTTCGTTGTTCGGATTAAGATTCGAACCGTCAATTCTTCAGATGAGCGGCCGGAGAGACCGCTCGACACCGCTGTCAAGCAAGGTGCTTGACAGCATCCCCGGTCCCCAAGTTGAGAGAAGCGACAAATTGGAGAGTCATACTGAAAACGCATTGATTAAGGCCAAGTCGGTACGATTTGTATCAAATTTAATTGAGGTCGCAGGTGGAAAGTAAAGTTAAGTAGGAGTACCAATTGGAGTACAAATTAAAAAAGGAGTCACAAAGTCAAGCTTGGAGCCCTGGGTCAATGCACGTGCCTTTTGAATGATTTTTTTAATTTATTTATTAATGTAGTATTTCAATAGTGTGCTTTAAAATTGCATGCTTTCCACTCGATCGTTGTTCACCTCTTCTTCTTCTTTTTTTTCTTTTCAATTCAATACGGTAGGAGATTACATCAATAGAAATGAGCATGCATCAGCGAGGGTCGTCAATTCCAAACGGAGATAATAACCAAGAAGTCTAGATACACTAGACTTAAAAGCCAAACCTCACGGACAAATACGGCGATCTCTAAACCGAATCCCTAAACCAACGAATGAAATCCGTACAAAACCCGCACTCATAAAACATTATTAATGGCTACCAGTTCTAGAGAGACCAGAATCTGGCGTAGGAAAATCAAACTGGAAGAGACCCAACCGGAAGAAAATTCACTGGCAGGATGGTTTGAAATTAAAGTTCACTTCAAAGGCTTGAAAGTCTACTTTAAATTTACTACTACTACTACTACTAATATCTTCCGGCTCTTCCCTTGTCCATTCGATCGACTGTCTAATCCAATGATCAGTCGGTCGGGTTAATTTGCCATGAGCCTATGTGGGAAGGGAACAACGGCACAGCAGCATCCACCTGGGTCACATATATGGGCTCTACCAGTGCCAGTGTCCGATATTATCTTTTGGATTTATAACCACACACAAAAACCAAATCTCACAGACTAAAACGGCGATCTCTCGATTATCAGCCAACAAGACCTTCGCGGCCATGGCAGCTATACGAAGCATTCCGACAATCGAATCCCTCAACCAACGAATGAAATCCGTACAAAACCCACACTCATAAAACATTATTAATGGCTACCAGTTCTAGAGAGATCAGAATCTGGCGTACGAAAACCAAACCGGGAGAGACCCAATTGGAAGAAAATTTCCCGACAGGATGGTTTGAAAGTTCACTTCAAAGGCTTGAAAGTCTACGTTAAATTTACTACTACTGCTAATATCTTCCGGCTCTTCCCTTGTCCATCGGATCGACTGTCTAAATCCAATGATCAGTCGGTTGGGTTAATTTGCCATGAGCTTATGTGGGAAGGAAACAACGGCACAGCAGCATCCAACTGGGTCACATATATGGGCTCTACCAGTGCCAGCGTCCGGTATTATCTTTTGGATTTGTAACCACACAAAAAAACCACATGTTCGAGCTAATTTGGGAGCAATTCAATTAATTTTGGGGCATTAGAGTTAACAATCGGTCAAATCCTTCAGTAGCTGCAAGGTGTGGAATGTTTGGCCTCCATGGGATTCGCCCATGCAGCTTTATGGAGGACGACCACTTATTTGTATCGTTATGTCCGCTTGGCCAAGCCACTCAGGTTTTTGGTGTTAGCTTTTGTCATAAGAGCAGCAATATTCAACTGGCTGATGTAATGATGTTAGATCCTGAAGCCATTCTTTGCCGTTAACCTGCTTGCCGACATGTACGTCGCAGAGTGAATTGAAAACAGGAACTTGCTTTCCACTGTTACCTTCCAGTCAAGTTGTCCTACATAGTCTGGGAAGGCAATTCTCCGCTTGAACATGAAGAAAGGAATGAAAAGGGAGGGAAGATTAAAAAGAATTTGGCTTGTCAGCGGTCCAGGTGCTCGCAACCGTCGGATGAAGTTTTTAAGGGTCCAGATTTGTTTTCAATTTATAGCCGGTAAGAAATTCAACAAATCTGAACCATTGATTTTCAAGATGAACGGTTCAGATAGAACCACACGCTTTTCTCTGCAGTTGACTGCAAAATCTTGTCCTTTTGTTTAGTTGCGAGAGAGCAAAGAGGAAAAAGAAGAGAATGAGATGAAGTATTTTCACACTCTAAACATTCCATACCACAACTTCGAGGCCCTAAATTCGCTATATGATACTTCCTCCGTTCTGATTTGTTTATCTCTTTTCACTATTTTGGGACCTTCTATAAAATTGTCTATATTTCACTTTATAAGGTCATGCAATATAGATCTCATTTGATAGATATCAATTAGTTCTATAATATGATGTTTTCAAAATTATATACCATAAAATATTATAGGTTGTGAGATATAAATAATTTTTTTAAAAGCACACGTGACAAAATTGGACAAAAAAATGGGGAATGGATGGAGCATTTGTTTTTGGATCTTTTGTGTTTTTTTTAATCAATCGGCAAGAGCGCAACAGTTCATTGATATAAGCCATACGGCATCTACAAATAAATCAAATACAGACAAACCATACAGTTGTTACTGATAACCACCCTAAAGCTAAGATATAGAAAAGCCACCGGTCCGAATATGAGACGACTCCGTCGACCTCCACTACAAGAATGAAAACTCAAACTTCCATTTGGAGCCATTACAAGGTACAGAGCCATGCCTCTGCAGGAAGCCACCACCCTTTCCACACCGTTAAAAGCATGGGCCGGCAAACCGTGGATCAGATGTAAAGATAACAGACGTCCCGAAAAGGCGAATCTCCGTAGCAAAGAGCAGACGATGATAAACCAGTGCACATCAGCCATAACCTATGGATCTTTTGTCAGTTTACCAGAAAATTAAGTAAGAATAATATAACTAACACAATTACGTATACAAATCGGACTTGTTTCAAAATACGTGTAATGTAAAATCAAGAACTTCAATTATATGCAAAAACGGGGCATAGTCATTTTCAAGCCGCAATCCTCTCTTCTTCCTCATCGATCCTTTTGTCTTTATTCCGAGTGTTGAAATTTATCAATAATTGAGATATTTGTCCTGTTGCCAACTCATCCAGAAATAGTAGTATTTTATACAAGAAGAAAAAACTCATAAGAAGTACCCCAGAAGCAGAGCATTTTTGGTAACCCCCATCATCCTTCTAGTAATTTTACCAAACGATCCTTCCTCCCTCTCTCTTCGAAACTTCACCCCTCCTCTCTCTCTCGCTACCCATCACTCCAGCCTATTTATAATAAGCAATCTCAATCCCATCTCTCCACTCAAGTTCCCTCCTTCGAGTTTCAAACTACAGACCTTCTTCTCACTTCCAAGTTCGTTTTTTAACAACCCGGGGTGTCCAGACTATCTTTAGCTCACGCACACCTCGACTTCAGAACGTAAATCGAATTTCAAAACCACTCTCTTCCCTCTAACTCCAATGGCCTCCACTTTGGATTTCATACGCCACCACCTCTTTGATGATTCTCCATCTGGCCTTCTCCTCTCTGCTGCATTTTTCGATGATTCAGGTGTTCGGATGAGCTTACGTGCACCTGAACTAATCCCGTATGACCAATCCCACCTGCCGCCAACTTCTACTGATTCAAACTCGTCCGAAACCCAATTTCCACAAGCTTCTTCTTCCGATGATGGTGAATCCGTATCTTCAGATTCAAAGCTCCAATTCACAAATTACTTGAAACCCATTAAAAAGGAAACCGACCACTTCGAATTCGAGGCTAACCCGCAAACCATGAATCCAACGACGGCGTCGAGGTTAATCGACCGGCGTCCTTTGTTAAACATATCCATTCCACGGGCTGATAACACTCATCGGGTCGGGTCAAGGCCAAAACCGGATTCGGGCGATAAGAGGCATTACAGGGGAGTGAGGCAGCGGCCGTGGGGGAAGTTCGCAGCGGAGATCCGAGACCCGACCCGGAAGGGGTCCCGGGTCTGGCTGGGGACGTATGAAACGGCCGTAGAGGCGGCCAGGGCATACGATAGAGCGGCGTTCAAGATGCGGGGGAGAAAGGCTATACTGAATTTCCCACATGAGATTGGCAAAACGACGGCGTGTGAGCCATCGCCGGAAACCCGCCGGAAGAGAGGGAGAGAGGGTGGTGGTGAGGAGAGAGAAAGTGGGGGAATGAAGAGGGAGAGGGCGGCGGAATCGGAGAGCACGACGGAGAGTGGGTTCGCCGTTTGCCCGTTGACGCCGTCGAATTGGACGGCGGTTTGGGACACTGCGGATGTGAAGGGTATTTTTGAAGTCCCTCCGTTATCTCCTTATCCTTCCGTTGTGGTTATCTAACGGCGTTTCAGACTCAGCGGTTGTGGCTGGAGCGAGGGTTGGGAGCGGTGTAAGTAGCCTTATTGAATCGGAAAACCCAAAAATGGAGAAAGATTGATGTTTTATGGTAAGAAGATAAGGAGAAAAGAGTGGGGAAAAAAGGGAAGGAAATAGAAAGAAGCTGTATGGCTTTGATTTTTTTTTTTTTTTTAATCCTTGTGTGGCTTTGTTTGGTTGGTACTTTAATTTTGATAGTATGTAGGGAGAGAAATATGGTAATAATTGGAGAGAGATAGAGAGATAAATGAAATTAATAATTAGAGATATATATAAGATAATGATTGGAGAAAGATATATGATAATAATTAAAAAATAAAACTAAAATTAAAGTAAAATGAAAACCAAACAGAGTGAATTGAATTTTTGGTTCATTGTAATAAGTTGTGCATTAGTTTGAATTGGTTGATTCATTTGAAATAGACAAAAGCATTGCTACGTGCTATATATTATTATCAAAATCCTGTTCCATTTTATTGTGCCTGTTTTTTTTTTTTGGACGTCTCAACATATTGTTTATACTCCTATCTCTTAATTTATAATGTTTTATGTATTCAATATGGATATTGTTTGATAGTTCTCAATTAATTTTTTTAAACAAAACTTTTGAAATCGTAAAAAATATTATAAATTGTGAGATATAGAAAATTTTTTATGAGGTGTCAAAAACGAAACAGGCACAACAAAATGGGACCCGGAGGGAGTAATTATTATCTTCAATAATTGAACATGTAGTGGGCTGAATTATGTTCGATATCATTGGGTTGAGCTCGACGAAGATTGACGAAGAAGAGCATTCGGCTGAGCCTGGTTTTAACGTGACAGGGTGGAGCCGTTTGCGCATGGCTCTGTCACGTTGCGTAAGCCTAAGTATGATTTGACTCATGCGAGCGGGAAATTTTTCAATGACGAGCGGGTATTACGTGGTGCCCGTTCGGCCATCCGAGCTATCCATTTTATTTTTGAACGGCTCAGATTTAGAGAGAGAAAGTGTTTGGGAAAGAGGAGAGAGAGTGTTTTAATCTGAGCCGTCCAAAAGTATATTGGACCGCTCGGATTCGCCGAGCGGGTGCCACGTGGGCAATATCCGCTCGGCACTTAAAAATTCCTCCGAGCGAGCTAGGTAACGGTCAAGTGGCTCAACTAAGCAGAACGCCTTAACTTTCAACTTTTATTTATAATAGAGAATAAGAGAAATGATATTGGTAATCTAAAAATTGATGTAGGCACTCCAAAAAACAAAAGAAAATGACTTTGGAATTACACTGATTTTGAAGTGTCTGCATCAATTTTTGGAATGTTAATATCATTTCCCAGAGAATAAATTCTCCCTGGATCAACCAGACCAGGGCTGTCCGGGACAGCCCTCGTGTAAGCTTCCTTTGCGCATTTTTTTGAAAAATTCGAACTGTACATCTTGTGGAACCCATAAAATAATGTATCTACACCAAAAATCAGCTTGTCCGGATATCCATAGGTATGTAAAAAGTTGATTTTATACACGGAAAATGGATGACCGTGATCTGTCAACTGTTTTTAAAGTTAAACTGTTCACGGTCGTCCATTTTTCCGTATAAAAAACTCATTTTTTGACATATCTATGTCTGGACAAGCTGATTTTTTTGCGTAAATGCATTATTTTGCGGGCCCAACAAGATATACGGTTCGAATTTTCTAAAAAAACATGCGAAGGGAGCCCACACGGGACAGCCCCTTGTCCGGTTGATCCGGAGAGAACTTAAATTCTCCTAATAATAATAATATGGTGAACATTTTTCTTCCTGCATGCATACATATATAATTGGTCTCTCCATTTTTTTTTTTTAATCAGAATTGGTCGCTTCATTCACCTCAATAATCCTTTTGTTTGATGTTACCTAACCTACAATGGACTTGTTCCAATTGGTTTTATTATATTATATCAGTTGTTAGACTTTATTTCATGTTTCTTATGTAAATGCATGTCCTCGACTTTTCTTTCTCTCTATCTAAATTGTAAGACTCATTTACGGTTTTGTATCGGTAGTGTGTCTCTCTCCACCTGTTTTCAGGCACTTTCGCTACGTCAAACCCTCATCTAATCTCCTCTCGCGTAAAAACGAAAAATGATCGACGCAACGTACACACTACACAATAAGTACAGCCAAAGTTGATCAAGCGATTAAGAAGCATGACCTTTGCATCGGTTATGATCTCTCTTTCGTGTTGTGGGGCTATTTGGTATGCCATCTTCATCGTCAGTCAGTTTCATGGTTTGAATTTTAGAATAACACTGTGTTGCGTTTTTCAAAAGGACAACTTTCAATTTTTGTTCTTTGGGGCAACTTGGAAGTAGCAGACAAAGTTGGCCTTTTCGCTTCCTTTTGAACAACCATCAATAGTTTTTTTTTTTTTTTTTTTTTGGGGGGTTTCAACTGTCAGGCGTGTCTGCTTAAGTGCACCTCGATTATTTTCCTCCTCGGTTCGGGCAAACGCAGGCCATTCAAACCGGAGAATTCACAAGAGATTTCTCCCTTGCGATCTCAACAACCACCAATAATTTAGACAAGTAATCAAAAATTAATACACATTTCACAACCATCTATACCGATAAGCTGAGTCAAAGATCCACAATTATAATCCAAGCCATAACTCGTCACCAAGGAGAAAACAGTGAATCTAATTTAATCATGCATTTGGTGTGTAAAAGTGATCAAAATTACTGGAGCATTTCTTCTGAGCATGACAATAAGTGCTCTAGACTAGCGGCGGATTCCGAAAGAGATTAGTTACCCCAAAAACTTTTGCTGATCAAGACCCGAGCAGTATATAACAACTCCTCTTCCATAGTGTTGTAAACGAGCCGAATCGAGTGGAATTTTAGAATGTTCAGGTTCGTTTGTTAAATTTACAAACAAACTCGAGTTTGAGCTCAATGGAAATTTGACGACCCGAGCTCCAATTGAGCTTGTCTAGGTATAACTCGAACTTGTTTTTACGAGCCTTAACGAGTCAAAAAATTAGATACTATTTATAATCTTGGGCAGGTCTAGAACCGCAAATAAAGTTTTTATTTGTACATATATAAGTTTACACATATAACTATAAAAACATAGGGAAATGATTTTGACACACAATTTTTTGTTAATGTCATACCCTGCAAGTGTATTTTTACACCAAAAAATACACTTGCAGGGTGTGGCATTAACAAAAAATGGTGTGGCAAAGCCAAAACATACTATTAAAATTTCATATTTATAGTCCTTTTAAAAGTTCATACATGTACAAGTTATTCCCTCCGTCTCTTTTTAAGTGTTCTGTTTCGTAACTCCAACTTATTAAAAAGATATCATTACACCTTTCACATCTATTTTTTCATCTATTTTTCCTACTTATCTATCATCATTACACTTTCACTCACTAACTTTTCAAAATGAAATATACTTTTATGGACAAAATAGACAATGCACTAATTTTTATCCCCCTAACTTTACTAAATGGACACTTATTAAGGGACAATCCATAATGAAATATTGAACTCTAAATAAGTGACGGAGGGAGTATGAAATTTTCGTTATGTACATCTAAAAGTTTATAGATAGTCCATGTCACATGTGAAATTCTTATGAGAGTATATATATGTATTTTAAGTTCACGAGCCTAATTGAGCTGAATATTGTCAAGTTCATGTTTAGCTCATTTATTTAATGAGCCTAAAATTGAGGTTCAGGTTCGGGTCGTTTAGTACCCGAATCAAACTTGAACGAGCCTTTATTGAGTCGAATTACGGACAATTCACAAACAACTCGATTCATTTGCAGCCCTCCTACGTATAACTTGACACTTATTTTTGCTCGAAAATAAATTGACGCTTTAGTCCAATTGCTTCACCATGTCGCGCAGATAAGATTTTGAGTAGATATAGAAAAAAAAGTTAATTTGAGCTATGTTATAACAGGAGATTACTTCAAGAAGGAGGATTAATTTATAGTACTTGATTTGAGTGGTATTTTTTTTTTTTTTTTTAGTAGTAGTAGTCGATATGCTGAAGAAGAGTGAGTTGATAAGAACAATGTGAGAAATTACTTGATTGCCCTCCTTAAATAATTGCATTGAGAATACAAAAATAGTGAGAGCTAATTCAGGGGGTGTTTGGACAAATAAGTCATTTTGGCTTATTTTTTGTCCTTATTCAAATTTTTTTCGCATTTTGTGGCTTATTGTCAATTTTTTGGGGATTATTGTTTCGTTATGACGAGACGAATCGGATAAGTAAGAAATTTCGATCGAAATCCAATTTTTTTGAAATTTCGACGAGATTTGGCGGGAAAGTCAAATTTTGGCGGGAAGGACGAATATTTTTTTAGTGCCGATTGGGCACGGCCAAATAGTGCCCGTGCGCGCATCTTGGCCGTTCCTGTTGAAGGTAGTGTTTGTTGAGCGAGTTTACTGCGCTATTTAACCTGTTCGAATTCCCAATCGCTGCTGTCAATTTATAGCACCAAGTTGTACCAGTAGTACTCCAGCACAAAGGATAAGGTTGAATTGAAACAACGCAAGGGATTCTTCTCCGTTCCATCAAATCTTTAAGAACTCAGCGTGAAATCCGTTTCTCTTCACTAACCTTTCCCACTCACTTTTTTTTTTTTTTTTTCCAACGATAAAGGTGTGTCGGTCCATTTTAGGTGCACATCGGCCAATGTCTACTTCAGTCCGGTTAAAAACAGATTATTCATGACGAAATTAGAAAGAATTGAATCCTAATCAATTTTACGAGAGCTAGTAAACTCATCGATCAACCGGAGTAACCCTCCGGACTCACTCACCCCTTTTTATACGTACCCCACAACCACACTTCGTAGCTCGTACATCCACTCTCATCACTTTCCCTCCTAGCTACTCCTACTCCAATACTCTCTCTCTCTCTCTCTCTCTCCATGATGACGAGGACGGAGGAGTTCTCAGCTCTGGACCTCATTCGCGAACACCTCCTCGGCGACTTCACCTCCACGGAGTCATTCATCTCCAACCTCAACCTCTCCACCACTTCCTCTGTTTCCTCCGACGTCGTCAACCCCGTTCTCTCTCCATCCGGTTCGTCCGACTCCACCTCTCCCCTTTCAGACCCAACCCAGTACTCCGCACCGCCAACTTCAGACCCACATGATCAATTTGTCGGGGCGGATAGCGGTTCGGTCCGGCTCGAGGGGAGGAAGTACAGAGGCGTTAGGAGGCGGCCGTGGGGAAAGTACGCGGCGGAGATCAGAGATAAGAGCAGGAACGGGGCCCGGGTTTGGCTCGGGACGTTCGATGAGGCCGTGGATGCCGCCAGAGCATACGACTGTGCGGCTTTTAGGATGAGGGGAAGGAAGGCTGTCTTGAATTTTCCTCTGGAAGCCGGAAAGTGTGAACCGCCGGCGAAGACGGGACGGAAGAGGCGGAGGGAGGGCGGAGTTGAGAGAGGAGGAGGAGAGTCGCCGGGATTTGAGGATGTCGAAAAGGTTTGTTCTGTTGGTTTGGCCGTTAACGTCGTCAAGTTAGAAGGCTAACGGTGTTTAACGGGGCAATAGATTAAGAACTTTGTAAAGCTTTTAGGTAAATGTTTGGTTGGATAATTAGCCTTCCAATAGAATGAATGACCATGTAATTAGAGTGAGTAATTACCCTCCCAATAGGTTGATAGGTAAATGTTTGGTTGGATAATTAGCCTTCCAATAGAATGAATGACCATGTAATTAGAGTGAGTAATTACCCTCCCAATAGGTTGAATGTTCACATAATTTGGTGAATAATCATCTTTTACGTATATTCTGTCAATTTTCTTGTAAAGTAAGCTTCAAAGTATGTAAATATCAAAGAAAAATTGTTTAATTTCGTCTCTATAATAAGAAACTGACTATACTATCAAATCTTTATGTTGAGTCAAATAGGTGGTTCAGACCCGGGCCTAGGCCAAGTGGCCCTTGAAATTTGTTTTCAAGAGCAAAGTTGTAGTAGGTTGGAGCTGAGGTAAGAGGAACATTGGTCTTTTTAGTACTAGTAGTAAATCTAATTTAATGGTATACTTCTACCATTAGTAGCTTGCTTTGTCATTTGGTGGTAAAGTTATTACGTTATTGGACAAGACAAACGTGATATTTTTTTGTTAGAAGTCATACTGTGAGACTACTCGTACATATGTTACGTTATTGGACAAGACAAACATGATATTTTTTGTTGGAAGTCAAACTATGAGACTACTCGTACATATGCTATGTTGTTATTTTTCTCTCTTTTTTTTTTTTTTTCTAATTGTAACTCCAATCGAGAAGTGAAGCTAACAAATGTAGAATGTTACGTATCTGATTTAAACTTAGGTTTAATAGTCGGTCGATTCCTTGTCACTTTCTAATTGGGTATGCGTAAACCCCTGTGTTCTCGCAACATGCATAATGAATCTCAAATCGAAAAGTTTTAAGATTGAACTAGCTGTCACTCTGAAACTCAAAGGTGTTTTTGGGTTAATAACCCTTTTGAACCAAATTGATGGTGTACCCACGTCTGCTATAGTTACTCAACTCTCAAGTAACCTCAGGCTTTGACATTTTCTCCCAAGTTAAAAGGCAGCCTTGACAATTTCTCCCATGTCAAAAGTAGCTTTGACAAATCAATATGAAACAGAGACAGAAGGCAATTAAGAAAATTGGTGAGAAATCTATTTCTTCCTGTTCCAATTTTTGTGTGAAAGAAATAGTAAGAAACATGACCACAGCGTAGCGTTCTCAGGTACACAATGGCTAATAAATGCATAGCTTACACACTACAGAAGAGAGAGAGAGAGAGAGAGAGAGAGAGAGCCGACATGAATAAATCAAGATCAATTTTAGGGCCCAGGCTCCACTTGGTATGGTAGATTGGTAGGTGCAGATATATATAATAATAGTCGGCCACAGCCCACATGTTCATCCGTGTAGTATTTAAATTGGTGGGCCTTAACGGTCAGTAGGTCACAAACAGTGTCTATCGAGGTTGTAATACAACAGGCCAATCCACAGCTACTTGATCAACTTGCTATTGGGGGCCCTGCTTTTGTGCAATTGGGGATGGTGTTGTGCAGTGGTGTGCGCAGCTTTATGCTGTGCACCTCCGAGCAGTCGGATCGTGCATCCAACGACTCGGATCTCATCTCGGTAATGAACGGCTCTCGATAGTCGGTTGTCGAGATGAGATCCGAGCCGTCGGATGCACGATCCAACAGTTCAGAGGTGCGCACCACGGTGCTGTGTGCACCTCACTGTACAGACAGGACCAACCCGAAGTCCGCTTTTGTGCTAGTTGCACAAAGCTTTGTCCCCAACTAAGTCACATATTGCACAGGCGAGTGCGGGTGTGAGAGCATAAGCGGGGAGGAATCTTTCAAAAATCTCTCAACCAACTCAAATCCATGAGTTCGAGGATTGAGAGCCGGAGCGAGGGTAATTTTGAAGGAATATGCGACTAAAAGATCTCCCAGCCCCTCACATGTCTAAACATTTCATCGTCCACAACAGCTGCAAAATGGTACAAATTGAAAGCAAGTATCACGACGAGAATGGACTTCTCTGTATTTCGATTCTGGCAGAGCCAAACACATGAACACCCCGAACTATAGTCGACTGTCTTCGTCACCTTGGTGTCTTCCTATTCTAAATTTCCTCAGAACAACCTCGTGTTGCTCGAACCAGATAGATATTTACTAGCTTCTCGTTAAGGAAGCTTTCCTCGTTCATATAATTCCACCTTTTTGGTGATTAGGGTACCTTTTAGCAATAAGTTATAAGCGGTAAAACCGGTGCGGCAACAGGATGGATTAGGAACAGAATGGAAATGGAAAGCCCAAACTGGTGTACTGACAATTTCTAAATAGAGTGGTTTAACTGCCAAATGAGTAAACTCCGACAAATAGTGCCAAGTCATCCGCCACATTGTCTATGACTCTATAAACATCAATTTTCAAATAACAAATGTAATTCCAAAATCACCATCACAAACGACGATGGAACTCACCTTGAGGCCTCGGATAGTAACAGCTCCATGTTCAACAGCTGATATTCCAATTTTTCCCGCCCAAACCTGCTAGAGCCAAATAAAATGGTAAAAATCTTGCACAATCCCATTTTGAAACGAACTGGGAAATTTTTGCTTTTCGATATAGCGAACTGTATCTTATTTACCGACACCCGCTGCTACGGAACTATGAGTTGAGGAATAGAATTGTCTGGGATTCTTCCACCTTCAAATAATACTGGATAGATCACACAGTTACACAAGGAATTAAGGATTGACAACATTTTATATCCACACTTCTTTGATAGATTATGTACATTCATGTACAGCGGAAGAGAGAGTGAACAAATAATAATTTCTGTTGTAGTTGCTTCTTATCCAACGTTCTTGTGTAGAGCAGTCATCACTGAGAGCCTTGCAGCTTTTCAACCAGCATCCAAGGAAGTCATTACCACGACCCTCGTCATCCCAAAAGAAAATTTTCTAAATTCGAATAACAGGCATTCGTAAAGCTTCACCTAATACACCATCCCTCCTCGGCTGCAACACAAAGCTGGAGTTGATATGAATCTAAACAAGGAAATGATCGATCATATGTTGTATGACATCTGCGCCGTCTGAATGCATGTAATGATCTTTGACCTGTCAGATATTATTATCCAAGAGGAATCAGCTTCAAAGCAAATACTACAATAATTTTTGTTTTCAAAATAAAAAGATACTATGTATGTTCCTGTGTTTTGGGAAAAGGTTATCATACGAAAGATACGGGAGATAAGATTTTTGATTCAATGACCTACACCATATATCATTAGAAGAGGTTATGATACGAAAGATACAAAGATTAGACAACGGAAGTGACCAAAAAACAATATTTGCCAAAAAATAGAGGGAGCGTTCCCAAACCAATGGATTACATATTATTGTTCTCCCTGTATTGTATCCACTAGATAAGTTTCTAAACATACGACGCAATGCTGATGAAAGAGAGGCGGTCAAACTTTTTTAAACATTGTTGAAAGAAGCTAATATCCAATTTGACTTCATTTGCAGCCAACAATATTTATTTTTCGCGCATAACACCACAAATATGTAATATCTTGTCCTAGTGTCAAAGTTGTGACACCAAGTGCACTAAGTTGTGATACCGTGGAGAGAGAGAGAGAGAGAGAGCGAGCTACCTGAATCACACTATGCGCAGCAAACCTCAGTCTGCTGCTATGAAAACTGACATCTACTTTTTCCCATGACACACGCGATAGGCCAGTAACAAGTTCCTCTGAACAACACAGTTCACAGAAAAAATTGGAGAAGAAGCACAATCAAAACCAACAAAACATTAATTAAAGCAAAGCTCCATTAAGTAAAAATGTGAACTGGGAATAGCAAAAGCTAGTTGCAAAAACTTGTTAGTAAGATGCCAAATATGCGTCTATTGATGTACAACTCAATGAAGATACCAACCTTCTAGCTTATCTGAATCTTCATCTTCCGTCAACATGGAATCACAATGCTCTGTTACCTCTGTATCATATGCTTTGCAGTGTTCTTCATACACAATATGTGGATATTTTTCATTTAAAGAATCCTCCCACTGAAGAGCAATATAATATTTAGTCATTGAACTTCAACAGGCATTAAGCATGATAAGTTGATAACCATATGCAAGCAAAGTCTGTTACCTTAGGAAGTTCAGTATTGCGTCTAATTGATGCTGTTCTCCAGCCCACGATATCTGCATATAGTGATATAAAGGAAAACAGGGAAAACGTGTAATATTCTTAGTCTGTATTATAAAACTGAGAACTGAATTAATGGCATTAAAAGGATACGGTCATAGCCAACATTCGAATATGCCACTCGGCGTTTGAAAGAACGTAATCCAGACCTGCATCAATGATTGGTGACAATATTAACAGCTATATGCTAGAAGACTTAGTGACATTGACCACTAAAGAAACCAAACAATCTGAAAGAGAAATTTACTTAAGATGGGCTTAAGCAATATACATGAAGTAAAATTCATCGCAATCTTCCACCATGCGTTTGAGTAGTGGAGGCTTTCCACCATTGTCATCGGCAAGAAAAAGGTGTTGGCCCGTTTTCTTAAATATCAAATGACTGAAGCGAACAGCAGCTTTCTCCAACACAGTTACACCAAAAAATAAGGGTACCTGCATATGGAAAGCAAATTAACCAGAGATCAATAACAATAAAACTACAACCACACGGTTTCACCTCAGGGCAGGCATCATTTCAATTAGCTCAGATTCAAACATCCGATGGCCAAACACCATCAAGTATCAACCCAGCTGTAGTCAGTTTGGTTTTTTCTCTGTTGTGGTGTTCTGTCCATTCTTGGATGTTTCTTTAGTTTTTGGTCGGCTAACCTCTGCTTTTTTGACAGGCATTGGCTATCCGTTTCTAACATTCTGCTGCATGTTAGCAGAGTTGGATCTGTGTGGTCGGGGTATGCCCTGTGCTTGTGTATATATTGCTCTATTCTATCAATGAATCAATTGCTTACCGCACAAAATTATGGTATATAATGCGATTGACTGCAAAGATGAAGTACTTCGCCTTGGGTTTAAAAAAAATATACCTCAGATGTAGAGAATAAAAAAGCTGGACGAGTCAAGATACCAATTCTCAAGCATAAAAATCAGACAGGTGAATAGATGCATCCCCGCCGATTCTCTCTGCTAAGATACCAAACAAATTTCCACACCACCTGATCATTGTGTTTTTTCAGATTGCATCATGTTTTCTTGGGGGTGCCATCATGCAAGGAGGTAACCAACATTCTACTCAAACAAGCACAGACACTTCCAGTTAGAGGTGGCAAATGGGCGGGTTTGTTGAAACGGGTCGCGGGTTAAATATGGGCGGGTCAAATATGGGTTAAATAGTAAACGGGTTGAAATGGGTCGGGTCGAATATGAGTCAAGTCAAACCCAAACCGCCCGACCCGACCGTTTTCCCTTTCTTTTCTTTTTTTTTTTCCTTTTTTTTTTTTAAATAAAAATAGTTGTAGTTTCTTTGTCACAGGTCGATCAATTTTCAGACCGGCACAATAACATTCTTGGGTGAGATCTCTCTTCCCCCTTGATAATATTCCAAATTTTGATCTCAGAGATAGGCGGGTGAACAATCAATTTTGCATACCATCATTGGTGACTTCAAATAATACATCATTGGTGACTTCGAATAATACTGTGATTTCAATTAAAAAGCTAGAGATAATTTTTTTTTGTATTTGTACGTTCCGCGTCAATTTTTTTGTGGATTATTGGTTCTATTCAAAGAGAGGAATCGAAAAATTAAAAAGTTATGGTCCAAACTAAAATTTATTTGAATAAAGACAAACATCAACCAAAATGCCAAAATTTTTGCATCTTTGTGTGTGTGTGTGTGAGAGAGAGAGAGGGGGGGGGGGGGGCTTGTTTTGGTTCAATAAGTTAGCTGACTTTATTCAATATTTTTGGCATTTATTTGTTTCGCGTCAAGCTTTTGTGACATTTTTTTTTTTGAATGGTTGTGACTTATTGATTTGTCTCAATAAGAGGGATCGGGAAAAAAATGATTGAAAAAGTAAAAAAAATATGAAACATAGGCCCAAAAGACATAATTTTTCACTTATTTTTGTTATTTAAAATAATTCTGAATTTTGATCATAATTTTTTATTTTTTTATTCCTCTCAACGAGACGAATCAAAAAATAACAAAAGTTTGGCACAATTTTTTTGGGCCTTTCATTAGGGAATGCAAGAGAATAACTGAATAAGTGTGTGCGCCTGTGTGGTTTGTAAAGGTTTGGCTGATTCCATTTCGTTTGACGAAAAAAAATAAGTTCAGATTTTTATTTTTATTTTGATCTGCTATAAGTTCAGATTTCATAAAGGTCATAAACTATGAATGTCTGGTGATCGGGGTGGAGGTGGATCAGACCGTTTTGAACGCCCGAAACGATTTGTAAACAGAAGTTCACTCTTGTGGAGGGAATAGGTATTTTAGCTCCAACCCATATTGAACCCATTTTCAACCCATCTAAACCCATGTATATATGGGTTTATATGGGTTCAACCCATATAAACCCATTATGTAATATGGGCGGATTGGGTTGGGTTATAAGTGGGCGGATTGGGCGGGTTAGAAAAATATGGGTTGAGATTGCCACTTCTACTTCCAGGCACATGGGTTGACCGTGTAAGACAAGTGTGAGACACTGCCCCTTGCCAAACACTCCCATTATGTTTCAGACTCTTTTCTAAACAATCTATCTCTGTACGCGTATTAATCCCTTCTCTTTTAGATAGAGTTCCACAAATTTTAAATCTCCAAACTTCCAATTTCTTTATAAAGCAAATTTGTAAATTACAAGTTGCGTTTGTTTCTTCTCTCTCATTTCCTTGAATTGGAACCGGAAATGATTTCTTATTATTTAATTGCACTAAAATGAGGATATGCCGTGATGCAAAAATCAAGTAGTTATTATGTCCACATGCATATTTATTGCCGTGTCCCTGTATAGTGTCCTCTCCTTTTCTGTTCAAAAAATGCCATGTCAGTGTGCCTGTGGCATGTGTATTCATATCCATGTCACATGTCTGTATCGCTATATTGGATTTCACTAAATAACATTCAGATGTTCCTACTATACACACCATCAAATGTTCAGCATAGTTGAAGACTATGATGAGAAGCAATAAACATACCTGCTTATTACCCCTTGAACCAAGATGAGGAGTTGCAACAGTAATGAAGTTCATAGGCTCCAAACCACCTATTGTACCCTTTGCTTCCTCTACACAGGATTTTGACAATACATCCTTCGCATTCTCCCTCCCAGAAGGTTTAAACAATATCCCAATGGCATATCTCGCCACTAGTCCTCCAAGTGAATGTGCCACAAAGGAAATCTTACGTAGACTTGGTTTTTGCTTGATCACGTGGAGGACCTGGAATTTATGCATTCTGTAAATATTAAACTGCAACATGATGCGTTTTTCTGAAAAGTGAGCAGATTTAGAACTTATTCTCAAGTGAAGTAGTCGGACAATAAAATAGAGCAAAAATGGAACAAAAAGTAGAGAACAAACCTCCCCTGCCAATCGCTCACCCATTACATCCACACCATCTAACGTCAGCGAAGCTGTATTTCGTTCACTACCTGTGAAGCAAGTTAACAAACTTGAGATTCGACCAAGATCTCAATCATCACAGTAACACATGTATACAGGCTACACTATCCCTGATTTTCAGCATAAAACATAGTTAATAAGTGAACTAAATTCACAGTCATTTTGCAGCATGCATAATGTGTTGAACCTGAATCATGTCAACCAGATATTGGCCAAAATTTGGCACATTAGGGAGCTCATAGGTGCTCCATATGTCATAGACTCTGCATAATTTCATATCACATACTGATGTCAAACGCATTGTTTTGGTAACGATGAAATCACTGGACAAAGAAATGGCTTTTAGAACTTTAATCTCCAAAAACAGAATCCCCCTAAAAGAACTAGCATAGATAACCGTACATAGGATTTTGAATTATGCAAAGGGAGTCAGATAAGTGTATATACTAGAACAGCTATCCAACAAATACGCTTAGCATACAATTCAGTATGGGCATCATCGGCGACCTAGATTTCAGAAACAAAAAGACGATAATAGATAATGAGTTCTATTGCTCCCAAGAGATGATCAATGTTTTCTCCTTTGTTAGTGGGATCAACATCGACAACATGCATCAAATAAAGTTAATGACGTAGTAATTAGTAGCAAGTTGCCAACAATTTTTTGCCGTCATGGAGTCAAATGACTAAATCTTTGATTGGTCCATACGTTGACCAGACCATTTTTATTCTTAGATAGTTCAGCCCATGAATAACTGAGGGTACAATAAACGAGTTCCTTGGACAGTAAAAAACCGGAGCAAACTCCAGAAGAATGAAGGACAGACAGATTAGTAACGTAGCTAATCAAAATATAGTACATAACACTTAACCACCATAATGTACCAATTAATGTCACGTGGACTTCCTTGTTGACATTCACTTATTGAACATATTTTGTAACCCAAAGTCACAAAAATCATACATAAAACATCTATATCATGCATGAAATGTCCTAAGGTCACTTGTAAACACCATCTATCCCAGAAAATAGAGAAATAGAGTACTACAAGATATGGACATTTCAGCGTGCCATGTGTCCTTATGATGAAATTAGATGCACCCGACACCTGAACGCATATCTGCACCCGTCACCCATGCCCATAAAACATATGAATACCAATATCATTTGGAAATAAGGGGAAGTTTAGTGAAAGATGGATGGTTTAACAATCCTCCTTACAATGGACGAAGACTTTATCAGGGAGCATTCTAACAAACTGCTCAGCCGCAAACTTCCAATCCGCAGCACTGAAAAAAGAAATTAGTACCTATGAGAACATATAGCAGGCAACAAATATTTTCATGATCAACATGAAGTAAAAGTATATCTAGAGAGAGCAGAAGCATTCCACAAAAACATCAAGTGAAGTTGCTCAGACGAAACAATCCCCATGAAATGGTGTACAACATCCTTTTTCTCTGTCAACATCCACCACTAGAAACACAATCCTGCCTTTCAGTTAGCCCTCAGTCAAGCTTAGAAACTCCCAGTGGTTCCTTCTCTACGGAAAATCTCGTCAAAGGAGATATTCAAGTGAAAGCAGGCAAAAAAGCAAATATATGTACAAGAGGTTTACAACAATAACAACACTTTCAATGATATGTTAGGGCATGTTGTGAGTGCAACAGAGAAGATGATTGACTTATGTGTGTCTTTGAAGCTTCACGGCAACTTCTAATTGCAAATCAAGCAGTTTAGTGAACAAGGAAAGGTGACTAGAAACAAACCCTTGGTGAGACTTATTCCCAACCGTTAAAAGTATAAAAACATAATCTCCAAAGAAAAGCACAAGAATCCAGTTACAGAACAAAAATATTGACACAAGAGTGTTTTGGTTCCGTATATCTAGGTTATATGATCTCATCTTTCTAGTTTTTTTTTTTTGGTTCCTATGACATGGCCATGTGCACAATCTACAACAGCAAGAGAGAACAATAACCTAAATGTTAAAGCATCCAACTAAAAACCAATTGGCAATGAGTGGAGAGGGCGCTCAGACTCATATAATAATTTTGGAGGTTATAATTAATTTTGGAGAGGGCGCTCTATGGCACTCTCAACTCTCGACCCGCACGTGGAGATGTAAACAAAGAATCCATGACATTGCAATCCTATCGTAACAAGATGCACTTAAGGCACAAACAACGGGACAATCAATCAATAGTCTTGTCTAAAAGCCCCGGAAATCCTAGCTCTCATACCATGTTAAAACATCCAACTCAAAAAAAGTCGGTAATGACTAGAGGCTGGAGAGGCGGTCAAGCTCATATACTCGTTGTACAATTTTGGAGGCTATTAACCAATGTGGGACAAGCTCTAACACTCAAAGCTCTCAAACACTAATAGCTGAAAATGGAAATTTCCCTCCAAATAAAGCATCGCTAGCTAGCTGAGGACTGTTCTGAAAAGTACAATTTCTCTACTATTTTCTCCTGCGTAACGAAATTGAACGGAAAAAACCTCCAACCTCCTCAACTTCCGAACTGCGTTTCTCAATTTCCCTCTCTAACAAACCAAAACGTACCAAACTACAGATTCGAAACCTAATAAAATTGCAGGAATCCGCGATCTAGTCAAAGCATCATAACTTATAAACCAAATTAAGGCCATTTCTTCGTGGACGTTGGCGTAATTGAAATGTATAAATGCACATACAGATAGATAGATAGATAGATATAGACATTTGAAATAAGATATAGACATGTGAAACAAGACCTTCCGAGAATTCCATGAACCATGACGACGAGATGATCAGCGGAAGCAGCATCAGATTGGTTACAGCTCCAAACAACTTCGCCCCCATTCGCCGTTTCCGACGAGCACGCGCCGGTCCCTGCCGTATCGTTTTCCATTATTACTCTTGTTCCCCTCAGCAGCGCTAAGTTACCTACTAATTCCTGGAAAACGATTTGCAGCGGAGAGAGAGAGAGAGAGAGGGAGGGAGATGAAGTAATCGATCTTGGAATGCTGTGCTGCAAGGAAGAAGGGGGGGAGTAGAGTAATCGCGAGAGAATCGTGAGTTGGTTGTGACTTGTGACAGAGAGAGAGAGAGAGAGAAACAGGCGGATATTATGTGCTGTATTTTGAAAAAACTATTGGAACCCCTTTTTTTCTTTCTTTTTTTTACGTCACTCCCAGCATGTATTTTTACATTAAAAATATATATATAGAGGAGTGACGTTAATAAAAAAGAGAAGGGCAAAATCAGCAGCCAAAACTATTGTCTAAAAGAGTTAAACTCTTCGTGGAATAGTTTTTTTTATAATTCGGCTCGCCCAATACATTTTGGACGCACGCTATTTTGCCCGCAAACGCGAATACAAGAAAAAGTCTATAAATAAGGGCCTGTTCCAGAACTCATTTGAGTTCTTATTTTTTGATGAATAAGAAGCTCCATTCCACAACTTCTCCCTTCTTATTTTTTGAAACAAGTAAGACCAAAACAGTGGATCAAGCACCCCACGGCCGGAGAGGGCGGCGGCCGCCCCGGGCCGTCTCCGGCCACCGGACGACCGATCCGAACCGTCCAAAAATTCTATAAAAAAAAAACAAGGGGGCCTGCGCGAGAATCAATGGCATCCGAGGTGTGTAGGGTACTTGATCCGAGCAATCCTTATTCGTGTATGTATCAAAACATATTGTTACTCATATATACATGGAAAAAGATTGCTCGATCTGAGCACCTTACACACCTCGGATGCCATTGATTCTCGCGTAAGCCCCCTTTTTTTAAATTTTTAGAATTTTTGGACGGCTCGGATCGGCCATCCGGCAGCCGGAGATGGCCCGGCGCCGCTGCCGGTCGGAAAATTTTTTTGTTGCACCAACAGTCCTTTTCTTTGTATAGGGCAACTTCCATGTCAAAAAAAATAGGGTTATGCAAAAAATTTTCCTACTACTATGGATCTTATTTGATAGATCTCATTGAGATCTTTAATACGGTGCAAAAAAAAAAAATCTTTTTTGTTATATTTGAGTTTGAAAATGTGAAATAAACTTTTTGATTGAAAAAAATAAGAAGATGGAATAAGAAGTATGAGAAATAAGTACTTATTTTTTAAAAAGGTTTCCGGAACGGGCCCTAAGTTTTTTCAGTTTGTCTTTTGATCAACCAAGACTGGCATTGATTGCTAAAAGGGGCCATTTAACCAATCCATTGCGGATCAAAAAAAAAAAAAAAAAACCAATCCATTAATTTATTTTTGAAGGATCCAGAAATAATCAGGTCGTCAAACGTTCAAAAGAATTTTAAAAAAAAAAAAAACTCAAAGTTCCACTTTATACTAATAATTTACGATTAAGAGTCAGGTACATAGAATATGATTGGGTTGAGTTTTTAACCTCTTTCACTTATAAGTAACCCTTGAAATTCGGTCGGATGTGACTACGATGTTAATTATATCTTTGTACTTATTTATTAGTGCAAAAAAATCAAAATTTTCTATAGTACTTAGTATTTTTTTAAGATTCTTATACTCCCTCCATCCCTTTTTTAGAGTATAGTACTTCATTTTGGACTGTCCCTTAATAAGTGTTCATTTTGTAAAGTAAGTGGGTAAAAGTTGGTGAATTTTCCATTTTACCCCTAAAAGTAGATTTCATTTTGAAAAGTAGTGAGTAAAAATGTAATAATGATGTTTTCATAGAGGGTAAGGAGGTAAAAATTGATGTGAAAGGTGTAATGATGATGTCTTTTTAATAAGTTGAAATTACGAAACAGGACACTTAAAAAGGGACAGAAAGAGTATGTATTTACATATGTATGTCGGAGAATTTGATTATTTCTCAACTACTAATGATCCATGCTGTCATGCAAACAACATAAGAGAAAGTCCCATGCTAAATGGAAATTGACCGTAGCTGTTTCTATAATTTGGCACCAAATGGTGGGTTTGTGCCCAATTTTGGCACTTCTTCTTCAATGGTTGGTTCTATATTAGCGTGCACAAAAAAAAAAAAAAAAAAAAACGGTTTTGCACCAAATTTGGACACCAAAAAGTGGATTGTGCCAAATGAATTCTGATTAGTGAGGTGGCAAGAATGGCTACTTGGTTCTAAATGTGAAACCAACTTTGGAACTTTGCCATTGTGGAATTAATTTTGACTTTCCAATGAAGCATGATGAAGTTGTATAATCTAGTTTTCAACTATGGCTATTGTTAACATCCGCAACACGGTGTTTCTTAGCGTTAAATCAAATGTCAAATCGAACTCATCTTTTACGATAAATGTTTGATGAAATGTTGTGTAATGCCCCGACTTTTCGGAAGCAAAATAAACTAATTTCTCAAGAAAATTTTGCTAAATAAATATAATTTTTCAAAACAATGGTTTAACCATTACAATTTCAAGATAGATCTACTAAATCAAAATACACTAACTTCAGAGCTGACTCTAATCTTGATACGAATCCTAAGCATCCTCGATCTTCATTACTGATATTCTTTTCGTGTCGAACTGCATCATCGTTGAATCTCCTCCATTGAATCCTGCGCCCTCTAGCAAATTGACCGCCGAAGCAATCGATTTGCCAGGATACAGACGTATCCGTGAGTGATAAATCACCCAGTAAAATAATTCAACCCAACCACCCCTCTTACTTTACAGCTAGCAGGCAAACAGAATATATATTGTGCGAAAAGTAAAACAGAGATAATTCACATAACTTGATTCATTGCTATCCATTAATTTAACATGAAATCTAAGATCTCTCCACGAGATCTTTCCTCCCTAACCACTAGCCATGCTCAGTCCCATGAGATCACTTCCCTTTGTTGTCGCAGGAACACCTAAGTTATGTACCGAGTGTGCACCCCCAATAACTACAACAAGGGCTAAGCTTATCATGCCGGAATCACAACTAGGGTTCGCCTATCTTATAAACCACTTCACAATCAACACTGGGCTTACTTTGCCAGTCTATCAATTCATCTCTGGACTCTCGCCAGTTTATCAATTCATCACTGGACTCTCGCCAGTTTCAATTCTCATCACAACTCATCACATCTCAAAATCACGCCTGCAGGCAACCTCTAAACAGAAAGAAACTTTACAATTTATCCATTACTTAGCATCGTCTAAGTGATTTCTATATCGTATACCACTCCATGTCTCTAGGGTCCAATCTAACATTCAAATTAAGCATTAACACAATATCATACCCCATAATAATTAAAAACGAATAGCAGACGGATCAAAATAGATATTCGGCAATGCAATCACATAACTTTTTATGAATGGGCCGTTGCCCTTAATCTCATATGGTCACGAAGTCATTGAGAATGAAAGAATTAATTAATTAAGATTAAAAAATAATTTTCTAGACTTTCGTTAGTTAATTATAAGTAATTAAGTTAATTAAACACTAATTAAATACATTAATTAGGTAAAAATATTAGGATAATTATCGTAACCTCAATAAAGGTCCTAACAGTCCTCTATAATAAGTTCGAGTGCTAAAAGTTGGGTTTGGATGCTCACGGAATTATTTTAAATAAAAAGATTAAGTTAATAGGCAAAAATAGATAATAAATAATTAAATAATTAAAAAAAATATTTATTCTAACAAAGTATCATCTTAGGACTGTAAGAAGTCTAAATAAAATTATTCGGAATTATTAACCTCTTTTATAATATTTTAAAGTATTTCTATTTAGAAACAATGCGTAATTTATAATAATTAGTTAATGAAATAATTAAATTATTATTTTAATAACATATCATCTTTGGGATGTCAGAAGTCTAAAAAAAATAGTTTAGATGTTAAAATCATTAATTATAAGGTTGCAACTATTTTTCGTTTGTATCTTTAATTAAAAATAAAATAAATAGCTAATAATATCAAAATTTTATGAAATCGGTAAGTTATGATCCTTGACATGTTAGAAAACTAGGAAGAATAGTTTGGGGATTTATGGAATAGTTTACAAGGTCGCAATAAATTTTAGTTTGTAAATTTTTACAAGATAACGAATAAAAATTTAATAAATATCAGATTAAATAAAAAAAATATGAAACTAACAAGGTATGATCTTTAGAGTGTGGGTAACCTAGAAAAAATAATTCGGGGGTCAAAAATGTTGTTCGGAAGGTCACAAAATCGATTCGAACTAATTTTAATTAAACCGTACGGAGTTCGCGGTTGGTCTTCCACCCGCAAGGTCAAACCAGTCCAAGGTCGCGGCTGGGTTTCGTTTTTTTGATTTTTTTGGTTCGTTTTCGATGCATGGGGTCATGGGGACTATTGGGTTATGTCTAATAAACATATTTATACGTAGAGGAGGGCTCGGATTGAATTATAGTACCTCGGTTCGGATTAAATTCGTTTTCGATCGAAAACTTGAATTTGGAGAAGACGACTTCAATTCCGTCGATCGGGGGACTTCGGGGCCGAATTGGTTGATGTTCGGTGATCCTTGGGACTGTAGTAAGTAATTCAAACGATCGATTTGGATCTCGGACGAACGAAACCAAGAAACCCACTTTTCTCTCTCCTTCTTTCTCTCTCTAAAAATCTATGGATTAAAGCTCGGTTCTCTCGGGTTTTTCTCATCTCTTTGGCTCCGTGGAAGGTGGTGGAATCATGTACGTGCCCTATGGTCGGAGTGGTGTGTATTTATAGGAGAATTGGATGGGTTTTGGATTAAATCGAGTCCTAACGGTATTGGGTTTCGGAACGAACGAATTATGCACGATTTTTGGGTCACGGAGGAGGTAGAGATCGAGTAGGAAAGTGAGGGAGAAGAGAGACGTCCATGCATGCAATTATATGTATGTATATAATTATAAAATAATTTTTAAGAGATAATTAGATAAAATAACTTTTTTTTTTTGTATAAATCTCTTAAGGGAAACGATTTTATTATTACTAGTAATACTTTTTAATGATCTTAAATAATGAAAATTTTCGGGCTGTACAACACTTATATGCTTACAAGGTAATTATATTTAAAGAAATTTTAAATCTCCAAACATAAATTTAGGTTTCAATTATATTTTTACATTTAATCCATTATTATAGACTAAAATAATAATTTCTTATTTGAAAAAAAATTAGGTTGAAAATCCGGGTCGTTACATGTCGGGTGGCAAAAGAGATAGTTATGAAACTAACAACAACCTCTTCAACTTTCAGAGTATTACATAAATTCCCCAAATTTACTTTTAACCCTTTGTCCAATTACCCTTTGAAATTCCGACCTACCCAAAAAAAAAAATTTACCCTTTGAACTTTTCTCCTTGTTCCCATGATTTAATTCTAAACCTACTTTTTACCATACCGTCGCAACTCTTCTGTGTGTGGTAACTGTTTTTTTTTTTTTTTTAAATGTTTGTTCGACATGAATTTGGTTAGTTTTATGCTTCATCCCATATTGTTGTCCCTCTGCAAAAAGACGGATAATTATTTGATAATAAAAACTCTTGTGCATAAGTCTTAAATTAGTTGTCAACAAATTAAATAACTAATTGAGATCGTTAATTTGGTGTAAAAAAATTAAAAATTATTCACCAAAGTACTTTATTTTTTGATCAAAAAATTGCACGAATTTTTGTAAAGGACTAACAATAGGGAACAGAGAGAGTATTAAATTTTTTGTACTTAAATTCATCTCAATGAGAGATTTAAAATTTTAAAATTCATGATAGACATTTGATTACAATATCTGGTTGTTTTACGTTTTCTTATCTTTAGTAAAAAAGATTATGCTTTAAAGTATTGACTATTTTGTATTCCATACTTTAAAACTGATCGTAACGGCCTGTTTGCTGGCGAATAAGGTTTGGATGGATAAAGAAAAAAATAGACAGTTGATGATATTTCTTAATTAATTTACACTAATAAAAGAGTTTGAAAATAGAGGGAGCTATAATCTTGTTTGTGTCTAGATAGAGGGTGGATTTGGATTTAAAAGTCAAATAGTAACTTATTTTTTGTCTTTATTCAAAAAAATTCTCATTTGTTAGTTTTATGTCAAACTTTTGTGATTTATTTATTCGTTTCGGCGAGAGGAATCGAAACAGTATAAAATTTTGATCGAAACTCATAATTATTTTAAAAAAGACAAAAATAATTAAAATCAGTTGTCCTTTTTACTTATTCATAAATTTTAAGTTTCAATCATAATTTTTTACTTTTTCGATTCGTCTCAACGAGACGAATCAATAAGTCACAAAAGTTTAAAGAAGGAAAACCCAAATCATTGTTTCGCAAAACAAAGATGGAGGGGAGGCCAATGATGGTTTCCCAAAATTAAGCTCAAGGAAAATAAACATATGAAAGAAAGAATGAATGAATGAGATTTAAAGAAGGAAAAAAGAAAGGGTAGTGTGGAACACTACAAGAAATTTTACTTTTCTCGGCATTTCATAAATGTCGTTAAAAGTTCAAAAAATACCGGTAAAGAGTATTACAGGCATTTATTACAAATGCTGTCTAGGAGTTTGTCGGCAAAGGTACAAATGCCAAGAAAGGTCTCTATAAATGCCAGAAATAGTTGGACTCATTTGCGGCATTTCTACAAATGCTGGGAAAAATTGTACCATATAAGACAAAATGCCATGTGGCACCCATGTGTCCGCCACATGTCACCCAGGTGGCGCTTGCGTGTTGCCCACATGGCGCCCACGTGTTATGCAAAATTTGTGGAGAAATTACTGGCATTTATTACAAATGCCGTCTAGGAGTTTGTCACCAAAGGTACAAAAGCCAGGAAAGGTCTCTATAAATGCCAGAAATAGTTGGACTCATTTTTCGGCATTTCTACAACTGCCGGGATAAATTGTACCATATAAGACAAAAAAATGCCACGTGGCACCCACGTGTCCACCACATGTCACCCAAGTGGCGCTTGCGTGTTGCCCACGTGTTACACAAATTTTGTGGAAAAATTGCTTGCCCCAAGATTTAAATTCGTGACCTTTGCCTTTCTCGCGCATGAGGCTACAAACTGGGTTAGCCACCATATTGGGTCACCTTACACAATGAAAAATATTTATATTATACAAAGATTTTTCCCGGCATTTTTTTCAACAAATGCCGGTAATAGTTTGGCGGTATTATTTTGGCAGAAAACTTGACTTTTGCTGCCATTTTTTTAAACAAACACCGGCAATAATTACTATTTTCTGGCATTTCAAATGCTGATAATAGTGACTTTTTCGGTATTAATAAAAATGCTAGGAATGACTATTTTTCTTGTAGTGAAATTTTGAGACAAGATTTTTGTGTTGATGCTTCTCTGGGTAAGGGGTGGCACTTGTTAACACTACAAAGGAGAGTCATTTTCTTCTACCCCACCCTCTCCATCTCTCTTTCTCTCTCTGCATGAACCCCATAGATTTCTAGATTTAAGGGAGGCAAAATCCTATTTTTGCCTTTGAAAAAGTCATGTGCTGGATTTTCTGTCCAAGAAGGTGGATGCCGTTAGGATTTGGACGAAATGGATGGATTTTGGATAGTTGAAAGACGAAATATGTAATTTTGTTAGTTTGAGGACGAAATAAAAAAAAAGTGTGATAGTTTAAGGGATATTTTCGTAAAAAACTCTATAAAATTGAAAACTTGGGTTGATATTGCAAAAAGCGAAAAGTACAAGATGGCAATGATTTTTGGGGCATGTGTCAGACCAAAGTTGAATAGTAGTACTACATTTACCGACAATATAGTTTATTTGATCTTTATCCGGCGCTAGTAAGCGTCCGTTAGACTAATAAAATCCACATTTGTAGCTGTTTTGTCGAATTAAAGGCACAAAAAACAGTTTACAGCAGCCTCTGCAAACAGGATGCTATTTTTCTTTTTTGAAAAATCCTCTCTACATCTACCGAGCAACTATTCATGAGCAAAAGATAAAAATATTATTCTTTCTCTCTCTCCTCTGTCCCACACCCACTCTACCCGAGTACCTTACCACAGGTGGAGTATTTTTTTATACTATTTAATGGGAATAGAGAGGAGTAGTAGAGAGAGGTTAGTGTGGTGGGATAGAAAATAATAGATAGGTAAAGTAGCAAATGTGTTTTTTACTAGATATTTAAGTTATTGTTGATGTACATGCTCTAAGGGGTAGTTTTTGAAATCAAAAGTGCGAAGACTACTAAAGATGTCGTACTTTTTTCTTTGTATTTTTTGAAGGAAAAAAGCCCCTTTTAAGTGATGAAAAAAAGTTTGTTTGTCACTCTTAGCACTTTTGGAAAATTAAGGCCAAGTATTGAGCCAATTTTGAAAACCATTCGACATGCTCTAAGTCGATCTAAATGCCTTTTTAGTCATTGATGAAATGAAAGATCAAATCCTTCTGCAAGAAAGAAAAAATGGGAAAATGACGGCGCAAGATGTGTTTTGATAATTAATACCCGCCATGGACATGCTGAGAATATTTTTTAATGCTAAAAATATCCTTAGGGGACATTAATTATCAAAACAAGTCATTGGCCGTCATTTTTTCAAAGAAAAATAAACTACAAAATGCCTATTTACTTCAAGCAAACCCACCATCATTAGGCCCGTGGCTAGTGGGCTTCCCTGTTAGGCCTTGTTGCAGGTTGGCCCTGACTTTTTGGGGATTCAAAAGCATTCACTTTGTTTGGTTTGAGTTTCGAGATTTTTTATTTATTTTTGATGTAATGAGTGAGGAAAAATAGATACAGAAACTTATTGAAAATCGTGCTAAGAAAAAAATTTCTCCAAAATTGTAAAAGAATTGAAGATTTAAGGCATTCAGCCCACTGAATAACAGTCCAGGACTTGACTGTTTTGTATCTTTTGTTGGTCTTGTGCCTTTCAAGAGCCCAATTTCAATGTATACCCCAAGAAAACGAAAGCCCACAATGGAGAGCGCAATATTTGCAATATTATGTATCCTTATAATATTAGTGGGGAGTGTCGGGATCCGGGGACACTGTAGCAGAGGTGCACTACAGAGTTGTAGCGTTCAATTTGAGCAGTTCAATGGTAATTTTAATATCTTGGATTTTTAAAAGTAGCCTACAAGTTATCTTACCCGTGCATGATGTTTGAAATATGGAACATTGATTATATAGATGGACGATTCAGATCGTGGACTGTATGTCTGTACTCTGTAGTGCACCCTTACACAGCAACGTCTCCGAATCCAGAGCACCGACAATGTATTTTTTGATGCTCTACAGACAAAATAATTCAAGAGATTGAAAAAGAAGGGAAGGTGACAAATCTCAACCGGCAATGACGAAAATTGCCATTGATGATTGCAGAGAATCCATTGCTAATACAAGATGGAGAAGGTCGATGCTGATTGAGGAAATAGACAAAACCGAACTCAAAAACAAAATTGAAAAAATATTTTTTTATTTACATTATTTTTAAGTTTGAAAATGTGAAATAAGCTACTTATTTTTTAAGAAGGTTTCTGGAACGAACCCTAATTTAACCAAAAAGGGCATACACACAACAATAAGTCTAGGTACACCGTATACCATATACTCCTTAGAGTCCTACCGACACTCGTTGACCACTCCTATCTCACATATGTGGGGGTCCATTTCATAATTAAATATATGAGGCTGACACATATATATTACTTAAATAAGAGTGGTCGGTAAGAATGTAAGTAACATTATGTAATTGGAGTGATTAAAGCAACGCAACGGGCGGTGCAAACGAACCAACTTAAGTGGGGATCAAATACAGGAACATGAGGATAAAAAAATTAAAAAATAAATACAGGAACATGGAATATTCTCCCACCAAATCTTTTTTATTTAAAGTACCCATAAGATCCACGGTAGTTGTATTTAAAATACCCATAATGAATTTCTTGGGGGCAATTATAGATTCTTTGAATTAGAAAATGAAAGTACTATTTGAAAGTAGTCAATCAAAATTAGCAAATGAAAGTACTATTTGATTTTTCTTCTTCTTCGTTTAGCTAATTTATCGTATAAGGTAAAAGGTGATAACAAAAAATCTAGACTGCTTTCTGTTTGGGGTCTATAAACTCAACCGTTCCGTCTGCGCACGGTCTTCAATTAGGTTTTTTCCTTAATTATTATTGTGCTCTCATTTCTTTATTCATATCTCTTCACTCATTGTTCAAAAACTCTTTCTCAAAATCCAAACAAAACAAAGTCTTCGTGTTTGGAAATCTTTCAAAGCTCTAGTATGGGGAGAAATTTTTCAGTGCCGGGTGGGTACCACGTGGTATCCGCTTGGCACATCCACGTGGTATCCGCTTGGTACATCCGGGCCGTTCATTTTGATTTTGAACGGCTCGAATTTAAAGAGAAAAAGAGAGAGATAGTTTCAATCTAAACTGTCCAATACACTTTTATATGACCCTGGATGAACTGTTCGAGCACCGCATGGTATCCACAAGGTACCCAAAAATTTCTCAGCACATGGGACAAAATTGATAACTATCATACTACTAGAGTATTGAAAGTAAAACTTCTCTCTTTTTGGACGGTGGGGTTCCGTCACCCAACCGTCACCGTCACTCCTTCCCTCCAGCGCCATCGCCGAAACAGCATCCAACTATAAATCCCCCCCTATCTCTTTGACATCTCTTTGCCCTTGAATTGGTTCCGATCCGTTACCCTCCTCCTTTGACATCTCTTTGCTTAACCCCTACGCCCCCCTTATCTCTCTCCTCTCTCTGTAAAAATCATCAAAGATTTTAAAAAAAAAAACTTTCCGGGGGGGTTTTCCTATCCCCATCAGGAAAAGCATCATTCTTCAATATCCCCACGCCTTTTCTCCCCTTTATTTATACGCACAGTCCTCGTGCATATTCCGGAATTCCCGATCGATTCTCCCCCAATTCCATGAATTCCTTGAGATCATTCCTGTTACTGTCCCTTCTCTCCGTTTCGTTTTCGCACGAATCTTTTAATTCCCATTCCAATCACCTCCTTCCGAGACCTTTGATCCTCGAGTACCCTTCAAACATCGAGACCCACTTCAGGAATTCGGGAGAGGAAATTGATTTACAGTGTACCAGTTGGAGATTCGCTGTCGAGGCTAACAATTTAAGCCCTTGGAAAACAATCCCACAGGAATGTGGCGAGTATGTGAAGGAATACATGATGGGCCGGGCTTATAGGAGCGACCTCGATAGGGTTTCGAAAGAGGCCGGTGAATATGCCATGGGGGTTGAGTTGAATGAAGATGGGAAGGATGTTTGGGTGTTTGATGTCGATGAGACTCTGCTTTCCAATCTTCCGTACTATATTGACCATGGTTATGGGTAATGTTCTTTGAACTTTCTTAGAATTTTCAATTCAATTGGGCTGATTTTTCTAAGATGCTGATCCATATTCAGTTTTTATTAGACGTGTTAATATTCAGGATTTTCACAATATTTGACGCAATGGGTTTTGATGGAATTCGATTTGTGAATGTTGATGTAGTATCTATTTTGTTGTACCAATTGCTACATACTCCCTCCTAAAATTTTAGTACTTTTTTGGATTGCGTGCCATTTTTTCGATATAATGTCTTTAATGATTTTAGATTATTATTGTTATAATAGAAGAAATAGAATCGAAAATAATAAGATATATGATCAATCATATACTTGACAATTCCTATATAAAAAGTTTAGAGCAACATGATACCGTAATGCTTTGACTAAGGTCTCATCTTTTCCACTCGAGTCATTCAATCAAAAGATGATGAAGGCTCTGCATCTTTCCAGTCCATTTGAAAGTTTTGTATAATAGAGCTAATTGAGATCTATCAAATAAGATTCACATTACATATATTTTGAAATTCATGTTAAAAGATATAAATAATTGAAAAGTGGCATGTAGTCCCATAAAAGACTAAATTTTAGAACGGAGGGAGTATGTTTTTCAGAATTCGTACTTAACTCGGCTAACAGGTTTTGATGGGGTTTCAAACTTTTTCGGACGAGTTGATATTCAGAATTTTCAGAATTTACTCTTGATTTGACACAACATGTTTCAATGGAATTTGATTTGTGAATGTTGATAAAGTATCTATTTTGTTGGACTAATTGCTAGATATGTGGTTCAGAATTCGTACTTAACTCGATGTAACGGGTTTTGATGGGGTTCAGAATTGCTATTCAAACATTTCAAAATGTAGAATTTGATTCATTGTAAGGGGTTTTGATGGACTTTCATTTGGGTAAGGGATATGGGTTGTCATGAGAAATTGATTGGTTTCTGACATGGATTGCTGGTGGGAATTTGTAGGTCAGAGATCTTTGATAGTGTGGAGTTTGATAAGTGGGTTGACAAGGCCGTGGCACCTCCAATAGATTCCAGCTTGAAGCTATATGAAGTGGTTTTGAAGTTGGGATTCAAAATTTTCTTGCTTACTGGGCGGAGCGAAAAACAAAGGGGTGTTACTGTGGAGAATTTGATCAATGCAGGATTTCGAGATTGGGACCAACTCATATTGAGGTTAGTTTTTGAATTGTTCTTCCTTGTAGGGAGATAGGGTTGTTATACTTTTTGTTATTTTTATTCATAAACTTGTTTTGCCTCAAAATCAATGTAATTCTCATATTAGCTTTTGGGTGTAAGTGTTGCTGCCTTTGTGGTCATGAAGGATACTGGAAATTTTCTGTGATTTTTTGCTATGTATTTATCTACCTTTGGAATTGTTCATATACTACTGGGATTCTGATACAATAAGGAATAATTTTGAACTTACATAGCTTAGAATTAAAATTTTAGAGCATCCTAATATATTTGCTCATTAATACGAGTAGATAACAGCGAGTTGTATCTATACCTTGTAAGCTGTAAGTGCTCCAATCTCCAATTCTCGAATTCAGGATAACAGTTTCCAGTTTTTCCTTGTCACACAGAAGGATATGAAGTTTTAGGTGTATGATTGTCTCCAATACAGATGTTACCATGTTTTATCCTTGTACGATAGGATTTACTTTTCTTTGTGGCACAAAAGAGACCTAGCCTTTGTGTCCTGAACATTATTTACCTCTTCATGTTGAGGACACTTGTTCGATATGGTAACCTTTCTTTTTTTGCATTCGGGGGATTCAGTTTCTGTCAGCATCTACTGTCTAAAATGTCGAGTCTTCCATCTTATCATCTTACCTGTGCATAGTACAGCTTAGTGTTGGTATTTTTTATTCTTGGCTTTATTTGATCTGATGCTAGTGTTGCTAGCTGAGGAGTCTTGCAAATATATGGGTGGTGCCCACTTCCACCCACGAATATTTTGGGCCTTTAGGTAGCTAGTCTTTGGTGCCCCTTGTTCTACAAAGAGATGACAAAATGTGGATCCAAGGGACTGATGCATATAGTGGTTTAAGTATATTCACTTGGCTCCTTTACAAAACTCTAGAGGGTTTAGTGAAAATATTGCAGGATTACCAAAAAACCTAGCAATCAACAAGTCCAAAGAGGTAGCTCCTCTTTGAACCCCATGTCTACATAAACTGGTAATTGATAACCTATGGTATTAAGGCTTGTTGAGTAGAGTTGGTTGGTTTTAAGACTTGTTAAGTTGATCATCTGGCTTCTGACTTAAACTGAGCACACGGTAACTGGTGTCTGTCTCATTAGTTTAGGCAATATCAGCTAGCTCAACAAAAGAGCCTCCGCCCCATGATTGAAATTAGGTGCTGGCCTTCACCTTTATTGATGCATGAGAGGAGAGCTGGTACTTTGAGACCAAGTGTTGGTCCTTGGCCTCTTCTTGTGTCCACATGTTCAGAATAGAGCTTTGCAGTGTTTTTTAGACGAAAGCAATGGCCCTTTAAATCTGATATGTACGGGATTCTGGTTTTTTTTTTTTTTTGTTTTTTTGATAGGCATGTATGGGATTCTGTTTGACAAGTAATGAACTTTAGATAAAATTTGTTGCCAATCTGTTTGAAATTTTTAATAATAAGAGTTCATGGCATACAAATACCCCCTTACGAAGATGTTTCCGCAATTCTGGTTTGCCTCTTTCATAGGACGATGGACCAAATGAGATGTATACGGGCATTTCTTTCTCAACCATCGATCTTATATGTCCATCGACAACATAATTGGTTAAACATGTTTAAATTCAGCATACCATCTATTGATGACCGGTCCTTGTTCATTTGAAAATTGGCTTAAAGAAAACTGGTTCATAGCTGATTCCTTAATAGCCCTATCTTGTGGTATCTAAATGTTTAAAGACACCGTAACTGGTGTCCTGCAACGAGTGTTTGGTTTGCCTCTTTCACAGCATAAACACAGGCCCATTTGGCGTTTCATATAATGTTGTCTAATGTTATTGTCCTCTAGAACTGGATTTGTGACAACGTGCAAAACTTTAATATTAGAGGTTAGAAAAATTTCAGTTTGAAGATGGTGTTTACTAAAAAGAGATGGGCAACTTCTTAATTGCTTGAATTTTGGCACTTTTTTATCCGTATTGGAGCCTTTTGACTAAATTTTAAAGTGTCCCAAATTGTGCAGAGCCCCGGAGGACCATGGAAAACAAGCGACAATGTACAAGTCGGAGAAGAGGAACGACATGGTAGAAGAGGGATATCGCATTCTGGGAAACTCCGGAGACCAATGGAGCGATCTATTGGGTTCATCGGTTTCCATCCGCTCGTTCAAGCTCCCAAATCCCATGTATTATATTTCATAGTTGGACTTATGGTTCATATGGGAACTCAAATAAATTCTTGTACATTGGACGGGAAAAGTTTACTCGTCATTGGTAGAGGCACCATTCTCTGAAAGATTGATATACTGAACTGAACGATCTATTTGCTGTGTATTCAAGTATATAAAGTTATATGCATTGTGGATACCTCTCTCTCTCTCTCATATGACATACCAATATATCGTTTCCAGCCTTCAGCTATAAAGTGAGCTAGGCCTTTATCCTCTCCATTCTATATTGAAGGTACTAAACGGTACTGTCCTGGTCATTTTCTGGCCCTTCACGGGTCTATTTTGACGTTCGAAGACGGTCGATATTTTAGAACTCATGGAGAATATTAGACACGCGAAAAAATCATGCTCTAATTGAATAACATGAATGTCTCTTGAAACATTTTTATCTCTACAAAAAACGAATTTTTCATCCAGTGGTGCATTGTTTTTTGATCTCATTTTTCTTGTGTTCAAAAATACATTAAACGAAACGGTTAACAAGAATTTTGACATGCCAAATGTTCCCGACGGCGACAAGATATAAAAATCAACAGCTCTAATAACCGACCCGGGAAGGGTTTCCCGAACACAAGTTTGTCCACTCCGTTCAATCTCAAAGAAGAAACCCAGGGAAACCGAAACCCTTGAGACACGCAGAAACCGAAAATTGCACAAATTGCACGTCAAGGTGAGTCTCAATCTAATCTAAGATCTGCTTTTTATACACAACTGATAGTAGTAGTAGTATATATATATATACTCATAAAGTCTACTAACGCAATCTTAAAACGCAACTGCGGCTATAATTATTTTCGGACTTCGGAGCTGTTCAATTCATGTGGGTCCCACGTGAATTAAATGATTCGCGCGAGACGCAAATCCATGTGAATTGAGTAATTCTGGACGCAAATTCATGTGAATTGAATGATTCCGGACGCAAAATCCACAAGAATTGAATGATTGCGGACGCAAAATCCATGTTGTTTTTCCAAATTGTGCAGGTGCATTACTCCACATTCCCGTTTGTTTGAAAGTCGGTGTTATCATAGGAAACATAATCATGGGCGGGATAGGAAACCAAATCAAAGGAGGAAATATAGGAAACAAAATAAATTTAGGAAATCCCAACTACAGCTGGTCTCAAAGTACCGCATACTTCGAGCCCTACAAATAGCCACTTCGGTTTTGTCCCACACTCCATTCCAGTTCCTACATCCTCGTATAACATTCTTCCTCTTCGTACACTCGTATTCTTCCCATGGCTTTCAACGGCGAGCTCTTCGAAATCTTCTCACGGCTTCCTGCCAAGTCCATATTCAAGCTCGCATCCGTCGCTAAATCTTGCGACGAGTTCTCTTCGGAGGACTTATTCGTCAAGAAACAATCTCAAAACATGGTTCACGAAAAAGATTCTGCCTTCTTCATGCAACAGAGTTCGTACCAGACGTACATGGGAGTACCAGAATTTCACGCGATGCCGGGTGAGGAAAACTCTTCCGGAGTGTCGAATAAATCGCTGGATTTTTTGAGGAAATTCGGTCGCTTGCTTGGTTCGTCCAATGGGTTGGTTTGTTGTAGAAAAGCAAGCGAAAAACCCATCGACAATGAACTATTTATTTGTAACCCCGCGACTCAAAGGTGGCTATCCATACCCGACCCGTGGAGATTTCAAGACCCAAAACCAGTGTTGAACGTTGTGTTCCAGTGCAACATGGGTCCATCCGATGAGTTTCCGAGCGACTACTTTTTGATGGCACTGCAGCCTACGGAGTTCTGGTCTTCAGACCTCATGTGCAAAATCTACTCACCAGCCGAAGGGATTTGGCAAGAGAGCGGGCTGATCAACTTCGGCGCTAGAAGGATTCTTTTCGAATCCCTCGTATATCAGAAGGGTGTTTTCTACTTCTTGTCGGACTGGTTCCCTTCCGTGGTTAAGGAAAGTCGTTTCTATTGGCCTTACATCGTGGAGTTCGATCCCAAACAAGGTACGTCGAGGTTTTTGCAGATACCAAAACCCGCAAGAAAGCATGATTTCCTCGACACAAATTTGAACATGGGCATATTCAAGTGGGGCCAAGGAAATCAGGAATCAATCTGTCTAGTTATGCTATCAAAGGGTGCGTTCACCGTGTGGGCACTGGAAAGCAACAAGTCGGGATCGTGGAGGAAGATTTTGAAGGTTCGAGCACGAGCGATGCGGATGGCGGAGTCTGACCCCAAAATAGCTGGATTCACCGTTATTAACGGGGACTCTCTGCTCGTGGCTACGGAGAAAAGAGTTTATCGATACGGTTTAACGAGCCATTGGAGATGGAAACGAGCAGAAAAAGTGTGCTCGCATAAATGCGGGGGTAATGTATTGTTCTATCCGTATTCCAACACTCTCCGTCCGTGCGGGGATGGAGCGACCCCGGTCCCGAAATAATTCGGTACCCTGCTCTCTCAAGATTCCAATTGCTGTTAGTCTGTATGTGAGAGGGGTGTGACCGAGGTATGCCACACCAATGTGCCTCTAGCATTTCTGGTCTAGAATTTGTCTTCGTTGTTTGTTGAATGTTTCTTTACCACAGTTAACCGATCGAGCGTTTTCATTGTATTGCATCGAATAGTGGATTGATATTGCAGTTCTTTCCTTGCTGGCTGATCAATTCTTCTTCTTCTTCTTCTTTTTTTTTGTATTTTTTTTGTTTTTTTTGTTTTCTGTTTTCTTTATCTTTTGTTTTGAGATAGATAAATGTGTTAAAGTTACAAAAGTCAGGAGATGTTTGCCTAGATTTTATTGTTATAACATGCGGTCAATTTGGCATCAATCTACTCAGGGTCGGCTCATATATTTTGAAGGTCCGAAACAAATTTTCTATATTGAGTCTCTTACATATTTATGAATTTTTTTAAAAAATGACAAAAGTACAAAAATAATTAAAAAAAAATCAAACTAAAAGGATTCAATTAATGACAACATAAATATAAAAAGATATGATTGCAAGAGTTTTCAAAGAAAATACTCCGTAAGAGACAATTGTGTTTTTATTTCGAAACATTCTAATATTAATATGTACGTAAGTTACATTACAGTCAGGCCTCTATTTTGGACAGAAATTCTGGAGCCGGAAGCGATCGCTTCTCTTGTCTCCCCTATAAGCCGGCCCTGAATCTACTGAAGCTTCAAAGTACACAAATCAGTCACTGAAAATTGAGATGGGAGTGTTCCAGAATAAAAAATAAGTACTTATTTTTTAACGAAAATGATATAGGTACCGACAGTTTCCGTAGGGAAACCGTACCGACGGCCGCGCCGGGCCGTCTCCGGCCACCGGACGGCCGATCCGAGCCGTCCAAAAATTTAAAAAAAAAACGCGGGGGCCCTCGCGAGAAGCAACGGCATCCGATGTATGTAGGGTGCTTGATCTAAACACCCTTTTTTATATATACGAAAAAATGGTGTTTAGATCAAGCATCCTACACACATCGGATATCGTTGATTCCCGCGTGAGCTCCCTCGAGTTTTTTTTATATAAAATTTTTGGACGGCTCGGATTGGCCGTCCGGTGGCTGTCGGTACACTTTCCCTACGAAAACCGTCGGTACGTATAGTAGTACTCATTTTTTTAATAGGTCAATTTCAAGCTCTAAAATAATGTATTCACACAAATAATTTTTCTACTAATATGGATCTTGTTTGATAGATCTCATTGAGATCTTTTAAACAATGCAAAAAAAAATGAAAAAATTATTTTTCATTTACGTTGTTTTTGAGTTTAAAAATGTAAAATAAGTTACTTATTTTTTAAGAAGGTTTGTGAAACGGAAATTAATACAGAACAATGGGGTTTTAGAATAGTTGATCATGACGATCAATTTATCTTCGCTAGAGGACCTCGAAAATATTTATTCTTCTATCTATTTACTAATGCTCAATTACGTTAACTATACGAATACTTTGCCTTTAAGAAGGAAAAAAAAAGAAAGAAACAGCCTAGAATTCAAACTGTATTATTGTAATCTTCACTGAAATTGCAACGACCAATTCAAAGTAAAACTTGCCCCCTTTACCGAAGACTATATTGGGATTTTAAATTTCTCGGATATGTGGTCACCGTATCGGTTACGTAATCGGACGCTTTAATATCGCACGCGAATGAGTGAAATTAAGGTCTCGCTGGATGACGTTCATTTTCCGCTTTTGGATACTCTTATTCTTCTAGGAAGTAGCTTCGTTGATTTAGAAAAGAGCATAGTAATTAAGCAGTATGTATAAACATTAGAAAAAGGCATTCCAAAGCACACATTTGATCAATTTCTAAGAAATAATCAAAAAAATTGAAGAGGGCCACAGAATAGTTTCATTCCCCGGCCCTTTGATAGTTCCATCCAACTTTTTGGAGCTCATGCAAGTCAAAACGATGCAATGGCAATGGAATTAAGTTTCTCCGGTACTCACGAGATGACTTACGACTGCGGGGTCGGATCCGGTCAAGTCTTCCACGGACCAGTTTAGTACATTTGTTGAATCGTGGCCGTTCAAAAGTGTTTTGGACGGCCCAGATTTGTTCGGGTGTTTTGAATATATTTTAAAAAAAAATTATCCGAACAATCTAGGCTATCTAAAACACTTTTGGACGTCCACGATTCAACAAATAGATGAAACTGGTCCTGAGAGACTTGACCGGATCTGCCTATGACTGCATGGGTGACTAATTTTGCATACTTATTTTTAAAATTTTTTTAGGTGATGTGTTGTGAGACCTGTCTTGTAAAATGAAAAAATAAATACTTAAAAAAAAGAATCTTAACAAAACGGGACCTACTACGAAGGAATTTTGTGAGAAAAGGCTCATTTCAGCTTTGTAATATGTCATCTTCGTCGTTTCAATGGGAGATGTCAAATATGACGTGGACGGTGCAACGGCAACTTTTGGCATCAAGTCACCTTCCAACCCTTTTGTCTTTAGTCATGTCAACAACCCCCTGCATGCCAATTTTGACAACTTCTCTCTTCCATGCCAAATTTCAAAAAGTTACTGTTGAAGTTTAAAAAGTAACCGTTGAACATTTGTTTTGAAAAGTAACCGTTTGACATTAAGGGTTGGAGAGGAATAACTTTATGTCAAATAAATAAAATTTGGCATAAGGGTTGCAAAGGAAGGCTTTGATGTCAAATTGGAAATGCCAAAATGCCACGTCAACCTTCAAAAAAAAATTGACATCCCCGATTTGAAGTCCGGGATTGGAGATGCTCTAAAAGCATCTCCAATAGGAAATGTCAAAACTGAGGTGGACAATCAAACGGCTAGTTTTGACATTAAGTCACCATCCAACCATGATGCCTTTTATTATGCCAAAAGTGACATGGCTTTGAAGGGAGATGACGTGGCTTTGAAGAGAAATCCCAACATGTCAACTTTGACATCAACCTTCTAGACTGCCAATTTTCAAAAATTGACCATAAGCTTTCAAAATAATTTGATTGGAAATGGGAAGCTTGATGTCAAATTGAAGAGGTTAAATTGCCACATAAACCTTCAAAATAATTTGACATCTCCACTTTTGACCTCTCTTGTTGGAGATGCTCCGCGTATCTGTTCAACTAGTTTTGCTAGCAGCATAATCATCTCATCATCCTCCATTTGATTCGAAAAAATCCTTCCGATAAGAATGTTTGCCTGAACAATATTGTATACAACCACACGAGATATGGCAGTAAACATATATCTCCTATCCACTTTCAAATGCTTTTTCTCAAGTGTAACCCTATATGATTTGTTGTGGAGAAGGGTATTGGCGCACAACGTAGCGGTGCCCCGGAACCACATCATAACTACTCCAATATTGTATACGGGGTATGGCTGTAAACATATATCTCCAACCCACTTTCAAATGTTTTTTCTCAAGTAATGGTGGCGGAGGGGCGGGGGAGGGCTGGGGCGGTGACCCAGCCGGTTGTGGTCGATGGTGGTGAAGAATACTATTTGGGATCTCTTTATTTCTTTCAAGTGTAAAAAATGCCACTAACCCCCTCCCCCAAAAAAAAAAAAAAAAAAAAAAATTGCAACCCAAACATATCCACAACCAACACACGATGCTCAGATTGCTTCTATTTTCTTTCAGGGCAAGAAAAATCTAGTTAGAAGGAAGCTATAGTACATACCAAGCGTTGAGCATATTTATGGAGGTCAATCTCGGTTGTCCAAAAGTGCATGTTTTGACGATCCAGATTAAAGACAAGTTATTAAAGGTAAGAGATATTTATTACAGGTCAAATATTAAAAACATATCTCAACCGTTAATTGTCGAAATGGACAGTTGAGATAGCGCGTTTTTCGTGAACAATTTATTCACAGCTCATCCGTGAATAAGTTTCTCTCGTACAAGAATACAGTACTTGAGGCGTGAATAAGTTGATGATAAAAGTCCACTTGCGTCATATCTCAATCATACATCCCCCACAATTCTCTTCCAAAACCAGTGCTCCTTCCAAACTCTATCCACCTGCTCAATCGGGACATTCTTGGTCTCCGGCAAGAACAGGTACACGAAACCGGTCATCACCGCCACCCACCACCCGAAGAAGAAGAAAATCCCGGCCTTGAAATGGCATAACATCAACAAATAAGTCTGAGCCATGATAATGGTGAACAAAAAGCTCACTGCCACATTGATACTCTGCCCAGCCGATCGAATCTCCAGCGGGAAAATTTCACTCGGGACCAACCATACCAACATATGTGCAAATCAACACAGTAAAGTACAAAACCATACCCCTTGCTTACCCTCGTAATCGCCTAGCTGATTCTTCATTATGCACCCAACAGTTACTTGCGAAGCCAGCATTTGCACTCCAACCGAAAACAGAACCCTTCGACCGAGTTTATCCACCACCAACATGGATATAAACGTCGACGAAGCACTGGCAATCCTGATCACAAGAACAGACAAGATCGAAGCGCTCTTGCCCAAACCTGCGGTTCGAAAAAGTTTCGGAGCATAGAAAGCAATGGCATTGATTCCGGTCGCTTGTTGGAAGAAAGGTATGGCTATTGCCATGACGAGTTGAGGCCTGTACTTTCTCTCGGCAATCTTGCGGAACGGGTGGAGGTTGGTTTCAGCCACGTCGCTTGCTTTCACAAGATCAGTGAGTTCGGCGTGGACGTCGTCTGTGCCACGGATTCTTTGAAGGGTTGATTTTGCCTTGTGGTGATTTTGGGTGCGTTGGATTAGGCTGTTGGGAGTTTCTGGGAGGAAGATTGCTCCTAGAGAGAGAACGGAGGCCGGGATTGATGCCATGGAAAGGGAAATTCGCCAACCCAAATCGTTGCCCAGTTTTACAGTGCCGTAGTTGATGAGGTTTGATGATAGAGCGCCCATGTTGAGGCTGAATGGGAAGCCATTGCTGATTGCTCCCCTGTATCTGGGTGGAGCCATTTCTGAGAGGTAGAGCGGGACTGACTACAAAACAAAGTAGAGTTGACAAAACAAAGCAAAGTAGTAAAAAAATAATATTCTTTGGCTCTTTTCGAGTGGTCCTGAGCATCGTCACGTAGTGTTTCAGCCGCTTTTTTTCATCACAAATTCACGTGGGGCCCTGAATCAAGTGTATGGACCCAATATGAATTTGTTGTGGAGAAGGGTATTGGCGCACCACGTAGCAGTGCCCCGGAACCACATAATTAATATTCCAATATGTTGTCACTTGATATTTGAACGTGTATCTATGACATGTGTCACCCAGTTAGTGGTAGCATATTTTAGATACCAACATTAGCCCAAGGATGCTGATTTTGGCGCACAATTTTAGACGCTCCACTTTTAGAAACTTCATGTTAAAAATGAAGCGCGAAAATTAATTTTCTTAGCTCAATTGAAAATCAAATCAGCACACATGTGCTAAAAGTGTTTTCTTGGTATAAGTAGTACCAGAGCTTACTTACCTGGTTTGCAAAACTAATCCCAATTCCGAGCAAGAACCGGCAACATATACGGCGCCTCCGATAAGCATCGACGGCCGCCGCCCGAACCGGTGAAAACTAAGACCCCTCCAAATTTGGTTCCCAAACAAAGGCAAAACAGTGAGTCCCACCCCATTTACCCCCTCTTACTCCCTCCCCCCATTTTGACTCCATCCAATCAGGCCCTTAAGAAGGAAAAAAAAAATTCAGGAAAAAAAAATCAGCCTAGAATTCAAACTGTATAAGTTATTGTAATCTTCATTGAAATTGCAACGAAAGTAAAACTTGCCCCCTTTACCTAAGACTATATTGGGATTTCAAATTTTTCGGATATGGGTTGGGATTTCAAATTTTTCGGATATGTGGTTACCGTATTGATTACGCAATCGGACGCTTCAATGTCGCAGGCGAAGAGTGAAATTAAGGTCCCGCTGGATGATGTCCATTTTCCGCTTTTGGACTCTTTTTCTTCTAAGAAGTAGCTTCATTATGTAAACATTAGAAAAAGGCATTCCAAAGCACACATTTGATCAATTTCTAAGAAATAATCAAAAAAATTGAAACGTACGAAGAGGGCCACAGAATAGTTAATCCATTCCCATTTGATAGTTCCATCTAACTTTTTGGAGCTCATGCAAAGTCAAAACAATGCAATGGCAATGGAATTAAGTTTCTCCAGTACTCACGAGATGACTTACGACTGCGTGGTCGGATCCGGTCAAGTCTTCCACGGACCGGTTTAGTACATTTGTTGATTCATTTCGTTTATTCATTTCTGTACATTCCATTTTTGGCTTAAATGTTCACTATTTAGAAAATGTGAATTTACTCCTGAAGGACCACTAAACGAGCCGAGATCGAACTCAACAAAGCGCGACTCGTCTACAGTCCTGCTTGTAAAAAAACATTTCTTTAAGTAGGCAAGGGCCCGAAGGCGTTAACATCAACCAGAGCCAAGTCGGATAGCCAAGAGGGAAAATCATCCCTCCAGATTTCTTTCCAACATGATTTTTTTGATAGTCAACTTGGGCAGCATTCAACATGGTTTTTTGTTAAAAATATATTCCTTCCGTCCCTTTTTAAGTATCCAACTTCGTAATTTCAACTTATTAAGAAAATATCATCATTACCTTTCACATCGAAACTTCTACCTCCGCATTTATCCAATATTAACCGTCGACATATTGAAAGAAATGACTTTGGATTTTTTTTTTTTTTGAGCAACAATTAATTATTTTTATTAATCCTTGAGACAATGTGAATTTGGAAGTACAACAAACAAAGAAGAAAACGAAAATTTAGTTAACAATGTGACTCTTCATATGAATGAGTGCATTTTGTTTTGTTTTTGGTTCGTTCGAGGATTGCTTTTTGCTAGGATTCCATTAATAATACTGAGTGATATTCGAGTTGGAATCAACAAGAACTTTGCGTGTTCTCTTGGACTTAACTTAAATATGAAAATTTTGTTCTTACTTGAATATTTTTTCGCATTTGTTAGTTTTGCTCCAAACTTTTGTGGGTTATTGATTTGTCTCGACGAGAGGAATCGAAAAAGTGAAGTCCAAAAGAACGCAAATCAGGTTGGAGCTTGAAGTTCGGCCTTAGCTATTGATGTTTTGACACTTCTTGTTCACATCTGGAATTTCATTTTCACAACAGAAGTAATAAAATTTCACACAATTTTGGGGCTATCTTGCACAGTGGGACTGGTTGAACAGTTTTCAAATTGCAATCCAAACAGGATCGAGTTTATAGAACTCAGACCTAACTCAAAGATTCAATCAAATTGATCCAATTACCGAGTTGGTTTGGCCCATCGGCCCACATCATTTACAAGCGAGAAAATTGATTGCTTCATAAAAAAAAAAAAAAGAAGGGAAATTTATAGAAATGGTCCTCCTAATTTCACCTGAGTCTCATTTTTATCCTCTAAGTATCAATTGCAACTCTTTTGACTTTCAAGTTTGGTTTTTATACTAATTTGGCCCAATTAATAACGTCTGTCAGCCAAACTGGATGGAAAAAATCAAATTCAAGGCATACATCATCAATTGGACCAATTTAGAACGAACTGCAACGTCCAAACTGCGATCAATCTAATTTTTTTCGTCCAGTTTGACTGACAAAAGTTATCAATTGGACCAATTTGATAAAAAAAACCATACTTGAAGGTCAAAAGAGTTGTAATTGATACTTGGAGGACGAAAATGAGACTCGAATGAAACTAAGAGAACCATTTGAATAAATTTTCCACAAAAAAAAATATCTTCAAAAAAGTTAATTGCTTCGTCATTCGTGTTTTTTCATCTTTAATGATCTTTAATCAAAACTGTTATTTATTTTTTACTTTTTAGATGCATACGGCGTTATTCAAAAAGTTAATTTGTTAAATTTTTTAAAATTACTTTGACTAAAGACGAAAAAATCAGCAAACGTATAAAGTATTTTTATCTCAAAATTGATAATCAAGCTTTTTTTTTTTAATTGAGATTTTGGATGAGTAAACTTAGATCACTGCAAGAATTGAAAACATGTAAGATAGAAATTACTCAAATTAGTATAGAGTTGCCTTGGCTCTGTTCAGTTGTCAAGAAAGGACGGAAAAGTATGAGAAAATCAATTTTCCCATAACTTTCCTAGTGTTCAGTTAACAGGAAAATAGTAGAACTTACCATTATAAGTTTTCCTGTAGGATTTACTTTCTTGCAAAAGTGATCCTGTAAAAATGTAACGACCCGTAAAATTTAGAATTAATATCACCATTAAAAAATTACTAATTTCATTAATAAAATTATTTCATTTAATAGATATATACAAATATTATTACCTTATCTTATTCTATTTCGTTTTTATTTATTTTTAGTGTTATACATGCATATAATTGCATGCATGTACGTCTCTCTCCTCTCTCACTCTCCTACTCGATCTCTACCTTCCCCCTAACCCTTAAACCGAGCTAAATTCGTCCGTTTAGAAACCCAATTCGATTAGAACTCGATTTAATCTTTCTACATCAAATTCACCTATAAATACAATACCACTCCGACCCTAGGGCACATACCATACTCACCACCTTCCACGGAGTCAGAAAGGAGAGAAAAACCAGAGAGAATCGAACTACAATCCATAGATTTTTAGAGAGAGAAAGAAAGAGAGAGAAAAGCGGGTTTCATAGATTCGACCGGCCAAAACTCAAATTGACCGTTCCATTCACCTTCTACAACCCCGAGCATCCTCGAAGATCAATCAATTCGAGCCCAAGGTCCCCCGATCGACGAAACCGAAGTCATCTTCTCCAATTTCAAGTTTTCAATCGAAAACCAAATTGATCCGATTTGAGGTATTATAATTTGATCCGAGGCCTCCTCTAAGTATACTTGATGTTATTAGATATAACCCAATAGCCCCCCGTGCCCCCATGCATCGAAAACCGTGATGAAAAAGCAAAAAAACCAAAACAGCGAGAAAGGTTGCGGCCGCAACCTTCGGGCTCCCCCAGCCGCGAGAATCAGAGCAGCAGAGCTCGCGGCCGCGAACTCCATTCGGCCAGACCGTGCGTTGATTTTGTTTTCGTTTCGAATTGATTTTGCGACCTCCCCGAATTATTTTTCCTAGGTTTCTAACACTCTAAAGATCATATCTTGTTCATTTCATATTTTTTTATTTAATTATCTATTTATTTAATTTTTATTTGTAATCGTGTAAAAGTTGTAAACTAAAAATCATTGCGACCTTATAAGCCAATCTATAAATCTCCAAACCATTTTTCCTAGACTCCCAACATGTTAAAGATCATAACTTGCTGATTTCGTAGTTATTTTATATTATTAGCTATATATTTTATTTTTAATTAAAGATACAAACGAAAAATAATTGCGACCTTACAAACAATGATTTTAACATCTAAACTATTTTTCCTAGACTTCTTACATCTCAAGGATGATATGTTATTAAAATAATATTTTATTTAATTAATTAACTATTTATTATTATTTACGTGTTGTTTCTTAATAAAAAAAACACTTTAAAATATTATAAAAGATGTAAATAATTCTGAATAATTTTATTTAGACTTCTTACAGTTCTAAGATGATACTTGCTAATATCAAAATATTTTTTATTATTTAATTATTTATTATCTATTTATCCTCCTTTTGTCATTTAACTTAATCTTTTTATTTAAAATAATTTCATGAACATTCAAACCCAACTTTTAGCACTCGAACTTATTATAGAGGACCTTTAGGACTCTTATTAGGGTACGATAATTATTCTAATATTTTTACCTAATTAATGTATTTAATTGGTATTTAATTCGTCTAATTAATTGTTAATAATTAATAAAAGCCTAGAAAATTATTTTTAAATCTTTATTAAATAATTCACACATTATTAATGATTTTGTGGCCATACAAGATTAAGGGCAACGGCCCAGTCATAAAAAATTATGTGATTGCATTGCCTAATAATTATTTCGATCCGTCTGTTATTCGTTTTCATTATTATTGAGATTGATATTGTGTTGATGCTTAATTTGAATGTTAGATTGGAGCCTAGAGACATGGGGTGGTATACGAAATAGAAATCACTTAGACGATACTAAGTAATGGATAAATTGAGAAGTTTTCTTTTCTAAAGGTTGCCTGCAAGCGTGATTTTGAGATGCGATGTGAATTGAAACTGGCGAGTGTCCAGTGATGAATTGATAGACTGGCGTGTGTCCAGTGATGAATTGATAAAACCTGGCGAGTGTTCCAGAGATATTTTATGACGATAAAACCTGGCGTGTGTCCAGTGATGTTTTGATAGACTGGCGCGTGTCCAGTGGTAAATTAATAGACTGGCGTGTGTCCAGTGATGAGTTGGTAGACTGGCGTGTGTCCAGTGATGATTGTGATGTGGTATATAAGATAGGCGAACCCTGGTTGTGATTCAGGCATGATAAGCTATCTCCTTTGTTGTAGTGATTGGGTTGCACACCTGTCATATAACTTAGGTTATCTGCATCAAAGGAAAAGTGATCTCATGGGACCGAGCATAGCTGGGGGTTGGGAAGAACGATCTCATGGGTGGGATCTTCGAATTCACATTAGGTTAATGGATAACAATAAATCAAGTTGTGTGAAATATTCCTGTTTTACTTAATTGCACTATTATTATCCTATTGTTTGCTAAATGTAAAGTAAGAGGGGTAGTTGGATTGGATTATACTACGGGGTGAACTATTTCACTCAGGCACGGATTTTCTGGCATCCGTGTCAGATTTTGCAGAGAATCAGGAAGAGACACAGAATCCCGAGGGTGATCAGTTTTATGCAGAGGAAAATCCAGAGGTGGAAGCCGAGCCCGAGTATGCTTGGGATCCTTATCAAACCTAGAGGCGGCTCTGTTATTTAGACTATTTCATTTTCCAAAGACTATTCCAATAATTTTTCAGTAGTTTGTAATAGACAAGTTTCGACATTGAGAATTCTGTTTTGGATTTTAAATGATAATTAAGTCTTCGATTTTCACTTCCGAAAATCGGGGCGTTACAAAAAAAACACAGGATTTTGCATCGTGGGAAAAAGAAAATGAGTGAACACTCACAAAATTTTCCCATAAGTTTCTTTTTCCTGACAAATAAACAACTAAACCTTAATTTTTCTTGCAAAATTCTTTGTCAAATGAACACTCATGGAAAAATAATTTCTTTTTCTTTTACTTCATCTCACTTCACTTTTCCTCGGAACCAATTTTCTACACAACTTTCCCGACAACTAAACGGAGCCTTAAATAGAGACATGAATGACAATCTAATGGCAAACTTTTATTGTTGTACTACAGTGTTTACTCAAAGACGCGAGGTGCATGTAAGCTGACATAGACATTTTGAAATATAGAGAAAGAAAAAATCATATAAAATAGTACAATTTTTTTATGTATGTCACTTCAATTCTCTCTTTCTTTTTTTTGAATATCTCTCTTTCTTTTTTTATGCATTCATTAATTGATAGTCTTCTTATTAAACTTGAAAAAGGCATTTTATTAAGAAGGCAAGGGCCCAAACATGATTTTTTGATAGTCAACTTGGTTAGCACTTCAACATGGTTTTTTTAATTTTATTAAAACCATACTCATTTTGTTCAACTCTTTTTCTCTTATTTTTAACATTCCAAAAATTATCTAGTTTCTAATTTTTTTTTCTAAAATAATTATCAACAAAACTAATCAAAATAATTTAAATATTGGTGGAAAAATTACTCCTAGTTATTGCCATCACAATGTAATACGTGTCACATAACACGTGAGGTGAGGTCACTGTCATGTATGTAATCATTCCCTTTCTCTCTCTCCCTCCCTCCCTCTCCCTCTCTCTACATTTCGTGCATGTATAGCTCCACTGCTACTTCTAACAAACCTCATCTCTCTCTCTCTCTCTCTCTCTAGAAATTTCCCAGAAAAAGATCGATGGAGTTATTATTTTTGTTTGTTTGATTCCATTTCCAGCTGAAAGGTCTTGAATTCCTCACCATTTTCCTTCGTTTTCTCCCATTTTCTCTCCTTTTCCGTCTAAGAAAGGGAAAAAGCTACTTTTTTAGCTAGCTGGTTGACCTTGGTCGATCGAATCTTCAGCAATGGAGCAAGATCTTTCTCGTAAAAGGTATATAAACTCTTGACATGATCGAGCAATGTTTTTTTTTCTATATTTGAACACGCATGTATTATGTGTGTATGATTTACCCATGCCCATTTAGGTCAAAAAAAGTTAGGGTTACCTCGTTCTCCATTAATGTCTCTTTTTCAAGTTTCACAGTGCAAGTGTTTTGCATTTCCTCAGCTTTGTTCCAGTAAAACAAAACGGCCTGACTTTCTAGGGTTTCAGATGACAGCTAGTAGTGTATTTTGCTGTAAAGTTTGCAGCTACATTATGTGTGTGCATCAGTCTTTGAATTTGCTTTTTGAGCTCTGCGATTTCATTTCTCTATTTTGATCTCCCCATTTCTTCTGCCAAACATCTGCTACTCCTCCACTTTTCAGTGATCTCTGATTGTTAACTTTTACATCTCTCTCTCTCTCTCTCTCTCACACACACACACACACAACAGTCTGCAATCTGCATATACGAATGCACAGTTCATGTTCATGTCTGGGTTTATTGCTATATTTGTCTTCGGCTCTTTTTGTTTCATGGCCGCAATATTAAATTCCATACTACAGAGGGAAGGGCTTGAGACAAAAATGTACAGCTTTTTTGGGAACCCTAAAACAACGCCTACAGTTTGCTATCTTCCCCTTTTTTCTGCTCTATCCATTCCTCATTTTCTGCTCATCTCAATGTTTACTATTATTTAAGCCTTCGATTCAAAAACAATTGTCTCTGATTCATTGTTCAACTTTCCTCCTGTTTAAGTTCAGTATTTTTCGGATTAACATCTGAATTTCTCTTTGATTTTTTGACTTGTAGGTGCTAAACATGGAATATATTTATCACCGCAAACGATCCAAACATGCCATTCAAGGAGATATTCATGACAATGTATTCTCTCTCTCTCTCTCTCTCTCTAAAATCTGTTATTTCCGGGCAATTTTTCTGTTCTCATTCCGTTTGTTTTTGCACACGCACGTCCAGTGAGGACCACACGCGCCTTCAGTAGACTGTGAGAGGAAACGAATCCCATGGTGACGGTGCACGGTGCACACACCATCAATTAATCCATGCGCTCTGTGTACCTTTACAATCAGCTTTTTAGATCTGTTGTCGTAAAGAGACAAAACAGTTGCATCTGAATATCTGACCATCATTATATACAAACCACATGAACGGAGCAATTATCAAATCTTCAAAATACATGCATGATACTGTATATACTGGAGTAGTACTCTTTTTTAACCATATAGAATTAGAGTGTGCGCGTGTCACATGCGATCTGGGTTACCCAAGCTTATTTCTCTAGAGAGAGAGAGAGACGACAATCGCGAGTGTGTTGCTGTAATTCTGCTTGTTTTTCATTTGCAGGGAATCATGTACTTAAGAAGGCAGGAACAAGGCAAGGACGTCGACGGCGCACAAGCACCACCTTTGCCCAGACAACCACTGCCCACATCCAGCTGTGGCCTCAAGACCAGCAACGGTAACAGAGCCCATTCTTTTTGTCCTCGTCCCTATCCTTTCATCTCCAATCTATTTCTTGTATCCCTCGTATACACCTTTAGCCTAAGTTAGAAACAAACACTGCATCTCTTCCCACGAAAAGAGAACACATGGCTGATTTGTTCCTTTGGTCGCTCACAGAAACCCGAGAACAGATTGAAGTGGGTTCCATTTACGAGATTGATCATGAAAAGCTTCCACCCAGAACCCCAATTCAACTCAGGTCTATCCGAGTCGCCATGGTGAGAAACTCATCAACACAACAATTATAGACCTAGCTAGCTAGACATATTTCTATTTTTATATTTATGATTTTATGGGTTTTTACGTTTGTGGTTTTTGAAATATCTTTTGATGATTTTCTGGTGAGTGAAGAATACCTAGACATATGAACGTTTCTATATTTATGGAGTTTTTTTTTTTTTTTTTGGTTTTTTGTGTTTCAAAAATCTGGGGGTGATTTTCAGGTGAGTGAGAAGACCGAGTCCAACGTCTCAGTGAGATTTCCGAGCTTTCAGTCGCTTCAAAGCTACTTCAAAAACGGCATCAGAGAGATGTACCCAGAGCTGGACGAGAAATTCGTGATGGGGACAAAGCTGGCCGAGAAAATGCTGAATCGGAAGGTCCCATCTCAGGAATTTGCAGAGAAAAAGCACTCGCAGGAGTTTTGGGTTGTTATCTCCACCTCGTCGTTTCGTGGGTTAGGAGATGTCGTTTCGAAGAAGGCTGGGAATTTGTTTTCTGAGCTGAAGGGGAACGGAATGGTGGGTTGGGGTGTTCGTCGTCAGGTGAAGTTCATCGGAAGGCATAGAGAGAGTAACCCTCAGTCTTCTTCGAGCTTTGTAAGAGAAGGAGATGAAGAAATGGACGAAGGAGACGAAGAAGAAGAGGAAAAAATCAAAGAAGAAGAAGAAGAAGATGAGGAAGAAGAAGATGAAGAGGACGAAGAATCTTTGACAGAAGAAACCAAGCTGACTGCACAGAGAAAGCGACGTTATAGCTCAAGACTTGTTCAAATAGCAAAGAAAGCAAAACGTGAGACTCAAAGGAACGTGAATACAAAGACTAAGGCTAAGGCCAAGGCTAAGGCTAAGAATCATTGTAAGCAAATATTTGCGCTCAAAAACCCACAAGACAGGTGGTCTAAAGAGAGGTGAAGATTGAAAACAACTTAAGATATTATAATTTCCATCACATTTGGTCTATGCTTTATTGTATTTCGTTGACTTATCCGTTGTTGCGCTTCAGGTATAAGATAGCGGAGAAAAATCTAATGGAGGTGATGAAGGCAAAGGGTGCTGTGTATGGGAACCCAATTCTCCGGCCGGAACTTAGAGCGGAGGCTCGGAAGAGAATAGGGGACACGGGTTTGTTGGACCACCTCCTCAAGCACATGGCGGGGAAGGTGGCGCCTGGAGGGGGTGAGAGGTTCCGCCGGCGGCACAATGCAGAAGGAGCAATGGAGTATTGGTTGGAGAGTGCAGACCTTGTTGATATAAGGAAAGAAGCTGGGGTTCAAGATCCTTATTGGACCCCACAACCAGGGTGGAAGCTGGGGGATTGCCCCACCCAAGACCCTGTTTGTGCTAAAGGGCTGAAGCAATTGAAGGAGGAGACCTCCATACTAAAAAGGTACTAATATATTCTAGTATAAGTGTTTAGTCTGTTTTTAATGGGTTTAGATAAGATTCTTCACAAATGGTTGAATAAACAGGGTTATGGCCGAGGAGATGGTTTCCAAGAAACAAGTGGAGGAAGAATTGACCAAATTAAGAAAGTAAGGATTCACAAGATATCTAATTACTGAAAGGGGAAAATGTGCTTTTAGTCTTTTTTGGGTTTTGAATTTGACCTTCTTTATTGCATGAACAGGGAGGTGGAGTTGTTATCCCAGAAACGAAATGAGGAAAGTCAAGCAATTGTGGTTTCAAACCCTTCTGATATAAGTCAGAAGTTGGATCTTGATACTTCAATCGTTCCATTGAATTCTGACCTTGATAGTTCACTGGTCAAACTGGTATGTAGTAAATAAAAGCGATTTGAATAAATGAATCATTCATTAAAAGTATTGATTGGTACTTGTCGTAATAGGAAAAGTATCAGGAACAACTGAGAGCCTTGGCAGAATACGTGAGGAGAATCGAGGTATCAAATCATTGAAATTAATACTATTTAGTTTGGAACTTTGTTTTCTGGGCTCTGCCGAATAGTTGCTAGAAGTGTGCTAATTAATACATTAAAGGATAATGCTAGGGAAACAAAAAGTACACTTTCACCTGGCTATTATTTTCTGAACTTTCAGTTCACCTAGGTTATGGTTTCAAACCTCCAAGCAGTCATGAATTCTGTGTTTCATCTTGTGGACTTCAGTAAATTAATAGTTCTAGGTAGAAAGGCGCTTATACATGAATGGATAGTTTTGCATAGAAATGATATGTGTACGACATTGTCAAAACACAATGCTATATAACCAAATTGATTTTTTGCATAGATCTTTAAGCAAAATGATGAGACCTTTGAGGTTCCATTGGCTTCATTTTGAAACATTTACACAAGTCATACTAAAAAAAAGGCTTAAAATGTTTATCTTTTTTTGTAAAGAAAAGATATTCATTTCATGCAGTACTACGCTAGAGTATAAAGTACTTGAAAATAAAGTTCTAGTGTAGATTACTAGATTTACTTGATGATGTGATGTGAGAATAGTTAATTTGATATGCCGTAGTCCTTAATTATTGATTCATAGTTAATCATTATGTTTCTAAATATTCTGTGGTTAGTTTGTCTCGGATATATAGGACGTTGTTGGTTGTGTATGAAATTTTGTTTGTAAATCAGTTTCCAACATGAAAGCACACACAACACCTCACAACTATTGATTGGATCTCTGTGACTGTGAATCTGTGATTGTCTATTGCACTAATTTATAGCATCTAGTTTCTGATTAATGATGGTTACTAGGTTAGAGTAGGCCATTAGTCGGTTTTATATGAATGCCATGGCATTTTGATTTTGTGGTATTGTTACAGGAAGAGATAAGTAAGCTAAAATCCAAGATGGACCAGGAAACAAGGTCAGGCTCTGCATTAATGGGGTCAACAGATTGTTGTGCTGAAAAAGATAAAAAGCAAGGGGAAGAAGAAAGAGCAGCACAGGCAGTAGAGAAAAAGGAAGTGGAAAGTGATCAGTTGAAGGCAAAAGCAACAGCAAGAGAAGCAGAGAACACAGCAGCGGCAGCAAAGGAAAAAGCAGCAAAAATCCAAAGGCTAAAGAGTGGGTTCAGAATTTGCAAGCCCCAGGGGACGTTCCTTTGGCCAAACAACAACAGCAGTAATGGCAACAACAGGCCATTGTCTTCTCAGGTTGTGGTCCAGGTTGAAGATCTCATGGTTGTCCCCACCCCACCATCAGTTTCCTCCTCCACCGCCTCTGCACCGCCTCAACTCCCCTATTACCACCACTACCTCCACCACGGCCACCCCGCTTCTCCGGTCAAGCCCTTGGCGGAGAGAAGAGCTGTTACGGTCACTGTCTCCGCCGTGGGTGATCACAGCAATTTCTCTACTACAACAACTACCACAACCACAACTACTACCAACAAGAAGAGCAAAACTCACATCAATCTCAATGACTTACCCATCAACCCCGGAGGAGATGGATTTTGTGGGACCCCGGGTTCCTCAAGTAAAACTGTCAACACCACTGCTGAAGTGCCACGTGTGAGTATCCCACGATGATCAAGTTTCCCTTTGTTTGGTGCTTAATGCTATACTTTTGGTTAACATAAAACTGTACAGATATGCTATATAGTAAGTCATGGTTACTCATTTCTAAGCAAAAAGTCATCAAATTGGCTTTACATATTTCAATAAAATGAAGCATGTGCTATACAAACTCCTAATAATTCATAAAAAATTTCTAACTTAGTAATATGTCATGCATTGTGGAGCTTCAAAATCTGAGACATGAACCACTTCATTTGTTTGATAGTTGTGATGAGTGAGTTAAAAAAAGTATCTTGATTTTGTTAGTTGGTATAGCGTCACCCTTTAAAAATGTCCTAGTACTACATTGTTTATTTCAAGAATGCAGTACAAAATATTTAGAATAGAGTCTTGTTAAGTCAATTATGATCCATTAGTGATGTTATTTTGTTAATCTTATGTACAGGTGCTACCCTCCGCAGTTAAGGGTGACATGAGTCCGTCGGAGGTGGTTGGGCGTGGTGATAGCGGTGGCAAAGCTCCGAAGAGTTGTAATACGATGAGCTACAATGAGCAGCAGCACGGTGGATGCTCCTCCTCCTCCGCCCCGTCTGCCACCTCGTGCTCGCCAAAGGGAGTGGGTAATTGGCTGGCTCTGGCTACTCCCACGCCTGCACAAAAAGACTCTAACCGTGGATAAACTTGCCATATGGAGTTAAGTTTAGTTTTTTGGCCGGTCACTTATTTTGAAAGGTTAGACCTTCGATATTACTAGCTATGAGTGCCTTTATTTTAGGTATATTGCCCTTCTGATGGTGGGACTCTACAATCTTGGAGTGATATTACTTTTGTTCGGCAAGTATTAAGAAAGATCTAGCTAAGTGAGGGCAAATTAAATTGGAGAAATGCAGGAGGGGCCCATCTTGTTTAGGAACATTTATGCAACGGCCTAGATATATGTCAATGGTATTAGTTGTTTTTTTACTACCACTGTCCCAAAATATTTAGGAGGATTTGTTTCAATTGTTGTTAGATAGATGTGTTGTGCAACTTGAACGTTTTGAAAAGAATTCTATCGCGCAATTAGCGACAGGCCATATAGCTCACAATAGTAAATTAATAAAAATCACTGTCATATTTGATCGTGTAAGCGAGGAGAAATTATTTAGAGGTCTAAGAGTGTCTCCAATGGCATAACAAAACTAAAATATTTCTAAAATAAGTAATGTTGGTTTAAAATATAACTCACAATAGTATAAACACACTTAGCAACCCTTTAATTAATAATCAAATTTTGGTCTTTTGACATATGTAAAACTAGCAACTTTTTCCTCTTTCGATAGGGAGAAGATATGGTACACAAGGTATACCGTATGTTTAAATTATGACAATTTGTGATTTTCATTATGCCAATTTTTGATTTTGTAATGCATATTTATGATTTCAGTTACGACTTTTACTTTAAAATTTACTTGTTGAACAGGTCACTAGCAGGTTACCCACATTAAAAAATATTGTTATGACATAACCATAATTATTCGTACCGGAATCCATAATACTTGTACCCTAACTAGATATATGCGTACAATATCAAAAATTAAATAATGCTACCCACAAATGTTATAACAACACCATAAATTGGCATTATCTTACCACAATGAGTCGTAGCAAAAATTCTTTGACTCGTATGATATTTCGTAACAAAATCAAAATATGTCGTATCAGAATCATCAATTGTTATACCCAAGCCAAAAATATTTGTAGAATGCCACAAATTTTATAAAATAACCACAATTGTTATGACAACACCTAAAATTGTCGTTTTCTTAACACAATGTGTCTTATCAAAAGAAAACATATTAAAAAATGACAAATTATATAACAAACCACAATTGTTATGACAATATCATAAATTGACGTTTTCTTACCACAATGTGCCGTACCAAAGGAAATTAATTAAAATATTTTGTAATAACACATGTCTAAAATACCACAAATTCAGTAATATAACCAAATTTGTTATGATAATACCATAAATTGATGTTTTCATACCCACAACGTGTCGTATAAAAAATTCCAATCAGAAAGATCAATTAGCGATAGTTATAATCAGCAAAATATCATACCACAAATTGAGTAATATAACCAAATTTGTTATGACAATACCATAAATTGAAGTTTTCATACCCACATCGTGTCGTATAAAAAAAATTCAATTGGAATGTTCAGTAAACGATAGTTATAATCAGCAAAATACCATTTCACAAATTCAGTAATATAACCAAATTTGTTATACAGTAAACGATAGTTATAATCAGCAAAATACCATTTCACAAATTCAGTAATATAACCAAATTTGTTATAACAACACCATAAATTAACGTTTTATACCAACAACGTGTCATAATAAAAAAATTCAATTCAAATGCTCAGTTAACGATAGTTATAATCAACAAAATACCATACCACAATTCAATATTATAACCAAATTTGTTATGACAATACCATAAATTGACGTTTTCATACCCACAACGTGTCGTATAAAAAAAATTCAATCGGAATGTTTAGTAAACGATAGTTTTAATCAGCAAAATATCATACCACTAATTATTTTCAATTCCCGCCACATTTTTTTTCCAAATTGTAAAATTTTCACCATATTATCTTAATTTTCAATTCCCTGCACACTATTTTTTCAAATTCTTATTTGTCCCTACACAATACCTCAATAATTTAAATTAAAAATGAAGTTCTAGCTCAAAATTTTCATCCAAGAAATTCACCAAAAAGTAAGTACTATACCCAAATTTTTGAATACAACTACAATTTTCTCTCAAAATATTAGTCTAAATTATGTTTTTTCTCTACAAAATTTAATTCAAAAAATCAAAATTCCTTCAAATTTTCGTGGAAAAATGTGAGGTCACTAAAACAAATAATTATCCAACTGTCTCAAGATACGGATATTTAAGGCGGTGCACTTAACAATTGGCACTATATATTTGACAGGCGGATTGATACTAAACCTTCACCCTATGCATACAAATCCAAATTTAATGGTGGTCCTTAGAAATAGGTCGTGGAAGTACAATCAAAATAATTTTGTAAATTTATTGTCATTGTATTTTCTTTTTTAAAAAATTATTATAGTAGACATACTGATTTACATCAATGACATAGGCCATAATATGATCTACAAGTGCATGCCCAACACTAGGGCGGAGGCATTTGAGGCCACTGCTTTCTCAAATTTTCTGCCGGAAATAGGACCCCTACGTACAAGAAAGTATTTTATAATTAATAGCCTTTAAAATTTCAAATTCTCAATTGTGTACCACAATAATCAGCAAAATTCCATATCATAACTAAATGTCGTTAGCGAGTATATTTTTAAAATGATCGATCATAACTGTTAGAATATCAAGTCATACAATATTCAGCATTGTCACCAAAATTAGATATCATCAGATATCGACAACTCCGTAATCGAAAAATATTTAATGTATTCAAATACATTAAAGTCTAACAATGCACCACCCGAGTCCCATCTAATGCTTCTTCTTTTTTTATCGGAACCGTCTATCTTTTACATAATATGAATAGATCACATGTACCAAGAATGAAGTTGATTGCTTATCATTAGACCCTTAATCAGACAAAAAAATTCTTTTACTATTAAATTCGGGTGCCAATGAAAGGGCTTTCTAAACGCTATTGAGCCAAAAAATTATGTGAATTAGTTAATCTACAAATATAACAAAATCATTGGTTTTGATCATCATTATTGTGTCGTGATTGCAAGTCAACCGTACATTTAGTTACAATAGAGAAATTGGTTTCATATCAAGTATATTGAAATATACAATTCTAAATATTCCTTTGGTACGACACATTGTGGTAAAGAAATACTAATTTTTTGTGTTGTCATAACAATAATGGTCATGTTATATAATTTGCAGTATTTTACTAATGAGGGAGGGGGAGAGAGAGTCAAGAAGGAGAGAACAACCTATTACCTGCTAAGCCATTTTTTTATTTTATTAATTGATTTAATAAATTGGTGGTTCGGATTATTCACTTTCAAATCTAATAATTTAAAATCATGATGCGTACGGTACACCCCCTAATAAGGGGTGTGTACCATAGGACTATCCCTTTCGATAACCTAATTTTAGTGGGGACAACATACTCTCTCTCTCCCCACTTATCACTATCAATGGATCCATTCACTGACATGTACTCCCAACCCTCTCCATCTCTCTACTAAAATGAGTTTTTGTTATGGACTAAAAATGACCATTATTGGACTTCATATTATTAATTTTAACAACGTCTTAAATGGATAATCAAAAGATGATGTGACAAGTTTTAATATCCAATTTTGGTTATGTCATTTGAGATACCCTAAGAACAAAAACGTTGATCCGTAGCCACAATGATGATATTATTGGGTGCCTAAGAGTATCTTTAATTTATCAGATTCCTCAAAAGTCATGAACATCAAACATAATTCAAGGTTAAAATGGTTACAAATGATATTAGAGGGATGAAACTAGAGGGATGATTCCAATAATTTAGCACCTTTTTTCTTAAAGTTAAGTGTGGGCTGGGTCCAAGAAAAACGGTGGGCGGGGTGGGCTATGGCTAATTTACGCACGAGCGATTATTCGCAGCCCCGTAATTTTCTCCCTTAGTCCGTTAAAAATTTTCAACTATATTCGATAGTTAGTTACCGAAATTGAGATACATTTTCAGCATCCAATTACCGAAATATAATCTTTTTTTCAACAGCTATTTACCGAAAATGTATGTTCGGCAGTTGTTTACCGAAAGTTGAACATATTTTCGACATGTAGTTACCGAAATATATATATTCTTATTTTCAACAACTATTTACCGAAATGTAGTGGGCTAAAGGAAAAAATACTAGGCTGCGAATAGTCGCCCCCTTTATGTATTGGATGAGTAGACTGCGGCGTTCAATTTGATGGCTCAAATCACGGTATTTATTATACTATATATATGCATGCACCTAAAATGTTGTGCTAGGCTCAATCAAACTAAACACAAACACTCAAACACACGAGAAATTTACGTGGTTTTCTAAAAGTAGGTACCGGTGCAGCGGAGTTGCTATATGTTAAACCAAATTTCACAACTCAGGCACACTCATACAGAGGAGGAAACGAGGGGGCGTTGCCATGGGCTTCAACGGATACAAGATAAAGCCCCGATTCCAAGAGTCTTCGAAGGCCTGAGGTTAATCAATTAGGGCTAGTTCAGTTGGTCAGAAATCTTGCATCTCATTATGAGGTCAAGAGAGTTCGAGTCTCCCCATCTGCATGTGGGTATTCTTCCCTTAAAGGATTCTTTCTTTCTTTCTTTCTTTATGTGAACGACATGATAAAAACACCTACGTTTTTTACTCAAATCACTACTGGAAACATGGCAGCCGCCGTGTGTTGAAGCTGATTAGTAGAGTATTTTCTAACAGGGGGTGTGATCAATAATTTGACAAGTGTTATACTCCAATTGATTTCGGCTTATCACGCTAAACCATTCAAAATGACTAAACCAGTGTTGCTTTCGTCTTCGGTCCACCTGGTGTTGCTTTCATGAAGAAATTTACGTTAGATTGTCACGCCATCATAGCAAATTTGGGTCATTGACGGCGACGAAGTCTCCAAAAATGGGTAATCGATCCGAGAAATCCGCTGCCTCCACTCCACTCCGCTTCACTTTTATATATAGATTGACATAGATGGAGATAGAAGACAAGTAAAAACGCAAATGGTGAGGCAAAGCAAAGGTTCATATTTCACCCAAAAAAAGAAAATCAACACGGATTTGGATCCTCTTTAATCTTTAATTTGTACAAGAAAAGACGGTCTAAATTTAAATCGTTCATTGCTGCAATTAGTGGTTTATATTTGCTCAAATTCTCTTGTCGGTAAGTGTATCTAAACGGATTGAAACCATTGCTGCGTGATCCAAATTTGGACTGTCTTGTCCGGTTCAAAAGTTTGACAGGACAGGTTCGGATGCCAATCAACACCATAGTCAAAAGCCAAGAAAACAAAGGCCGAAAGATGACTGTAGATATCTTGACGTACGCAAGTTACTAGTGCGTCAAGTTACTAATAATTTCACTCGTTCCTGTGCCTGGACTGGAGCCCTAGTGGGGATGGCTACGTGATCGATACGCCTGATTCAGGTGCTCTTGTGCCGGAAAATAATACTACTTCTTCGGTCTTTTTTTAAGACTTCGGTATTTTATTTTGTATTTTTTAATAAGTGTTCATTTTGTAAAATTAGGAGGGTAAAAGTTAGTGCATTGTCTATTTTGTCCCTAAAAGTATATTTTATTTTAAAAAGTTAGTGAATAAAAGTGTAATAATGATGGGTAAGTAGGGAAAATGAAGAAAAAAGTTGATGTAAAAGGTGTAATAATAATATCTTTTTAATAAATTGGAGTCACGAAACAAGACACTTAAAAAGATACGAAAGGAGTACTACTAATTTTAAAAAAAAACTCACAATCGCTGCACTCGCTACACATCATTCAATACTCGCATTATCGCGACACCGCTTCTGTCGTTCCGCGACCGTAGCACAGTCCACTTCTACTGTTTAAAACCTTGGGAGACGATCAAGGAATATTCCTTATTTTTTGCACTACTACAGAAAGAGGGAGTAGGCTCCGTTCTGGAACTAAAAATAAGGAGTAATGCTACACGTACTCTGATAAAAAAAAAAATGCTACACGTACCGAAAGGGGGAGAAAAAACCTACCGACGGTCGCCGGTGGCCGTCTCCGGCCACCGGACAGCCCATCCGAACCGTCCAAAAATTCTAAAAAAAAAACCCCGAACATATACACAACAAAGAGGTGCTCCGATCAAGCACCATACACACCTCGGATGCCGTTAATTCCCGCGAAACCCCCTTGGTTTTTTTTTATAGAATTTTTGGACGGCTCGGATCTGCCGTCTGGTGGCTAGAGACGACCCGCGCGGCGGCCGTCGGTACGTTTTCTCTCCCCCCTTTTCGATACTCATATCATTTTCGAAAAATAAATACTTATTTTTAAGAAGGTAATTTCAAGCTAAAAAATAATATATTTACGCAAATAATTTTCATAACAATATGGATCTTATTTAATAGATCTTATTGAGATTTTTTATACGGTGCAATACGGTGCAAAAAAAAAATTAAAAAATTTTTTTATTTACATTATTTTTTAGTTTGAAAATGTGAAATAAATACTTATTTTTTAAGAAAATGTTCTGAAAAGGAGCCTGAATACTCCTCTAAAGACTTTGTTTGGAAGTTAAGAAATATGAGAGAAAATAAAATAGGAAGAAAATTTTACTATTCATAAAATTTGAATTCTTTGTATTTTCTATCACTCTTTCCTAGTTCCAAACAAAGCCTAAGTTGACATACACAGATCCAAAAATAATTGCATCCGAAATCGTTTGATGCACGTAAATCCACATGCATCTAACGACTCCGGATATAACTATATCCGAAAACGTGGTCAAGAATTGTGGACGTAACATTCCTTGTAACACTCAATAAAAGCCAACCAAACGAAGAAAAACTCCTCCTCGTCAGTGTCGAGTAGGCAGTTAACATTTTGCCAATAAGTCAGAGAAAATCAGCATTGGTTCAGAAAAAAATGAATGCTTTGTGCAGCTGCGGAGTTGCCCGGCCACCGCCACCGTCTGGGGCCCGTTCCAAGCCTTCAGTGACCGCCACCCCCACCACTACGGCGGCGGCGGCGACGACGACAGAGGAGGTGGAAAAGCTTCAGAAAGGGATAGCGGAGTTGTATGACGAGTCTTCTGGGGTTTGGGAGGAGATATGGGGTGACCACATGCACCACGGCTTCTACGATCCGAACTACAATAACAAGAAAGACAAAGACGACCCCCTCTCCCTGCTCTCCGACCACCGATCCGCTCAGATTCGAATGATTGAAGAGACTCTCCGATTCGCCGCTGTTCCAGGTGACCAGTTCTTATCCCCCCCCTCTCTCTCTCCCTGTGCGCGTGTGCGTGTTTTTCTCTCCTATGCCTCTCTGAATGCAGGCTACCTTTGTTTTTGGGTTGGCTTCTTGCAAACAATGCTTTGTTTTTTCCTTGTTTTCTCTTCGGGTCTGGGATGTCATATGATTGTCTCTTCGGGTCCGGGATGTTATATGATTGTGAAGAGGCTTGGCCGCTTGGGCGCCAACTGCCAACTTTGTCGTCGGAATTTCTCGTTGTGATGCCGTCTTACTTCGTGTCCCTTCAATCCCTGTATTCTTTATTCAAAGATTAATTCTGTTTTTGGTGTTCAAAAAAGAAAAGAATATAGTCTAGCTTTTTGACATGCTTTCTGCTGTGAATATAATCTTGATTATTCGTGAGGGCTTGTGAGAGACAAGAGAGAAGATGAGATTGAAGATGGACTGCCATACCATGTGGTTTTAGATCTGGAATTGAAGAGAGGAGTTGGCACAGTAGGTGAGGTTGTGTGGATGATAGAGCTTTGTATTTCCTATATGTTTGCGTGTATGTGCTATTGTGTAAAGTGTGTGTGACACACACACACACAGAGAGAGAGAGAGAGAGAGAACGTGGTAACTCCCTAGGGAGGCTTCCCCCACCCTGGCAAGGGCCTTTCTGGCTAAAATAAGCTAATTGGCTTCTTCCTTTTTTTGTCCTTTAGAGATCAACAAAGTATGAACAATGAATTGATTTGCAGAGGATCCAATGAAGACACCTAAGAATGTTGTCGATGTTGGGTGTGGAATTGGAGGCAGTTCCAGATACATAGCAAGAAAATATGAGGCTCAATGCCAAGGCATCACCCTGAGCCCCGTTCAAGCCCAGAGGGCTAATGCTCTTGCTGCTGCCCAAGGACTAGCCGACAAGGTGTGTGTTTGAGCTTTATGGTTTAATTTCCTCTTTTTCAGCCTTCTATTCTGTGAAACTTTCGGTGGATGCGTCGCTTGTAAATGTCTTTTCGTTTTCGTCGTCTTATATAATTTTTTTTTTTAACTTCGGTTTATGTTTTTTAACTTTTTCGATTCCTCTCGTCAAAACGAAAAATATTATGTGAAAATTTTGGCCAAGATTTAAAGAAAACAACAAAAAAGAGCGTACCAAAATGTCCCAAAAAAGTTAGGCCAAACTCACTCTTAAAATATAAGAGAAGAAAGCCTATGAAGCACCGGCACCTCTAGAGGTTGAGGTATCGCCGTGTCCGGACACGGGGACACGTGTCCGACATTTCTTGTGGTGTGTCCAATAATCTAATTTAATTTTTGGAGGGAGACACAGATGGGTGACATGGGGGATACGTATGAGACACGATTGGGGACATGACGGGCTTGCATTTGTAATTTTTTCGAGGGTAAATATGTTATTACCTTACGTTTCTTATCTAATATATTACATAAACTTACACAAATGATGCATCAATCATTAAGAATTTCATAATGAATCACTTGACGAGATTGATTATTTTCAAAAATTGAAAAATATATGTATATATATTAAATAAATAAATAGATATACACGTGGTGTGTCCCCATTTTTTTAGAATTCCCGTGTTCGTGTCTGTATCCGTGCATCATAGAAGAAAGCTATGGATAGATAAGCAATGCCTGCTTGAGCTTTGCGTGAGTTTACATTTTCCAAGTATTCCTTGGATATCATGCTCAATCATGACTAGAAATTAAACAACTCCACAAGTTTGTCACCTAAATCCTTAGGTGAAACTAAATTTTGTTATTTGTTTGGAACTTTATCTCAGGAGGAAAAGATGAGAAAAAGATAAACCAGTAGGGCAACTGTATCCTTTGATTACTTGTAGAATCACCAAATACCAAAAGATGGAATACGAAAAATAGATCCCAGGTTGTGTATTACGGAACCCTTGCGAAAGTACTTCTCTGTTTCGATTTTCTTTACCCGAGCTTTAGACAAGGAGTGTTGTGGATAATTTTGTAAGGTGAACGGTTGGCAGGTTTCGTTCCAAGTCGCAGATGCTTTAAATCAACCATTTCCTGATGGACAATTTGATCTGGTATGGTCCATGGAGAGCGGTGAACACATGCCTCACAAAGCAAAGGTTAGATCTCTCTCGCTCCTATGTCGTCGAACATAGTTTCGTGTTCTTTTCGTTCCTTCCTGCTTTTACGGTATTTTGTTTTGGTTGTCTCACGTTTGTATTCTAATTCGATTGAACCTATTAGTTTGTAAATGAGTTGGCTCGAGTAGCAGCACCGGGAGGCACGATCATAATAGTAACATGGTGCCATAGGGACCTCTCCCCTTCTGAGGAATCTCTGAGACCGGAGGAGAAAGCTCTGTTGCAGAAGATTTGTGATGCTTATTATCTACCGGCCTGGTGTTCTGCGGCTGATTATGTGAAAATACTTGAATCTCTCTCTCTCCAGGTGACGACTTACTCAATTCACCGTCCCATTTACTAAGGATCAAACACTTTCTAGTACGACTTATACATATATGTTGTTTTATATATTACCGTACTTGCTGTGAATACGAATAAGATAGACAAATCATTTTCTGATTTCGTTACTGCTTGGCTATTGATTGGAATGGCTGCACGCGCGTGCGCACACATGTGCAACACGATGAATTTGTGCCGGATTTCTTTCCGTCAGGATATAAAGACAGCAGATTGGTCGGAGAATGTTGCCCCATTTTGGCCTGCAGTGATAAGGTCAGCATTGACATGGAAGGGCATCACATCTTTGCTACGAAGTGGTAGGGCTAATGTACTTCACTGGCATTTATAAGGAGCATTTCTGTTTATGTTTTGGTAAACCTTTTTGAGACAATTTTTTTTTCCTTCTTTTGTTGGGTTTTTTTTGCCTCTGATGAACTCGATCAGGATGGAAAACCATAAGAGGGGCATTGGTGATGCCATTGATGATCCGCGGGTACAAGATGGGGCTGATAAAGTTTGCTATCATTACATGTCGGAAGCCTGAACATGTTGTTACGACAACTACAAGTGAATGTGTGTAGCGGAGAATATATGAAGTCCTTTCTCCCCGTTGTGGTGCCGGCATGCTTTCTGTCCTCGTAGTCTTTGTAGCGATCATGATTTTCAAAGCTTAATAAGTTCTCCATGTTCGCTGTTCTTACAAATATATATGAGGCGGCATGTTATCGTAGCTACGGTCCTAGTTGTTACTTTTGTAATCTCTTCTCCATGAGGAATTGAGAGGGTGCCTGTCAAAATGTTGTGTGATATTCGCTCGAGCTCGATGATTGATGAATTTTCTCTTTCTTCCTTCTCGATGGATAAAAAAGTTTAGTTCAGCTTCTTCTTCTTTTTTTTAATTTCTCTAGTCGAGACGATCTGAATAACTAAAAACTAAAGTATTACTATATTAAATTAAATTTATTAAAAAGATAAATTGAGACAATCCAAACTTAGACGTAATAGTTGTTCTTTCTCCTCAAGATTGTCGGTGGAAATTTGTTGTCCGTAAACAAATTTTTTTTTTTTTTGCCATTCGTTAAATCCTAATCTACTCTAACCTATGGGACGTGAGGAGGGCAATGTGTGCTTACGGGAATTGAGTCCTGCTCATACACATAAGAGTATGGCATCAACTGCACTCCACTCCCCCGTAAACATTTGGGAGGACTATAATTGTGTGGGTCATTCAGTGAATCGGTTTAGTGTTTCTGGAGATGGTAGCTATACTTGGGAAGCTAGCCCTCCATTCTTATTGTTAAGTCCTTTGAAGGTCAATACTTGTAACGTGTGATTCTTAATTTTTTACTGTTTAATAAAAATCTTGTTCGGTTTGGGTTTTGAAGAAGGTTTTTGAAAGTAACGAATGAGAGATAGATAAAATTTATTAAAAACCGTGTCCAAAAATTTTGAGACCCAAAAACAAATAAGGCTAATTCATTGGCAAGATTTTTATTAAAAAAAAAAAAACATTTGGGAGGTGGACTCTGGCACAGAACAAAGTTATTTGCAATGATGGGTCACTTTTGATCCATTGCTCATAGGCCCAAAACAATTTATTTGCCTTCTTGGGCTAACTTTGGAAGACACTTCTGTTTCTCTCAGCCCACGAATAGTAGTATCATTCCTTATTCCACTAGGACAAAAGGGAGCAAGAAGACATGGTGCATGTGTGACTCTCGCCCTAGGTCAGATAATGTGCAGGCGGGTGTGGGAGCGCGAGTGTGAAATCGTCTTTCAAAATTTTTTCAAACTCTTAAAATTTGTGAGTGCGAAGATTGAGAGCGCAAACACAAACTATTTTTGGAGGATTATGTGTCTAAACTTTGTCCCCATTCTTCCCAAATTTTTAGTGCTTTTAGTATTTTTTAAAATTTTTTTAATAGAATCACATTATAATTTTTTAAATCATCAATCTTGACAGAAGTTTAAAAAATAAAAAATTATGACCAAAAACTCAAAAAAACTTGCTGAAGAGGAAAAAATGTCTATATTGATGTTTTCATCGTCTTATACCAAAAAAAAATTATAATAACTTTCGTGCACATTCTGGCCCATTCTTCCTAAATTTTGAGTATTTTTGTCTTAGTATTTTTTTCTTTTTTCTTTTTTTATGAATTTTTATTATAATCACTTTACATTTCCTTAAATCATCAATTTCAACCAGAGAAGTTTAAAAAGTAAAGAATTATGACTAAAGAGGCAAAAAAATATCTATTTTTGAAATTTTCATCGTCTGCTGCTTTAATTGTTTTCTTGCATATATATATATATATATATATATATATATATATATATATATATATATATTTATTCGCGTGTTGAGATTACATTAAAACCTAGGGTAAAAACCTAAACAAAGATTTACAAAAAGTATATAAAAAAAAATATTAACCCAAAAAAGGGTTAATTACTTGTTGCCTCCTTCATCTATACACATTTTTCACTTTACCCCCTCCAACTATAGAACGCTACAATCTACCCCTTTATCTTCCAATTCCTAACACATAAGGCCTGCCGTTATTCTGGGATCCAAAAAATTGTCAAAGGTGCATGTTCATGTCACATGATCTGTAAAAAAGAAAAAATCAAGTACTCTAATTTTCAATCCGTTTGAATCGGTGCGAAAATCTTATTTCTCTGATTGTTTTATCCTAAATGATCATAATTAATTTTTAGTTATAAGGCTCTCGTTAGTTAGCCCTAAGAGATATGTGGTTCTACTATTTTCTTAGAACTAATTAATGAGAGTTCTAGAGTCAAAAATTAATTATGATATTTTAGGATAAAATGATCATAAAAATAAGATTTTTGCACTAGTTCAAATGGATTAAAAATTAGAGCACTTAATTTTTTTTAACCAAATATCTCTTAGAGCTAACTAACGAGAGTCCTAGAGCCAAAAAGTAATTATGATCATTTAGGATAAAATGATCAGAAAAATAAGATTTTTGCACCGATTCAAACGGATTAAAAATTAGAGCACTTAATTTTTTTCTCTTTTACAGATCATGTGACATACACATGCCCTTTTGACGATTTTTTGGATCCCAGATTAACGGCAAGCCTTATGTGTTAGGAATTGAAAGATAAAGGGGTAGATTGTAGCGTTTTATAGTATGAGAGGGTAAATTGAAAAATGTGTATAAATAAAGGGGATAAAATGTAATTAACCCAAAAAAATAAGAGACAAAAAATCTGGTCTCTCTCTCTCTCCCCCTTCTCTCTCCTCTCCCTGTTTCTTCGACCGCACTTCCTATAAATTACCAACAGAGATTTCCACTTGAACACGGGAACAAAAACCCTTTCACAGCTCAATCATTACATTACATTACCCGTGAGATCCATCTAGGGTTTCCACTCCAATCACGAATTGACTCCAATTTCAATCGCAGCTCTCTTTACCTTCTTCGTCACATCAATACAGCACGCCATGGTTCTGTCTCAGAAGCTTCACGAAGCCTTCAAAGGAACCGTCGAGAGGATCACGAATCCACGCACCGTCTCCGCCTTCAAAGAGAAAGGCGTCCTCAGCATCACCGAATTCGTCCTCGCCGGCGATAATCTCGTCTCCAAATGCCCTACCTGGTCTTGGTAAGCTTTCAATCTCTTAGAGAGAACGTGGATGCTTAGTCAGTAATTTCGAATTTCTTTTATGTAAATTTCCAATTTTTAGAACTTATTGAACTTCTTTGAAATCCTGCTTAGGCTTAGTGAAACTTTACTCTTTGAATTGGATTGTGTTTCATTAAATTGAGTGGTTTATCCATTTAATTTCCTGCGTGAGGGTACGGAATAAGCTACAAGGAAAACTCGAGAAGAGAGAAGACCAACCTTCAATGTTGCAATTCTTTTCTTTGCTGCACAAATTCAATTCAGCAAAAAACACGTACAGAGAAAGAGATGGCAGGGCAGTTCAAAAAAGAGAGGGCAGGGCAGTTCAAGAAGAGGGACAAAGAGCACATTCTGTAGTTTTAGTGTGTGGCAGTTTCATCTTCATCATCCTCTAGGCAGTTACAAAAGCAATTGGTGTGGGGAAAACATGTGTCGCAAGGGTAATTTTGTGACAATTAAAAGGGCAATTTGGATATAGTGAAAATCTGAGCCAGCCTCAGAACTTTGTCCACACCAACTTGTGCTCTCCCGTTATAGATAGAATAGTTATTTTAAAGTTCAACCCTAGATTTTGGAGAACATGGATACATAATTAATAATTTCGAATTTGTTAAAGGCCCGGTCCATGTTATTGAGCTTCTTTGAAATCTGCCTTGGTGGAAATTTACAAGCTTTTTTTTGCAGGTTTTTACCCTAGAGTCTGTGAAATTGATCTTTTTGTGCATATGCAGGCTACGTGTGATATTTTGAAAGTTGTGCGGATCACGATATAAGTCAAATTTACAGTTTTGAAATTTGAATTTTTCCTACTTATTCTGTGAATTGGATTGTGCTCCATTGAATTCATTCGTTTATTCATTAATTTTCTGCGGAAAGAAACGAACTAACCTAATATTTGCAAGTTCAACCCTTGATTTTGGAGAGAACATGGAGGCTTAGTTAGTAATTTGAAGTTTCTTAAAGGTCTAGTTTAAAGTTTGAATTTTTCCGAGTTATTGATCTTCTTCAAAATCTGGCTTAGCGGAAGTTATAATTTTGTAACTTTTGTTACTTTTATTTAGCCTAAAATCTGTGAATTTGATCTTTTTGAGCATATGCAGGCTACATGGTATTTTTTGCAAGAAGTGTGAATGACGATATCTTGTTGAGTCTGACCTCGATTAATGAATATTTTTAAAGTTTTCTGCAAAGAGTTGGAATGTAAACAAGTTGCAGTTTCATACCTTAATCTTGGGGAGAATGTGGGTTTAGAATAACTGTTTGGGTTTGCTTTAGAGTTTAGTGGTCCAGTAAATGTTCAGAGTTGTCCGTGAAGTTCTTGTATCTGCACTTGTTGAAAGCTACCAAAAAAAAAAAAATTGCTTTGAAGGTGTAAAGCCTTAAGCTGTTCTTGCCCTGGAGTCTTATTTTCAACTGAGTTAATTTCAATCTCGAACACAACCCATTCAAAAGCAACAAAAGTTCACCCCATTCGCAAATCACTATTGATTGATTTTGTTAATGCTTTAATACTTTGGGTCATGTCTTGGGAAAATTGATATTCCCATCTGGCTTGTTGCGTGGTTGACGTCCCTATTCAAATTGGTATGCGAGTTAATAAAAGGAATTGTTTTATCGGCACTAAGGGAAGAAAAAGTGTCATTGGTTTCAGGATTCAGGATCATGACTTATTTGCTCTTTATTTACACATTTTGTAGCTGTCACAGTTGACTCAAAGAGTTAGACCAATGAGTGCACTTTAGGTCTTTCAAAAATTTTGAATCAACATGAGATCTTCGGACTTCGGGGGCTGATATATGGGGTGACTCTAGGGTCTGGGGCTGAGTTGGATGTTACTAGCCCAAGCAATTTATGCATTTGAGAATTGACGAGGTGCATATGGCTATGTTTTATTTACTTATCAGAAGAAAAAAAAGAAGCTATGTAGTTGTCAAAGCCTTATCTCATGAAACACAGGACTCATTCCTTGACCTTAGTTTTGGAGTCTTTCGTGAGAGTTTGTTTATTGCAACTTTCATCGGTGATCATGGTTTCGCTTTTCTTGGGTCTTGTCCTTGTCTAACAAACCCGTTTCTTTTGGTGAGGTGGGTTTGATGTTACAAGACAAATCAATAATTAACAACTTCAGAAGTTATAGGATGCATACAGCAATGTTTAAAAAAAAAAAAAAAACTGTGGCTGATGACTTTCATTCGTTGAAATATAGATCAAACATTGGGTTTATCTCCTTTCGTTTCTTTGACCACCTAAGTGTACATTAAGGCCATAGTTGTTTTTGTTACCTGCAATAGCTAGAGCTCTTTGTCAATTTTTGGTTTTCTCTCCCTGCCTCATATCTTGCAACTTATGTATAGGGAATCAGGTGAGCCAAGCAAGAGGAAGTCATATTTACCCCCTGGAAAGCAATTTTTGATCACGAGGAATGGTACAAGACTTTATCTTTTGCTATGGTCTCAGTTTGTTCAGGAAGTCATGTGTTGTTCCTCTTGTGTGGTAGTATTAGCCAGTTTTGTCTCAAATCTACTACAAAACTTCATAACTAACAAAAGATAGTGACTACACCTTACCAAAAAAGAAAAAGATAGTGACTGCATAATGAATAAAGCATGTCATAGAAGAGCTTAATTTCTGTTCCCTTAAAATGCAACTGTCCTTTTACAGCAATTTATGCATTTTCTTTACACTTTCTAAATTAACTCATGGCAACTGAAATCCTTTTCACAGTTCCTTGTCTACGTAGAGCTGCATCAGTAGAAGAAGAATATGAAGCTGCTGGAGGTGAAGTTCTTCTGGATAATGAGGACAATGATGGTTGGCTGGCAACTCATGGAAATCCGAAAGGTAAGTTATGTAACTTATGTTGCAGCCTGTTAATCTAAAATTGGTTTTCACCCATTGTGACATTACGCTATGTACTGCTTAGATAACAAACACGAAGAGGAAGAAAACTTGCCTTCAATGGAAACTTTGGAGATCAGCAAGAAAAACACTATTCAATCTATTGCTTCACACTTTGGGGGTGAGGAGGAAGAAGACATACCAGACATGGCAGAATATGAGGAACCTGACAACCTTATTGAAACAGACCCTGTAAGTTGATGGTTGGACCTTTTAGAATGGTAATATGTGTTGTCTGGAAATGATTACTGGATGGAGCTAGGTGGGCTAAAAGTTGGTGTATTTAATCCAATTTCATAAGCTAAGAGCAAGATCCTTCAATGGGATAATAACTTGAGAGGATCGACGAACCTGAGAGGGAGGAGTAGCCTTTCTAGAGGGATTTCAAAGTAGGAAATATGGGTGTTCTATATGGAGTAGGTTGAAGGGAAAATTCGACTGATGTCAACAACTGTAGGGAATGTGCCTTAAGGCTTCCTAATTGCCTATAATTGGCGTTGTGGTGGGTTTGGGCTGCTCAAAGTCTCTAGCTTAAGATTCGATAAGGTAGGTAAAGGCTTTTAGTGGTCTTTTCATTGACTGAAAATGAGATTCAATCAGGTGTCATGCAGCTTGCTGGTTTTTAATGAATAAGGTGATTTGAGGTCCAAAATGGTGGGTTTGGTATTTAGTTGTAAATAAGGTCAAGAGGGAGGGGAAGGGTTTAGACTGTTGGAGTTGATTTAGCATGATTGTATTGGTTTTGAGGCAGTAAAAAACACATTTTGATGGCATTAACATTCTACTATTCTGGTTGAAGCTTTGTTGTTGTCATTTATTAAGTATATCTTGTAATGCAGGCAACACTTCAATCTACATATCTTGTGGCTCAGGAGCCTGACGATGATAATATCCTAAGAACCCGAACATATGATGTCAGCATCACGTAAGTTAATCATAAAGGTCCTCTTGATTGTGATACTTGTTCATGATTGCGCATCATTTGACGTCTAGTGCTCCCTTTGTGGTTGTGACAATGGTATTTTGACATTTAACTTTCATTTCAGGTATGACAAATACTATCAAACTCCCCGTGTATGGCTTACTGGATATGATGAGGTTGGTCACAATAACTTACCTTTCCTTCATTGATCATGCGAAACGCTAAATGGAGGAATTTAGGTCTTTTGTTGCTTAGGGTAAGCATATTGAACAGAGAAAAGATGGTGGTTAGGCATCAGGGATTCAATACATTGTTGTGCCTCAAGGTGTTTAAGTCTTTGATATTTAAAATCTTTAGAACTTTTGGGGCTGCATAGAATTGTACTTGATAAGGCTGCTCCGGCAATTCCTGAATGGTTTGCTATGTGAAAACTATATTTATGTCAGTCATCACCATTTGTTCAGCCTTCGTTAATTCACAGTCACTGAAGTAATTAACTTATTATCCATATCTTATTGGTGAGGATGCTTATTGATTTTCTGCGCAGTCAAGGATGCTTTTGCAACCAGAGCTTGTACTTGAAGATGTTAGCCAAGATCATGCTCGGAAAACAGTAAGATGAAAATTGAAACTCCTTCATAGTTGCTTTATTGAGGAATTATATGATACTAGCAGTTGGGGGCACACCCTCCCATGTGTGCATATGCAAGTGAAAATATTTGGGGAGTGGGTAGTTTTTTTTGGGTGTGGAGTGCGTGGTTTAGTTTGAATGATTTTACTATTTCGCTCCAAGGTTAATTCATGCTATAGTAAAATTGCATGTAAAATTTGGGTTTTGATTAGGACAATATTGGAAATCACTTTTGTGACGGGGCTTCATAAAAGGGAGACACCAACTTGTGCTCTCAATTATATACTAGAATAGATGCTAACTTTTTTGTGTGCCATGTACTCTACGGGGGTTCTTTTTGTAACGTACCATCAATTTTGTCCCCTGATAAGAAGGTCTAGAGGGTGATCTAACATTTGAGGTCTTACTTTCCGGAGCTGATGAAGTTTTTATCCAGTCTACTATAGGCGAACCCACGGTGAACAATGTTTGAGGTATCTCAATGGGTACTTTAAGATTTGTCAGAGGAGCATTCAAAAGGTTGGACTATGACTCTTGTCTCACGAAAGCATTTTAAGAATTGGGTTCTGTGGGACATCGTAACTCTTTCCGTGGGACATCGTAACTCTCAGCTCTTCAGCGTTATTTTTTCCCCTATTAAATTGTGACTCCCTAGTCCCAATTGTTTTCCACATCTATAACTTCCTTGTGTCGATCATAAATCTTTAGCATTTTGTTCTTTATGCTGCAGGAGTATCTTTTGGTTAAAGAATGATTAAATTATGAACACAATGCTCTTGACAGAGCTTAATGGAAAAAACAGATTCATGTAGCCAAACCCCGGGATTAAGGCTCGGTTTGCTTTGCTTTGTCTCCCAAGCTCGTTAGTGATCTTCTGCTGTTAAATTGAGTCTAATTCTTGTCGTCTTGTCTGTGTGAATTTTTCTCATCATTTCTGAGATGATAATGTGGGTTCACCTGGAGTTACAACTGCTTCATCTTTCTGTTTACCGCTTGAAAGGATGCAAAAGTTTGATCTTCTTTGATCTTGCAAGTAATCAGAACAAGACTAGTCTAGAAATTATGTCGTATGTTCCCTTCCTTTCTAGGTGAAGTTGATGTTGACCTGTTGTTTCACATGCTTTTCTTCATCAACTTCAGACTTGCCCCAAAGAACTATTTTTCTTGATTTCTGTGATTCCCTGAGCTTCTTACTCATTTCCAAGAGAATGTGGATCAAGTATCATTTGTTCTAAGCATTGTTAAAACTCAGGTTACTATTGAAGACCACCCACACTTGCCTGGGAAACATGCATCTGTGCATCCTTGCCGACATGGAGCTGTTATGAAGAAAATTATTGATGTTCTAATGTCACGGGGAGTTGAGCCAGAAGTTGACAAGTAATTTTCTTTCTCAAACAACTTACAGGCACTTCTGTTTTAGTTTTTTTAGCTGCTGCTTAAAATCAGGGTAAGCAGTGTACATAGTTAGGTGTGGCTGTCGATGACTGAGTCACTATATGGGTTTCAGTTTAAACTTCTCATTTACTTTTCCTTTTTCTGAGTTTTAATTTCGAGTGTTGACTTTTCATAGGTACCTTTTCTTATTCTTGAAATTTGTGGCCTCTGTTATTCCCACCATAGAATATGATTACACCATGGACTTCGATCTTGGAAGCTCCAGCACATAAGGTAAGTCGCAATCTGTGGAGATCTTTCTTAGTTCTTCAACGTATAACTTTATTATCAAAATGCCTGATTTTCATATCGAATGGTATTTCTCATGGAGAGGTTATGGATTGTCCTATGCTGGTGGTGTGGCATAATGTGTTAATGTGTTAAATGCATTCATATTACAAAGGCACACGCAAGGACGAAGTTGCTTGACCTCGATTTGGTTACCATTTTCGCACTCCTGAATTGATTTGCAAATGCATCATATCACTCGAGATGAAGTATTTCATGTGCCTTTCTCGCTCCGGATTGTTCATTATTATGCCCTTTAGTTGATTATCATTTATTCTTGTTTTGGTGGTAGATCTGTTGTCCATTCAATGACTTAATCTTCAGATCGCACGTTTATAATCTGACCCACATTTGTTTTTTTCTTTCGTTTTTGTTCTGTATCAGTCTCAGTCAGATTGAAGCTGCCAATTTGCTGTAAAGTTGACCGAGTAATTTGTTGATGCTGGTGTGCTCTTGACTCGTGATTCCTCACCCTGATTGGGTTCTCAACTCTAATACATATCCCTCATCTCATGATTCTCTTTTTTTTTTTTTGAACAGCCTCATCTCATGATTCTCGTCAAAATAAAGCAAATTGTTGCGAGCCTCAGTTTAATTATTTTGTTTGTTGCCCAATGTCATACTGCTGTTGACATGCAAATGTTACAATCCGCTATGCTCCAGAATGCTGAGCTATTTGTCAATGACTGCTATTTCTTCTGAAAGGTTTCAGAATGGTATTTGGTAGATTATATGTATATATGGTTTTATTGAGCTTAGTGTTTCAGTGCTATTTTATTGTATTTGATAGAAAGTTAATACGACAACGTATTCTAAAGCTCATTTATTTTAGTTTCTCGGACAGATGTCCATTTGTTTTATAACTCGGTAAATTTCGGTGTTAGTCGACAGTTACATGCCTACATAAAAACTTGAGATAAGTACACCAACGAAGTTATCATTTTTCAACAAAAGGAAAAAACCTTTTCGTGTATTACTCCCTATGTACTCTCTTGAGACAAACGAAAGCAATTCGAGCTCGACTTGATTGGGTCTATCAGTTTGCAGTTCGGAGTCGCGATCAAGCCGAGAATGATATAGTTTCGAAGCTCTTGAATCTATCGTATTTTCTGCAACAAAGATAACTTTCTGGGAATTTCGAAGTACCGTGGTGGTGCTTACTTGAAAATATGGACTTCTAAAAATAACTATCAAAAACTTGTCCGCCAACCAATTACCAAACCCAAGCAGACTTCCATTTATTCATTCCCCAAACCATAAAAACACAACCTGTTCGATCCTTAGTTTGCATCGATGTCTATTAACAAAAACTAAAGGATAACCTGCCAAATCCCTAGTTCCAACTGATATCTGTCGCAGTAATGGAAGTTAAAACTGAAGGATAATAACCATCGTCATGTCGTCAAATTGAGATCAAGCATCACTTGCAAGATCGCTCACTAACCACAATGAACAGGACCACAATAGAGAGGAAGATCGAAGCTCGCACCATTCTGTTGAATGCATTTGTGTCTTCTGTTGCCTGCTCGACCTCCGGTTGTTGAAACAACACACTCACTATGTTTGTAATTTTCTCAATCAGTTCCATCACCTTCGCCTTAGTATTATCGAATATCCAAGTCAGTATGTTTGTTGCTGCATCAGAGCCATGAGAGCCGTCGTCTCGGTTCTCACTACCACTATCTTCAGCTGCATATGAAAACAAGATATCATGAACAAAAGCAAAATGTCATGTGATAGTGCAATCAATAGATAACGATTAACGAGTGTAGTCGAATTTCTACTTCGTGATAATTCCAGACTCATTCCCAGTTTTTTGTCTCACTATCTTACTACATAGAGGAAGACGAGAACCAGTATAACCATACACGTGTCTGATTCCGATTTTGTGCAAGTTTATGGCTAAAGACATATGTTAATTTATTCCATACTATTTCAAACAGACCTTGACCAAGTGACTTTCTGAGCTCCTGTACCACCTCATTGTTCAAAACAGCATCCCAAACAGCTTTATCAGATGATAATGAAACGACCATCCTCTACAAGAAAATGAAAATGTATCAGCTAGAAATCACAAATTGAAAAAGAAAAAGGAAGAAAAAGTAATTTACAAATGGGGTAACCATCAAGTTAAACAGAGTTGCAGGTTGTTCTTATATTATCGCAACCAATATCAAGATCGTGAAATAGAATTTTCAAGTTTCTCAATGAAGTATTAGTAAAAGTTGTGCACTATGGGTATATCCACACCGAAATTGATGCTTTGGCGACAAGCTCAAAATTTTCATGTGAATTCTAAGAGTCCATAATATAAGTCACCTGAACGCAAGGCTCAGTCTGTAATAGATGGAAAGCATCATTAACTCTGTTGGATCCATACGGCTGTAACATCCTCGGATTACATAGTTGTAGCGAGGGCTCAATCCAATCTAACTCTGTCCCGAGACTTCCAACTGAAGAAACTCTCTTACCCATCACAGTCGGGCTTGTGGTTTCATCAGGGACATCCTTGTCCGAATCATAAGCAAGTCTATCCTCGATGGCCTTAGAGGAGGAGGCTGGGTTAAGGGCCCTACAAGAACGAAAAATTCACAGATAACAAGCCTTTTTAGTTGATTGGAAGGTGTTGCGAACCAACACACACACAAATGCACGATGAATAAATCAAGCAAGGAACGCAAAGAGAAAAGAACAATATGGAGATTTTACGTGGTTTGCCAATTGAGTAAGTGGGTACATTAATGACTCACACCAGTTTCCCCTATATGTTGGATGAAGATAGAAGGTATATATTACATCGGTTGCGTATAGCAGAAAATATTGCCTAAGGATTTACAACACAAATTACCATAACGCCCACTATTTAAGGTTCATGGGCGCTGCCCCCTGGACCCTTGTGACCTGACCGGTTATAGTAAGTGAAGTGGTGAACCAAGCCCAAATCAGACTTTATAAACCAACAGAAAGATCCAAGACAAGATCACAATTTGACAATGGGAGGAGAACTATCACTCCGAATACATCTTCATCGTGACTTGCGCCATCAAATTCAAATAGTTAAAGCATCATGTTCAACAAAGAATCCTAGAAGTAACTCCAGATAAAGAGTGTTCCACACTACTCAGGATTGGAATAATCTTTTAATTCTTTCCTAGTGTACACAAATGTAGTTTGAAAGTGACATTCGCTGAAATTGAATAAATTAAGGTAAGCTGAAAAATCGTCCTTATTGAGGAATGTATTGATTGGAATGATTACTATTATCCTAATATTTAACCAACTGGTTCATATTCTCATCCCCATTGTTGTCGCTGTCCTCATTCAGTTATTCTATAGCTTGACAATTAAATAACATATTATACGTTGGCATGAATGGTAGCTGTACAAGAAATTTTGCTTGTTTGGGTAATCTAAGCGGTGTCACAATCAGTTATCTTTTTCTACATCACTGCAACTTGGTAGTAAAAGAAAGCGCCCGTTGATCACCGTTAACACAATCATCGCCCAAGCAATAACTATACTTAATCCTGATCAAAGTTATTGAAAAAAAAAGTCTCTTTGCTCTCTGAACCTAGTACCTTCATGGAGCTACTCTATCCTCCACTATTCTCAAATTTAACTAAATGACCAAAAAGAAAAAGGAGCAAATTTGATGGGGAATGTACAATCGCCCCTTTGGGTGGTGAGAAATGATGTGATAAGAAATGGGAGCACTTTCTCACCAAATCTCCCCATTTTTGGTGAGATATTGGGTGAGAAAGAGGAATGACCAATCAAATATTTTCTCTTTTGTACTTTTCTCTCCATTCCTCACCAAAATACTCTATCCAAAATCCAAACGAATGATTTGACAAGAAACCATAACCCTTTCCATTCTTTTCTCATGAAACCGACTTCAAATGGATTTATGTGGATGTCAAATAAGTTTAATGTTCCATTTCAACTTGAACCCCCCAAAAATGGTCAATTAAAACTTGTTGAGCTATAGGTGGGTAGTGAAACTGCATAGTGAACTAAATAGTCGTTTCAAATCCGTTACTCCTCAAATCCATTGAAGATTATTGCTATCTGTGACTTGGGATTTCACCAATCCTTAGGGATTGATTGTCTGGATTTCATATTCCACGCGTCCCAACCTTCATTGGCAGTGTGAAGTCGTTCCTGGTCTTCGAAATTTATCTTCCTTGTTTTGAGTTACTTGTTCATTCTTAGTTGGATGGATTTGGCTGTTTCTCTAGTCATTGTTTTCGGATGGATATCTGTAGATGCCGTATGGCTTTCTTTGAAATGATATGATTGTGTTTCGGATCAAGAAATAAATAAAAAATCATTACTCCTAGACAATCAAGCCCAAATTTCAGCTACTCTCGGTAAAATAAAACCCCATAAAGCTCCTCATTTAAAATCTAAGTCTATCCGAAGTCCAAACGAAGCCTCAAAAGCAATTCAAGAAAATCAAGAATTCAAAGCAAAGCAAATTAAAAGTTCAAGAAAACCACTTACTGCAGCAGAGAAGAAACAGTAAACTGGACTTCATCCTTCGACGGAACCGACCCAAAATCAAAACCCCTTTCGTATTCACTTCCATCCACGCATTCCCACTCAAACCCTTCACTGTCGGATGGGGCAGAAACTGGATGGCCAAATGAGGAGGAACTAGTTGAAGAGGAGAGAGAGAGTACGTCTGATGGGTTTTTTCCCCTTTTGTAAGTTTGTGTACTGGTGGTAGAAGCGGTGGAGGAGGAGTGAGAAAATGGGTCTTTGACACTTCCCCTGACTGACCTTCGAACTGTCCTCAACATCCCTCCGCCTCCGCCACCGCCTGGAGCTCCGCCCATTCCTCCTTTACCCATCAGTGGCGGCCACATCGTGTGTTACACCTCTCTCTCTCTCTCTCTCTCTCTCTCTCTCTCTCTTCCCTCTGTTTCTTTTTACCTGGCTATATACGGAGTATTTTGCAGGGGATTTCGATTGTTTCGAGGGGAATGTATTTATATGGGATATGGATAGAATGGTCGTTGGAAGTTGAGACGTAAAAGACCTGTTTGTTTGAAGGGTAACTCAAAGAGTCCAGCCGCACCTTACCCGGTGGAAAATTTATTTGGTTGTCCTGCGGCACCTTCGCTACTGTTCCCAACTCTTTTATTCATCGCACATTTTTTAGAGCCAACGACAAAGTATATGATTTCACAGAATTATGTGATAGATAAAAGAGTCGGGATACTAAATGACGGTGCTCTAAAATCACTGAATAACCGTCCGGTTGCCAAATTTATTTGAACCGTTTACTTCTTGTGGTGGTCTCATTAGTTGGACTCCGTCTAATGATTCAAGACTAACATATTTCTCGCTTAAAAAAAGTACATAGGATAACTGATAGGAATCCCGTACGGTACCGGTATTATCCAAATTCGGTCCCCTGCACCCCTAATTCCGTTATGCCTCAAATACCGATCGTTACTAGACGGCTTCTGCCATACCGGTCTGTACCAGAGGTACCGGCCAATACTGGACAGTATTGCACTACTTTTAAATTTATTTTATACTTCCATTACCGATCAGTATCGGTAAATACCGGATTACTTTTTATTTATATTTATAATAAATGTGTACTATACAACTAATAAATTCTTTTATGTAAAAAAATAACACTAATAGCAACAAATTCGAAACGGTACTCGTTATCTCACCGATGCCAATAGTACCGTTCCAGTAAAAAAAAAAATGAATACTCTAGCTAGTATGGTATTCAAAACTTTGATATCAACTAACTAGGGAAGTCTCTGCTTCTCAAGAACCCCACAAAAATAAAATTAGATTCTTCCCGCCTGTTTAATTCCTCCCTAGATAGAACCCTATTTGTTAGGATCTTTTTTTTTTGGAAATAAGTACATGAACAGAATTGAAACACGTTTATATTTTTTGAGAATGCAGTACAAAAAATGTGGCTCCCCTCCTATTATCGAAGATCCACATTTTCCCTTGGATGGAGTCCCATTAGGTAAAAATTAATTAGTGCTCATGAAGTATATATAATCAACACTTCATTGTCATAAATGTCTTACGCTTTTTCTCGATTTATCGAATTGAGCGAAAGTGCTTTCAATTCTCACTTTTGCGAATTCAAAAGGTTGGAATATGATTAAAAAAACACTTTCACACGAGAGCTCGAGTTCGAGTTTCTGCTCATACATGCAAATTATGCGACTTTGGTGTGGAGGTGTAAAACCAGCAAATTGTGTCAATAAGAAGCAGTTGAATTCCACTTTTATTCTGTCCACTTGGGTCAACTTGACATGACAGTTTAAAAGGATAAAGAGATAGGAGTATATTATAAAGCAGGCAAAAGTGACATATGGGTAGTAGTAAAACACATAGATGGACAGGAGGAGAAGAGAGGAGGAGACACGAGTGGCATCAATTGCTTTCCTTTATGTCGTTTATGGGCTCTGTTTCTGCTTTTATTAGCAAAACCCCCAAATGGACATCCCTTTACTACCCCACCAACCACCGCCTCCACCTCCAAATCTAATGTCACTTTCCTGCCTCTTTAGTAGAATTGCTATACACACTCTCTCTCTCTCTCTCTTAATGGAGTAGATATAATTCTGCTTATTCGGCTTCGCTTATGCACACCTCGATTAATTAATAAAAACCAATTTTATCGTCTACTAGCACAGGACTACTTAAGAACTGGAGTAGAGTCCGGTGTAATCCACTGGCCCCATAAAAGTTGATACAGCAAGTCAACCTCCAAGATTGCTACACCCTCCGGTGTGTATGATGATAATGCCTGTAATTCATCATTCATGGGATCAGATGAACAACAACGGCCTATAAAAGGCTTTAAATACGAATTTTGAAATGAATGTTGAACCCTAGAGCGAAATGTTATTGTCAAAAATTTGAAAGTTAATCCGACCGACTAGTAAATATTTCAAACAATTTTAACAACATAAAATATTACATAGAAATTAAGTTACTACTGCATACTTTGATAAATGGAATTGATTTTGTCACTTCCCTTTTTGTTAATGTCATTATTTTTTTCTCACAAAATAAATAATCTAATAAAGACATAAAGACATAAAGGGGAAAGGCATTTTGGTCTGACATCTGTTAAGTAAATTTGGTGTTTGTTTTTGGGATTAATGTTAGGGGCGTACACTTTATGGAGGAAGAAGCAATCAGATTTGATGAGGTGTCTGCTGAGGTTCAGGTGGTGGGCTTGCCCTTACTTTTGGGACCAACTAGGCAGAGTGGTGGGTAGGGCTTGGAAAGATTTTGGCGCGCGTGGAACCCTTCGTTTGGCCCTAATGTAATAAGGCCCAACTAGGCATACTAAAGTACTTTGGGGCTGTAATTTAACAGAAATGCTGCTGGTACAGCACGCTTAGCACAGACAGCAAAGATAATCAAAGTCGCTCATTTTGTTCAATATATTTTTCTTGAGGTCCCTACAAAAAATAAGCTCCATCCGACATCGATAAGGGCATTTACGAAGCGTCCAAAATCTCTTCAGAAAATTTCCAAAGCGATTTTGGACGCTTCGGAAATGCTCTTATCTTTTTCGAATGAAGCTGATTTTTTGCAGGGACCTTAAGCAAAATATATTGAACAACATGAGCGGCTCCGATTATCTTTGTTAGACCCGAGACGGGCCCAAACGCGCGCTGTGCGCGCTGTCTGTGCAGAACCTGCTGTACCAGTAGCCAGGTCCGTAATTTAACAAGCAAAAAGTCTACTGGTACAGCAAGGGCTGCACAGATGATCGGAGCCGCTCATTTTGTTCAAAATATTTCGATTATGGCCCCTGTAAAAAATCATCTCAATCCGATATCTGAAAGGATGTTTATGAATCATCCAACTTTGCCTCCGATCATCTTTGCGAGACTCGAGACGGACTCAAATCGGATCTGTACCCAGCTGCTGTGCAGCCCTTGCTGTATCAGTAGCGGGGCTCTTTAACAAGTGGGTCTAATCTCATGAAGTAAAAGCACATCAATCATATCATGAAATTGTCTACTCATCCTTCCGTTTATAAGGGGTTTATATTGATCAAAATTTTGGACTAGCTAAATGGATCGAATATTAAGGCAAATAATAGAATAACATGTATTTTTTTTATCTCCAAAAGAATGAGGAGGAACTAGAAAAAGAAATGCAAGAGATGATGACTAGGTAATTAACATGCTGCCAACTAAACAAACTTCTCAAAGAGAGATTATACAGTATCCGAAGGGCGTTTTGTGAAATTTATAGCAGCTGCTAAGTTCATACGTAACTCCTAGCTATCATCTTCCCCCTACCCATTCCCTGGTACTTCCCCACACTGCCTTACACTTTCTAATTTTTGACAAAGAAGTTTGTGAATTTTGAGGCATGGTTTCAAGTGGTGAACGATGAGGAGGAAAGTGAACAGAATGGCAATTAGAAATACAGTGAAAATGTGTAATTTTGTATACATTTTCTTGGGTTGATGTTTTGAAGAATGTGGAGATGCACCTGTCAACAATAAGAAACCAATACACCCTAAAGTCCACAAAATGCCAATATGCAATCAGAGCTATAAAGATCAACATCTGAGAACTTGATTTTTTTTATTTTTATTTTTCCTGAGTAACTCTCTCGCTTGCAATCATCAAAGATGGTGAAGAAGAGCAAAAGTACGCAATTCACCGGCTCTGTATCTACCCATTCGTGTTGTGTCAACCCTTTGTGGAAATTGAAAAATGATAATTTTTTTTTTGGAAGAGAGCAAGAGTAAGAGAGTTACGTTGAAACAAAAGCACAAGGTGACAAGGAAGGTGAAGGAGCACCACATGAAGAAGGCCAAGGAGGGCCAAAAACTTGGGCTTGAACAAAAGGCCCAAGGTCGAGAAAGACCCCGGTATTCCCAATGACTGGCCTTTTAAGGAGCAAGAGCTCAAGGCCCTGGAAGCGCGACGTGCTCGTGTAATCGAGGATTTGGAGCAGAAGAAAGCCGCCCGTAAGGAGAGGGTATGGTCTCGGATTTCTTATCTTTTGGTGGTTATGTGTTAAATTGATGTGTCGTGGACCTGTTGTTGTATTGTGCTGCCTGAGTTGTGTTGCATATGTTCATTTCTATGAAAATATTAATGCCATTGGATTTTTGAAATATGGGAATGGTTTGATAAGACCACCCATGGAGAGAGAAATATTCAATCCGAGCAGCATGTTTGTTTATACTCTTGCTAATTACTTCCAAGTTGTATCTTTGTGTCAAGTTCGATGCTGTACAAGCTCCCAAGCTTTGACTCAGTCGACGACTTCCTACAAAAAGTGGCCACCATCAGGGGTAAGCTTAAAAAGGGCGGTATTGTGGATGTCGAATCTGCTGCGAGAATCATCTTGCATGAGTCAGCATGACTGGAATGAAGGTATTCATGATCAGGGAATTAACAAAGCCTTCTTGCTTTCTTTGTTCTTTTCCCAGGTAAAATCCCATACTATACGATGCCTGCAACTAGGAATCAAGAAGAACCATCAGAAGCAAAAATTGTTTCAGAGCTCGGAAAGGAGTTCAATATTGACGAGATTTACAGCAGCGAGTCTTTCATTTATTGGGAGCCTTAAATCTTTCGACGATGTAAAGCATGCTGACGTACCTCCAAATTGACCTCTAAATTTCGATGAGCAGATGCTTGAGGTTTGTGATTATGTCAAAATCGTTGTTTTGTTTCCTTAGGCCATGTTTGGATCTTCCATTTGTTGTGGGAAAGAAAATGACGAGAAAACCATAAAGTAAATTTAGCTTCTTTAACTTTATTATCTTCTCCTATTTTCCTATACCTTCTCTTTCCTCTCTGCGAATTCCTCCATAAATTCAAATCCAAGCGCATTAGCGGGGATCCTAATGTTGACTCTGGTCTCTGGTTCACCTTGCAGGATGATGTAAAGCAACAACCATCAAATGAAGGCAATGATTAGGTCAGTGATGGTGACGACGAGCACATGGGATCTGAAGAAGATATTGCAGCAGGTGAGGTTAAGGCCAAAAATGCTGGTAGGAGGCAGAATGAGAAGCTGTATGATGCAGCAGGCATACTCAACACCAAGTTGATGAGAGCAGGGAAGAAGAGGCGGAAGAGAGCCAATAAATCAAGTGGTGATGCCATGGAGGATGATGAAGATTACGATTTCAAGGTGGATTATGTCAAGAAAGGTTCCGCCATGGATGATGGTGAGGAGAATGAGGAAGCTGGTGGTAGCAATCAAACGAGATTTGAGGTGCTTGCTTCTGGAGTTGAGATTGATGAGTAGAAGAATTGGCGGGTTTGTTTTTTTTTTTTTTCACTCAGCAGTTTTGATGTCTGTAAGTTATTGAATCTGAGATCATTGAAGACTTTGAAATGCTTATTTTGATTTGCATTCTGCAAGGATGGTATTCAACTAGTACTTTTTTGCTTATTGGCCTCATTGGATGCCTCTCTCTCTCTCTCTCTCTCTCTCTCTCTCTCTCTGACACACACTCACGTGTTTTGCACAATTCTACCCTTGCTGATCTATGGAAAAGGAGCACTTAAGAGACACACATACACCACACTGTGAGGTACATCATTTTGTTTAACCTTCTCTGCCTGCCTATAACCCCAGTTGTGAGGAATACATGCTGACTAAAGTTACCTTTGAACACAGCACTGTTATCCAGCCTTTCCTTGCTTTTGTTATTTGAGATTTATGCTAATATCAGGCATCTCTTGACTTTATTATTATTACTTATTTTTGAGAGGCAGACTTTATTTTGTTATTCACCTTGTAGGACCTGCCAAAGCTTAACCGCTGTACAGAACTGTTGTCTATGAATGAGGAGCTGAAACAAGCAAGGAAGGCTCTTGAGGTAGACTAGGAAAAGCTGGCAACAATTGAATGATACAGACAAGAAAGAATCAACCCTTTCCTTTCTCTTCTATGCTAGCTCTTCTTCAGTTATATCCATGAGAAGAGGTTTTTGCGTTACAATGCATATAAATCCCTACCGAGTTATCGGAGCAGAGTTTTGGTAAACTTTTATCATAGGTATTCACACTATACAATTGCTCTGGCATGGGTTATGTATAAAAGATTGAATAGGATCTTCATGTTTTTTCTCGTTATCTTGTCTCCATTGATTGACCACTCTTTTTGCATAACGTTGTGAGATGCTTTTATCCCTGCCTCTTCAATCAGTCAATGGCATGATAGATCTCTCCCTTTTGCCATGTCTAATTTGCGCATGCGTGTACTACCAGCAGGAACCCTCTTGGATCCCTCAGTCTTATGTATCGCGATAAGGTTTTGTTTAATATGGGCAGATCCCTTAATGCCAAAATGGCTTCTATTGCAGGGCCTAATGGTTGGCGTTGGCCCAGGAGTAGAAATCCAGTTGTGATGGAGATTATTGCTACTACTCCTAACACTTCCTTTCCTAATTTGCAGCAAGAGGATTCATTTAATTTTTTTGGCCTTCGACTGCTAACAAATCCTACTCTGTGCAATCTGCGTGGAGTAATTTGAGAGCCTCTGGTTCAAAAGTAGATTGGTTAAAATATCATGTCCCTAGATGGTCTGTTATACAAAGGATGAGCATTTTGGGCTGGCTCTCAACTAGGGATGGATTGTGCCGGTGGGGAATTTCTGCTGATCACAGCACGAATATCCTTGGGTGAATGTGCTACTCATTAAAAAAAAACGGAAAAAAAAAAAAAGTTGAAGAAAAGAAATCTAAATCCATCTTGTAGCTTCTTTATGGACCTCAATAATACAACCACAACATCTTAGGGAAGAGAGAAAAATGTAGTCAATTCCTTAACCGAGAATCACATTAATCTTCGTTTTCTGGTCTTCTGCTAGTGAAGTTGGGAAAAGAAAGTGCAATGGCATCCCTTCACCTTTAAATTTTCTGACTTCTTTGGGCTTAGTGACTCCCTGAACAGTGAAAACAGTCCAATAGAGACTCCATAGAATGCAGAATCCAATATTTAGTGAAGGGAAAAGACAAAACAAACGCGTTCACACATGATTTTCAATCAAAATTTGCAAGTCCAGTGAGCACCAATTAGGTACATTTTCAACCGAAATCATGAATGAGCTATGCAATTTGTAGATTTCATCACCCATTTAACTACTACATATATCTTTTGACTGAGTACTCCCGTAAGACCAGTCAACTATCTTTTCCTCTTTGTATCTTTCTTCAAAGTTTTTTGAGGCTGGTTGGCATAAAGCCAAAAGAAAAACAGTTACTCTAATCGCGCTAGCTAGAGCTACTCGCAAATATTCCAAACACGAAGTTGCATGGTGCGAATTTACGTGATCGTTTCTCTTTGAATTTGTTAGCATACAGAATTTTTATGGTTAGCTGAATTTCCATGCTCTATAATTGAGTTGTGCAATAGACATACAGTAAGGGAGGACATGGTTACAGTTTTCTTCCAAAGGAGGAGTTATCATTTTTTTTTAATCAGTTACAATGCTGCAAAGGTTGACGTATATATGAACAAACTTGTGAAAATGCATTCAAAATCGTACAATAGTTGTCGTCCAACTTATAAGCCACAATTTGGTACTGTTTTCTATTTGGTAATACAATATTTTCGACACCGAATTCCTTTGCACCGCATTAAATTTATCTTCTGTTTAATAAAATCTGTTTGCCTCAATGATTTTAGTTTTGCTTTCTTATTTATTAGTAGTACTGACAATGAACATGCCCTTCTATTTTAGGGTTTGAAGTTGTTAAAGGCGACTTTGCATTCAAACATGGCATTAACAAGTGTGTTCCATGGAGGTATGGGGACAATCGATGCTTCAAGCTCAATTGACAACAACCCTGTGATCGTTCGAATTGATTTAAACTCCAAAGAGTTGGAGGAAGAATACCAGATCAAACACTTGTGACGACGAATGCTAGTAAATGTTACAGTTTGGAATCAAAACCAATTCTCGTAGCCATATAAGAATGGAAATGAAAAACTGGTTGAAGATGCAATCAGCATGGCCCCTCGCTCGCTTGGCAAACAATTGCTTCAGAAGTTCAGGATTGTCATTGAGGAAGCACTGGAGGTGCAATGTTTCTTGTATTGTATGATTGGCAGTGGCTGCATTTCAGCCCAATTATGTGGAAGAATACTTCAGTAGTATCATTGCAGTCATTGCATAGAATCCAAACCTGCCAACAAAAAAAATTAAAGACACGCATTTTTTCAGATCCTTCAACCTAATAACATTTAGGCTGTGCTTGGAACATGGATGTATGTTGCAAATTTATGCTTCTCTCCATCATCCATCCGGTCCTCCATAATTCTGTAATCCAAACGGAACCTTAATGTAACCTACTTAGCCCATAGCCAGGAATGGTGATGTGACGATTGATCAAAGAAAGAAGTAGGAAATACTTATTGGGACCTGCAAATGCCATTTTTTCCCATTAGCCCAACTGCATAAGGCATATTTAACTCTGAAGAGAAGATTGGTTGGGGTAAGAGTATCAACCAAGTGGATACATAGTAGTATTACTTAGCCAATACTACCTAGGCCTAGGGCTGCAAGCGAACCGAGCTACTCACTAGCTGCTCGAGGCTTGGAGTTAAGGGCTTGGCTCATTAGTGATCTAACCGAACTCGAGCTTGAGTTTTAGGCTCGTGTAGTAAACGAGACTAGCTCAACACTCTAAAGCTCAGCTCAACTTGTTATAGAAGCTCGTTTAGCAAATGAATAGGACTCGGTTCGTTCACAAATGATCCAAGCTCGATTTTGAGTTTTTGGCTAGGCTTGTTTTCACCCCTGACTAGGCCTATGCAAGGCCAAAACTTATGTAGTAGTTTATCTAGTCTTAGACCATCTCCAATGGCAAGTCATTTCTCTTGCCAAAGCTATTATTTGGCAAGAAGTCTAAATAATTGCCTCTAATGGTAAGCTAATTGTCAAGCCCAAAAAAATGGCATTGGCATTTCCCAAGCCAAATATCACCAGAAATGGCCAAACCGTTTATTGCCATATCAGGATATGTGTTGCAATGTTTATGGATGATTTGTCTCTGGAAGATACAAGTGATCCAATGGTCGTGATTAATCCAGGCAAAAGAGTGAATTTTACCGTATCGTGTCGAATTTGTATCCCATATCTATATCTGTGCTTCATGCTAGTATCCTAATTCAAAGTACGATGAGATAAAGATTCATGACAATCCAAACAAAATCCCTTAAGAAACAATCTGAAGAAAGATGATTCGAGAACCCCAAGTGGTTGTGAGAAAGTGGTTGTGAGAAACAATAAGTACTCCTCCATGAGTTCACAGGTTTCACTTCCACGGTTGCCAAACATTTCAAATCTTGGGGTCACTCGGGGTTATACGGTAATGCAGATGTGATTGGACATATGGTAGTACTACAAAACTTCTTGGGCAAGTACGAATCCCGCCATTATATAAACGCCAGTATCACACACACACCAGGGACGGAACTAGGATTTGATAAACGCGGGGGCCAAACTATAATCAAAAAAATTTTAAAGTTTCAAGATTCGAAGATCTAATATTTTGTTTGGTTTAGATTTTGAGGGATGTTTTTTGGGTAATGAGTTGAGAGAAGATCTAATATTTTGTTTGGTTTAGATTTTGAGGGATGTTTTTTGGGTAATGAATTGAGAGAGATAGAAAAAGAAATTACATTAATAATTGAAGGAAAACTTATGGCAGACCATGTGTAGACTGTAGAGAAAGAAATTGGATTTTGGGACTCAAAATGAACACATTCGTGAAGAATTTAAATGCCTAAAATAACAGGCAATACAAAATACAATATTTAGGTGTTCTTAAAAAAAATATTATTACTGAAATTTGAAAAAATTTCCCAAAACAACGCAGGGGCCGTGGCCCCCGTATGACCATACACAGTTCCGTCATTGACACACACACATGCAAACAAGCGTGTGTGTGCATTGATTCACGAGCATCCAAAATATATTCAGCCTTAGCTTGTTTATGAGAGGAGCCGATCTCAAACGAGCTTTAATCGAACCTCACACGAGCCAATTTCCAGTAGTTTGAATTTTTCATATATTATAAGCGAGACGAGCCCGGTTGTTAGCTTATTCGAGCTTGGTTTGAAACTTTAAAGAGCTACAAGCATGTGTGCAGTGATTTTTTTTTTTTTTTTTATCCGCTGTGTGCAGTGGTTCACTTGGAATATAATGCAAAGTTATGTTCAATTTCGAAGCACAAGCTCCAGAGCAATGGAAACAAAATTAATTAATCAGGCAAGATTTCAAATGAAAACCGACCAAGAATACCTTGAGAGAGAGAGAGAGAGAGAAGCAGACCTGTTGAGAGAGCGAGGAAGAAGACCTTGCCGTTAATTCGCGACCTCTTGCCGTTAGTGGGTTTGATACTGTATGGGCCAAATCTATTTTCATAAAAATAAATTCACCTTGATCATCTCCGATTATGCATCTTTCAGAGTTCGATTCAAACGATCTTTGACGCTGTTTATCTTCTTCACAAGCTCTACAACTTGCACGATTTGGATCGTGGAGATCAGTCGAAACGAGAACACAATTTGACGAATTCGCGTTGCAGAAACAATAAGGCACAATGGATTTGATAGAGTGTGGCCAATTCTATTTTCAGAAATACAATTTCGCATTTATCATCTCCGATTATGATTCAACGAGTACTCGATTCAAAGTACGTCTTTGCAGGTTTGCTCTTGACAGTCTCTGAAACATGAATGGGTTTCGATCATGGTGATGAACTAAAAAGGGCTCACAATTTGACAAATTCATGTTTTCAAGTGACTTCTCAGATTGAATCTGCGAAGTCCTAACAAGTACGGACGACGTCGTTTTCGGTATACCTCGCGCGTTCAAGATGCTTTCTTTAGATGGAACCCGGTCACCAACGTTTGGCCTAAGCTCGCGTCTGTCATGCGCGAGTTTCTACTGATGTATATGATTGCCACCGCGTGCAGATAACAACACCAGTCTTCGTCCATATTTCTCCCAAGGTTTCTCTCTCTCTCAGTTGTCTGCGAATTAATTCTGGCCCTCAATTGCAGCCCATTTTGTAACTGGCACTTCGTATAAAGTATAAGCCCTGATTCAAAGTTTCAAACCCTCACCTCACTCATTTTTTTTTCTCGCCCAAACGAGCAGAGAGAGACTCAGAGAGATCTCTACCTGAACAAAAACAGACAATGGGTAAGCATTTCTCGATGTATTTTCCCCTTTTTGCAAATCTAGATTTGGTTTGTTTTTACGCCTATTCACCTAATATGCATAGATTTGCGTAAATGGTATGAATGATTTCATTTTTTCATCGTGCTTTGACGTGAAGCTGGACCCTCTTTTGGGTTTTGTTACTTTCATTGTGCGCTTCATATGGTACCGGATTTGGGTTGTTTCAGGGGTTTTTTTTTTTTGTTTTTTTTGTTTTCTTGAGTTTGTGACTCGTCAGTATGAGTTCTTTTGGCTCTGATTACTGGCGATGTTATCAAAGATCATTATGTATGAGAATGTTGATACCCTTGGCTTTGTATACATACATATGAATTTTCGAACTTATCTGAATTCAAGTTCATATATTAGGAAAGTTTTTGTTTCTGTAAAGCTATGAATTTGAGCTGTTTATCATATGTTGCATCTTGATTCCGACAAGATGTATATATTGGTTCTGATCAAGGAATCAGAAATGATTTTGAAGTTGGAGGTGTTGAATAGTATACATAAAGCAGATGATCTTACGGGCCAAGTAGTAATTTTTTCACTGAATCCTAGGGTGGGGGGTGGGGGTGGGGTGAACCTTATAGAAAATTATCGCAATCTAATTCTACAGCTATAGGTTCGGATTGTTGCTCATCCCTAGCTTCCATACCTTGTTAGTCATTGCTTTTGGAGTAGTTGAGTTTTGCATATTGATGTGCTCAAGCTCATGGAAGCATGAAATATTCAGATAGTTCAGCAGCACGTATATGCTGATCTACGGTTATAAAACATTTTGGTCTGACATCTGTTTAGTAAATTTGGTGTTTGTTTTGGGAATAATGTTAGGGGCTTACACTTACTTTTCGGAGATATGGAGGAAGAAGCAATCAGATTTGATGAGGTGTCTGCTGAGGTTGAGGTGCTGGGAATATCGCCAGCTTCCTTCCATCGTGCATGTCACACGCCCTACTCGTCCTGATAAAGCCCTTCCATCGTGCATGTCACACGCCCTACTCGTCCTGATAAAGCCCGCAGATTGGGTTACAAGGCCAAGCAGGTATATGATGTGTTTTGATGTTCGCGTCCGATATGTTCAGTTAACTCTTGTTAGTTATTTTAGTTTGTGGTTTTGCTGTTTATTTTTTTGTGGTGAGTTATTTCTTTATAAAAACACACCAAAAAAGAAGGCAAGGGCATAGCCTTTTTGGGGGGGTTCAAGGCTAAGGGGATATCCTTGAACCCCATTGACACCAACAATGAACAGATTGGTCATTTTCAGGCTTTAAATTTAATATGTGATTATAACAAATATGGAGGTGGTGTACTTTCTACAATGCCTGTACGTGTCCTCTTAAGTATGTTTTGTTATTGATTCTAATTCCTTCAGCTTTAGTGTACATGGAATGCTTTATATACCTGTAGATATCTGATATACTCAAGTCTTACATGTTTGCTCCAAAATTTTGCGCGACAAAGTGACAAACTTGTATGTTGTAAGGCATTTGTGCGGAGCGTGTAGTAGTTTTTTTAATGCTTTCCATTTAAAGCTATGTAAACTTAATTGTGGTAATTGGTATTTCATAGTTCAAGCCAGCGTGGATTTTTCCGGTTCTCATTGGAAGGATCTTAAATATTCAGGCTCATGAAATACATAGACCGTCTGACAATCCTTTCATCTGAATTTCATTTCATCCCTATTTTCCCTTGGCAAAAACGGGTGCTGATGGGGACTAGGGTGCTGTATTATTCCTTCTTTTTCTGGTGTTTTGATACACTTCTTGTATGGCTACTGAAAGTAATTCTTTATTCAGGGCTATGTGATCTACCATGTCCGTGTAAGACGCGGAGGGCGAAAGCGACCAGTTCCCAAGGGTATTGTTTATGGTAAACCCACAAACCAAGGTGTCACACAGCTGAAATTCCAGCGCAGCAAGCGCTCTGTTGCTGAGGAACGTGCTGGTCGGAAATTGGGTGGCCTCAAGGTTCTCAACTCATACTGGCTCAATGAGGTTCGTACGAGAATCACTTGTGCTTTCAGAAATTGTTTCAATCCACATTTTCATCTCACACTTGACTATTATGACAAGTCGCTTTTACTGAGAAGAAAATTGCAAGTGAAGATAGTGACCTTGTTTTTTTTTTTTTTAAAGAGTGAAGATTTACCTGGAAACTATGAAGCACCGACACCTCTAGAGGTCGAAGTATTGCAGTGTCGGGACACGTATGGGACACAGCAGGGGCCAAACTGTAATTTTTTAAAAAAATTGGGGGCCAAACTGTAATTTAAAAAAATTGGGGGTCAAACTGTAATTTTAAAAAAATTGGGTCCAAATTGTAATTTTTTAAATCTCAAACTAAAATTATTTAGGGTGGTGTTATTCGCAGCTACGTATTTTCTCCCATAACCCGCTAAAAATTTCCAACTATACTCGACAGTTAGTTACCGAAATTGAGATACATTTTCAGCACCCAATTACCGAAATATAATCTTTTTTTCAACAGCTATTTACCGAAATGTATGTATTAGCAGTTGCATACCGAAGATTGAACATATTTTCGACAGCAGGGGCCAAACTGTAATTTTTTAAAAAAATTGGGGGCCAAACTGTAATTTAAAAAAATTGGGGGTCAAACTGTAATTTTAAAAAAATTGGGTCCAAATTGTAATTTTTTAAATCTCAAACTAAAATTATTTATTTGTATAAATAAATAAATAAATAAATATACAAGTGGTGTGTCTCCCGCCTTGTTCGTGTCCCTATTTTTTTAGAATTTCTGTATCCGTATTCGTGCATCATAGTCTGGAAATCGTTTTTCCAAGAGATGTATTGACGGAACTTATTACTGTTTGATATTTTTTGACCATATGACTATCTTGTGGTTTTAATTTAGTTTGTACCTGTTTTGAGGAAATACCTGGCTTTTTGTTTTTGTGTATCTGAGTCCCTTGCCATTAATTTCAAACCAATTACAGGATTTTCTACATAAACGGGGAATGCTGTTTAGGTTGTTACGCATACAATCTGGAAATTTGATGTTTGTAAATTTTCCTTCATTTGTTCTTCCAGGATTCTACTTACAAATACTTCGAGGTAATCTTGGTTGATCCTACCCACAATGACATCCGCAATGACCCAAGGATCAATTGGATATGCAACCCTGTTCACAAGCACAGAGAGCTTCGAGGACTGACATCTGCTGGGAAGGAAAACAGGGGTCTTCGTGGAAAGGGGCATTTGCATCACAAGGCAAGACCATCAAGAAGGGCTACCTGGAAGAGGAACAACACTCTCTCTATGCGGCGATACCGCTGATTTTCATATTGTTGGATACCTTATTGTCATCGCAATTTTGTGCATTTTTGTTGAAGGGTCTTTTGGTCCAGCTTTGAGAATGGCGGTATAGGATTTGTTGGTTGAATTTAGTTTCAGGAACTTATATTCGGGTAAAATTGAACATATATATAATCGCAATTTTTTTTTTTCGGGTTTGCATTGGGAGATATTCGTGTACTCGTGGTTTAGAGTTCTGTTTTCAAGTTTCCACATTTGTCAATTGCCATGAGCATGGTTACTTCTTCCCTGACTATTCTTCAGAGGTAGTTCTCTCGACCCACGTATACCGGATGGTTATCGAGTGTAGCTCTTCGAATTGATTCAAGGAGTTCAAGCATTTTGTGGTATTTGGACTCTTGACTTGCTACATTTTATGCGGCTGCATAAGTTAGTTATTCATGGAGCCGTGCCATTTCAGCCGTTCGTTTCGGCAATAAATAGTTGAGATATGTTTTTAAAGTATTATCGGTAATAAATGTCTTTTACTGGTAATAGTTTGTTTTTAATCTGAAATGTCTAAAATACTTTTGGACGCGCGAGATTGGGCCTTCATAGCCTCTGTTAAAAAATTATTCTCTTTTTTAGAACTGCAACTCATTTTGGGATCTAGAGGTGTCAAACGTGTGTGCCGTGCCCTGCCATTCAACTTCCGTGCCAACCGTTCTTTCGTACCGTGCCGTGCCGTTTTACTTAAATCGTGTCGTGTCGTGCTGTGCCATTTTTCATTCGTGTCGTGCCGGGCCGGGCCCATTTACTTAAATTGTGTCGTGCCGTGCCGGCCAATTTTTTAATCGTATCTTGTCGTGCCGTTTTTCAATCGTGTCGGGCCGGGCCGGGCCCATTTACTTAAGTTGTGTCGTGCCACGTTGGCCCGTTTACTTGATTGTGTCGTATCGTTCCATTTTTCAATCGTGTCGTGCCCGTTTTGTATGGTACGCACAACAAAATTGCTTTGTTTTTATTTTTGGTCTCTTACGGACGGTATTCCTTTAAACACTTCAGAACCATAAAAAGAATGCTGTGAAATAAACGAAGGCAAAAGCCTTCCCGGCGTTTTCGGTAAACGCCACGACTGCCGGACTTGGGAATACTAAACGGCATTTACCAAACGCCGGTAAATGATTCCGGCGTTTTGGTTACTATTGCCGGCGTTTGCAAAACACCTGGGAAAAGTCCTGGTTACTATTGCCGGCGTTTGCAAAACACCTGGGAAAAGTCCGAAGGCCGGTGACTTTCCCGGCTCCGGCAAGACCTTTACTGGCATTTACAAAAACAAAAACGCCAGGAAAAGTTTTTTTTTTTTTTTATAAATTCTGCAACTGCTTGATACAACCAGATTGTTCTTGCATTTGGAATCACTCTATGCCACATACTTGTACGTTTTAATTGTAAGGAAATCTTTCAAAATACTAAAATTTGTTGAACCATCAATATATCCAAAATTGCACCAAATAAATATCCCAAAAATTCAGATTACATTGTGGTCATATTCCACGTTCAACATAATGGAAGATTGAATCCAAGCTCATAACAAAACAAAACAAACAAAAAAACAAAGAACTACTTCTAATTCATGTACTGAAATCGTAAGCTTTTTGGGGCTTCTTTTTGTTGGAGTGATATCTTCTTTTGCACCTACATGTAAAATACGAAAAGAAAAGGTCAGAAAAACAAGAAAATCCCTGGATTACTACAAAACAACAAATTCTGAGCAAACTTTCACATTATAATTGACTTGTAAAGTTCACTGGATTTAGAAGCTCTTTAACCGTGTTGTCCAAATATTGCGATCACAGTTGAGCAAGACATGACTCCAGATTCAAACATACATGCATCGAGTAGGTAGCCTAATTACCAATCTCACATGAAAGCATACATCTATATTCCACTACCCCAAACTCACGAATTGCACGCGGGTAAACCAAACTCACAAATTGGTGAGGGTCTGCTACCCCAAACTCATGAACTGGGTGACTATGCCCACACATATATGAAGAAACTAACAGTACCATGAAGCAAGAACTGTCACTATGGCCACACATATATGAAGAACTAACAGTACCATGAAGCTTTAAGAAGAGATACTTGACCATGCATCATCAGTCATTTATGTTTCAGTAAACTCGCTTTTGAAATCATCTCCATATTGTAACTTCCACGAAGCTATTAATAAAGGATAAACCAAGTTACTTTTATTCCAGGTTCGTGCGCAAGCTCATAACTCTGTCTACCAAAGATGCAAATCTGATGATATGTAAAAAAAAATTGTCTCCAAAATCTAGCCTGATATGGAAGTATCCTATGAGGAACTTGAATGTGGGTTCAGAAGTGACAAGTAAATAATTTTGCTGTGATTGGCAAGAAGAGCCACACTATCGTGAAACAATTGTACTGAAATTCTGAATGTAAATGAGCAAAAGTCCCCACTAGAGCACCATACTAGAATGATAAAAAAGATGGTTAAGAGAGGCTAACCAAGCTTTGTTCCAACAAGAACCACTAGTACCCCAGGAGCATAATGCCTCAATTCAGGAACCACTGAACATTGGGAAAAGATATGAAAAGCATTCATTAGTATGACGTCTGATGATAGAGTAACACATCTAATGTTCAAAAAAGAGGGCACAAATCTGAATGGAAAAGACGTTACCCTTTTGATATATTTTCATAACTGGCCTTGCTAATGAGAGAGAATGCAAGTATAAAGACATCAGCCCCGAGATAGCTCAGTTAACATATTGTAGCCATCTACACTTCCAATAACAAACTCCAAAACACAAACAGAGGGTAGAACAGGACATCAATTTCCAATTCATATTGCAAACTCATCAAACACCTAAGGCACTAAACAACTTCAATGTGATTAACACATACGAGCAATTGAGAAGGCAACAAAATGGTGTACCTTGATTTGCTTGCCCGTATCACGTTGGATGTGAACTTCCTCGATCACTCCAGCCCCAAGAGCATGGAAGTGGCAATGCAGATCAAGCTGACTGACCTGCTGAATACACATCGTAGGCTGCATACAAAAAAAAGCTGAAAACTGGAAGGAACTCATATATTTTGGCTCAGCTTTATCACACATCATAGCCAAAACCCAAAAGTAACGGACTGGCTTGCATAATATATGTAATTCCACTACTAGTCCAGATCTGCATAGGCTGCTTACACATCAAAATAGGTGAAAACTGGAAGGAACTCATATTTTGGCTCAGCTTATCACACATCATAGCCAAAGGCCCAAAAGTATTCATGGCTAGCTGCAACAAATATACACACACACTTGGGTTCAGAATAACATCATAGCCAAAGGCCCAAAGTACTCATGGCTGGCTGCAACAAAAGTTACCCCGCCAAGGCCATTACCAGATAATTCAATAAGAAACAGACCACCATCACATATTTCAATACAAAAAAGACCACATCCACCAATATATGTCAAAAAATTCTGTTCTTAGGCTCAGTAAATGACCAAATGCCCAGTAACAACAGTGAATGAGCCACAGAAATAAAGAATAAAGAATGCCACATGGAGGCAAGTGGCAACGTTAAGTTGCCAATAAGGCCAACGTTAAGTTGCCATTAAGGCCAACGTTAAGTTGCCATTAAGGCCTTCATAAGTTGCCTAACCGTACCCTTCAAATGTTTTTATTTTATTTTATCATCATAGCCGATAAATGGTTACAGTTTCCTGGGTGGTAACACTGACACACACACACACACTGATGTATAAAGAATAGCACCACCTAAAAGCTGCAGCAACGTTAAGTTGCCATTAAGGCCGTCATAAGTTACCAGCAGCATCACATTAGTAATGCATCTCCCCTAATCATCACCATCTATATCAGAGTCTGAAAAATAATCTCTGAATTCATCTTTGGCTGATCTTTTTTGAATTCCAAGACGTGCATCCTCCCAATCTTTTAAGCATAGGAGACAATCCAAAATGTCTGGAGCTAGTATGCTCCTCTTCTCATCCAACACTCTCTTACCTGCACTAAAAGCAGATTCCGATGCAACTGAAGAGACAGGAGCTGTTAGTACATCACGCGCCATGATGGAAAGAATGGGAAATAACCTATCATGTTTTTTCCACCAGTCTAAGATATCAAAATTTTTTAAGTCGTCATTTTCGATAAGATGCTCCATCTCTAAATATTTAACAAGTTCAGAGCTTGCACTTGCACTTTTACCTTTTTTGGAAATGAGAGACCAGGATGGGTCATTGCTACTTGTAGATGGTAAAGGAACAGTAGTAGTACTCGTAGTCGTAGTAGTGCTTGCAAACTTAGACTCATAAGAAGCATATAAATTAGTCAATAGCGATTTCACTTCAATACGAGAAGGTAATGTAATCATTAAGTTTTCAGAAATTCCTTCTAAGAGCATTTGAACAGATTCTAACTTAATTCTTGGGTCCATTACTGCAGCTACAATAAATATTTTCGGCATGTCCTCGAAATATTTCTTGAACTTTGATTCCATTGCAATACAAGTAGCTACGAAATTTGTTTCTGTTCTATAAATATTAAAATTGAAACTGATATTATACAAGTGATTAAGCACAAGACAAGAAGTAGGATAACGAACACCCGAAAGAGCACAAGTAGCAACATAAAATACTTTCAAAAATTTCATGAACTCAAAAGCAATTATCCAATCAGAATGAGTTAAACCACAACCAGACTTGGCATTAACAAAAGCAGTAATCACAGCAGTGTGTTTCCTACAAGATTTTAACATAAGATAGGTTGAATTCCAAGAAATTTTCATATCAGGTTTCATTCTTTTTGGTTTAACGTTGTAAATTTTACACAATGCCTCAAATTCTTGTTGCCGAGCTCCGGAAGTATCAATAAAAAGAAGAGCATTTCTAATGTTTTTTATCTGTGGTGCTATAGATTCCAAACCATCTTGCACAACCAAGTTAATGATATGGCATACACATCGCATATGAAAAAATTGACTAGAACGCAAGTTTGTCATATTTACCTTGAACAATTCAATTGCAGCGGTATTAGCAGTATGATTATCAAAAGTAATACTGAAAACTTTATCAATAATTTCAAACTCCCTAAAAACGCCACTTATACATTGAAAAATCTGATTAGCATTATGAGGGTGCTCCATTAAACGAAAAGCAATAATTCTTTTATTCAAAGTCCAACTAGAGTCTATATAATGAGCAGTCACACAAATGTAGCCAAGATTATTTATACCAGACCATATATCAGAAGTAAAAGAGATTGTACTATCAAACTTTTTAATTTCAGTTATCATTTCTTTTCTAGTTTTTCCAAAAGCTCCCAAACAATCACTTCTAGTTGTATTTCTAGAAACCTTAGAAAATTCAGGATTAAGATAATTCTTCACAAAATATTCAAATCTAATATCATCACCAAAAGTAAATGGTTGTTCTGCTGCAGCTACGTAACGGGCCAATCCCTCTCTCATTTTAGGTTTCGAATATACAAATTCCGACAAACCACCACTAGGTCCACTATTGCCTAGTCTGCCATCTTCTAGATCTTTTTTATGTTTCTTTCTAAAATGTCTATCAGTAGACCCTGTGCCATGGTTACTATTGCAGCTAAAATCACTTCCACAATAATTGCATACAGCTCTCAATCCTTTATCAATACCATATTTATCTTTGAAATTTTCAACTTTATGGAAATGCTCCCATACATATGAAGTGAGGCGACTCCTTTTTACCGCACGATTACCTGTAGAAGTAGAACCTGCTGCAACAGTGTTTGAAGCAACTTCACCTACAGAACCCATTTGCAGGGGTGAAATTGAAGGAGTTGCTCCTCCATGTTCATCATGAGATGAGTCAAAAGATTCAGAGTCAGAGTGATCACGTCCCCCTGAATGTAAATGTTCAGGATCCATCTGTAAAAAACACAAAAAAGATCATGAATTAAAACCACGACTTCATTAAATTAATTAATCATCTAGCTAATACAACCAAAATCATGCAGCATATTTGTTGGAAAAATACATCAGCAGCAGGTAACCCCCATACTTTCATGATTAAAAGCTAAATGAAAATTTACATAAGAAAATACTGGCCATTGTACTCAATAACCAGAATGGTGAACAAATTTGTGGTCAAAATACTTACCAGTCAGTTGATACTCATAAACCAACGGTACTCATTCAATGTATAAGCTTATTAATCGAATTAGTACCACCAAATAACCAACGGTGAATGTGGTGTTAGCATTAACGGAAACTAACCAAAGATTCAACCAGTCCACCATAAATTAATCTCAATGTAAGGTTTACCACAATTATGATGCACATGTTAGCATTAACGGAAGGTTTACGAATTATATAGGGTTAATAACAATGTACACCATCCAATTAAAATCAAAACCATGGCAGTAACACTTTTACATTTACAGATCCAGATTAAACCCTTGCTCGTGAGCTTTGAAAAACAACAAATGGCAGAAATCATTATACCTTTGACTGGAGACCAAGCGTATACTCGGCAACTCAGATCTAGTTGTAGATCTAGGGTTTGAGTCGTGGAACACCAGTCGCTGAACGGTCGCCGACACCGACTCACCGCCTGAACGGAAATGGAAACGGCAGTCGATCTACGGTTTGACTCACCGCCAGACCACTACCGGTCACCGTTGAGGGTGGAGAGAGTGAGAGAGACGAGAATGATTAAAAAGAGTACCAATACACCAGTCACCGTTGTAGATTTAGGGCTTTTGGATATTTGAATGTAACAAACCCAGAGGCCAGAACGTTGAGAGAGAGAGAGTTGAGATTTTAGAGTGAATCCGTGAGAGTTGAGAGTTGAGACTGTGAGAGTGAGAGAGAGAGAGACGTTGAGAGATAAATGAGTGAGAGTGAGAGCCGTTGAGACCTGCTGAATGGCAACGGGAAACTCAGATATCGATGTCTGGTCCGTCTGGACAGACAACTGGACGCTAGGGTTTTCCTTTGGTGAATCGGTTTCGTTTGAAACTTTACAGAGAGAGAGAGAGAGAGCTAGGGCCTACTGCCGACCCCATATCCTTTCTATATATAGTTGGCCAAGTTGTGATCCTATGCATAAGTCACACCTCATTCTATATGCACCTAATAACGGAAAATTCTCGTAAAGTCCTATAATGCATCACTCCAAGGCCGCCCGAGCTATTTTTTGAAAATCGGAACCGTCTATCTTTTATTTGGGAGAGAATATATCATTCTTGCCAAAAATGAAGTAAATTGATTATTGTTATATACTTGATTGTTTATAACGTTCATTTTCCTATTAATGAATCTACGTCCCGATGAAGGGGCTTCGAAAACCCGATAGAACAAAAAATTGTGGGAGTGATTAAAACACTACGAACAACAAAATGAACGGTATTGATTGTCATAAGGGTGTCGCGATCGTGTGGCTAGCATACATTAGACAATAGCAAAATACCTTTGTTTAGAACCTAGTAAGTTCGATGTATAGATTTGAAATGTAGCTACAAAATTATTTTTTCGAATGTTTGATCCAAACCGTTACAATTTAACGTCTTAACAATTTTATCATTTCCCCTGGAATAGGTGATAATGAGATGTCGGAAATCACATAATCAGAACACATTCGGTGCTCCCAAAGACATTAAAGTCTTATAATACACCACTTGAGGGTTGCCTAAGCTATTTTAAAAAAATCGGAACCATCTAACTTTTATGTGAGAGGGATTAGATCATTCATGCCAATAATCAAGTAAAATGCTTATCACTACATACTTGATCGGACGTAAAAAAAATTCAATCAAACAATGAATCAGCGTGCAGATAAAAGAGTTTTCAAAATCCAACGCATGAAAAAATTGGATCCCATAATTAAAACACTAAGCACAATAAAATGAACACATTGAATAGTATCGATCATTGTGATTGCGTTGCAATTGCGTGGCTACTGCTTGATAGTCTTTTGCTTTTATATAATAGAGCCATATATTATATATTAATTTTTCAAATTCATAACACAAGTGAATTGGTGGCATAGTGGTTTGATTGTGTATAATAGAATATATAGGGATTGGGGGTTCAAGACCTAGTTTAGCCAATTTCTTATTGGTTTTTTCCCCTTATTTCTACAATATATATATTTTCTTATTTTAGTTTTTTTTCCCCCTTATTTTTACTATGTATTTCTTTCATTTTTTTTGTTAGAGATTTTTTTTTCTTATTTCTCGTTAAATCTAGGGATATACGACTCTTGCACATTTCATTTCGTATTAAAATTACTCTTGCACCATAAATATTTTGATAAGTTTTTTTAATTTTATTTGTTATCTTGTAATGTTAAATTTACAAACCAATTTTCCAAATCCTATTCACTAACAAAAACAAAACAATATTTTTTACCAAATAAAAATTGATAATTTTTTAAAGGTAAAAAAATGATTTTTTTAAGAAATGTTTTTTTAAAAAAAAAAAACTAAATATCTTAGTTGTAAAGGTAATAAAATATTTTTTACCGCATAGAAATTGTTTAGTTTTTTTTTTATAAATTAAAAAAGCCATTTGGCTTATTATTATTTTTGTTTTGTTTTTCCGTGCCCGTGCCCGACTAGAACCGTGTCGTGTCGTGCCGTTCCCGTCCACATTCCGTACCCGTGTCGAATTGTCCCGTGCCATGCCAACTTTCTTGCCTTGCCTATGCCCGTCAAACCCGTGTCGTGTCGTGCCGTGCCCGTTCAACTACCGTGTCGTGCATGTGCCCGACAAAATCGTGTCGTGCAGTGTCAGGCCAACTTACGTGTCGTGCCCGCCCACTTCCGTGCCCCATACCCACTAAAACCGTGTCGTGCCCGGCCAAGACCTTGCCCTTGCCGTGTCGTTCCGTGCCAGGGCATGACCGTGCCCGTGCCCTTGCCGTCCCACATTTAACCATGTCGTGCCCGTGCCGAGCAAGGAGAGTAGTTTTTTGATATTCACACTTTTTTTTTGTCTTTTACCAAAAAAATACGTACACTTTCGACACTAAAATTCAAAAAAGGTGAGTGGTTATCAAAAGGTGTAGAAATCAATTTTCTTTTTTTGTACTCCCTTTGTCTGGATTTAATAGTTCCTTATCCAATTCTAATCGGATAAAAAATGAGTTATATTTTTAAATTAGTAATGAACTTTATATCTAATATAAATCTTGTTTGATAGATCTCGATTAGTTATAGAAGACAATGTTTTCAAAATTACATAAAATATTATAAATTACAAGATATAATCGATTGAAAAGTGATACGAACTCCCAAAAAATACTATTAAATCAGAACGGAGGGAGTATGTAACTTTAAAATTACGAGTAGTTACTATCCAGCTGTTAGAAAGGCCAATGATGAAATTTAATTATTTATGACGATTTAAACGGTAGAGAGAGAAATAAAAATACGAGTAGTGTAACGATGATGCGCTCCTTGTTATTGTGAGAGCCAATGATGGGCAAGTCCCACATCGCCTATACTGGGAAAATAGAAATAGTTTATAAGTAATTCCGACCAGCTACTGTATAATTTGAAGTTAACCTTTTGAGCCACGTGACAGGCGAATATGGTTAGCTGGAGCGGATCGTCTCTTCCAAAGGGATCAACAAATGAACATCAGTCTCTTGATTTTTTATTTTTGAATTAATCTGGCATTGAGACATATTTTGCACACCATTTCGAAAAGATTGTGTGAAGAGGGGAAACAAAAATTAATAAGGGGATTGTGATTTGATTGAGATTTCCTACCTGCTGCTGCACATAATATGGCAAAGTTATGCCACTGCGATTCTCGAATTACTTAGGGATTTATTTGAGTTCAAGTGTACAATCCAATTCACATTCTAATATACCCCCCCCCCAAAAAAAAAAAAAAAAAAATCCATAACTACACTGAAAAATAATCCATAACTACAGAAACATAACAAGTAGTACTTTTTCTTTTTTTTTTTTAATCTGAAAAAACACAACAATTCACAATTTACTAACTTTTGGAAGGAAAAAAAAGTTCCATCTCCAAATAGTTTATGGGGTAAAAGTGAAATTAAACTAATTGAGGGCCGCCAAGAAAATTTTATAAAATTAATTTCCAAGAAAATGAATTTCAAAAATATTTATCTCAGATTACTTTTCCAAAAAAAAAAAAAAGAAACATTTTGAACCGCTTGAAAGGATTTTAAAAGTTGTTTTGGACCCATTTTTATTATTTTTGGACATTGCAGCTAAAGTACGAAAGTTTTCGGCCATGGCGCAAAAGTTTGCGTCCATATGTAAAAGTTTGCGGCCAGAGTGCGCAAAAGTTTGCGCCCAAAGTGCAAAAGTTTGTGGCTAGAGTGCAAAAAATTGCGACCAGAATGCAAAAGTTGCGGCCATGATGAAAAAATTCGCGGCCAGAGTAAAAAAGTTTACGGCCATGATGTATTGAAAGTTTGCGTCCGGTGTAGAAGGTTCCGGCCAGAGTGCCCAAACACCGTCGTCCTCCTCCTATAAAGAGCGGAGTATGTATGTGGATTCTTCCTTCAAAGCAGAACGGACAGCTCATAGAATCACTTTCTCTCTCTCCCTCTCTAAAAATCACGAACACATAACAAGGAAGATGAGGAAAGACAAGGGAGTGGTAATCGCCGACCGTAACACCCGCAGAGAAGAACGCGATGAAGACGACGACGACGAATCGAATCCAGTCGACGTCCCTACGCCTGCCGTCAAAATCTCAATCCCGAAAGCTTCCTCCAAATACGATTTCGTTAAGGTAACTGTACAAACGCTCAATTTCGGCCTCGGTCGATTATTCAAATTCTTCGTCTTTTGATTTTTGCTTTTCTGTTTTGATTCAGGTGAAGGTGTGGTTGGGTGATAATGCGGATCACTACTACGTCCTCTCCAGATTCTTGCTCAGTCGAATGTTGACGGTCACTAAGGTACACAACACTACCACTTTATTGGTCCATTCGTTCGTTAATTCATTCCTCGAGTTTGTCTGAAGGACTTTCGAGTTATGAATCATGATATTCTTATTACAGATTCCTAATCACGTGGCCATTAAAATTGCTCTTGAACTCAAAAAACTGCTCATAGACAACAGCCTTCTCGATGTGTAAGCCTTCACCAATTACCTTTTGGTTTTTTTTTTTTTTTTAGTTCATTTTTTTTAAATGCATTCGTATATTTTTTTTGCAGCTCTCAGTCCGATCTGGAAGTTAATTTGTTTAAGGTATCTCTCTCTCTCTCTCTCTCATTTTATATTCGCCTATTCGGTCATTAGTTGTAGTATGTATTTCAATTCTCCACATTTCGGGTAGTTAGAGCATCCGCATTGTAATAATCAAACGGATGTGAATAAGCAAACTTAACAATAATGCTCAAAAAACACCTCACATTGTAATAAGCAAAGTTACAAGTCTTTTAGCAAATAATCAAATTCCACCCATTCCATAACCAAACTTAACAACTTTTATCAATAACCAAAACTCAATAACCAAACCCAATAAGAAAACTCGAAACTCAATAACTCAAAAACACCCCTCATTGGAATCATCTCATCGAGACGAATAATTTAGTGTGATCGGATGCGTGATTGAAACTCGTTTGCGATTGGACATAGGTGCATTGAGTATTTTGAGATTTTTTTTGGTTAGGGATGCAAAAATAAACAATGTGGAGATAGAGGTTGTTAAGTTTGATTTTGAACTAAATGGATAATCAAATGCTGACGTGGCACATTTTGGTTATTGATTTTGATTATTCCCATTGCGGATGCTCATAGCTTGAGGTTTTGCTGAAACCTTTTCCTAACCTGCTACTAGTATTATTAACATTGGTCTATATTGGAAAGGAGAATTCCTGAAATACTATTGAAAACTGTTTATCCAAAACGTTATAGGGTGAAAATCAGGAGAAGAAAAAGGTTGTTTGTAGTTTGTACGAAGTATTAAGAACTAATGGTATTTGCACAAACCTTAAAGGCTATTGCATGGATCTGGTTACATTTATGTAGGTTTGCAACATTAGTTCAGCTCTTCTTATTTGAGAAAGTGAATCACTTTTCGAAGGTAACAATCGCCCTTTTGGAGATCACTAGCTGTCATGACTTGTATGGTATCATCTTCTTTTTTTGATAGGCGTATGGTATCTCCTATCCCCCCGATGAGTCTTGGTTAAGAGATAAGACATTTATACTAATTGGAAAACAATGAAAATAAAGCCAAACTAACTGACCTTGAGCATGCTGGAATCAGGTCATTACTAAATTTGAAGCTCAAGCTTTTATCATTTGCTTTATGGCACTTGAAGAAGTTCCACAGGTGAGCTGACATCAAACAGTTTTTGTAATTCGGATGGCAGTTTGTTATGAGGTGATGGATAGTGCAACAGTGGTTGCTAATTGAAGTTCAGGTTGTTGGCAACCTTTAAGTTCACCATTGCCAAACATCAAAACCTTTTTCTCCATGTTTGTCTTCAAATTAAAAATCATTCAATTGGTTATTCTCCCACACCTCCCATGAGTCCTCTTGAGTCCTACTTTGTAATGTCATGAAAAACAGATGACCTGCGGCTTCTTAAACAAAAATTGGCACCACTACTGCTGCAGACAGTCATTTTGCTGTCTGTAACATATGATGTGGATATCCAGTAGTTTCTGCATATAGATATGTGAAAGCGGATTTAGGCATACTGTTTCTGCATCCAAATGTGCCTGCTTTCACCTCCGCAAATGCCTCCAAGGTTAATGTGACTGAGATTTGGGAGAGATTTCTCTAAAAAAGTGTAATTGACATGTCTTCATGCACATTCGTATATGCATCCAAATTAGTTTGGCTGTGACAAAACAACCATGCAAATGCTGTAACAGAACTTGTCTGAATTTGTTTATATCAGATGCAAATGAACAAGGTCTAATTATCAGACTTTATTTGCAGCTAATGGAGCGGCGAGGTTATGGTGAAGAGTATATAAACCGTTACAAGATGATGACAAGGTCAGTAAGTTTCTACTACTAGTTATCTCCTTTGTTCTCGTTGCTCTGTACTGACCTGACGAAGGCAGAGCAGGGAGTAATGTTCCTTCTCTCCATGCTATAGTAATGTTCCTTCTCCTCATTACCATCTTTCAGATTTCACCATCAGAGAGTGCCGTTGGTCATTCTTGTATGCGGTACTGCTTGTGTTGGGAAGTCAACAATTGCTACCCAACTTGCTCAAAGGCTAAACTTGCCAAATGTTTTGCAGGTGATTCTCTATTGACGTATTTCTGCAAGGATATATATATATATATCTCTCTCTCTCTCTCTCTCTCTCTCTCTCTCTCTCGATCTCCCTCTCTCTCACGAGCAAACGCCCACGCCCACGTGGTAAATGCTCATTTGCACAGACATTCTACCGGCTCGGTTTGCATCGTATGCTTATCCACTTGACGTTTTGCTTTTTTTATCTTTAATGTGCAGACAGATATGGTTTATGAATTGCTACGTACAGCAACCGAGTATGTTACCAAAGTCTTGCTCTTTTACTTGTTTTTTCTGCGGTGTTTACCGTGAAAAATAAAATAAACTTTATTGTGCATAATAAGTGTAACTTTCTGTCTAGGATAGAGGTGGTGCAGATTCTATGCCTTTTGGCAAGTCTATAACTGGTTTTTATGATTGTTGTTATTGGTGATGACACTTTATTTGAAAAAAGTAATTTCATTTGAAAGGTGCACTAGTTAAATCATGAACAGGGGATAATTGCCAGATTGCAGGGCATCCCTTTGAGCAATATTTGGTTTGCTTAAATATTCTGGTTGCAGCTATGCATAAATTGATCATGCTGGCGTGGTGTTGGCTGAAAAATCCAGTCAGAAGAATTCTTTAGTGACATCTATTGGTTCTGTCCATATTGCTATGCATCTTGTCCGTTTTAAGGTACTTATCAAAAAAATCTTGTCCATTTTAAGGCATGTGCATGTCTAGAGAATCAATTGAATGTCATGACACTATTTTCCTTTTGGAAGTGGTGTAGTTGCTAGGAGGAGGAAAAGGTTTCCTATGGTCATGTCACATGTGTATGGACTTCGCTCCTTTTTGATCTTTCAGTGTTTTTTCTTCTATAACTTGTAATATTTTTAATTAGTTTCTACAAGTACAACGTAGAACTTCTTTATTTGTACTTTTGAAAGCGTAAGATGGATACTTATATATGGATTGCGTTTCTTTTTCGTGACAATATTCCTTGCTTCGAGGTGTGGGATGTATGTTATAATTATCTTATCCAATGCCTTGGTATTTCAATGCACCAAACCAGCATGCTTATACTTCTTTTATCTCACATTCAGTGCCCCACTGGCATCTTCCCCTGTATGGGCACGAGATTTCAGCTCTTCCGAGGAACTAATAACCGAATTTTGTAGAGAATGCAGAGTAGTTCGAAAAGGTAAAGAAGTTGTACATAATGAGGATATTTCTAGCTGTTTGGGAGCTTTTAAGAGATGTTATCTTCATCATTTAACTTGCATTCTTTTATAGGTTTGGCTGGTGATCTTAAGAAGGCAATGAAAGATGGAAAACCAATTATTATTGAGGTGAAGTTTGGCCTTTTAAAAATCCATCTTTGTAAACTTGTCTTGTCGAATCAAATATTCATGCTCAATTATCAGTTTTTCTTCAACTTATTTGACAACATTGTACTGAATATTCTTGCGGAATGAATAAAGCTAGGACTGGTAAAATTTAATAAGTAGAACGTGAACATTGGTTTTTTAAGCACTTGCTACTGATGGGATGTTGGACATGGGAGGATAGCCACAGTTGACAATCGAATTGAAAAGTTGTATAGGGTTTGCAACTGAATTCCTCAGAGACTTTATAAGTTAGTAATTCCTCCTTCCCTTTCCTTTTTTCCAGCATGAAAGTTCAACTTTGTTACGAGACAGGCTTCAAATATGCTCACACTGTTTAACGTAGTCGGAGTTGTAGTCTAAGATGTCCATCTATTTACACTGCTATGCTCACTTTACAAGGATAACATGGTTAGATGGTAAGTTTTGAGTACTTTGATATTTCAAATTGGACAATTAGATTGAACAACCTAAAATGGAATGGTGGATTAGAATGGCGACAGATGGGATGGGATAGTGTAGTGTCACAGTTGCCTTCCTTTCCTCGTGGAATTAAACAGGTTTGTAAGACTACACATATATCTGTTTATGTGAGTAAAGAGAGATTTCTTACGGGTTGCAAAAACACCTCACTAATTAGTGATGGAGATATACAAACAAAAGATGTAGCAACCCAAATTGCAACCTGCCCTACATAGGCATTATAAGGTCGAGGGGCCGCCCTTGTAAATGTCATAACTTGAAGATATTGATGGGGTTGTTGGAGGGGCTTGGGTTTTACCTTATCCTGTTATTAGCTTCTTTTCAAGGCTTGTGAATAATTTTTCCTCCTCTAATCTTAAGAAACAATGATAGTTAACAAAAAGTGTAATATATTTGCGATACTTGCCTACTTGTTACCTGCAGAAAGATGTTTGTATGGATTGTGTCAGGCTTGAGTTCAAGCTCTCTTCCCAAGCTTGTCATGCATAGAAAATACCCCATGCCGAGTCCTACAGGCAGGCTTTGCAGGTCATGGGCTAATGCCCAGCCCTACCACAGGGTGAGAGGAGATAGTTTCCTCCGAGAAGAATATATCAGTCTAGCATTTTCGGCAAAAGACCACATTAATCCAAAAAGAAACAAATTTGGAACAAAACGGTGTCTCCAAGCCAGGCCCAAATAAAAATGAAAGTTGCTAAAGAAAGAAAAAATTGCTAAAGAAAGACAAAAATGATTGAAAACACCAGGTGCTACAACAGACCAGGAAAGAAAAATTCGCGTGTAATGCATTATGAGCAGCCAACTATCTCTCACTTATCGGGTGTTCATAAGTGATGGTAACATTTCGTGCGGCATTACTAGAGTCTTGTGTGCCACTGTGTTTCAGTTCATGGTTTTGCTGATCCCCTTTGTTTGTTTATGACCATGGCAGGGTATCCATTTGGATCCAAGTATATACCTGATGGATGATGAGAATAAATTACCAACTGACATATCTGAAAAAGTTGAAGAACCAAATTCCTTGACATCAGATGAGAAGAATGTTATAGAAACAGAAAGTAATCCTTCAACCGATGGTGGAAATCACAGCAAGAATAGGGACGGAGCTCCTCAGAATGCAACGCCAGTGGAGAGAATTCATGCTGATTTGTTGAAAAAGGTTTCTGATCATCTTGAATCGATTGACATTGCTGCAAATGATTCTGTCGATAAAGGTTTACTCTTCATTTCTATTTTAAGAATGCATTTAGTTCCCCCTTTAGGTCTCCTACCAAAAACCTTTGTCACGATCCTAACCCGTCCTTGTTGGTCCTAGTCATCACAAAGCACTGGTGAAACCATCTCAAGGCCATTTCAGACATAAATCATCTCATGATCATATAATTTCAAGGGACCAGAGTGCATAACCAACAGAAACGTTTCTTATGTGGTCCAATATAACGGCAACTAACATTTACTAAAGGATTATAACTTCGAATTTCACCTCAGAGCTGTGCATAGTCTGATACCTTATAAACGTCCCTAACTATTACAAGAACGTCAAAGAAGATAGTTTGAATGCAACCCCCTATAGACAACATAGGTATAGGTCCTCACTTATGCTTCAAATCCATACGGAAGGAAACCACTTCAGCCTATTCTTCAATTCCTGAAAGGTGGAGTATTTTCATAAGCCAAAGCTCGTTTGAATGACCAATACATAAGTTACATGCTTTCCATGTGTATCAAATGAAAGGTGGACATGTTTTGTTATCTACTAATGGCATCCCTTACGTCCCAGCTTGCTACGGAACAGTGCTAAAAGGCTAGCAAGATATGAATATGACATGATATCAAATGCGAAGACGTCTAAGCTTATCCATGCCATGGACACCTGTTGATATGAAATGATATGAATATGTAGGATGTGCATTATAGAACTATGTTTTATATGCTACAAGGACGAGGTTCCTTTGGAAATATGAAAAGCTATGGTTTATCTCCTTTGAAATGTCATTTGACAATATGTTATTGACAAGAAATGACTGAACTGAAAACTTGCTTGGATTGAATTCTCAAGTTTTCCGGCCATGTAGGTGAAACAACTAAAGACCCAGAGGCAGGCGGAAATCCCCCTGCTAAAAAGGAAAAGTCTGGTTCTGAACCTATAATTATACCAATAGTTCTAAAGATGGCTGAATTCGACCACGAGGTGAGACCAGATTTCTTTTTTCTCTGCTAATGTTTTTGTATGTGTTCAAAGCCACTGAGAAGGTGCCTTGGTTGCTTTCATTTACATTTGGTTAGTGTGAGCTTCCTTCCTTTATTGGTCACCTTGTACATCTTTTTAGTTTTTATTTTAGCATAACAATGATTGTAGGAAAGAATGAGACAGAATGATTTCAGAGAAAGAGGGGCATAACTGACTTGGATTTGCATTCCAACACTTGATATCATTAGAAATATGTAATGAAGTCATTTTCTATTGCCATTCAATGCATGTTGGTAATATGTGATATACAAATACAAAAGAACTACTTTGATGCTGAACCAAATCATATTGCCAATGAAACGGGGTAGGGCCCGAGTCAAATTTGGATATCTTTGAACTTGCATTTTCTGGGTAGTGGCTAGTAGTAACTTATGTTTCATTTTCTGGGAGGGGAGAGGGTGCAGAAATCTTGCTCGTTGTTTAATGAACTTTCTCCATTGGTTCCACGTGTTGATATCCTTGAGATCTCAGCTGGAATATAGTGACTCCATTTTTCCTTCTTATTTCTTTTATCTCTCATCAAATAGATCCTCATATGTGTGGTTTAGTTGATAACCTGATATCCTTAACTTTCCCATATGTTACATATAGTTCTCTAATGTGCAGGCATTACTGGATGAGTGGATATCTACTCGCACATTTAGTGATAAATGTCTAATTCAGGTATTGGAAATTTCAGATTTCTCACTGTATGCGTATTCTCGGAGATGTTAACTTTCCTTCCTATTGTATACTTCATGAGTTTCGGTCTCTAAGTTATCGTGTCTATTTTACATTTTAATGGATGTAGAATGTGTGATTAAAAAAAAAATTGCTTGAAACAAAGGTTGGTCCTTTGTGTGTCTTGTTAAGCATGCTAAACCATCCTTAATCCACATTTCATTTGAAGTTTTTTTTTTCTTCCGATGCCCACCAACTTCCAACAAGATCTTATTTGCAATATGTAATTGCGTTGTCCAATTTTTGCTGGTTTGGTTTTTTTGATACGAGAACCAGGAAATGGCCTGTTTCTCTTAGGGCTTTGTGGCTAAGTAAACGACACTGGTTTGCTGCAAACGCCCATTTTTTGGACATTGAAAAGGTTGTCTCGACTTGGTATTGGCCAGAGGTGTTGGACATGGCTACTTGCCATAATTTGTAAAGTGAAGCAGCCTAGCATCACTTTAGATAGGAGCAAAATGGATGAGGTGCGTTCTCGTCTGCTAAGTGATCTAATTCAAGGAGATACATCTGGATCTTCCTCCTCCTTTTCTGTGAATTCTGGGTTCTAGCAGTTCTCATTAGGGGAGCATGTTGATGGATGAAACCGACAGTCTGTGGTTTTTTTTGTGTGGTTCTTTCATCTTATGATGATTAATTTGATCTGTGCCTTTATGAAGAAAAAAAAAAGCTGCAAATTCTTTACTGATATTGTTTTATAACTTTTTGACCTTATCTGATTCATTTATTCCCTTTATGGTTTTCCTGTCAGGACAAAGATAAGCTAATAAGCAACTTAAAAACGATTCAGAATTATCTTTGCTCTTTCAAGTCACAGGTATGCTTTTTTTCATCTGTTTCTGGGGGCTAGTAACTTTCCCTCTCCTTGAGGTTTCAGTGAATGATGTCTGTGAATAAAGGCATTATAGTTATGTAGATGATGACTATGCTTGGGGCACTAAGCAATTTAGTCTAGTAGTTTTTGTTCAAAGCAATACGATTAACTGATTAGGCATTGCATAAGTTTTAGGCATAGTATATCAGCCAAGTAATCGAGAGAATCTCAGATTCTGTCTACACATGAGGATACTAACGAGTAATGAGCATAGGTTTGGTGTTTATATTTCTTTATTTCTTGTTAGTTTGATGGGATGTAAATCCCGTGGAAGTTTAAGGGTTGTTGACGTAAGCAAACCATTTGATGAATGGCCGTTTTAGGTCGTTTTCTTTCCACTGCATTTGAGGGACTAAAAATATGCGAGCGCAGGCATTTGTGTGATTGGACAAAACTAGAGTAATGCTGTGTTTGGATGAGTTTTTGAGAAATTTTGTAGGGTTATGAGTGGAGAGAGAAATGAGAGTAATGATTGGAAGTAGAGGTAATGATTGGAGATAGATAGAGAGAAAAATGAGATTAATGATTGGAGATAGGGTGAGTAATGATTGGAAGTAGGGGTAGCAAGTGTTTTTTGAGTTGAGAATTTTTTTTCAAAAAACAATCCAAACAAAGCATAAGAAACTCAACAGAAGATTGCTTTCTAGTTCTAAGATAGCTGCTGTTGATAAGACAAAGTGCAGCTTAATGGTCCGGGGAATCAGAAAGGTGGGTTCTCTGATTCTATTTCCTCTTTTGGTAAGGATTGGTTTGACCTAGTGATCTCCTGATGAAGACTACTAGCCACAAAAACAAATCTTTTGTTGGACATCAACTAATTGATTCAATTACCCCCCTCTTCTTCTTCTTCTTCGCCTTCTTCTTCTTCTTCTTTTCCCTTTCTTCCGCAAATACTAGGAGTGAATCGTGAAGGTGTAAGATGTGTCTGAAATATCTCATCACCTTATTTACTTGTCGGTAGCGTCAAGGGTCCCATTCTTCTTTGTGAAATTCCTTGAATTGCCATTTGCATCGTCAGAATCTAAACCTTAGATGTGATCCTCGTTCCACGAAAATAACTGTCAGATGAATGAATTTGGACCGAGGAAATGGATAAAATTCCGTGCATCCATTTGTACGATGTTGAACTATTTTTCTTAGAAGTTTAAGATCACCATTATCTTACTCTTGATATGCTTTGCATAAATGGAATTAAAGTAAATACTGTACAACAGTCGCCATTCCTACCACAAGGAAGAATAGAAGTTCTTCTTGGAATGCTAAGAGTTTTAAGTATGGCAAATAATATGAATTTGGTGTAACTAGATAGGAAAAATTTACAATTGTTGTCAATTTGGAGGGGCCTGGTTACCTGGACCCTCCACTTTCTGTAGAAGCAGTGTACGGCGTTTGCATCATAAATACTGCTTCTGTGAAACCCAGACTTCCAATGGTTCTCATCTATGCTGTTGCATTTGGTGAAGGATGTTGCTAAATATCATTTATTGTTGCCGTGTAGTTAGTCATTTATAGATGGTTTTGTGTTTTCTTACTTATATGAACAGGGTCTAACAGTCGTCAACATATCAGCGACTACATTCCCACAAACACTGGATTGGCTACATAGTTATCTTCTTCAGGTATTTTTGTCTTCTAACCATTGTATTGGAATTGCTGAATCGCCCAAATTGTTCAGGCTTGGCATATGCTTCTTTTTTTCCTTTTGATGAGCAACAAGAAGATATTTCATCGAAACAGAAAGCAAACTGGTTTACATATGGGAAAGCAAAATGTCCACCAACGGGATTAAGAAATTGTCCTTAAGGAACACTAAATCTTGTGTTCGTAAGCAATAAGTAAAAGCCAACATGGTTGGGAAATAAAGTCCTACGACAATTTTGTAATTTTTATCTGTCAGCCTCTTCTACTGAATCTACATGTTAAACAAGATTTTTATAGAGGGGTCTTTGCACACTTGGGTTTACCTTTCTGCTTATACATTGCCGAAAGTAAGGGCCCACTTGTTTATCATGTCTTATTTGCCGATTTTGTGTCAGAATCTAGACATGAATCCCAGAAAACCGCGGCAAAGTGGTCAAATTTTGTCTGGAAAGTAACATTGTGAAGTTCAAAGGTTTCTATCTAGTGAGTTTTTAGCACTTCCAATTTGAACATTCGGGACAGTTTAAAATCCATTTTGTTATCAATGTTTTCAAAAATAGGTAAACTGATCAAACGGTCGCAATTTCCTGCCCAGATATTACAAACAGGAACCACCCTGATGTTTCCCTGTGACTTTTTCTAAGCATACTTATTATGATCTGACAGCATATCAACTGTGTTCAATTTTTCTCCCTCTTCTAAGCCTGGTTGTTTGGAACATCCAGTATTGTTTTTGTGGGCAGTGGCGTATCCTACTGTTCTGAAAGCTCTGTTTTGTATTTGCTTTCTTTGTTAGTGTATTGAGCAAGGTATAACTTCCGATCCCACTGGAAGAGGTAGGCGGCCAGCTGAGAACTAGACTACATGCTAATGTTACAGCCTTGCAGGTATGAAAAAAGTCTATAAATATCTATCGTGTACATTTGTTTTGCAGTTACTCTCTGCTTTTCCACATGTATACGCGTAAACCTTGCATGCTGAACCCGACATGCAAATATCCTATCTATGGCCATAAAGAGAAAGAAAACTGAAATGGTCAGGTTAGAGGAAAGAATGGAGACATTAGTAAATAAGAGATTCAGACGACTATGCCAGAAGTCAAGAAGTGCATAGATTGCTTTTGATTTTGAATATTTCAGCTAAATTTTGCATGGCAATAAAAACTCAGCACCTTAATCCGTCTACCTGTTTCCTTTTGTTGGAATGCAAAATGAGCGGATTATCATGTTGCAACCTTCCACCCTAACCTGCTTGCAGTCTGACCTAATTTTTGTCTGTTGGTCAATAACTAGTTCCCCGTTCAATGTTTTTTGTATGGGGTTTGTCAGCAGTAGCAATTCATATACTTCACGTGTGTTGTGCCTTGGAATTACGTAGCTGGAGCGGATGAGGAGAAGTAAGTTGTAACAACGATGTAGTGAGCAACTAAACAACGCCTGAAAAGTAAATACGCAAAGATAAGCGGGAAGCAGTGGTAAGCCTCTTCTAGTGCCAAGGGGTCGCCACAATGTTCTGCCGCTGCAAAGTTGCCATCCCTGCCCCCCTCCCCTTCACCAGTGGAAGTATGTAGGGACAGATTGCACGGTATGTGAACAGGTTTAAACCATTGTTAGTAGATTGAATGTTTATGGAAGATGATTGCCTGTAGATATTGAATATCTTTCCCTTTGAAACAAAGTCAGACTGCTCAAGCATGGTTTGGGTAAATTTTCTTATGTTATGTTCGAGTTAAGAATCGTGTAGAAAACAACGTTGAAGGATTAACTGCTGGAATAAGCAATTTATTCATTGTATAACAACAGCAATGATGAAAGTGAAACAAACTCCTTTAAATCCAGATCAGTAGTAAAGTAAAATCCTAAAAGGATATCAGAAATAAACGAAGTTTCGTCCACAAGAGACCAAAATTTTCTGCAATTAAACCCCAATTCCATCTGCAATTTGAACAACAAAAACCACATTGTCATAGACTACGCCGGCAAGCGCTGCCCCAATCAAGGGTCCGATCCAGTAGACTGCTTGGTTCTTGAACCTCCCACCAATGAGAGCTGACCCAAAGGAGTAAGCTGGGTTCATCGACCCACCCGTAAATGGGCCACTTGCCAGTACATTGGCTCCGGAAACCAACCCGATTACCAAGGGCCCAATGGCGCCCAACGAACCACGTCGCGGGTCCCTGGCTGCGTAGAATGTGTACACCAAAGTGAAGGTCATCAGCCCTTCTAAAACGGATGCTCCAAACCCGGTCATTTCTTGTTGAATTCCATGGGTGGGAATATGCTGCAATGTCAAGAAAATCTCATGTTAAGAGGATTTCTCAATGGAAACAATGACAATGTGGTTCAATAACTCTATGTACCTACCCATTTTATCACGAAATTACACCGAAAAGAGAAATTAATGATCTCTTTTTGGGGTGTAGGTTTTTCATTTTTGATGTGGGTTTTTCATTTTCAGTGGTAATTACATAGAAATAGTTTTGGGGAGAATATTTATTCATTCTTCTTCTTTTCCTGTAGACTTTTTAAAATAAAGGATTCGTGACGTAATTTCTCGAGGAACTGAAAATAAGAAAGGTGTCCCAGGAAGATAAATTTTTTAGCTTCTTCACTTCAATTTCTGTTTCTTCTTCTTCATGATCCAAACAGACTAAGCAAAGGGAAAGAAAAATATGAGTATTTAATTTATTTACTCCGTCACTCAAAATCCTTTAATCCATGTGAGGGATAATGGTTTGATATACCTGTGAGACTGTGGTGACTTTGAAGAGAAGACAAGCCATAACAGAGGCAAGCAACTGAGAAATCCAGTAGAAAATAGCCATGGGGACGCTAATGTGACCGCCCACCGCCATCGCAAACGTGACAGCCGGGTTGACGTGGCCGCCGGAGACGTTGGCGGCAATGTAAACGGCCACTGACAATGCAAACGCATTCGCTACTGCAACTGCTACCAAGGCAGATGGGTCTGTCGTAGCATCTGGCATCATTTTCTCTGCAATTTGAACCCCCACATTACATAGGACCCAATAAAATAAGACAAAAATCACTATTACAAAAAATAATAATAATAAAAATTACAGTGAGAGGGAGAAAAGAAAACCCACAAAATATAACTAGTAAAGGAAAACAAACAGAAAGATATGGCCGAAATAAATCATTCATCGATATGCCTTTTTAAGTTGCAAGATTAGTACCACCCGTATATATTTTTGGGTGCCGGGTGGGTACCACATGGCCGTGTTCACGTGGTGTCCGAACAGTCCAATCCAAGCCATCCAAAAGTGTGTTGAACAACCCATATATTATTTGGTGAAAGACTCCCAACACACGTTTTGGAAACAGAGCAATTTTCACATTCAAAAGTACTAAATGGATTGGAGTACTATCATGATTGGACAACTAGAATTTGTTCGTACAAAACCGAAATACAAGGAACACTCACTTGAGGCCACGGCTGAGCCAACGGCCGCGAAAATGAAGAGAAATGTGGAGATGAACTCTGCAAGGTATGCCCTCAGAGCGTCGGGCTTTATCGCGTGCTCCAAACGGGACGTTAGCGATGCCATTGCCGGTTGAAGGGTTTTTTTAGAGAGGGAGAGAGAAGACTCTGTGTGTTTATATATGCAGCGTTTGAAACAGAGGGATGCGACGTTTCAAGGAGCGAGGCGAGGAGGCTTGGAATTTCAAAGCCTCCAACTGTCAATGATGTGGCTGTTTTTGGTTGGTTGGTTGGTTTTGGCGCTAGCAGTTTCTTGCCGTTAAACTTAACAAAAATGATACTCACACAACTAAACTTAAACATAGCTGTTCCCCAATCGTCCATTTTGGGCCGTTTCCTCGTTTGGACAAAGCCCAATCTTTTATTGGATTTTAGCCCTTTCTTGTTTGGGCCACCATGTTGCCTTCTAAGGGGGCGTTTGGTAATCTTTTTGTTTTCAGTTTTTAGTTTTTGTTTTTACTTTTTTGAAAACTAATGAAGAAAACTTGTTTGGTAATAAATTTTAACTTTTTTGTTTTTCATAAACCTTTTTACAGTTTTTATAAATTATGAAAACTAGAAAAGAGAGTTTTCCCCAATTTTCTTTTTCACCTGACGTTCGTTTTTCTCCCGACGTTTCGAACAGATCGAGAAAGAGTGCACTCCTCTCTCGTCACTTGCAAAATCCTGGATATTCTCCATCATTATTTGAAACTCAAATTCTCCCCTTGCATGTCTAATCTATGTTCTCCTTCAGATTAATTGAAGAATACAAGCTTTATTCAGCCTTCTTGAGAAGAAGGTATATATTTTGTGCCAACAATTATGATGCATCTTTTGTTGATTCTAGATCTGCAATAAGGATTTTCAGTGGAGTATGCCTTGCTTGTTCATCAGTCAATTGATTGACTGTAGTGTAGTACATCTGGAGTTTCATTCTTAGGACCCTTTGGTTTCAGTCAATTAATTGACATTTGTCTCGATTCTAGCTTCAATTCTGCAAGTTTATGATATACTTCAGAAAATTAGTGTTGGCTTCTAATGGCTTGTCCTAAGTGGTACCATGTTTGTTCACTTGAATTAGTGGTGGTTTTGCTAAGTTTGGCACTATATGAATACTATAACGTGTACATAAACCACTGTTTTTTTATTTTTTATTTTACAAGGTAATAAATCTAATATACTCCCTTACCGGGGATGGAGTGGGTGAGATTTGAACCTTTACTAAATGGGAGTATAAGAGTATCTACCATTGAGCTATCACTCCAGTTGCTCTAATAGGTTTGTTGTTTATGACATGGAAAACAAAAAGAAATGATATTTACCATTGAGCTAGCACTCCAATTGCTCCAATAGGTTTATTGTTATGTTACTTTTTTTTGTGAGATTATTTATAAGCCGAGAGCACCATTACATGATACTCTGAATCACTCCACAATCACACATTCTCGTGAAATCCATGACTAAGTATATAGACCTCACATTCTCGTGGAGCACCGTCATAATGAGATGAAATACAAAAAGAATGATATTATCACTCTCGTTTGAGTTTTTTTTGTTGTTCTTTTGATCGGACTCTTTTTTGTGAGATTATTCAATAATTCGGGAGAACTGCCACATGACATTCTGACCATCCCACAACCACACATTTGTTCACAACTAAATGTATAAATCTCGTATAAATATGTGGTTCTAAAATAGTATGGAGCACCACGTGGAGTACTGAATCATTACTCCTCTTATTTGAGTTTCTTTTTAATAATAAGATAAGACACCCTCTTTCTTTCTTTCTTTTTTTTTACCATTTTTAATAAGACTCGTTTTTTGACGTTTGTTATTGGAGCCTTCTAAGACAAATAAAATATATTTTATTTTATTCATCAATTACGAGCACTCTACTCTATTCCGGGCTCTGGCTACTCTCTTTCAGATCTGGAATACAGAGAGAGAGAGAGAGAGAGAGAGAGAGAGAGAGAATCAAGAGCCGAATGCTTACAGCTTAAATTGTAACAATCCCAACCTGGAAGTGGAATACATTGTTCCAATCGACTGCCACGGTGGGTGGAGTGATTGACGCCGGCAGCGTCCGCGAGACTACCAACGAAAGGTCTCTCTCTCTCTCTCTCTCTCTCTCTCTCTCTCTCTCGTTAAGCATCTTGTTTTGTTTTGTTTTGTTTCGTTTCTGGGAAAATGTTGGGATGTTGACACTTATAAATAGTAAACGCTCGAGAAAATTAAAACCATCGCAAATAGAGCCTCCTACCTATTTGGCTGAGCGAAACTCGGGATTCTAGTTACTAAACAAAGCAATAGAGGAATACGAGTCAGGTTTTTGATAGAATTGGTATTATGCACTATAAGAAATGATGAATTTCAGGGAAGGAATGATGGAAACGGATGAAAATTTAGGGAAGAAGAAGCAGTGGTTCTGTTATTCAATTAGGGACATTGTTGCAGGGAACTCTCGTCCCAATTCACAACACACTCAACATTACAATTCATTGAATGAAACCATTCCTTTTCGTAACCTTTTATACAGAGCTAAGCTAACCCCAACTAACTCTCCCGCTTATTTCTACCTAATTCTCCGATGGGCTTTAGCTGCACCTTAACCGTTCCCCTTGCACTCCGCTATGACTGTCACATGTCCCAAAGCCAACTCTAGCTCCCATAGTCATATTAGGTAGCATATCAGTTTTTCACTTTCTTTCATTGGTGTTTTAACTTGCTTGGAGACTATTGGACTAATGCTTTGTGGATTAGTGGACGAAAAATTAAAGGTATTTGGGCAAGGCAATGATAGAATAGAAGAGGAAGAAAATTTGGCTCATGAAAACCTAAATCCCCAATAAAGCTTGTGTTAAATTGCAATTGAATTCCAGCTGTCTACAAGTTATATTATGGTCAAACAGCATAATCCGGTTAACTTTATGTTACGTTGGAATTGGATTTTGGCTGTCTAGCTATAAAAGGATTGAACTGAATGTATTCAAGTTAAGCCCTGCAATAATCTTTAAGATGCCAACACTTATGCAAGTTAGGCTAGGTTAATGTTGAAACTCAAAATCCGAATTGTTAGGCTAGGTTAATGTTCACATAATCAAGCATTTGGAGGAGTCCCTTCTATCAATTTCAAACTTTCCTTAGTGATAGGTTACTTGAAATTTGTTCCAAAGTAATCAACAATCCTAGGCAGTTATTGATTTAACGAGGGATGAAAATATGCAAAATTCGGGAAACATGCTACTGTTGCAGCTTGTGTCTATAGGCTCAAAATGAGATGGAAAAGATGTGTCCTTACTAGGATATCACTTCATACAGATTCGAGATTTCAAGGTGTTTATTTCATTTCTTAGTTTGAATGGTGATCTCCATCTTCCTTGAGGATAATAAGATTTGCAGACATCATTCCAAGTTTTCAATGAGTCTAACATTCGTCACTTACTTCAATGTGCTGTTATCATGGCAAAAGAAAATGTGGGTAGTTAACCTACCTGAAGAACCCCAACCAAAGCTACCTCATATAACCCAAATGAAGAAAGGATGAAGAACTAGAATCTGTAGCTATAGGACTAGTAGGACTAACTATGAAGAGAAGTTGGAACAATACCTGCAAAATAACTGTCTTTTCAATTGGCTGGTTGCATGTTATGCTATTTTGTGTGCTCACCATTTTGGACCGATCTCCTCTAATAACTGTAGAAGTCACCATTTGGTCAACTTACCTAAAGTAAGGGTTGATTCTTGAAGCTGCTGAGTTTTGTTCCAGGTTTTGAAAATGTTGCATTTGAAGGAAATAAGGGACTTTGAAAAGTAACTCAGGATGAATATCGTTGTGGGTATAACAATACCCCGTTTTGCTTGCAGTGTTGTTCAGTACTGGTCCCAATTGCTTGTATTTATTGTATCATTAGGCCCTAGACAACCATTCTCATCAGCCACAGTGTTCTCTATTGAAGCCCTGAACTTCATTTTGGCTTGGAGAATAGATCCATTTTTGTCTTCACTTGGTCCCTTATTGGGGTTTCTTGTAGACAATTCTTAGTTATTGGAGCTTGGCAAGGTTTTGTCATCCAGGATGATATCAAAGTTGTATTTACAGGGAAGGGAAAGAATTATTTAAATTTTACAGTTCATTTATGGTTGCCACAATAATTGAAACGGTTCATTGTGGGCTGTCAATTGTTTCTTACTTGGAAAAGTCAAATTTGCCAATGTTTTGACATAAATTCCACGAGGAGCTTAGTATTTCATCAACTGATTTTGTCCATTCAAACATTAAATATATTGGGTGATTTTTGTTTTTTGCTATTAAAATATTACGGATCTCTTTTAGATGCCCAATGATCTGGAAACTACCGAAGATGGCGAGACCCAAAAAGGGTCGGATGGAGTTCCAGATTCCCTTTCCCATTCTGGTGAAACTCAAGTCAATTGGTACAGTGTCTTACTCCAGCAAGCATCGGTATATGGCATTGCTGTAGGATACTGCATTTCAGCATCATTACTTTCTATCATCAACAAATGGGCTGTGATGAAATTTCCCTATCCTGGTGCACTGACTGCTTTACAATACTTCACAAGTGCAGCTGGTGTCTTCCTTTGTGGAAGGCTGAAGCTTATAGAACACGAACCTTTAGAGCTTCTCACAATGTGGCGGTTCCTGCCAGCAGCATTTATATTCTACCTCTCTCTCTTCACGAACAGTGAGCTCCTCCTCCATGCCAATGTCGACACCTTTATTGTCTTCCGATCGGCTGTCCCCATCTTTGTTGCAATAGGGGAGAGCCTTTATTTGCACCGACCATGGCCCACAATGAGGACTTGGATCTCACTTTCCACCATCTTTGGTGGTAGTGTGCTTTATGTCCTAACAGATTACCAGTTCACGCTCATGGCTTATAGTTGGGCCTTGGCCTATTTAGTGAGCATGTCCATAGATTTTGTTTACATTAAGCATGTGGTTATGACCATTGGATTGAGCACATGGGGTCTTGTGCTGTACAACAATCTTGAAGCTCTACTACTCTTTCCACTCGAGCTACTTGTCATGGGGGAGTTAAAGAAGATAAAGCACGAAATCTCAGACGAATCCGATTGGTATTCTTTCCAGGTGGTTTTACCAGTTGGGTTATCTTGTTTGTTTGGTTTAGCAATCTCTTTCTTTGGGTTTTCTTGTCGGAGAGCTATTTCAGCAACAGGTTTTACTGTTCTTGGGATAGTGAACAAGCTATTGACAGTTGTGATAAATCTGGTTATTTGGGACAAGCATTCAACTTTTGTGGGTACGGTTGGGCTTTTAATTTGTATGATAGGTGGGATTATGTACCAACAGTCCACAAGCAACAAACCGAAGGCTGTGACAGAAGCAAGGTCACCTGAGAGTGAACAAGAACAACAGAAGCTACTTGAATTGCAGAGCACAGAGGAAAGTAAGGATGTTGAGAAACAAGTTACAGACTCGGGAGAGGGAAAGTAAGGGGCACACCCTTATTCATAGCTCCCTGCATCCAATTGTGATTATGTTGGTAAACTCATTATTTTGGTCCAGCATCCCAGCTTTACATGGTGGTGATTCCTCATTCCGCTGACGTGCAGAAAGCATATTTGAGCAGACTTCTCACGTCTGGACTCTGGAATCCAGGATGCGTTGGCTCGGGCTGTGGCCGATTGGTCTGTTATTTGGCCGATAGCCTTTAACTTATTTTTTCATTGGGTAGTTCAGATAGCCTAATTTTTGTCTTGTGTCATATGTGATAATTGAATATAATGTTGGAATTGTTCGACCAGCTTATCAAACTATGTTGAGATGAAATTTGGTACTCTTTAGTAGTACTTTTTTTTTTCTTCTCTTTGTCCGAAGGCATTTGCAGATGTTTAGAGAGGTAATTCCTTTTTCAATGAGGTTGGATGTAAACCAAGTTTAAAATAGGGGTTGAAATTAGCCCAACTCACATTGATTTGTACTTCAGTTGTTTATCTAACATGTTCTATGTTTTTAGACATGTGTTGTTAGATATCTGGTGACTGATTTTTGCACTCCACTTTCGTATAAATGCACTCTAAAAAAATAATATTAGGTTTAATATTTTCTCTTCTAAAATATCAATGAAGTACAATAATATCAATTTTTTTTTTAAACGGCAAAAAGAATTTTTTTAATCTTTGAACAAGGAGAACGACACAAATGCCTAGTCCGAGACGCAATATCTTGATTGACAAGATTAAAATGGGTACAATTAAGGGGCTTCAACAAAAAGGGAGTCTTTGTTGCGACTCCAAATGTAATTTACACCGTATCTTAAGATATGAACTTTTCGTTTTGTAGGGCTCGTCAAATAAGTAGCCCATTCAGAAAACCATGTCCACAGGACATCAATAACTAAATGATCGAGACACATTTGTCTTGCAAATTATTTTAGAAATTGTATAAAAAAAAAAAATTCAATTTTTCTCGAATAAAACATGCTCTTATCATATGGCCGCCGGATCCAATTGACGGCTATTTTTTACACAGATGATCGAACAAGCAAGCCAATCAAATCACGAGACTCGCAGGGTACCTTTTGAACCCCATTCCGATTTGGTGGGCCAACAAGATATAAAAGCGATGTTTTCGCGATGGTATGTTGGCTCATATTTAGAAGCTCCCTGCAAGATCACAGGCGGGTGTTTATATAGATAAGTAGATAACTACAGAGATTGCACGCGTAATTAAGTCGGCCGAACAACCTGAGCTACAGAAAAGGGACAGGCGTAACAACAGAGAGAGAGGGGGGGTGCCGGTATAAGATTAACTGGTTTGACCGCAAGTGTCCGTTTGCACAGTCTCAATAGACCACCTCAAGAAAGGTGTATTCAGTACTGAAGTGAAAGAAAAAACTTCCCAGAAGAGGGACTCAATGGCCTAGTTCAGATAAGGACTACATATTCGACTGATAAAAGCTTCTCATACGAGTAAAGCACAAACAATCGCACACCCTTCTAAAAGTATTGAGGTTTTGTCTTGTGACCTTTTTATAAGAGGGATGGTGGATCTACAAGGGTTGCATCTCCAAATTGGTGTGATCAACGCTTTTTGCAGAGGACGGTGCAGTACTATCATGGCTTTCGCCCGCAGAATTCATCTCTTGAACAGGTGGAGGGTTGACAATGGTCATGGGCGTAACGAGATCATCCGACAGGCGTCCCTTCATCTCCCTGTGCTCTTGGCACAAGGCACACCAGTGCATACAGCAGTGCACCGCGCACGGGTCACATGGTGAGTTCTGCAAGAATAGCGAAAATGAGCAGAATCAGACCGTAAGCAATGCATTGGGCCTGTATTCCATTAAAAGGTGAAAAGTATAGAGCTCATGCAGCATAACTGAAGGAAAACAGATTACTGAAACGTAACTACGTTCAACAACAAAACTCCCATGTATGCAATACCATGTTAAATTCAAACTTATATTAAGCACCTCAAGCATAAGATCCTAAATGTTAATCCTAATAGGCAGCCACAGCTACAATTACTGGTAAGAATAGGATATCCTCACGTCTGAAGGAGAATCATATCCAGAACCCATGGCCATACTAAAGATTTTCTTTTGTAGAACACGTATGGGCAAGACACTCAATCCAAATTGATTCGTTGAAAATGGAAGATACTAACGTTAATGGCTGCAAATGGAGAACCAGAAGTTCCCATTCAAACCAACCAATATTACAGCTAGACAAAGCTTTGCTCTAAAAGTTCACAGCACACCAGGTGGGAAATTAACGTAGAGAAATCGTTGACCGTCTCAATGTAAAGCTAAATAGTGTCAACTCTGAGAACTACATCTGTGCCACTGACTGAAATTGTACTAATTTGAGAAACTGAGACGTTCATGGTGTTATTTATGTTACGAAAAGCATTGAACCTCACAAGTCTAAAGGATGAAGGCAACTTGATCATAAAAGAACGAAGCTGTCTCTGGAAAATAGACTTAATAGTTCCGTGATGAACATTGCTCTTGCTACCAATGAAAAGTAGGTTAAGGGGGAAACAACTGGAGCGTGGAAAACTAAAGGTACTACTAAGGAATTCACCTAGAAGCCTGCAGACCATGCAATGTGTAAACTGAAAGGCAGAAAAAGTGAACACAGAGAAAGTTGAACACATCAAGGGTCAAGCTTCTAGCCCCAACAGAGCTTCAGAAAGTGGGATAGAAGTTTGAAAACCCCCAACATAGTTCAAGCGACATATTAAACACAGAAAAACTATACACAAACCTGACTAGAAAGTGAACCCATGGACTCAGGGAATTCACTCGGGGCAATGGCACCAAAGCATACTTGTTTGACATCATCTATGGGTAAATCTAAAACAACTGCAACATAAGCATCAACAAGAAGTTTTGTGTTCTTGAAGATAGAAATGAAACCAAAACCACAGAATAGCCACAGAAAGAATCAGTTCCGCTGAACTGAGACGGCGAGGTAAGAATAGTCAGTGATTTACATTTGGCCTAGGCATGCCATGTTGAATGAGACGAAGAAATGATATACAGTATTTGGCAATACTAAAACTCTGCATTTGCTCCCCAAGAGGATACATAATTGTGTGTGTGTCTGTGCCTGTGTCTCTGTGTGTGTGTGTGTGACAGAGAGAGAGGGAGAGATTAGTAACAACCATGGACAAGTGACATAACTAAATTTATACTCCTACAATATTCAAACTAAATACACTTTCACAAAATGGCAGGGACAAAGAAAAACTAATTTTGAAACATTATTTTTCTGACCAAAAGCGACAAGGACAGGGAACTGGCTGGTGTGTATGCTCTCCAGCCTCCACTATAACACTGTCACTTGCCAGTAAGAGAGTCATCCTTGTAGAAGGTAATTCAAGAAATGAGAGATGGAAATAGAGGAGAACTAACTGATAGAAGAAAACAAAAACTTCTCCTCTGCCAACAGTTCATAACTGCCCAGAGATATCTACAAGTATGTAATACACATACTCAAAACAAATATGCCTAAAACAATGAGCATGACTATATGATATCTCATGTGCCACACCTCTAGTTCCTCTTTACAGACACAGGAATTACATCAAGCTTATTTAATTGAATTATACCTAACTGAGAAAATAGATGAAAGAAAGCGAAAGTGATGCCTATGAGCACAGTAGTTGCAAGTTGCGACTTCTAAAAGATTTTGACCTTTGTTGATTGCTGGGAAATGCTTCTACATAAAAAGTATATTAAGCAATAGAGATAACCTTGAGATGATACTTCTTCTGCAAAGATTGCCGAAAGAGACCAGTGTATATGCCACACATCCACCAGCTAAAAAGCAAACCCTCGCAAATAAGAAATGAAGTCCTTGGGTCAATGCCATGAAATACTGCCGTTGCTGCTGCTAGTGCAATCCCTCCTTCAATAAAAATAGCATGACAAACGCATGGTGTAGTCCAAGGGGTATCTTCTCTCAATCTTTCAACATTACGTCCAAACAAAACACAAGGGCAGAAAAGACCTGTCCAGCCTGTAGAGACAGAATAAGAGAACTTAGGAAAACCAAGCGTTGTGTCACCAAAATACATTCTTAAACCAGATTAGATACTGTACTTGTTACACAAAAGGAACCGAATATTCAAAGATACCAAGGAAAAACTAATAATTAACCTGAAGTTGACAAGGACTCAAAACAACATTCAATGGTACTCGTACTAGTAACACCACCAAACATACACTTATCACTTGTGTCATGTACGCAATACATGAATTCACAGTTTCATCCAGTCTACAGTAAGATGAAAAGGCTTTCCATTCTTGAACTCTCTTTCAACCGAGCACACACACAGGGAGACATCATTGATATTCATTGACAGGGAGCTGTTTCTTCTCGTTGACACCTTTATTGTCCTCCTCTGCTTTTATCTACCCTTTCTCTTGGAAAACATCATTGACATTCAAATTCATGACATCCATCCCCGCCATTACAACAACAATAACATAACCTAACCCATCTAGTCCCCAATCATTGGGGGTATGGGCGGGGATGATTGGAGACTGACCTAACCTTTGGCAATATATGCACAAAGTGGCTGCTCTCAGAATACCACTGAAACAGTGGCCCCCCTAAACCTCCAAGAACCGAGAAGCTACAGGTACGTTTTGTTGTAGAAAAACATTAAGGTAGGAAAAACATTCCTCATTAAGGGGCAGTAAAAAACAAGGTCTCGGGTTAAAAAACATGGCATGCTTGAGCCATTAAAGCAACACAATAAAACAGAAGAGTTAAGACAGCCCACACGGCTTCTGCTTTTATCTATCCTCTCTCTTGGAAAACATCATTGATATTCAAATTCATGACATCCATTCCCGGTATTAAGGAAGGAAAAACAGTCCTCATTAAGGGGCAGTAAAAAACAAGGTCTCGGATTAAAAAACATGGCATGCTTGAGCCATTAAAGCAACACAATAAAACAGAAGAGTTAAGACAGCCAACATGGCTTCAAAGAGTTCACTAAACCTAGTCTACTGTGACAACTTGGAAACTGTATTCGTTTATCAGTGTGTTAGCACCAATTAGTTTGAAAGAGTCTAATTACAAATTCCTGCAGTGTCACGGTGTTAAAAAATGTATGTGTACTCATATTTATATCGATCTGCTAATGGCTACTCCCATATATACAGGAAAATATGTTGGTGTTCATAAAATGACGGAATAGGATTAGGTACAAGTACTAGACATTGAGGAAAAACTGCTAAAGACTAAGGTAGGCTGGCCAATAATAGCATGAAACCAGATTTGAGAACTTACAACTCTCAGTATCTTCAGTGCAACCAAAAATCCCTGTTGTCCAAGGCTCATCTGCGAGAGGCTCAAAGCTTTCGGGTAACGCTTGCCCGCATTCATTGCACTTGCGAACATGCAACTGCTCAACAAACAAGTGATAACAGCAATTAACAATAAGAAGATGAATCATTTCAAGTTAGAAGGCATTGGCTCCGTTTGGTTCGACGCAAAATATTTTCCCGTAAAATGTTTTACCATTTTCTGTCGTTTGGTTAGATAAAAAGCGATTAATGTTTTAAAAGTAAAATCGTATGAATCATAAGTGGCAAAACAGTTTTCCCTTTTAAAATTCTATAAGTTGCTCTCTCTCTCTCTCTCTCTCTCTCTCTCTCTCTCTCTCTCGTATGTTCTTCTCTTTTGAAGATCAGGCACACACCATCCTTATGTATGTTACTTCGTTACGAAAATAACAGCAGGTTTCCACAAATTATCACATTCCTCAATCCAATCTACAAAAGCTATTATTGAAACTAATTGACCAGGCCAGGGAGATGTATTCTCAATTCCCTATGATTAATTGATTATCACGTGTTCAAAAGTCAAACTAAGTCAACTAACTGTGAAAGGTTATAATTAATCCTTAAGCAATCCACGGAGAACTGTCAGATAATGGCCGGTTTCCACAGAATTATCCTAAATCCTCTCTCAATCCGTACATACGTTTCTATGTGCATTTGTGTGCAAGCGTATCCCCATAATATACATATATAAACATGTGTATCTAACAATATGTACAGAGGGAGAGACCTGAGGAACATCGATGGGCTGATTAAGTTCACCGGGCTTAATGTCTTCCAAAGGCGCTTGATCTTTGGTGAGCTTCACGTAACGCGACGGAACGCTCCCATCCGCCATCCGATCTGACAACTGAAACAGTTTCAAAGAAGAAGAAGGAAAAAAACTTCGTTCGGAAAGACCAAAATCGTGAATCGGAAACAGTAATTCTGCTCGTATAAATCGAAACGTCGTGTACACCTACCTTGGCTTCAGATCTTGCGATGAGCTACCGCAATTCCGTTTACTGTCAGTGAAACAGCTGCACGAGAAACCGTTGAATTTTTGGGCCGTTTTTATAGCCGCCCGGGGGATTTCAATGGAAGTCGCCGCTTCGGGAGCACGTATCGGGTGCGGGAGCAACTATATTTCAGCGCATGAGGACTAGATGGAAATATATGGGGGAACTTGGGGCGCGCGCTCTCTCTCTCTCTCTCCCTCGAGAGTGATTTTTGAGTGTCGAGCGGGTATATTGGTACTCGCTCGGCACATCCGAGCCGTTCGATACATTTTTAGACGGTTCGGATTGAAATCCTCTCACACCCTCTCTCCCCTCTCACACAACACTTTATCTCTTATTTTTCTCTCCCCAAATTTAAGCCGTTCAAACATGCAATGGACGGCTCGGATGCGCAAGCGGACACAAGTGGTAACCGCTCGGCAATGAAAAAATTTCCCCTCTCTTTTCCTTACAAATTTGAAAGAGATTTATCATTATTAAAGGGAAAATAGAACATTTTTCAATTATGTTTATATACAATCTTTATCCATAAAAAGACATTTCAAGTGGTGTAAATACCATTAAAAATATACCACAAAAAGAAGAAATATATAGAAGAGTTATATTAAATTGTTTGCATCTTATGTTTAATAAATTGATATTATCGCAGCATCTTTATCAAGTAGTTAAATCACAAGGCATATGTTTACGTGCCATTTGTTTTGTGTGAACACTTTTTCATGAAATGTGTTTTTAACAAACATCTTTACATTATAATACAATTGTCAACATCATTGTTGGGAAGAATCGTATCCCAAAAATTAAAAAGAAATAACGTGTTTGTTCGGAAACTTAAGTGAAAACTAAAGATTACCAATTGAAAACGTAATCTATCCAAAGCATTTAAGTATTTATGTCAAGACAATGCTACGATGATTCCTCTCGCGTTACAAATTTTTTCCCCATTATTCTTCCAAATCACATCGATATCAAGACAAGCATGAAGACGCCTATATTAAAACTAGCTCTTTGAATTTGCTTTTTCACGATAAATTTGATTGTCCTAAATGCAAAGTGATGCGAATAACGAAATTATAGATACCAATTGTTTTGCTTCATAAGTATATCTGCAAATTAGGATTCAACGCATAACTTTGATTTCTTGCACTTATTCGGAATTTTACTGTGTTTGGAATTTGTGAAAAGGAATAGGGGGGAAAAGAAAAAAAAAACTCCAATTGAGAAAGAAAAGTATAACATTTTTTTTTGCTATGCTCAATATTTTATTTACTTTCTTCTCCTTCGTATTTTTTTTCCAAACCAAACGTAGGCGAATCCAGACCGTTCAAAAATATTTTTGACGGTTTAGATTTAAATAAAATTTTGACAGGGAAGACTTTAACTCTTTTCTGAAAAAATTTAATTTAAATTCGAACTGTCCAAAACCAAAACGGACGGCCGAAATCGTACGGCTACATGAATAAAGAAATCATAGCTACTCCGTGAATAAGTTAGGCTCTGTTTGAAACTCAGGGAAAAGAAAGAAAAATTAAAGAATTTTTCCTCCTATTATTTGGTTAGAAGAGAAAGAGAGAAGAAAATAAAAATTTTAAATGTAATAAATAGTAAATTTTCCCTCTCATTTTCCTTATCTTTTTTTTTCCTTTCCTTTCTTTTACTTTTCCTTGGTTCCAAACAGAGCCTAGGGAAAGGAAAGGAAAAGAAAATAAAATAAAAGGGAAGGAAAATGATAGGAAAATGGAAGGAAAAATTTACTATTTATTACACTTGAAATTCTTATTTTCTTCATTCTTTCTCTTCAAACCAAATAATAGAAAGAAATTTTTTTTAATTTTCATTTCTTTTCCTTTCCTTTCCTTTCCACGGTTCCAAACAGAGTCTTATTAATCTCTAGAAATCCCTTCTCTCTTCCTAACGAATCCTGAATCGGCATATCCCCGAAACCAAACTACCCCTCGAGTGAGTTGACACGTTCCAATCCTTTATTTACTCCACTCCCTCTTTGTTCCCAATCAATCAGAACACCATCTCTCTCACTCTGTGTGTGCAAAACTAGGGTTTGTCGCGAAATTTTCTCTTCGAATCTCAAGAGCCTCCAGAGCCACTAGCCAGCCATGGACGCCCAGAGAGCTTTGCTTGACGAACTCATGGGCGCAGGTACTATTTCACGGAACCCTAACATTCAGTATCTATCTATTGACATCCCCGAATTGAGATTTGTTCAATTTCCAGTTATCCTTTTCTAGGTTTTTAGCTCGGAAGTATCCGTAATGAAATAACTTAATTCTTATTCGGTTTGATTTGATTTGATACTCATGCGGATAACTGTTGCGTGCTTTAGCTCAAGAGCTCGACAACGCTACTTTATTTATTTATTTTTCCATTTGATCGCAAACAAACGTCATGTATGGTAGCTTCGTCCTCCGGTTGATAATCTCGGTGTATGTGTAATAGTGCGTACGCACTTGTACTGAGTGTACGGAACTATGTGAAAGTTCAAAGGAACACCTGAAATATGGACATTTTGAATCTACTTGTCTTGGCATTATTCTCAGCTTAACCACTGCCCGTACGTCTCATAGATGTATTTCTTCTTTTTGTGTACATTTTTAGCTCGCAACCTCACAGAAGATGAGAGGAAGGGGTACAAAGAAGTCACCTGGGATGATAAGGAGGTCTGCGGATTTTATATGGTTCGCTTTTGCCCACATGATCTTTTCGTCAACACGCGGAGCGATCTTGGTATGTACAGCTGATATTAGTTTTAAACTTAAATCTGATTTTAGTTGCCAGGAAAATGTTGGAAAACAGAAGGTTATATGAGTTTGAATCATGTGACTGTTAGACAAGTAAATACAAAAACAGCCTTTTTATAGAGCCTGTTAGTTGCACCAGGTTAGCTTTAGAGTGTAGATTTAGTTTCGAATTTCGATCCCGTTATCTCTCCTACAACTCGTCCGTGGATAAATGTGGCATTTGTCTTAATATTTGAAGTGCACTTTCCTAATTATGGTTTGTTATTGTCTTCCGTTGCATCAGGAGCATGCCCTAATATCCATGATCCGAAGTTGAAGGAAAGGTAATTGCTTTTGAACGATGTATGGGCTATCTAATGATGCACGTGTATGTTGATTCTATTTGTGAACCGCTGTCAAGAACTTCACATTGTGCTCAATCAGCCACAAAGGATATAGAAAAACCGTAGCAGAACTACATTGTGCACAATCAGCCACGCCATATAGAAAAACCTTGGCAGGGTAATGTTAAGAACTTGGTAAAGCACTACTTTCATTTCCTAGCAACACTATAATATTGCATGGCCCTTAACATTCTTCATTGGAAAAAGTGGTGTTTTCCTTTGAAAGGGTTGTTCCCTTTATCACACGTAATTTTTTTTTTTCCCGCGAAATCGTTTGTTATTTGGGTATATGAGCATTGTCCAAGTGAAGATGCAGTTTTCCAATTAGTTTCCAAAATGTAGGTTTTGTGAGTAGCCAAATTAGCTGATTATATGTTTTTAATATTATATTTGCTGATATGATTACGGTAGAGGGTAGCACTATGGGGATAGAACAAAATTGACTTTAGCAGCGGGAGTTTAAAAGAATCTAGGTTCATTGGATATCGCGTGACGAGATGCCCTTGACCAAGCTCAATGGAGAAAACGGATTCATGCAGCTATCCCCAGTTGATTGGGACTTGAAGGTCTACTTGATTTGGGTTTTGAGGGAGGTTTTGGGGATAATGAGTGGAGAGAGATGGAGAAATGAGAGTAATAATTGGAGAGAAAATTTATAGGGGACGGTGCGCAGAGAGAGGGGTTGGGTCTAGAGACCCAAAGCGAACGCAGTCTAAGGGTCTGTTTGGTTTGGTATCTTTAGTGTTCATTTTGTCTCAAAATATGTGAAGAATACGTAAGACATATTTAGCCTGCCCTCACGTACGCTCATACATGAAATTTGTATGTGGTACTCCGTAAATATGGATATTGTGATGAAATTTACTCCATCTTGTGAACCTCATTGTCGATCTTTGGGCACCCAACTACCTGAGGAGACAAGCAAGTGTGTTTACAATGAAATGTTGAAATATTAGAACCACTCCTCTTTCCATTAGATGCATCTGTATTCGCAATGATTCCAAAATCCCTTCTGCCTAAGCCATATTGCATAGAAGGACCAGCAATTTGGGAGAAGGTATAGTTTCTATACGGTGGCATCACCTGGGCTGGGCAGTAGTTTCTATATTCGCTGTCTGAAGCTTTAATAGTTAACTCTACTATTTAGCAATTGTTAAAACTGTCAACCTTCTTTCCCTTTCTCTTTTCAAAACTGACCTTATCTGTTTTTTTGGGTGAGTAACTGATATTATGTTGTCCTTTTATCATATAGAACCGATGCATCTTCCATCAGATTTTGGAAGTCGGTTCTATGAACTGTTTGAATTTGATTTTGAACCATGTATGGAGCTTGACAGTGACATTTAATTCCTGGAGGTAGCTCACTCGGGTTACATTTATAAATACATGCTGCAGTTTGTTTGCCCAAGTGGACATGAATGTGTGGTGGATGCAAAATATAAGAAGACGTGTTGGGAAGTTGTATATCTTGTTGCCATGGCTTTGCATTCATGCTTGGTGCATTATGGATTAGAATGTGGAAGTTGGGACATGGTTTAGTGTCCCTGTTATTGAATGTTGCCCATGTTTCACTATCTCACCTCCATTCGATCAGCATGCTCCTTCATTTTCGTTTATCTGATCACGTCTTATTTGTTCTATTGGTGGTTTTAGTTTTGAGAAGGACCCAAGACATGATGCATATGTGCTAAGGTTTGAAGCAGAACTTGCACATTTTTGTGAGAAGTTGGTGAGTTTCATGTCTTTAATATGTAAGCTTTATTTTGATTACCATCTTCATTCAATATGCATAATTGCTTAATCTCAGGTGATGGACTTAGATAGAAGAGTCAGGCGTGGACGAGAACGCCTTGATCAAGAAGTTGCTATTCCCCCACCTCCTCCAATCTCAGCAGAAAAATCTGAGCAGCTGTCAGTGCTCGAGGAGAAAATAAAGAACCTGTTGGAGCAAGTGGAGACCCTTGGTGAAGCTGGCAAGGTGGATGAAGCTGAAGCACTCATGAGAAAGGTTGCACAAAGCATGCATGCCCTAAATCTGAATTCTTAATTACATTTGCATCCAATTGTCTGGGAGGTTGATGAACAGTGGATTCAGTTATTAGCAATATCTAACTGTAAATGTTTGTTAACTTCGTCTGTTGCAGGTGGACATACTTAATGCTGAGAAGACAGCTTTGACCCAGCAATCCCAAAATCTATTAATGCTTGCACAGGAGAAAAAGATGGCTCTTTGCGAGATATGTGGTTCTTTTCTAATTGCCAATGATGCTGCAGAGAGGACTCAATCTCATGTAACTGGCAAGCAGCATATTGGTTATGGCATGGTTAGGGATTTTCTTGAAGAGCACAAGGTGAGTTCTACCTCCCAACAGAGCATCTCCAGCCCTTACCTTTGTTTGGATTAAAACTAAAAAATTTAGTGAAAACCCCTTAGGACTCTCTCCACTCTTTGACTCAAACCCATATCAAATTGAGTTTGACTAAAAAATTACGCAAATCAAGGGAGACTGCAATTTTTACTTAAATTTTGAAAGGCTATTTTGTGTCTTCCAAATTTGCAACTATGCCCTTAATGACGCTTTTAGCTTGAATTATCCCTATATTTGAGTTTATCCAATGGAGTGCTTCAATATGAATCATATCCAATTGAGCATTTACTCAAAATTGAGTATCAGTTTAAGGGTTGAAGATGGTCTTGGTTCTGTATCCTCAAATTTGTTTTGGTTTTTATCTTTCACTTATTGTATCCTTATCACAGGTTGCAAAGGAGAAGGCCCGGGAAGAGGAAAGACTAGCAAGGGAAAGAGAAGAAGAAGAACGTAGGAAGCGAAGGGAGAAAGAATATGAGAGTAGAGGCAGAAGAAGTGATTCAGCCGACAGGGACAGGCGTCGCGATAGGGATCAAGATAGGGACAGATACCGCGAACGAGACCGTGAGAGAGAAAGGTCTCGCGAGAGGGATGGTAGAGGAAGCAGGGATAGGGAAAGAGGAAGGGACTGGAAGCAAAACAATTACAGGAATGGAAGAGATGAAGGTAGAGAAAGATACCGTTAGTGGAATGCATGGATGGAGGGTGATAAGGGCATATTGTTTTTGCCTGTTTGGTGTGGTCATTGGAGGGCGTCCAGAAACCCAGTTTGCCCATCTCAGTGGATTGCGTAGTATCTTAAAAATCAAAGAGGTAGCTGTTATTCTCGTCTTTTGATGTTTTATGAATGTGTGGTTTTGGGGTCTCCAGTTAAACTGTCTTTATGGGTGAAACTTTTTTTGTTCTCACAGCTTTATTGAGACTTTTTCCATCTCCCTATCATCAATGTAATTTAGAGGAGAAAGGGCTGAGGTAGGTATAACTTCATCATTGTGACTCCTTTTACGTTCTACCTTCAGGTTGTCGTTGAACTTGATCCTTCTTATAGATCACCTCTGATATATTATCTTGTAAGTTCTCCCCCCCCAGTCTGGGCTATTTTGGGTACCTTGCCCTATAGGTAGGACTGCAGACAATAAGCAGTAATACTGCTTCTGAGGGAGAGAATGGTTTAACTTATTTCAAGTTTTCAACTGAAAAATCACAAGGGTTTGCCACCTTAAGGTAACTGAATACTTTTAATTTGGTCATGGTTGCTTATGTCAACTTATTTCCCTGCATGGCTGCACCTCTCATCTAATTTCCCTGATTATGTATTTGGGTTCCTTTTCTACTGATCATTCAGCTGACAGGAAAACATGATATTTTGCAAGTTGTAAGGTAAACTGAAATCTTGACAGACTTATCTGCCTGATTATGTTCTATTTCATGGAGGGTTCCTTGCCCTAGAGTTAGGATTGCAGACAGTACATATGCGTGAGTAATATTGCTGCTGAGGGAGATAATGATTTTTTAACAACTCAAAGGTAACCAATTAATCTTAACTTGGTACATGGTTGCACCCGTGGATTTGTTTCCCTGATCATCTTGTATTTGGCTTTCCTTTACTAGAGTTCATTCAGTTGACAGGAGATCATGGATTTTTTTTGCAACTTTGAGGTAACTGAAAAGTTCCCTAGAATTGAATCAAATTCTTGCTGCTTTTTCGTTTGTGTTTGTGACAAGGTACAAAATATAGTAAACCACTTGTTGCTTCTTGTTACCCTGACTTTCCGGTCTGTGGTTGTGGAATTAGTTTAGCTCTGGAGTCTGGATTCCCTCTACAAGGGGGTAGTAAACTCGTTTAATAGAAGGATGAATTGGGGGAACTATTTGATTGCTGTGGTTCCAAACATATTTTTACAAAACATCTTAACTTGGAACGAAAACCAAGCTAAGTCTGCTCTTTATTTGATTTGGTTAACTATATGGGTCTCAAATTTGATTGTGTCATCTTTCCCGCTCAATCAACACTTCCGCAGAGTTGTTGCTTCTATGAGCCCGAAGATCTTCCAAAAAGCATTTATCCACCTCTGGATAAAAGTTAATGCAACCGTCTGGGTGTCCTGAGGTAATTGAAAAATAAATCTTTGCCAATACTATTATCAGATGTCGAGTTTGCAGGAAAAGGATATTCTTTGAAGATCCCTTGGGGAATTATAGTGCAAATGGGTAACAAAAATCTTTCCCCTGTAATTGCTATGCGTGGATTGTGGAGGGCATTAAATTCAAATTTTTTCTGCTCGCCAAACTAGTTGCGATAACAGAATACTAGATAATGGAGCAAGTGTGATTTTGTCATTTGTAATATTTGAGATGCATTGGGCACGCAAAAAATTAGTCTGGGAAATTTATTTTTGGTGCCCTTATATGGCCAGATTTCAAGTTCATGCTAGCTTTTCATTTGTTTCTGAAATCTTGAGAAAGCCTTGGTTGAGGTGAAGACAAATTAGTAGAATCAATGGATCTGTCTCAACCTCGGCGGCTGTTTTTTTCTCTTTGGTCATGTCCTAGATTTACAGATTCCTGTTGTTACTGGTTATGGATATCTACTGAATACGCCTATCCTGTTGTCCTCGGTCGTATTGGATACACAAAATTCCTACGTGCAGGGGACGGGATGGGACGGGATAGCTGGTGTATTGGTACTCTTCCCAGTTTTTTGTTGGTGTGGATGGTCTGGTTTCCGTATCTTGATCTTATGCGTGGGTCACAATTTGTTCATTTTACTGCGTTTGAGCACTTCGACTCGTATCTAAGAGACCGAAGCCTTGGCTTCTCGAATGAGCAACAAATAATTATGCCAAGTCCGCAAGAAAGAAAAAAGCTGACCTACAAACATTCATTGTGGGGAAATATTCGCAGAACCACCATCCGTAATGGAAGGGGAAATAACTCATCTTCCATTACCCACTTGCCACTTGTTAGAAATCAAATTAAAATCGAAGTTAAAAATATTGGAAAACAAGTTAGAGGTATAGAGCAAGAAAGTGCCACCGAAAATGAAGAAATAAAAACTTTGGATGGTTTTTTTGTTTGTTTGGGTGGGTGCTGGCGTGTTGCTGATCGGAAATAGGTAAGCTATTAACACAATATTGTGCACAATATTCTCATGTGTAAGGGGCCGTTCCGGTTTCTTAAAAAAAGTATTTTTTGAAAAAGAAGGTAATTTCAAACTCAAAAATCATGTGTTTACGTAAATAATTTTCTTACTAATATGAATCTTGTTTGATAGATTTCATTAAGATTTTTTAAACGGTGTAAAAGAAATTGAAAAAATATTTTTTATTTTCATTATATTTGAGTTTGAAATTCAAACATTTTGAAAAAAAAAACTTTTTTTTAAAGTGGAACACCACCTTAGTGTTTCATTGCAAATTGAATAATTAATTTACAAATGTCAATGAGACAGTGTCATATCACCATGTTTTGTTTTGCATATTGTTGTGCAAAAGATTATGTTACTTGACTTTTCCGATAAAAAAATCTTGACTTAGGTTAAGTAGTTTTTCGTTTTGTTCAATTTGCAACGGAACTCGAAGAAATTTGAACTCATCTGTTGTTTCGTTGAGCTGATAGGACGGTTCGGTTGTGAGTTTGGAGTTTTAGAGAGGAGAGAAGATTAGGGCTTCTTAACATTTGCTGGTACGATTTAGAAGATTGGTGTAATGGAAGTCGCAAAATGGACGACGGTCTCCGTTTGTCCGTGCAGGCATTCTCTGTCACTCACGTTACGGAAAGGGTAACATTGAAATCGTTAGTTAATTAAGAGAACCAAACCAAAATGGAATTTTTACAAGGTCGAAAATGGAACTTGTGCTATTTTACAAGGACCAAAAAATCAATAACCCAATTCTATTCCATGATACCATCATACGATTACCAAAATATGGAACAGTGACGTATGCGCCTTCCTCCATCTTCAGTCGGCCATCGTTGTCTTGGGGCCTGCGTAACCAAGCAACTGCCCAAAACTCGGAATCGACACGTAAACGAAGGATTTCTGAGTAATCTCTTTTCGACTCAAATCCCCTCATCCTTTTCTCAATCGAATTGACTACTGATCGCAAAAGGCGTCTCACCCAATCACTCTTTTTGTCCGTAAATAAAACACCCATTTATTACTGTATATAATCAAATTCAATTACCGAAAGTTATTATTCATTGATTTTTGTAATATGGGTACCGAAGAGCTCCTCAGTATCGACCCTTCAGAGCTCGAATTTCCATGTAAGTTTCTTCAGTTATGATTTCTTTTTCTGTTTGATATCGAAATTCACGCTTGGTTGATTTTTGGGTTTTCTGGGTTTTGATTATTTTGCTTTTCTATTCAATTTGCTGTGAGAAGTCGAGCTCAAGAAGCAGATCTCTGTATCTTTCCAATTGTTGAATAAGACCGATAATCATATTGCTTTTAAGGTAGCCAATCTCCCCCTCTTCTCCTTCTCTATTATTACCTTTTTCATGCACATACATGTACAAAGTATCATATTGATTTAGGAACTGTTGTTATGTTGTTAGTAGCTACTCCTATAACAGTGAAGAAATGTGGTTACATTACTGTTGTTGAAACTATTAGTGAAAGTGCTAGGGAAAGGAAAGAAAATTACATGTTGTTTGGCTTGATTACTAGGGAAAGCATGATTAATAAGGATGTTGGCATGTTGCTAGGGAAAGCATGATTACTGTAGCCAAACCAAACTAGCCTTAAACGCTGGGTTAGATTATGTTGTTTGTGTTTTGTTAGCAATCAAAGAAAACTGTTTCGATTTTGATTGGTTTTAGGTTCTTTCTTAATTATTGGCTAAATGGTTTGCAAATACGAATTGCTGGTTATCAGGTGAAGACAACCAACCCCAAGAAGTACTCTGTCCGACCTAATAATGGCGTTGTTCTTCCTCGTTCAACTTGCAATGTCATTGGTATCATCTCTGCTATATCTCTCTCTGCATTATTATATATGTTTTTTGGAGCCATTTTGATTCTTATTACTATGTTGTAATATTGGATTCCAGTAACAATGCAAGCCCAAAGGGAGGCACCTCCAGATATGCAATGCAAGGACAGGTTTCTCATCCAGAGTGTGGTTGCTCGCCCTGGTGTTACGCCAAAGGATATTAACCCGGAAATGGTGATGATAATTGATTTAAATTTCTGACTTTCAGTTTTGTTTTTTTAGGAAACTTAGTTTAAGTTGGATCTTCCCTTTATTGATATTTGTCATTTGATACTTACTAAGGTGGACTTATTCTGTAAACCTTTCGAAATTTTTCCGTTCTTATCTCAGTTTAACAAGGAGGCAGGTAATCATGTTGAAGATTGCAAATTGAGAGTTGTTTATGTTTCTCCACCTAAACCACCATCTCCGGTTCCTGAAGGATCCGAGGAAGGGTCTCCACCTAGGGCTTCTGAATCCGAAAATGGACATTTGAATGGTTCTGAACTAGCTGCTGTGAGTTTCTACAGCGCCTTTGTCCTTTCAATCAGCGTCATTTCTTTACTTTTGTTCCTTTTATTTAATTCTATGCATTTGTTCATAGCAAATGACTGAGATACATACCTATTGGTGCGTACAGGTTTCAGGAGAGCTTCGGGACAATTCCACGGAGGTATATTTGTTTTTTGGAGCATTGTGTCCAGCATGCATGCATACATATGTATATACACCTGTATGCATTTCTTGGCCATGCTTAAAATATGACTTGCATCTAGTTATGGATTTTTTCCATTCCTCTTCTTCCTAGAAATTCTTAATCACCCTAAGTACTTTTCAACTTTATGCTTTTATTTAGTTCTTTTAACCTGTTTACTTCCTAGTTATTGAGACAGTAATGGAAATATGAGCATGGTAATGGTAATAGTCATGGGAGTTCAGAGTAGGGTAACTAATGGTTTTGTGAATTGTGACAAAAGCGAGAGTTCTTACCTCTGTGAATTCCATGCATTTACTTACTTTTCTGTTTTTATCCACCTAATGTGCAATTTCATTCCCCTAGGCGTACGAGTTATGCTATGAAAGAGTAACAATTGACTGATTTCAATGTGTGTTTGATGTGGATATTCAGTGCTCTCTACCTTTTCAAAGTCGCTGTCTTTTTTTGCATGCATCACAACCTGTGAAGCCCATAGTATTTGAAGTACTAGCTGTGAAGCTCTTTGTGCTATGCAGCCAAGTGCATTATCAATATTACGTACAGAAGTACATTGTTTATATGTCTTCAAAGCCAAGTCTCCTTTGTTTCAAGAATTGCTCTTTTGAACGTAAAATTGTGTCAATGCCTGTTGTCACTTGTCATTTTACTTTTTATCCTGCGTAATAAAAGTTCACATAGGCATATTCTTTCTCTACACCAACTACCTCATCTCTCTCTCTCTCTCTCCTGATTCTTTTGGTGATTACAAATTCTATTGAGTACGCTTCCGTCTTTTCACTTCGCATTTGTGCTACGTCTAGTTTTCCTAGTTAGTGAAGATGTTCTGCTTGTCTTTTCATTTGGGTTTATATTCTTGCCAACATCCAGGCAAGGGCTCTTTTTTTGAAGTTGAGCGAGGAGAAGAATAACGCTATTCAACATAACAAGCAGCTTCGCCAAGAACTGGTGAGTGGACACATTATTATTACTTACTGAACCATGATTATTATTTTCTTTAACAACTAGGGGATTTATGTTTCGTAATGAACTTTTGTGCATATCCCTGAACTTACCTGCCGTCTAATTACAGTCCTTGGTTTTTTTGGTTTCCTTTTCTCTTTCCTCACTGTTAACTTGCTTGATCTTTGAGAAATAACAACTTGATTGTGGGTTCTGATAATGAGACTGTCCTTAGCTTTGCTGTTCCCTACTGTATATTCTACTTTTATAGGGGAACAAGTAAACAACTATGAATTTAAAGGTTCCGGACCTCTGGTACTGCATGTTAATAGGACTTCATTTCTGGCGAGTATTACTTACTCTCTCTTTACCAATTTTATTTTCCTGTTGCATCAAGTCCTGCCGACACCGAAATGAGTTAAAGCTCACTTTATGGTCATCATGTTGGTTTGAGGTGAACCATAGCGATCGTACTGCGCATATATTGCACAGGAAGATTCTCTTAATCTTGCATTACTGTTGTATTATTGGGTAGATTGGCAGCAATTGTAAGGCATCTCATTGCATGGAAGTTTTCGAAACAAAAAATGTTTTCTGGCCCTAAAATCTCTTCCAGTTTCAGTTCGTTCGACACTGTAATGGGTTGTGAGTCCTTTTGTATTGCTTTTATCCATCATTGTTTATCGCTCATCCATCTTAGATTTTATTTTGACATACAAACCTAGTGCTTGTAAGTCGTAACCCTATGTTTCTAGTGGGATGCTTAGGGTTCTATACTTTAAGAAGGCCCGAGTGCCTATATATTCTAACCAACCGTACTAATCCGTTAACATCCTACCTTCGGTAAAAGAGGGGCAATTTTTTGATACCTTATGTATCCACCCATGATCTTCTGTGACAAGCGAAATAGATAATGTCAACTATAAGGTGGTTGTTCAATTGTTTGTGCAGGAACTTTTGAGGCGAGGAGGTGCGAAAGGCAGCAGGGGAATACCTCTTCTGTATGTTGTGCTTATTGGCTTGCTTGGTATTATCATGGGATATCTCATAAAGAATTCGTGAGCGAACCTGGGTTGAAATACAAGTAATTAAAGAGAAGCTGCTAAAGCATAATTCGTAGTCTTTACAATTTTGCTCCACAGCTTATTAATCACATTTGGCTTTAGGAAGCATATGTTGAAGGCAGTTCCAAACACTTGTAATTGTGAACATTATTATGCGACGATGTAATCGAATACTTTCTTTTAATATTACACAAGACTTATACAGTCTATACAGGGTTTACCAATTTTGCTTGCTTACAGAAGTGTCACTCGAGATATTCAGGTGGTGTAACTACAACAAATTTCACATTAGATAGCGGGCAATGAACGCTATCTATAAGTATTATCTTGGGTGCGGGCTTGATATCATCTCATGAAGTTCTTCTGTTGGGTCAAATTCTTGTAGCAAATTGGAATTGGAAGGTATATCCTAAATGAAGGTCATGAAAATTATTTATTTAGACTGAATCCGGTTCTTCACGTGAGATGATTTTTATACTGATCTCAACTGTCATTGTTGACGTGCTATAAAGAGGGTCTTATTATTGTCTTATTAAAAGATTCAAATCGCTCATTTTGAAGTCTCGATATGTATGTGATTCATGTGGAAAAATGAGATTGATTATCAGGATCTATTAAACAATCATATAAATCTCTAATTGTCCGCGGCTCTTAAAACAGATATGACATGATTAAGTCTTTACTAATACCCTGTCAAATAAAAATTTTCATTAGGGACTTGCACAATGTTCTATAAAAAAATGGAGTAGTTTTCCATTAGAGAATTGCACATTGAGATTAACAAAATATAAGAGGTTTGCATAATCAATTAGGGATATGATTTTAAAACTCTCTTTATATTCCATTGGCAATTTATTTATGATAAAGTATCAAATTGCCCATAATATGAAAAAGATGAGTCAAGATGTAAGGATAAATTTATTAATTTCACATGAATAAAAAAAAAAGATGTATCAATAAATTAAAATGAGAGTGTGAAAATTATTTTCCTATACATTAATTAGGACTGTTAATGAAATTGAATTTGCATGGGATGACGAATTAGCCCTTTTGCAAATCCCTTTCCTTCCGTCCGATCACCTGACCTACTTACGACGGTACGAGCCTCTCTCTCTCTCTCTCTCTCTCTCTCCCCATTTTCCCCTTTCAGCTAAGAAGCAGGAGACCACCACAGCGAAAAATTCCGACAGCTGTCGAGTGCATTTTCTTCCTTTGCTGCAAATTCCCATCAGAGAGAACAAGCAACAATGGCAGCAGCAGCAGCAGCATCCTCACTCTGAAGCGACTCCTCATTTCCCCCAAATCCGTTCCGTCTCCTACCACTTGCTGTCCTCTCCCCCTCTCGCCTCTTCTCCACCAAACCCGAGTTTGTGGTCGATGCCTTCGCCCCCCACGCCCACGACTACGACGACTTCCATCTCGCCGTCATCCGCCGCTTGCCCTATCCCTCCTTCGCCCACGGTAAATCTATCTCTCTCTCTCTCTTTTCCTCTCCCTCTCCATATGTAATTTATATATGGAGATAGGAATATGGTTTATACGGGCATATATTTTGTAAATTTATGTCTCTGGCCGTCGTATTCTATTTCATTATGGCTTCATTCAATATTAATTTTCATAAGCGTGCGCGTGTGTACTGATTCTTTTGGAGATTACAAATTCTATTGACTACGTTTTCATTATTTTCGCTCATCATTTGTGTTACTTTTATATAGTTTTTCTAGTGAGTGAAGCTGACTAGAAAAAAATCCTAATTGAGTGAAGCTTAGCTTACTTTTACTTTTATCATTTGTGTTACATTTGTGTTACTTTTTTTTTTTTTTTGAACCAAAAAAAGAAGCTGTTCTGCTTGTCTTTTCAATTAGGATTTTATGTTGTTGCTAATATCCAGGCAAGCTGGCAAGGTCTCTCTTTTTTTTTTCTTTTTTTTTTTTTGAAGTTGAACGAGGAGAAGAATAACGCCATTCAACAGAACAACAAGCTTCGCCATGCAAGAACTGGCGAGTGTCCGTCCGTGTGATATTTTTTTTTGCAGATGTGTGTATCACATTACTATTGCCTATTCAAACCACGATTATTATTATTTTAGTTAAAGAAATCTTTGTTCTTTATCTTTTAATCTTTCCAGGTTCTGATCTCCTTCTGCCAATTCTGCTGCTGCTGCTGCTGCTGCTGCTGTGTGTCTGTGTCCCTTCCTCAGTCCCTCTAGTCATTTTAGATTTGGGTGCTGAAAAAGCGAGGATTCTCTTCCATCTTAGTCTTTCAACACTTTGTTTCCTTTCCTCTTTCCTCGCCGTTAACTTGCTTGATCAAATTTGAGAAGAACAATAGTATCACGCGTTCTGAGAATGAGACTCCATAGCTTAGTTTTGTTTTTCGTGTTTTTTTTGATCGGACATCCATAGCGTAGTTGTTCCCTGCTTTCTATTTCTAGTTGTCTAGGCAAACAAGTAGACAACTACGAATTTAAAGGTGCCGGTACTGCATATTATTAGGATTTCATTTATGACGAGTTTTACTCTCTCTCTCTCTCTCTCGTTGCCAATTTTATTTTCCCGTTGCATCAAGGTCCTGCCGACACTCATCATGTTGGTTTGAGGTGAACAATAGCGAGCGTCGAGTAGCCATTTATTCTAACCTAACGTACTAATCTGTTAATTTCACTTTGTGGCACATTTTTGCGATCCCTTGTGTATCCACCTATGATCTCCTGTGTCCAGCAAAATAGATAATGTCAAACTATAAGGAGGTTGTTTGATTGTTTGTGCAGGAACTTTTGAAGCGAGGAAGTGCAAAATGCAGCAGTGGATTATATTGGCTTGCTTGGTTTTATAATGGGTTATCTCATAAAGAATTCATGAGCGTATCTGGGTTTCAATACCAGTAATTAAAGAGAAGTTGCTAAAGCATAATCCGTAGTATACGATTTTGCTTTCCATAGAGTTATTAATCACATTTGGCTTCAGGAATTATACGTCGAAGGAAGTTCCAAACACTAGTAATTGCGAACATTGTGTGATGATGTAATCCAATACTTTGTTGTAATGTTAACACAAGTTTTATACAGGGTTTGCCAAATTTGCTTGCTTATAGAAGTGTCACTTGAGACGTTCTGACCGTTCCAGGGTACCCGCTTTGTACACGGGGACCATGTTGTGCAGAGGCGCACTCCACCCGAGTTGAGTTTTGTTCACCCTCCACCTAAGAGGGTGAACATTACTCTCCTTTCTATTGGTTGAAATGATGTGGACTCCATCACAAAGTGATGTCATGCTTACCAAAAAGTGTACTGCATAATAAGCATGACATCACTTTGTGGCGGGGTCCACATCATTTCAACCAATGAGAGAGGGGGTAATATTCACCTTCTTTTAAGGAGGGTGAACAAAATTGCACTCCACTACACCCTCTCCGGATCGGCGGGCTTCAGTTATATCGGAAGTTAAGCTCATGGAACTGAATACTTTTTATTGAACCCTGTCTTCCTCTTCGGCGACTACAATCAACCTGGATTATAAATCGCTAGGTCGAATCAAGATCCTCAAGCGGCGACTACAATCAACCTGGATTATAAATCGCTAGGTCGAATCAAGATCCTCAAGCGAGACGATTTTTTACACAGTTCTCTCTTGTGAGTGTTGAGGTGGCTCAAAGTGGGTCTTATTATTGTCTTGTTTTTGGATTCAAGTAGTTTTGTTTGGTAATTCTTGATATTATCTTGTTTGGTAGAGAGAATCTATTGGAGACTGTGTCTAAGGATTTTGAGACTTCAAAACAAACAAGGCTTAAAATGAGAGTAATCGATCATCGGGATCTTATTTGAACAACTCCTCATAGAGATTAAATTCTTTCCGGATGAAATGGAAACATTATGGTTTCCGCCGTCCATTGTGGGCCTTACTGAGCATTCACTGTAATAATCTAAACTATTCATCTTATAGAGCCCGAAAAGTTATAAGTTCACGTAAAAAATCGGCTTGATCGGACATCAAGAACTATATCAAAATTTAAATTTTAGTTTATAAAATTGACGGTCATGGACAGCTTAACTTAAAATCCTAGTGACAGAATCAAGCCGTCCGTTTTATAAAACAAAATTCAATTTTTGACGTAGCTATTGATGTCCGATCAAGCTAATTTTTTACATACACGTATTAATTTGCGGACCCTACAAAATAAACAATTCAGATTATTACAGAAAATGCTCGGTATGACCCAAAATGGGCCGTGACAAAAACCCCCATAGTTTCTGCCTCATCAGGACATAACACATCCTTTTTTTTTTTTTTTTTTGATCCGCGACATAACACACTCTCACTAAGGAGAAGTAAGCATTTTTCCTTTTCAGCGCTTATAAGGAGGAGGAGCAGGACAGAGGGTAGTGGAGGCCTGGAGGGTAGTGGTAGACCACCACAGCCGCAGCTGTCGAGGGCATTTTCCTCTGCTGCAAATTCCATTAGAGTGAGTAACCAACGGACTGGCATCAATGGCGTTGTCACTCCTCGCTCTGAAGCGATTCATTTCCCCCAAATCCCTCCGTCCGGCGACGGCGGCCTATCGCCTCTTCACCGCCCGCGACCGCAGCTTCGATCCCGCCCCTGTCCGCAACTTCCCCGATCCCTCCGCTGCCTACGGTAAATCTCTCTCTCTCTCTCTGTCTCTCTCTGTATGTATATATGCACGTAGGAATATGGTTTGTACGGTGTTTGTATAGTCTCTCAGTCCATTTTGTTTCTCACCTGAAATGATGAGAAAAGGGTTAGTAAAGGGTTTGGTGAGAAAACCCGAATCCCCGAGTCCAGAGGCATAAATCTTAGAAAGTTAAAATCATAGGGGACATGTCTCGTCCCCGTCTCTAGGTTTTGTTTGGAACTAGTGGGAAAGAGAGAAAGGAAACGGGAAAAAAAAAAAATTCTCTTATATTGTTTTGTTGGGCCCCAAACTCTTCTTCAAATTAGGGCCCCAAACTTCTCTTATATTTTAGGGTGCTATAGTGTAATACTCCTACCATGTGTTACAAAATCAGATCAATAAGTCCACACAAAAATACAGGGACTAAAAGTACTATTTTTGTTGCGAAAAATTATAGATAAGTGGAGTATTTAAAGTTTTTAGGTATGAAATTTATCATCTTGTGTATATAGTATGGTTTTTGTTGTGATCCCAGTGCAAGGTATGGGACTTGTCCCACATCGGGAGTATGGGCTCTCGGTGGGGGATTAATAAGTCCTTGGACACCCTCCCCTCAATAGCTAGCTTTTGGGGGTGAGTTCTACCCGGGGATTTATTACATTGGTATCAGAGCCAAGCCTCCCTTAGACAAGGCCGCCACGGGATAGTCGGAGGTGCCGAGAGGGGCGACCTGCTGCCGTGGGCGTCGGCTCCAAAGGGGTGGGGTTTGTTGTGATCCCAGTGCAAGGTATGTGACTTGTCCCACATCAGGAGTATGGGCTCTCGGTGGGGGATTAATAAGTCCTTGGGCACCCTCCCCTCAATAGCTAGCTTTTGGGGGTGAGTTCTTCCCGGGGACTTATTACAGTTTTGATTTTGTAGATGAATGATTGTATGTGTTAAAAGTACGTGAGGGGCTCCTCCTTTGCCTACTTCGAATTTTGCTTCGGGCTCCCAAATTTTATCATCTTAAGTATATACTATGGTTTTGATTTTGTAGATGAATGATTGTATGTGTTAAAGTACGTGAGGGGCTCGTACTTTGCCTACTTCGAATTTTGCTTCAGGCTCTCAAAATGTCACGGACTGCCCCGACTTGTAATATTTCTGTTCGGCATTCATTATGATTTCATTCATTAATGCCTTCATTTGTGGTTGAACGATAGATTTAGTTTAAACTAAATTCATACTGACTTGGTATCTGAATGCTCGTTATCAGAAACAGATGAGAGTCTCAACATAAGGGAGGACATGCCTGGGGCTGGAAAAGAGAATGTGGAAGTGCTGCTGAAACCAAACTATTTGATTTTGAATGGGGAGCGGGAGATGAAGCAGGAAAAGGATGGTGTGGTGGTGACCTTGGTGTACAAGTACAATGCCACCTATTATATTTCGGAGGACAAATTCAACCTCAATCAGGTTAAGGCCGTGATTAAGAATGGCGTACTAAATGTTGTGGTGCCCAAGGTCAGGAAAGACCACAAGGGGGACTAATATGCTGGTGGGTTGTATTTGTAACTTGACTAATTCTGCGGATGGGTAAATGAAAGTGGGTTTTGGGTGGGTTAGGTTTTTATTTTCTAGGTTGATTTCAGAAGAGGGGATACAGAACACGGTTTCGGATGGAATTGAGAACAGGATTTTGTGTGGAAAGTAGTGATTAACTTGTTAGATGTAGCTAATGGTTGTGAACATGAAAATGGTTAGTGAATGACAATGTTGTTTTTTGTTTTTGACTTGGGAATCTGATTGTAATTAATGCATATTATCTTCTTGGATTACTCGTTTTTGCTTATTCTTGGGTCTTCATTTCTGCTTAGGAAAAGTACGTGAACAGTTGTATGCACACAGATCCAGACTAATCCAGAATTGTATGTATCTGAAATACTTTCATATGTACGTGAACCTTGCACATAAATGAGAGAGTCACGTGAACTTGAACGGTTTCAAACATAGCTATGTCTGAATCCGTGTTGGTATATCTTTACACATTTATCATCGCTCTTTTACATAAGGAGTATTGTTTGGGAGGAATTGAAGGTTAGAGGAGACCAACTCTACACGATGGGCCATTTCCTTAGATTGGGAAAACTAAATTTTAAGTCAATAGCTGTAAATTGTTCCCCAGTGTCATTCACCTCCACTCTGTTGGTTTTTTATTATTGACTGATTACACCCAATCACTCTTTATCTCCATATATAAAACACTCATTTATCACTATATAACGAATTCTATAAGCAAAAGTTATTCATTGGTTATCGTAACATGGGTGCGGAAGAGCTCCTCAGTATTGACCCTTCAGAGCTCGAATTTCCATGTAAGTTTCTTCGCTAATGATTTCTCTTTTTCATACCGGAATTCCCACTTGGTTGATTATTGGGTTTTCTGGGTTCTGCTTTTTTTTTTTTTCCAATTTGTTGTGAGTAGTCGGGCTCGGGAAGCAGATCTCAGTATCTTTCCAATTGTTGAACAAGACCTAAAATCATACTGCTTTCAAGGTAGCCTATCTACCCCTCCTCTCCCTCTCTATTATTACCTTTTCATAAACATACATGCACAAAACTGTCATTGATTTAGTAACTGTTGTTTATTCTTTTTTTGGTTGGTGGTAAAACCTGGTAGTAGGAAAGTAAGATAAAAGTGGTTACATTACAGTTATTGAAACTCTTGGTGAAAATGCTAGGGGAAGGAAATAAATTAGTTAACCTGGGATACTGTGATAAAAAAGAGAGGATATGAACCCAATGAATGTAACCAAGCACAGTGGAATTGCTAAGCATGATTACTGTAGCCAAGCCAATTGAACGGAAAATAAGGCTAGTCTGGTTTGGTTGGGTTAGATTATGATGTCTGTGTTTTTTTAGCAACTTAGCAACCAAAGGAAACTGTTTTCACTTTGATTGGTTATAGGTACTTTCTAGATTATTGGCTTAATTGTTTGCAAATACAAATTGCTGGTTATCAGGTGAAGACATTCACCAACCAATCCAAGAAGTACTCTGTCCGACCTAATAATGGATTCGTTCTTCCTTGTTCAACCTGGAATGTCATTGGTATCATCTCTGGTATATCTCTGTGCACATTGTTATATGTTTTTTTTTTTTTTTTTGGAGAACCATTTTGGTTCTTATTAATATGTAGTAATAATTGGATTTTCCAGCAACAATGCAAGCCCAAGGGGAGGCACCTCTAGATATGCAATGCAAGGACAGGTTTCTCGTCCAGAGTGTGGTTGCTCGTCCTGGTGCTACGCCAAAGGATGTTACCCGGAAATGGTGATGATAATTTTAATTTACATTTGTGAGTTTCAGTCTTGTTTTTTGTACTATCAAACTTAGTATTAGTTGGATCTTCCAGTGATTGATAGTTACCAAGGTGGACTTATTTCGTAAACCTTTTGAAATATTTCTGTTGTTATCCCAGTTTAACAAGGAGGCGGGTAATCCTGTTGAAGATTGTCAATTGAGATTTGTTCATGTTTCTCCACCTAAACCATCATCTCCGGTTCCTGAAGAATCTAGGAAGGGTGTTCACCTAGGGCTTCTGAATCCGAAAATGGACATTTTAAAGGTTCTGAACTAGCTGTTGTGAGTTTCTAAGTGCCTTAGTCCTTTCAATCATCGTCATTTCTTTCCTTCTGTTCCCTTTATTTATTTCTTTATTTGCCGTGTAAGTTTGTACACCATTTTTTCATAGCAAATGACTGAGAGACATATCTAATTACCTATTGGTGCGTACAGGTTTCAGGAGAACATGTTGAGGTTTGGGACAATTCCACTGAGGGATATTTGTTTTTTTGTTTGGACTTTGGAGCATTGTGTCTATACATGCATGCATCCCTGTGTATATACACATCTATGCATTTCTTGGCCATGCTTAAAATTTGAATTGCATCTAGTGATGGATTTGTTCCTTCTTTCCCCTCTTCATCATAGACGTTCTTAATCATGTTAAGTACTTTCCAACTTTTATGCTTTTGTCTAGTTCTTTTAACCTGTAGACCTCCTAGTTATTGAGACGGTAATGGAAAGATGAGGATTGTAATGATAATAGTCATGGGAGTTCAGAATACGGTAAGTAATGGTTTTGTGAATTGTGAGAAAAGCGAGTTCTTATCTAGGTAAATTCCATGCATTTAGTTACTTTTCTGTTTTTTAGCCACCTAATGTGCAATTTCATTCCACTAGGTATACGAGTTATGCTATTAAGTATCAAGAATTGAGTGATTTCAGTTTGTCTTTGATGTGTATTTTCAGTGCTCTATACCTTTTCAAAGTTGCTTTCTTTTTTTACATGCATCACAACCTGTGAAGCCCATTGTGCTTAAAGTACTAGCTGTGAAGCTCTTTGTGCTATGAAGCCAAGTGCATTATCAATACTAGCGTTTGTGCCCGTTTGATGCACAGGACCACCGTTACGTGGTACCCCAAATTTATTTTCCGCCAAACATGTCTTTTGGTGCATAAAGTGAGACCAATGCTAGCTTTCATCGAACATGGAACCGGAAAAAATATTAAACTATCTTTTTTATCATCTAGCGTTGTGCCCATTCGATGCACGGGACACAAAAATAATTTGTGTGGGCTCGACACTTTGTAGTCACTGGAGCACTGGATTATTTTTTCTCAATTCTCCTAAAATCTCTCCCCCTGCCCACGTTCTCTTGCTCTCTCTCTCTCCCTCCCAATTTAAACAAATAAAAAGAAAATCAGAACTCAAGAAAATGAGGGATGGAGATTTGGAGGATTGGTAGGCCTAAACACATTCCTATAGGATATTGATAGATAGATTATGTACAGAGCTACATTATTTATATATATCTTCAAAGCCGGGTTAATACTTGCTTTGTTGGACTTACAATTGTGTTAATGCCTGTTGTCATTTTACTTTTTATGCTGTTCGGAGTAAAAGCTTACGTAGTTTTTTTTTACTCTACACTAGCTACCACATCTCTCTCTCTCTCTTTGCACGCATGTGTGTGTGTGTACAGATTCTTTTGGAGATTACAAATTTTATTGACTATGTTTTCTGTCTTTTCATTCAGCATTTGTGTTACTGCTAGTTTCTCTAGTTGGTGAAGCTGTTCTGCATGTCTTTTCATTTGGGATTTATGTTCTTGCTAACTTCCAGGCGAGGGCTCTTTTTTTGAAGTTGAACAAGGAGAAGAATAATGCTGCTCAACAAAACAACAAGCTTCGCCAAGAACTGGTGAGTGTCCCCGTGACAGTTTTGCAGATTTGTGTATTGCAATATTATTGCTTACTGAAACCATGATTACTATTTTCTTTAAAGAAATCTCTGTTCTTTATGAGTTACTCTTTCCAGGTTCATCTCCTTCTGCCAATTCTGCTTTCTTCTCTCTCTCAGCTCCTCTAGTCATCTAGATTTGGGTGCTGAAAAAGTGAGGATTCTCTTCCATCTTAGTCTTTCAACACTTTGGACACTAACAACTCGGGGATTTTGTAGGGGGCCGAGATTACCAAGGTTCATTCAGGTTAAATGGTTCAACAAGTTGACCTAAAGTTCAGTTGTCTCAGTTCGTCTGCTTTACGCATCATACGCTTTGCACTAACCTACTGAGCGATAGAGTTCCTTCACGGTCGTCACCGAGTGTTATGCTTCGGTGAACTTTTTCCCTCAAAACCCTCGGCAGGGATGGCTGTCTGTCAGATCTCACTACTCGGCAGACGCTCCGCTCGGGAGCCTTCTCTTCGGAAACCGCTAGACTTAACAGCTGGTAACTATGCCAGCAGTCAGTGGTGTCAGAGTGAGATGACCGTTCTGAATCGATGTGACAGCTCTGACATTGACTAATATGGCCCTGCCATCCTCAAAAGGCGCTATCTCCATTTCTGACATATGACGTCATCCGAGCAGTACGGCGCACGTGGAGGAAGCAAAAGACTTGTTGGACACTCCAAGGTATGCCTATAAATAGAGGACTCCATCTCCAGGTTAGAGGACTTCGACTACTACCTCTCCAGCTTCTTTTCCCTAATAGTCATTTCTTCCTCTCTCTCACCTACTAACTAGATCGTCGGAGCCTCTTCCCGGAGGCACACCACCCTCCGGTTTTACAGGTACTCAGGCTGCACCAACTCGATCACTACGCTCAGGCCAAAAGAAGGAAAAAGTTCAAGAGTGGAATTCACCCCCACAGATTTATGTTTCGTAATGAACTTCTGTGCATATCCCTTTAACTTACCTGCTGTCTAATTACAGTCGGTGTGTTTTTTTTTTTTGGGTTTCCTTTTCTCTTTCTTCGCTGTTAACTTGCTTGATCTTTGAAAAACAACAATACTATCACCTTATCACAGTTCTGAAAACCATCCAGAGCTTAGCTGTTACCTACTTTCTATTCTAGTTGTCCAGGGAAACAAGTAAACAACTGTGAATTTTAAAGGGGCTGGTACTGCATATTATTGGGATTTCATTTCTGACGAGTGTTACTCTCTCTTTATCAATTTTATTATCAAGTCCTTCCGACGCCAGAAAGTTAAAGCTCACTTCATGCTCATCATGTCGGTTTGAGGTGAACCATAGCGAGCGTACTACACATACTGCACAGGAAGATTCTCTTACTCTTGCATCGCTGTTGTGTTATTGGGTTAGATTTGGCAGCAATCTTATGGTCTCATTCCACGGAATTGTGGTCCCAAAATCTCTTCCAGCTATAGTGCGTTCAACACCGTAATGGGTCAAGTCCTCTTGTAATGTTTTTATCCATTATTGTTCATTTCTCATCAATTTGTTGCATTCGTCTTATATAACTTTGTTTGGATATAAAAACCTAGTGGTTGTAAGTTGTAACTTGTAACCCTATGTTTGTAACGGAATGCTTAGGGTTCTATACTTTTAAGAAGCCCAGATTTCCCATTCATTCAAACCCAACGTACTGATCTGTTAACATCCTACCTTCGGCAATAAAGGGGCGTCTTTCTATCCCTTACGTATCCTCGTATGATCTGTGACAAACAAAACAGAGAATGTCAAAACTTTAAGGTTGATGTTTGATTGTTTGTTCAGGAACTTTTGAAGCGAGGATGTGCAGAAGGCAGCAGTGGAATACCTCTTCTGTTTGTTGTGCTTATTGGCTTCCTTGGTGTTATAATGGGTTTCCAATTTTTGCTTGCCTATAGAAGTGTCACTTGAGATGTTCAGATGGTGATACCTCCTGGGTACGGGCTTCATGTCATCTTAATGAAGTTCTTCCGTTGGGTCAAATTCTTAGTTAGCAAATTGGAATAAGCTCTTGAAAATTGTTTATTTACTTATATATTGAATCCTGTCTTCCTCTTCGGTGACTACAATCCACCTGGATTATAAATCCTTACTTCGGATCAAGATCCTACGTGTGATGATTTCTTACATCGATCTCTCCCGTCATTGTTGATGTGCCATAGAGGGGGTCTTATTATGGTCCCATTAAAATATTCAAGTCGCTCATTTTGCAAGTCACAAGTCTTGATATGTATGTGATTCAAGGTCTAATTGAACAAATCATACAAGTCTCTAACAGTCCATGACTTTTGAAATAAATATGATTGGATTAAACCCTTAATTAGTGTCCTATAAAATATAGTTTTTCATTAGAGACTTGTACATTAGAATTTTCGTAGGTTCTTAATTTTTAAATATATATACATTTTTTTGCATTATGAAACAAGTCTTTCTTTCACAATATATCATTTTTAATTTAAAAAAATAAATACTTATTACTTATTACTTATTTTAGTTAGTAGAACGTGGACTATATAAGAGATTTGCATTAGGGAATTGATTATCAAATTCTAATTTTTATAATCCCATTCCTTTTTTTGTCCTCTTGTGATATGAATTTACAAAATTAATCTTGCATTTACCCTTTGAATGACAATATCATAAATTAACATCACAAGATGACAAAAAGAGCGTGGTTATAAAAAAGGATATTATGAAAATCACTACGCATTCAAACTCAATTAAAGAAATAATTTTAACACTCCTTTTTATTCATAGGCGATCCAATTTTTTTTTTTATTGACGTGAAAGTCTCGTATTATCCTTCATATGGAGAAAGTATTTCAAGAGGCAATAAAACGAAAATTAAGTATGTAAAAAATAAGACTCTAGTCCTTACTAATTTCAGAAAAATCAAAAGCCAAAAAAATAGTGTAAATAAAAAAATAAAAATGGGCGCGTGTAAACCATTTCCGTGTCGCTTAAGACCGTAATGCAATGAGAAATTTTTGAGTGCCATGCGGGTATCGCGTGATGTCTGAGTAGTGTATCTAGACAGTCCATTTCAATTTTAGAAGTCTAGAATTTGAATAGAGAAAAAGGAAAGATAAAGAGGAGAGAGAATAGTGGTATGAGGGGAGAGAAGAGATTTTAATCTAAATTATTCAACGCACTTTTAGATTGTCCGAATGGACTGCTCGGACATATATACCCACCGGCACCCAAAAATTTCCCGTAAAATGTAATGTAGAATTTGCACAAGACGACGAATTAGGCCTCTGCAAATCCCCTTTCCCTTCCCGCCTTCCGTACGATCACCCAAGCACGGGTCTCTCTCTCTCCTCTAGCAGAACTTGGGATTCCGATTCGTGAACCCATTACCGTACAGAAGATATGTATGCCCATTGGCACTGGCACTCCCTTTTCAGCGCTTGTATAAGAGTGAAGAAGCCACAGCTTTGGAGTGTCCCGAGCCCAGCATTTTCCCTTCCCTTTCCTGCAAATTCAGAGTGAGTGAACTCACCACCAGCAGGCAACAATGGCGTCCTCAATGGCGTCCTCACTCCTCCCTCTCAAGCCACTCATTTCCGTTTTCCCCAAATCCCTCCGGCCCACCTCTCGCCTCTTCGCCACCAAAGCCTTCATCCAGAGCCTCCGCCGCTTCCATCCCGGCCCCGTCCGCCACGTCGTCTATCCCTCCATCTCCTATGGTAAATCTCTCTCTCTCTCTCTTTCCTCTTCTCATTCTTCTTCTACGATTTGTGGGTTCTTCTTCTTCTTGTCGTCGCCTGGTGGGTTTTGGGTCTGATTTTGATTTGTGGGTGATCTGGCTATTTTAATATGGTGGGTATTCTGGGTTAGTTTTTGTGCTTGTCCAACTCGGATCTAGGGTTTGGTGATTATGCTCTGTCCATTCTCTGTCTCGCCTGTAAATCTCATCGAACCATTTCTCTTCAGCTTTCATTTTCAACTCCATTCGTTGTGCCTTTATCTGTTGTTTAAATCTTGGGTTTCGTGAGAATAAATTCCTGTTAATTCGTATTGGCTTGGTTTTTCTGTGGTTCTGTGAATCAGTAAACGAGGAGGGGATCCACTCCAGGGAGGACATGCCCGGGGTGGGCAAGGAGGATGTGGAAATGTCGGTGGGAAAAAACCAGCTGATCGTCAAAGGCAACCGGAAGATGGAGGAGGAGGTGGGTGGCGGGACGGTGGTTTACTGGGCCACCTACGATCTTGCGGCCGAGCATATTAAGGATTACGATCTCAGTCAAGTTAAGGCCGTAATCAAGAACGGCGTCCTGAATGTGTTTGTGCCGACGGTGAAAGACAGCTAGGAGGATGACTAATCTGGTGGTGGGTCTTATGTCAGTCCTTCACTAATTTTCCTGATTAGTTTTCTTTCTTTCTTTCTTCTTTCTGGGTTGAATTTAGGTGAGGGGAAAAACAGCGTTTGGATGGACATAATTTTGGGTGGAAAGTAGTAGTTATAGTTAATGTTCATGAACATGAAAATGGTAAGTGAAAGGGCAAAAATTTGTTTTCTGTTTTTTGACTCTGGAATCAGATGGTAATTATTAATGGATGTTGTCTTGTTGGATTACTTGTTTTTCTTATTATATGGGGTCTTCATTTTTTGCTTACAAAAAAACCCATGAGCAGCTAGTTATTATATGCGCAAAACAGCACAAATCCCAACATAAATGTGTTCGGAACACTCATGAATTAACGCGAACTTGAATGGTCGTGACGGGATCTATGCTCCTACATATATTTTGCATTTACCATTGATCTTTTTACTTAAAGAAGTATTGTTTGGTCGGAAATGGAAGGCCATAAGAGGAGACCTCCACCGTATGATGGATCATTTTCCTTAAGTTTGGGAAGTTTTAATTTCAGTTAATAGGTGAAACCAGAAGGCCATAACCATAAAGTAGACAGACACTCTATTTATTTTGGAGTTGGCTTTCCTCTGGTTCGCCGTTGGGTCCGACGATTTTGGTCCCATTTCGTACTCACTTTGATGATCAAAGTCGTTAATAAGAATGACTACTTTAACAATGAAGTTGATCATACTAATCGATACCTGAACGGAGTACATTTGTGTGGTTTGAAAATTGATTCTCCAAGTCATAATCCAGTCTTTCCAAAATAATTTGTCATGTTCAAGTACTGACCGGTATCCACTCAACTTTGTTATTTATGTGGACTTCTCATCAACAACTTTTACAATGTCAACGAATTTGATATGGAAGTTTATTCGAAGGAGGGCCTTTTTTTTTTTTTTTTTTTCAGTCTTTCCTATCATTGTTTTGTTTTATCTCCATATCTCTCGAACCTTGTTACTGGTACAGAAAATCTATGCACAGATTGAGTTGTGGGGTCCACTAAGGGTTCCATACAAATAATTCGATCCGTTAATTATGTTTAAAGCATTTTTTCAAGGGTCTCCGAGAAAAATTTGCTCAATCCGATACCTAGAAGTTCTTGATCTTATTATCTAACTTTTCATTTAAGTTTTTACAGAATGAAAATTTAGACGATTGGATCAACCACTTATAGGTATCGGATTCAGCTGGTTTTTTGTAAGAGCCCTTGAAAAAATGTTTTAAACATAATGAACGACTTGGATCACTTGTGTGGGACTCGTACTAGGCTCCACATAGAAATTTGTGCACAATCTGTACACAAATTTACTGTGTCCACAGACTTTCTGATATCTCTCATCAGATTTACAGTCCAAAATGATTCCCATAGGTAAATACTTCAAAAGGGAGGATTGAGAAGTGGGAAAAATTATTCTATGCCTCTAAGCATTATCATCACTCTCATAATCACCTCGGAGGGATAATTTTGAGACTGGAAAGTAAGAATTCTAAGAACCCGCAGAAACCTCAAATACACTACTCCCTCCGCCCCTAAATAAACATTCAGTTTCACTTATTCCAAATTTTTTAAAATTAGTTATATCTTTTAATTTATACAATTTTTTATAATTTTCAAAATTTTGTATAATAGAACCAAGTGAGATCTATCAAATAAAATTCATATTGCATATAAAAAATAATATACTTTGGAAGATATATGATTTTTTAAAATGTCCGAAATAGCAATATGGACATTTATTTAGGGACGGAGGGAGTATAATAATACTATCTATAAATTACCTCGAGCGGTCTATTAATCGAATACTAAACAAGGTAAAAATAGTATAAATTACATTAAAAGTTCATTGAAAAACATTAGGAAGCATTTAACACAAAGGATTAACTTTCCTGTCACATTTTCTTTTTTGTCCTCTTTTGATATGAATTTACAAAATAAATCTTTCATTTGCATATTCTTTCACTCTTTAAATGATAATATTGTAAATTAACATCACGAGATGCGAAAAAGAGTGTGATTATAAAAATAACAATATGAAAATCATTACTCATTCGAATTAGTACCAATTAAGGAAATAATTTTAACACTTCTTTTTTATTCATAGGCAACCCTTTCTTTTCTTTTCTTTTTTATTGACGTGCAAGTCTCAAATTGTCCTTCATATAAAAATAAATTTAGTAATTTCAGATAAATCAAAAGACAAAAAATAGAAATTTTTTTTTTTTGAACATCACATTGATTAAAAGGCAGCCAAGTCAGGAGTTACAATCGTTACGCAAAATAGAATCAAACTCGGGCGGAATACAACCCAACGGAATAGAAAAACAGCTATTAATACTATAGGAAGCTAACCAATGGGCAGCCTTGTTCTTCATTCTACCAGCCCAGACGAAGGACCAATTTTTTTCTTTAGCCCAAGTCTTGATATCTTCCACCACAGTGTGGATCTCCCATGGACAATTTTTCCTTGAACACTTTGAATCACCACTTGACTATCAGACTCGAAAATCACTTGAGAATAATCTGCATCAATTACTGAATTGCAAGCTATTCGAAGAACCCAGGTCTCTGTTGTGCAAGCTGAAGACACCTTCACTCTCTCACACCACCAAAATTGAGCAGTTTCATTACTGTCTATGGCAATTACACCAAAGGCGGCAACGCCGCGAGAGGAAGAAAACGCTCCATCTACATTAATTTTTAAAACCCGAGTAGGGGGGGAGGGAACCACCTCGATGAATACATACACAAACTCCATAGAAAGGGGTGTGGAAACCATTTCCTGTCAATTAATGAAATGGAATTGAATTTGCATAAGATGACGAAATAGGCCTCCGCAAATCCTCCTTTCATTTCCGTACGATCGCCCAAGCACGCGCCCCGTCTCTCTCTCTCTCTCTCTCTAGCAGAACTTGGGATTCCGATTCCAAAACCCATTACCGTACTGTATGTATGCCAGGTATTGGCGCGCCCTTCTCAGCGTTTATAAGAAGAGAAGCCCCAGCTGTGGAGTGTCCCCTGCCCAACATTTTCCTTGCTTTCCTTTGCTGCAAATTTCCTCCCCATCAGAGTGCGTGAACTCACCAACGAACAGGCAACAATGGCGTCCTCACTCCTCCCTCTCAAGCCACTCATTTCCATTTCCCCCAAATCCCTCCTCCCCAGCTCGCGCCTCTTCGCCACCAAATCCTTCAACCAGGGCCTCCGCCGCTTCTATCCCGGCCCTGCCCGCAACGTCGCCTATCCCTCAGTTACCTACGGTAAATCTCTCTCTCTCTCTTCTCTCTTCTTCTACGATTTGTGGGTTCTTCTTCTTCTTGACGTCGCCTGGTGGGTTTTGGGTCCGATTTTGTGTAATCTTGATTTGTGGGTGATCTGGCTATTTTAATTTTTGTGGGGATTCTGGGTTAGTTTTTGTGGTTTGGTGATTATGGTTAGTGACTGGCTGCTGGAGATGCTCTGTCCATTCTCTTTCTCGCCTGTAAATCTCATCTAACCATTTCTCTTCAGCGTTTCATTTTCAACTCCATTCGTTATTATTTTTCCTTTATCTGTTGTTTTAAATTAATCCTGGGTTCACTGAAAATAAATTCCTATTTATTCGTTAGAGCCTTCATTAACATTTGTGGTTAATTAATCAATCAATAGATTCGGTTTCACTGCTAAATTCATATTGGCTTGGTTTTCTGTGAATCAGTAAACGAGGAGGGGATGCACCTCAGGGAGGACATGCCTGGAGTGGGAAAGGAGGATTTGGAAATGTCGGTGGAACAAAATCAGCTGAACGTCATAGCGTACCGGAAGATGGAGGAGGTGATGGGTGGCGGCACCAAAGTGTACTGGGCCACCCTTGATCTTGTGGACGAGACATACGATCCCAGTCAGGCGAAGGCAGTGATCGAGAACGGGGTCCTGAATGTTGTTGTGCCCAAGGCGAAAGAGCACAAGGAGGACTATTGACTAATCTGGAGTACGTAACTAATTAATTTTGCTGATTAATTAGGTTTTTGAAACTAAACACTGTTTTGGATGGACGTAACTAACTACTCCAGTAGCGAATGTCAAGTTGTTTTTGTGTTTTTTGACTCTGGAATCTGATGGTAATTAATGGTTATGGTAACTAATGGTAACTGCTCTGGTATCCGATCGATCAATTCTATTATTTACGTGGACATCTCATCAACAAGCTTAACTCATGTCAATGAGTTTGATATCAAAGTTTATGCGAAATGGGGCCCAAAATGGTCGGACTGCACCCTGCGCTGCGCTGTTTAAAGGCCCCAGATTTACAGTCCAAAATTATTTCCATGGGTAAATAAATACTTCAAGAGGAAGGATTGAGATGTGGGATTTACCGAAAAAAAGGATTGAGACGTGGGAAAAATTATGCGATCAATTGCATTAGAACTAGTTCATTGAAAAACATTAGGAAGCTTTTTTCGCTTGTGTTGATCGCCATTCATTGTGCAACAAACGGGTCTTTTTTTTTTTTTTTTTTTGTCTTAATCGCGTATGGATTTCTTACCCAAATCCTCCTTAGGGTGAGTCTCAACTCCTCACGACAGTTCCTCATTTTTCTCGGCCCATTTGCACTGTTCTTTTACTTGCCATTCCTTGTTCATTGATCCATTCGTCCCGGCTAAACAATGAGATGATGGCCAGTACTACATACAGAGCTGCATCGTGTCCCGAATTTGCAGCTTTTTTTCAAGCACTCTATCGCGGACTCTAGTCTCTTGGAACTGAAAAAATTTACCTACAAGGAACCGAAACATTGATGAAATTTCACCAAGAAACCAAAAGAAACAACAAGAAAAAACATCAATGCCTATATCGAGCATCGACTTATCGTGCCTATGACAATATCAAACGTGGGAATATGTCAATATTGCATGGTTCCGCATTCGTTATAGTATATCGTTCACATACATAGTCATGTATACTAATTTAAAGTAAAGAAATACCTAATATATATGGATTTCAAGTGTGCATTACTACAATCTGCATAACTGGAACTAGGTGCGTGCTCAAGATATTTCACCAAGAGTATTGCTACGCATACACAAAGAAAGAATTGACGCAAATGTAATCAACGTAAATGGTGTGTGGCCCATATAGTTCAATTTTGGTGCGAAGAGTTTTCTGATTATCTTGTATGGTTTTTTGTGCACATACCTTTTTCCACAATTATACAGAGTCCTATCGTGGACATTGATTCATGGGCTTCGACAATGAATGGATCATTACTATTAATTTTATTAGATCTTACCAATCCTTGTCGATACAAGGCTTCGGGGTTTCCATTCTCGATGCAGTTGTTGGAGAAAACGAGAGCTTCCTTGCTGATGCGCCGTGGGTCTACTGGGAGTTCCTGGAGTAATATTTCTTCTTCTTGTCATCAACTTTGAGTGGCTATTTGTAGCCATTTTCCATGTGTGTGTGTGCGCGTGTGAGAGAGAGAGAGAGAGGAAAACAAAACCAAAACCAAATGGCTTATTAAGCCGAATAAGTCCTGAGTTGAGTTGCTTCATGGGGTCGTGAAGGCTTGAAGCTGTATGCCTATATTATGCTCCCTGTTTAGTCTGGATTATCATTCATGTTTTCGGCTTAGTCGACATTCAAAATGCATGAATGGTTAGTGCTGTAACTAGAATGCGATATGCATGACCCAAGTACGTACCTAATACCTTGGTACTTGTCGAACATAGCCACGCGGTGCTCCAGATCATTGTTTTTCCCACGTTGGTTTCTAAGCTTCTCTCCCTCCCTCCCTCTCTCTCTGCTTTTTTTGGGTCATGCTCTCTTCCTCCTTGAATCATCTGATCAAGACTTCAGAATTGGAAAATGCTTGGGCTTTGTGAAAAGGAGGGACTTAGATCATGGCCGGGCTTAAGAAAAGAAGGCTGTGGACTACACGTCCAAAGCCCTACACTAATTGCTGAGCCCGGATGTACAAATTGAGGCCTATTGGTCCACCATCCCATTCCTTGTGAGATGTATTATATAATAATACTAAGGCTCCGTTTCAGAAATCTTCTTAAAAAATAAGCAACTTAATTCACATTTTCAAACTCAAAAATAATGTAAATAAAAAATAATTTTTTAATTTTTTTTGCACCGTATTAAAGATCTCAGTGAGATCTATTAAATAAGATCCATACTGATAGGAAAATTATTTGCGTAATCACATGATTTTTGAGCTTAAAATTGCCTTCTTAAAAAATAAGTACTTATTTTCAGTTGCGGAACGAGGCCTAAGAGCATATGTAGATGAGACTAGCAAAACCCACCTTTGTAGCTGTTTTACCGAATGAAAGGCCAAAAACAGCTTGCAGCAGTCTCTGCAAACCTAAAGCCATTTTTCCTTTTTGAAAAATCCTCTCTACATCTACCTAGCAACAAATCTTGAGCAAAAAATTAAAATATTATTCTTTCTCTCTCTCCTCTGTCCCACACCCACTCTAACCCAGTACCTTACCACAGATGGAGTATTTTTTTATACTGTTTAATGGGAATAGAGAGGAATAGTAGAGAGGTTGGTGTGGTGGGATAGAAAATAATGAATAGATAAAGTAGAAAAGGTGCTTTTTTTACTAGGTATTTAAGCTATTGTTGATGTACATGCTCTAAATAATACCCAAAAATACATGCTTGGAGCCAAGGATAATGGAAGGAAACACAAATGGATTTTGCTTGCTTGATTGAAGAAAACGAGAAACGAATCACTAAAAATATTCGTAAATGAAGAAATATATCCCGTTTCACCGTTAACTACGAGGATAAATAATCCCGATCTAACAGCAATCAATTCATCGCGGAATACTCTACACTTACTTACCTGAGTGGGATTTTTTCAAAGTCGAACGCGTTAATGTACACTCATTACCCTATTTGTATCTCGCCCCTTGACAACAATTATTTTTTCACCGTTAACTACGAGGATGAATAATCCCAATCTAACAGCAATCAATCCAACGCGGAATACTCTACACTTACTTACCCTAAGTGGGTTTTTTCAATGCCGAACGCGTTAATGTACACTCGATCATTACCCTATTTGTATCTCGCCCCTTGACAACAATTATTTTTTCATTTCGTGAGAACCGACTGTTACATTATGTAGGTACTAGGTACTCATCATGCATATATGCATATGCAAAATTTGAAGTAGAAAATGAAGGGAAGAAAAATTGGCGGGGGGGAAGTTGTATTGCTTTGGAATTTGATAGGTGAGAATAATGGTTGGTTGGTTGGTTGTTAAGAACGTGTTATTTTAGTCGAGGTGTGCGAAAAAAAACATTTTGTTATTTTATTGCTTTATTCAACCGCCATCTTTTTTTTTATGATCCGCTTTATTCAACCACCTAAAGCCCCTGAATGACGAACTGTCATCACTTCACGAATTTTTCAGATATCAATGGACCGACCTAACGTATATAGCCTTCAATATTTTCCTACCCTCACCCAAAAGTGAGGGGGGAGAGAGAGAATGAGAAAAAAAAAAAAAGCTTATACATTCTTGAAGTTATGTTGATCAACTCCTTTCGAGTTAGTCTATAAAGAGCTTTACTTAAGCTTTAATTGAGAGTCCCGTAAGTGGGTAGTGAGATTGGTCGTCCAGAATCAATCAAAATGAATGTAAGTTGGCTCGGACACCTAAATTATCAAAAAATTCTAGTAGTAGCTATATGCAAGATTATGCCCAATCATGTGGGGTCCCTAAGCTAGAAACACTCAATAATGCTTACAGAAAAGGCTTTAAAGAAGAACTGGGCATACCACCAGTTTGAAAGTGAACAAAATGAGAGAAACAAACCATCCATATTCCATCATACTAGCTATGACTAATTAGGGCTGGTTTAACTGAAAATTTTTGTACACTCGTTAATTGAGAGATTAAGTGATCGACTCTCGTCGATGGAACATTTTATTTCTGGACACCCTTTTCAAAAATTTCTGGAGCCGTCACTGTATACCGCGCGCATTAGTGTAGAATTGTTACTACAATATTCCTCAATCCAAATGTCATGTGTTCATTTATCGTCGATGACAACGCTATGACTGGGACTTGCAAAATAGGAGTAATGCAAAGAAGAACCCAAAATAGAAAAAACAGAAAGGATACTTCCAGAGGAACTTTTTGGTATCACCGGTATACCAAAGACCTGGTATCCCCTTTCACACAAAATGTGACACATGGCAAAGTGTAATTTTTGAGGACTTCAACTGTAATTATTCCCGCTTCTGTGCACAAAAAAACTAACCCCAGCCAAATTACTTCTCTGCCTATCGCAACAAGTTGGAAATTCCGGACACGATCCGTTAATACAACACAAACATGACACAAAGTTAGAGGATTTAGGTTCACCAAAAATTAAATCGGTCAAACACGAATTTGACTCGAGTAAATCGATAAGAACACAGTAATTGTTTGATTTTCTGGGTTGACACATTAACCTAAAGCAACACGACTTGATTACGATACAATACGAACTGTGATTCTTTTCAATTTCCTAATTAGTAGGAGTATATGATTTGATTTTTCCAAAATCATGCTTGGTTAATTTGTATTGAAAAAAAATCAACGGAAATACAAGTCATGCATGTCACTATAGAACTCATTGTAAAAAAAAATTTCCAAAATGAATATCTAATTTAGTAATTTTCTAATTATTTGAATTTCTATGCTGAAAAATTCCAAAATTAAATAACATCATTTATGCTGGTGCTCAACTTACTTTGCAAACAAGATTTCATATAATTATATAAGACCTATGACATGAAAAACTCATAGTATCCCATAATTATTACTCATAGTATCATTTAATCTTTGTGCTATCAACTGAAATTTTACTATTGTTAAGTTTTACTATGGCTCTTTTTTTTTTAGAATGATTTATGTCCTCAGGATTTATGTTTTACCGTTAAATTAAAGTTATAAAAAAAAAAAAAACAATTGGATGAGAAGAAAGCAAAGAGGTTAGCTGGGATAGGCAAAGAGTAATTTGGGCGGGGTAGTTTTTTTGGGGGCGACTATTCGCAGCCCCATATTTTTTCCCTTAGTCCACTACATTTCGGGAAATACTTGTTGAAAATCATACATAACATTTCGGTAAATAGCTGTTGAAAACGAGGTATATTTCGGTAACTACATGTCGAAAATATATTCAACCTTCGGTAAATAACTGTCGAACATACATTTTCGGTAAATAGCTATTGAAAAAAAGATTGTATTTCGGTAATTGTGTGCTGAAAATGTTTCTCAATTTCAGTAATTAATTGTCGAGTATAGTTGAAAATTTTTAACGGGCTAAGGAAGAAAATACAGAGCTGCGAATAACCGTCCCCTTTTTTTTGGACAGAGATGGAAAAAACCAACATCGAATTGGGAAGGAATAATTACAATTGAAGTCCCCAAAAATTACAATTTACCACATGTAACATTTTTTATGAAGCAAGAATATCAGGCCTTTTGGTATACCTGGGATACCAAAAAGTTTCTCATACTTCCAATTTCCATGTCCTTTCTCTCTCATGAGTCATGACCCAAACTATATGTACTTGCAAAATAGTAGGGAGTAATGAAGAACCAAAAAGAAGGAAACTTCCATGTCCTTTCTCTCTCGTGTCCTTCCAAACTACTCAATTCCGTTTCATATTGAGAGTCATCATGAAAATTTGTGTCATTTTTTAAATGAAAAAATCAACTACTTTTGTGTCTAATTTTTTAAATTTTTTCGCACTAAATTAAAGTACTAATCGAGATCTTTAATACAGTGCGAAAAAATTTAAAAAATTATACACAGGAATAATTAATTTTTAATTTAAAAAGAGGTAAGAAAGAAAAAATGAGACTGTCATTGTAGAACGAAGAGAATATATATATGTACAAAAATTTGTCAGAGTCTGTGTTTGGCAAGAAATTATATAAATGAATGGATAGTAGCGTGCATGCACAGAAACTGAGTGAAAGGATACTTTTATGAAGGAAATTGATGAGTGTCCGTGTCGTGTCCCTCCTTCTTGATACAGACGCATTTGGCGCACAGCCATGAAGTTGAGACACGCGGCCCTCAACCCTTTTGTCACCAAACCCCTTAATTTTGAAAGTACAAAACTACTGGAGCGGACCACAACTATTGGCTACCCTATGCATTCATTACTATCGATAAAAACTTGATGAATCCATTCAATTTACGAATTCAAGGACGAAAATTGATTAAACTCTTATCTATATCCGAGTTAAGTTTATTTTTCTTTGGAGACTCTTAAAAATGTGTTCTAAATCACTTGAACGGTTCTGATTGTTTATGTGATACCCGAAATATACACCAAATGGTGTACCCATCGTTTTTCGGAATATTGCGCGGTGGCTTGGGGCATGCACGCACGACATTCGACAAGTGGCCACATGGAAAAATGCAAACCTCGATCCTCAGGGTGGAGGATGATAGATAAAAGAGGCATTGACATTCGTGAAAAACGTATTGATATTTGTGAAAGTATATTACTGTAATATATGTGAGATATGAATTGATCTCCGAATTTGTTTAAAATTATTGTGTATTATCCTCCGCCTAGTTGGTGTCGGGCGGAGATTAACAAAGACTGATAAATCCTTGTCTTAACCCTAAGGGGTTGCCTTGCTCCCTCCTAAAAAGTATCCCGTTTGAAATCACATAAGTGCTATATATCAACTCTTTTGTACCCAAAAGGAGCTTTGCTTCAACTCTAATTGGACCCCGCTAATAGACAGTGAAATTGATCTTTATATTTAATCGAGATACACGTAAGGTAGTACGACAGAACAACTGAGTTATTCCACGTCATGGATTCTCCATAATTTGGTTGACAAGTGGATGAGGTGGCGGAGAATATACGTTGGTAGCAAAAGAATTTATTCCAATTGGTATTGGATATGCGAATATGCTCACCGCCCATCCATCCACATGAATTTCCGCCACTAGTTGGATTTACAAAAATAGCCCTCTTCTACTTTTGGAATAGATAATGTGTGACGCTGAATTAACCAGATTGCCCTTTTCTTTTCTGTGGATGATTGCAGCCGTTAGATGTAGAGCACATTGGATCCAACGGTTCAATGTAATTTGATGACGTAAAAACCATCAAACCAGAAAAATTAAGACTTGTGGGGCCAATGGGTTATCAATATAATTAATGTGAACCCCAACGCGTTGGTAAAATGAGCATGAGAAAGCAATAAGACCATATTTGTTTTGGATTTTAAGGAATGTTTTAAAGTGTAATGAGTGGAAAGATATATATAGAGAAAAATTATTGGAAACCGTGCGCAGAGATTTTGAGTACCACAAACGAACAAACCCTAAGTTTTTGATCACGAGGTTGTATGTTCGAATCTCTCGTAGGCCAACTGTTTCAAACCTTGAGGCTACTAAAAGTTATATCCAATTGTTAACTTCAGGGCTATGAAATTAGTCGAGGAGCATGCCAGCTGAGGCCAAACATCCAGTTATCAATATATATGTATATATAATTATTGTGTACGAAATCCGGAATTGCATTGAAAAATGGCTCCCAAGTCCCAACCATTTGCACACAACAGTCATTCAAGAAAGTTGAAAGTGTAATGAATGGAAAGACATATACAGAGAGAAAAATTATTGGAGATCGTGCGCAGGAATTTTGAGTATCACAAACGAACAAGTCCTAAGTTTTTTACCATGAGGTTGAATGTTCGAATCTCACGTAAGCTAACTATCCCAAACCTTGAGGCAGTTATATCCGGTTGTTAACTTCAGGACTATGAAATTAGTCGAGAAACGTACCAGCTGGGGCCAAAAATCCGGTTATCGATATACTTATATAATATATAATTATTGTGTACGAAATCCAGGATTGCATTGAAAAATGGCTCCCAAGTCCCAACCATTTATGCACAACTGTCATTCAAGGAAGTTGAAATATGTGCCTGCAATTTGACTTCAACAAGTAGCAAAATAAAATGAAAACAGAAGAAAATGGCACTGAGTCCTTATTTTTAGGACACCTACGCATGGTGATACTGATAAGCTTCTTTATTTTCTCTCTCACATCTTCTTTTTCTTCTTTTCTCGGATATAGCAAGACGAGGCTGTTTGGTAAAAATTTGAGGGGAGTGTTTGGAATAAGTGAAGGGAATAGAGAGGTGAGGAGAGAAAATTCATTGAAAGCCGAGCCAAGAGAGTGATGATTTCGATCGAGAGGCCAAAATCGAACAAAAAATGTGAACATGTCGAATGGATAATTCAATGGCAAATAAGAACAGAAAAACTACTAATTTGATGTTAAAGGGGTGGCTTCGAAATTTTTTTGGAATCTCTAAAAGTCAATGTATTGAATGGTCTTGCTTGAGTAAATAGGAGTAATATGGCACATAATATACACCAGTTGAATGAATGTGAATCCACACTAAATGGGATTAGAAAACTCAAGAAAGTGGTTAATGTGTGTTTTCCTCGAATTTTAGGAACAAGTTTTGATGAGTACTTTGCTAGTGGAGGATAGAACGAGTCCTTTAAAAATTTGATTAAATGAAATGCACGTAAGGTGGTCCAGACACTTTAAGTTGTCAACAATAAACAAAAGAACATGCTTAGAAATTTTAAACTTTTAAATTTTGTCTAGTGTTTGAAAATTCTTAGGAAAATAATTTTGTCACTCCCTTTTTTGTTATTGCCACTCCCTTACAAATGTATTTTTGCACAAAACATATACTTGCACGGGAGTGACGTTAGCAAAAAAGGGAGTGACAAAATCAACAGCCAATTCTTAATAAACTTACGAACTAGAAAAAATGGCCACACTTGTAATGTGGAATAGGTGGGCTTTGATTATTTTCGAAATTTAGTTTACTAAATAAAAGTTTGATTCTAACTCCTGTAATGAAAACTTCTATGTACTTTTAATTGCACCTTAATTCATAACCCAAAGCATAACAAATGTGCTTTCCAATAGTGGAACTACCAAGACACTGTGACAGCTGCTAATCGACAACTTGCGTGCACTTCTCCGATATTTGACCGTCTGATCAATTTGTCTCTGATGCAACTTTCATTTGGTTATTATGTGTTATTTTGTCTATTTCATGTGTAGTAGTGTTTTTCAGTTGTATTAAATACACGATGAATTATATAATATTTATTCTTAATGAATTTCTTTCCCCCCTAAAAAAAAGTTTCTACTCAGATTCCACACTCCAGAAGAGAAACAGAAATTCAAAGTGGAATATAAAGTCATACTAATATTAAATATATTCTCACATGAATAAATCCTATAGTAATCTTTGGTTTTTTTTTTTTAAAGGTCACAGGCCAATAGTCTGACCTTTGAGGGTAATTTCGCCAATTCAGTCAGCCTAAATTCCACTAAAGTCAAAAGTCCCACTACATGCAACAGGTTAGAGAAGGATATTTTAGTAATTGAATAAAGTGGCTTAAATTATTGCTCTTTGCCTTGAAAGAATCCTCTTGCCTCCTCGCGAAGCCTTTGAGCTTTTGTGCTCGTAAACGCAACCAACCCAAAACAAACCAGAAGCTAGAGAGAGAATCTTCCAAGAGATGTGTCTCTAGAGAGAGAGAGAGAGAGAGGGAGGCGACCTGGTGAGCGCAGCTAAGCGAGGTATGCTTCTGTGATGCATTCATGTCTTTCTCTGACTTGGGTTTATTTGCATTCATGTCTTTCCCTGCAAATTTGGTTCTTTTCCATTTTGCTTTCTTTATATTCCATTTTGATTATTATTATTAATTTTTTTATAAAAATAATCTACTTGCGGATCGTTCTGAAACAATGATTGATTGTTATTAAGCAGATTTTGATTGCTGGGTATCCGTTCAAAACCAAATTAGATTAAAACAACAGTGAGGTTTATGTGTTGGGGCTGTTGACGCTTTACTGCTTTTTGAAACAATCAAATTGCTTCAACGATCCGTTCTCAGTTCCTTAAAGCTATTCTCTTGATAAAAAAGGGTAAGCGTTTCTTGTCTAAAGCTTTAGGCTCTGTTTGGAACTCAGGGAAAAGAAAGGAATTTTCCTCCTATTGTTTGGTCAGGAGGGAAAGAGAGAAGAAAATAAAAATTTCAAATACAGTGAATAGTAAATTTTCCCTCTTATTTTCCTCTCATTTTCCTTCCCTTTTCTTTTCCTTTCCTTTCTTTTCCCTTTCCCTAGGTTCCAAAAATTTCTTTTGTTTCTCCTGTGTTTTCTTGTTGGTGTCTATTAACAAGTATCCTTTTTCGGACAAGGCAATTTCAGTCCCATTTTGGTTCAATCGGATTCTATTTTAGGTAATATTAATTGGTTCAATCGGGATTCCATTTTAGGTAATATTAATTGGATCAATCGGGATTCTATTTTAGGCAATATTAATTGATTTGTTTTCAATCCAAAGGGTTGTGGAGGTATTTGGTGGAAAAATTCGAAGAATTTCTTTGACCATACTTTTCAATATTTGCTTGCCCATCAATTTGAAAATTCAAGTTGCTGTGATGGGGCTCCTGACTTCTAGGCTATACTTTTATCCCAGAAGAAAAACATTGTTTCAAGAAATATATTTGCGTTCAATATTTCCTTATTTTATGGATTATCACTGAAGAGGGTGGGGATCAGATTACAACAGAATTGCTTTAATTTCCTGTCCTATTCTCTTCTGGATTCGAAATTACATTTGTTTTGCTTTTTTTCTCTTCTAAAAAAATTTAGCCAAATTGAGCCTTGAAGAACCTTAGGGAGTTTCAAGGATGTTGCGAAACTTTAACAAATGGGAGAAATAATCGGAAATGTCGAAAAATGGTAGAAGAACTTGATGATGCATGTGGAGATTTGAAATTGTTATTAGAGTTTAGTTAAATGGAACGTGTCCCATTCTCAATTCCAGGAGTTAAAAGTATTGCGCCTTGCTTTATCTGTTATCATCTTACAAATTAAAATAGACTATTTAAATGTGTTTTGATCAAGTAAAATTGAAGCTTAATTTCTGGTGTTGTAGTTGCTTTCACGTCTCACTCTGCTTCAGGTGAAAGTTTGCTATGTAAGGGTATATATCCCTCCTCCCGATGTCAGGGGAGGGGATATGTACCCGTTACATGAAATATTATATACCTGTTTCAGACTTGTGCAGTTCACTCTCTTGGTTATATTTACTGTTTGCATCAGAACAAGCTAACTTCATTTTGCTTGCTTCTTAATTATGTCAAAGCTTATTCCCTTTTCATTGTCTTCAGGTTGTTCTCTCTTAATCTATAAGAAGAAGTTCAGTGCTATCTTCCTTCTTTTCTGCTGCAGAGTGAGAATCAATATATGGGTACGATGTCAGAAGACTCGGAACCAGCACGACACAGAAACTATTGCAAACCTCTTGGAATTCGATTCGTGGAGCACATTAACAATTCCGCCCTCTCTTTTAAAACCTACCAAGCCATTGTCCTTATAGTAACATTCTTAGCATACGCAAGCTACCACGCGGCCCGAAAAACCACAAGCATTGTGAAAAGTGCTCTCGATCCAAATGAAACATCGGACTTGGGCCTGAAGTTTTCCCCATTCCAAACATCTTATCTTCACTCATGGATTCTTGGAAGTGGTTGGGCACCATTCAATGGAACAGATGGCACAGCCTTGCTTGGCGATATAGACGTGGCTTTCCTTTCAGTTTATGCCATGGGAATGTACTTCTCGGGTCATATAGGTGATAGAAAGAACCTACGATATTTTTTAACCATAGGAATGGTGGGAACTGGTTTATTCACTTCACTGTTTGGAGTTGGATATTGGGGAAATATCCATGTTTTTTACTACTATTTAATTGTCCAAATGGTGGCTGGTTTGTTTCAATCGACCGGTTGGCCTTCTGTAGTCGCTGTTGTTGGAAACTGGTTTGGGAAAAGGAAGAGAGGTCTCATAATGGGAATATGGAATGCTCACACATCCGTGGGTAACATAACTGGTTCTTTAGTTGCTTCTGCTTTGTTGAACTACGGTTGGGGTTGGTCCATGGTTGTACCTGGTCTTATGATTGCCTTTGTTGGTATGGTGGTTTTTCTGTTTTTGCCTGTTAGTCCTGATTCCGTTGGAGCAGATGTAGATGAAGATGATGTGTCATCTCCCAAGAAAAGTGGGGAAGAAGTATCGGAACCGTTGTTGAGATCGAGATCTGAGACACGTAATAATGAGGACAAAGCTGTGGAGTTTATAGAAGCGTGGAAGATTCCAGGGGTTGCTCCTTTTGCTCTTTGCCTGTTTTTTGCTAAATTGGTTGCTTATACGTTTCTGTATTGGCTTCCCTTCTACATTACCCACACAGGTATGTAACTCACTTACCCCTTTTGCTATGGTGTGCTTCACATAATTAGCAATGCTCCCCTTCAATCCTATTGTTTGTGTGCTCGAAAAATTTGGAAAATCTTGGAACCACGCTCGAAAGGGAAGCTAGAAAGAGAGTTTAGAATCTGTTCAGTTTGTTGCCTGGTCATTGCAGAATCGGTTTTCCAGAACTATGAATACATGGTTTTCTTAATCCTTGTATTAGGTTATTGAGAATTTTGGAACATCTTTAGGTGTTTTCATATAAGTGGGTATTTCTCCACAGATACTGAAAACAAGTTTAGAAGGAAGAGCATTCTGAGAAGCGTTCGGGTTCTGAAAACAGATTAACCAAATAGAGTACTTTGTAAGGATATAAACCTTTTTCTGTGTCCTGTGAAATTTTTTATTTATTATGAGAACTGGATCTTTATTTGTTTTGAACTGCGCGTTAGTTGCTTTTGAAATAGTTAATTCAGCTTTTAACCTCATTAACTCATCAATATATCCGCAAGTCATGAATTTTGCTCTGGTTTCCTTGTGCCGTGTTTTTCCTTATTGCAGCTATAGACGGCAAGTACTTATCAAGTGATGCTGCCGGAAACCTATCCACCTTATTTGATGTCGGAGGCGTGGTCGGAGGAATCCTCGCAGGCTACATCTCCGACCATCTCGATGCCAGAGCCATAACCGCCGCAAGCTTTATGTACTGCACCATTCCGGTTCTCTTCTTGTACAGAATCTATGGTAGCGTTTCCTTGACCGTTAACATCTGTCTCTTGCTTGTCGCTGGCATGTTCGTGAACGGGCCCTACGCCCTCATAACGACCGCAGTTTCGGCCGATCTTGGGACCCACAGTTCCTTAAAAGGAAACTCGCGCGCACTTGCAACTGTGACTGCAATTATAGATGGAACTGGATCAATTGGGGCCGCCATTGGACCGTTGCTGACTGGTTATATTTCTGAAACGAGCTGGAACTCTGTCTTCATCATGTTGATGGCCTCGGCTCTGGTGGCTGGGTTGCTTCTGACTCGGCTTGTTGTGGCTGAGGTGGCTGCAAAGATCGACCACTCCAGATCACAAGGTGGGGCCACACCTCAATCCCCTTCTGCTGCACTTGAAGCTTGATTTTGCTCCAGGAGGTAGAAGGAGTTTGGGTGTGCCCTCCAATGTTAATACATTCACTGCGCTGAGATGTTCTGCGATATTTGTGTTTTTTTCCGTGATTTCCACCATATTATGTAGTTGAGCAAGGATTGGGAACAGGAAACGCGGATTTGAGGACAGGTGATCGCATGCGGGTAAAATGACCCTTTACCAATACTTGTGTTTGAAAATTTGAGTGTTTTCGAGCTCTGGCTAGCAGGTTTGATTCATTCGATGGTGACAACTCGGAGTTGGAAGGAGGGTAAATATTGAAGATCTTTCAATCTTGATAAAGATAGACTGTATAAACCCCTTAGTGTCCTCCATGATATATGTACACTTTTTGTTATTACTCCCAATTGTATCACATGAAGGATGTGATCCAGAATTGCTGGAAAATACTCAAGTTTGCGCACGATTCAGTGTTCAGATTTAAATGGAACCACTGTATAAAGATGGATCTTCAGACATAACGTTCCGGGTTAATTTCCTTCAACGTCTTGAAAATCAGGCCGCTCGGTTCCAAGATTGGATTGTGACTAATGGACCAGGCTCGGTCTTGCACTTTCGGAGTGGATTTCCGAATATTGATTACGTGGGGTGATGGTTTCAACGTGAATAATAATGCAGCCTCTCTGCGGTAGGGGAACATGCTTTCAGAAGAAATTCCCTCAACCAAGTGAACAGTTATGTCGAAAGAAACATGAGCTGGAAAAAATGAGTGCAAATGAGTTTGTCGTCGCCTTCCCTCTAGTGATGGAAAGAAGTAGGGGAAAGCAACATGGATGGAGAGTCAAATGACCGGTTCTGAAAAGAAACAGTTTATACCTCTATTGCGGTAGGATAATTCAGTGCAATCATGTGACTGATACCACATTACACGGGAAAAGAGTTGCAAACAGTTTTCGACAAAGATGACCCGGTCCCATCGCTACCGATGATGGACCAGGCCTCTAAAATTTAAGTATATATTACCAGTTCAGCTCACGGTGCAAGGCCCGTTTCTTAGTAAACCCAATAGACCCAACGCTAACAATGCGCTTACCCACCGTGTAGTAATATGAATTTATGTCCCAAAACAAGCAGCACCCTCAATCCACATTTTCCCTATAAAGGCGCATTTTGAAGATAGTAAACAAACCAACTCAACTAATCTCGAACCCAAGTTAAACCTACGTCAAGACATTGTTGCCGATACGAGTTTCAGTAATCTTGTTAAAAGCCAAAATGTACCCGAACGACCAAAAGATTGAGAAAACAGGAGAGAACAAGCCAGCAGAATTAAAGTATCAAGAATGGAAAAGAACATCTACAAGTATGACAGGATTTGGATGTCGAAGGCTAAGAATCTTCCTCAAACAATAAGAATTAGCATGTCAAAACTCAGATAAAAGACTCTATCCATGTTAGTTAAACTCTTAAAAACTACTACATTTACTGGTTATAGCCCTGACCGAAAAGGGACACGACATGGATTATTGGTTAAAGAAGCAAGCGTAGGAGTTTGAAATGGCAACTTGTACAGTTCACAAAAGGAGACAGAGACACAAAACTCTTAATTGAAACTTGTTTCTAAATAGGGCATTGCTTGCGGTAGAGCCTTATTAGAGTCAAACAAACCAATAGATCACCAAACATGAGCCCTTCCTTTTCTCAGGAGCTAGCAAACCAATGTCACTACACCTCCCATCTAAGCACCATTGCACATAGCTCAAAATGTAAACAGCAAAAAGCTTCGGCTTCAACAACACATCTCCCTAGCTACTGAGCTTCAGCCATCTCTGATCTCTACATTCAATGTATAATTTTATTCTCATATTCTGTCTTGTCTTTCAGCTTCCACATGTCCCAAAATCATCTTTGCACCCCTCCCACTATCTAGATCCCTCCCACTTCCGTGTACACGCAAACTTCCTACATTCCGTCCAACTCCGAAAAACTCCCCCAATGCCAACCCTAAACCTCACCTTGGAGACCTCTCTAAAGCATTTGTAATAGAATCTAACGCTTAAAGCCGACAAAGTAATCAAACACCAAACTACTGACCTCTGTCTTGTACACCAGCGAAACCCATAATTATACGCTACACCATCCGGAAACATGTCAAGAAGTTCTCCAAAAGAAAGCAGATCAATCCTACTAGCAAGGTTTGCAAAACTACTCCTCCAAATTTAGTCCACACCGCCAAACCTATGCCATATACCACCGCATTTGTCGTATCATAGAAAAGTTTATGCGAGCAATGTTTTTAAATTGGGTGTATACATTGTATCGGGATACGTATCGTATATCCGTGAGTTCAATTATTTAATTAGACAAGATTTTTGGAAGAGCAGAACACTAAAAATAATAGTGGAAAATGAGACTATTTGTATTAAACTGAAACTCAAACTTTTTTTTTAAAGGTAATTCTAGAATTACACATGTGACTAATTCTAAAAAAAAAACTCTAGATATTTCGCAAAGATATTCTAGAGCTTCTACAGATAGATATTTTAGTGTTCTTAAAACCAAACCAAACTGAACTTTATGTCTCAATTACTTGGGGTCGGCTACATGAATCATTTTCCTCCATAGATCTGTCAAGGGTCACTTGTTCACACAAGTCTACTATACTCATATCTTTGCTCACCACAACATCAAATGTCAATTTAGGTCTACCCCTCCCCGATGCATTGTTACCTGAAGCTATCATATCCGCTCTCTTGACTATTGCATCTCCTGGTCTACGGTAGACATGTCCAAACCATCTTAATCTATTTTCCCTCAACTTCCCTTCTATAGGTGTTACACCTATCATCCCACGAACTGTTTCATTTCTAATCATGTCTCGTCTAGTCTTATCACACATCCACCTCAACATTATCATTTCCATTACAGCCATCTTGTTTTTAAAAACTAGATATTTATATTTTCTTCAATAATATCTTCCATTTTCGAATTTTGTCAATTGAATTTGTTTGAACTTAACTTTCTTTTGCCAAAATACTAAATTTAGTTTATACTTCAAAAACGTTAATCATAATTAATATTAAAATACAATTAAAAAGTTGATACATTTGATAACAACGTTAATCATAATAAATATATAATTAAAAAGTTGATACACCTAATAACACTAACAAACTATGTTTACTTTTTTAAAAAAAAAGTTTTTAGAAGCAAAATTTCAAGTCTTTCAACTGGAGCCTACTACATTGACTTCATGTTTCCTTTAGTAGGGAAAGAAAAGTCAAGCAACAAAACACAGTACGGTTTTTTCTTCTATACAAGCTTTACATTAAGGTTGAATTTTATCAAATGGTTTGAAAGATGTCATAATTGGATCAAATGCTTAAATTAATGCATTTGGAGTTCCGCTTTCAGAAATAAGGTCCGACTTTTTCCCAATAAGTAATCGTAGGGTACGTACCGAATTGGGATACGCATATAAATCGTAGCATACGCAGTCATATCATAGGATTTGTATACAAGAAAGATACATGGTGAGGTACGTATCGTTCTCCGAAAGGAACGATACAAATCGTAGGATACGTATCGTGTATCGTAGGTTTTTAACAACTACCTATGCGAGACATATTCTTTCTTATATACGAATCTTCTGATAAAGATTTTATGAGAAAATAGATGCATCAAATCCACTGCACCAAACAGTAATAAGAGGGAACAATTACAATTTAGGGTCTCAATTCGCAAACAACGAATCAATATTAGTCATGCACCAATGACCAAACTAACACAACATTGTTTAGAGAACATAGCACCAAGATTGAGTCATCCATACCTTCACTTTTCAACCATGTACTTAGTATTATGCATTTACACAATCACATAAACCATACCAGTAGTCATATCCATACTATTTGCGCAATTACGTCTGCATAGAAAATTTGCTTGCAAAATAACAGAACTAAACATTCCGTCGCAACTAGGGATCATCAATTAAACGAAATTCCATTACAAAACCCTCGATTGTACTACTTCTGCAAAACCCAAAAGTTTTGCAACTGGAAAAATTGACTATACCGCTAAGAAAATACTACTAAATCTATCTTTTTTGTATTTCGCTAACCTAATCAAACGACATTAATCACCTCTCTTCGGCTTCCGGTACTTCTCTTCAATGTGCTTGGCCTTGGAAAACGCATCGTTGAAAACCTTCTTGATGTTGGGCACGTCATATTTCTGAGCTATGTAAATCCCACACACCGTGCCCACTATGAATGGGAAACTGCTCGTTATTAACCCCATCACTTTGCTTCGATCTTTGCCTAGGGCTCGAATTTCCGCCAGTGGATCGTCGAAGTTTCTACTTCTCTCCCTTATTATGGTTTCCTTGAGAGAGGGTTTTGGTTCTGGAAGCAGCGAAACCCGCATAGGAAGAAAACAAGAAATCGATTTATTTAGGGATGCCGTCTTAAATTCTTTACTAATAAGGACCTATACTCAAATTGGTTCAGAAAATGGTACAAAAGATCAGAATTTGGGGCTGGGTCGAGGGATATTGGGCATGATATTGGGCCTCTAGAGCAGGCTTTCTGGGCCTTGGTGATGATACTTAGTGAAAATTTCCACAATGACCCTCTTGGAAAATGGCTTACTCACAAGTGGTTTGGTTGGTTAAAAGGTCTAATGTTCGAGCCGTGCGGTTGACACCATTTCGAATTTTGTCTTTCTATAAAGTTCGGCTATGATCCACTAGTCCTGGGTGATGAGCAGAAATCTATTGATATTGATCCTCCACGAGACTCGCTGCAGGTCAAGTCAAAAATACTCAACGGTTACCTCCAGGAAAGGTTGCTATGGTTGGTCTCTCCCTCCTCCACCCTCCTGTTGACTTAGCAAAAAAAAAAACAATTGACAGGTAATGCATTTAGAAGAATAACTCCATGACATATTAAGAACAAGATTTTAGGGATTAAGCCTTAGATTCAACAATGTTATTTATATGTTATTTATCACCACATTAGATATTTAAAAAAAAAAATCAGCACATTAGAAAGAAAAGAGAAAGGAGAAATGATTCAACAATGTCTTTCTTGTATCGTTTTTTCAATTGTATACATCGTATCGGGATACGTATCGTATATCTTAAGATACGTAAGTTTCAATTGTTTAGTTGGACAAGATTTTTGAAAGAGCAGAACACTAAAAACAAGAGTGGGAAATGAGACTATTGTATTACACTGGAATTCAAACTTTTTTTTGGCTTGGTAGAAAATAGCTAAATTCATCCCTATTTATATTATTTCATAGAAGGCTCTAGTATAAAGATATTTTCATACAAGATAAACTTTAAGGTAATTCTAGAATTACAAATGTGACTAATTCTAAAAAAAAAATCTAGATATTTCCCAAGGATATTCTAGATATTCTAGAGATAGATATTTTAGTGTTCTTAAAACCAAACCAAACCGAGCTTTATGTCTCAATCACTTGGGTCGACTGCATGAATTATTTTCCTCCATAGAGCTCTGTCAAGGGTCACTTGTTCACACAAATCTACTATACTCATATCTTTGCGCACCACAGCATCAAATATCAATTTAGGTCTACCCCTCCCCAATGCATTTCTACCAAAAGCTATCATATCCGCTCTCTTAGCTATTGTATCTTCTGGACTACGGTAAATTGCCCAAACCACCTTAATTTATTTTTCCTCAACTTCTCTTCTATAGGTGCTACACCTACCATATCACGAACTGTTTTATTTCTAATCATGTCTCGTCTAATCTTATCACACATCCACCTCAACATTATCATTTCTACTACTCTTGTTCTTAAAAGTAGATATTTATATTTTTTTCAATAGTATTTTCCATTTTCGGATTTTGTCAATTGAACTTGTTTGAACTTAACTTTCTTGTGCCAACACTACAACAAAAATTACATTTTACAGCGTTTGAAAAATGCTATTGAATGTCCTAGATAGCGTTTTTCGTAACGCTGTATTAGCCGTTACTGTTAAAAGTCAAGACTTTTAATAGCATTTTTTGAACGTTGTCTTAGATAAATTTTTAATAGCGTTTTTTGAACGCTGTCTTATATAAACTTTTAATAGCGTTGTTCAAACGCTGTCTTAGATAAACTTTTAATATCATTTTTTGAATGTTGTCTTAGATAAACTTTAAATATTTTTAATAGCATTTTTTGCATGCTAATTTTGAGATTCTTTTAATAGCGTGTTTGTCATTACACCACTCATTTAATATTATTTTTTATTACATTCAACACCAATTGTAGAATAATTACTAGAAAAGCACGAATATAATTAACCAAATTCATTCAATCAGACAATTATTCATTACACCAACTTTTGAAACAACTCGAAAACACAAAAACACAAATTACATGAAAGGATTGCAAGAATTACAATGGATTCATATAGTATCCAGGTGTCCAATGTTACCAAAGGTAGTCATAAATAAGCTAACCAACATATCACTTGAAAATTTTCTATGTTTCAAGCTTGTTTAAATTGATGCAATCTTCAAGCAATTTGGTCTCGTTCCTCCCAAAGCCAAACACCTGGAATTGATGCAATCCTCTTGATTCCCTGTGGTACAAAATTTTGGATCAATAGATGGGGTGTAAAATAAGCTCATGATTCGCGAAAGTATTCATACTATAAAAGCACAAGCATTATTAAATAAGTGATCACTACGGAAGTGCATATCATGGTAGGAAAAAGGTGGGGTAAGGACCAACATTAATGTGTTTAACAATCAAGCCATGCATTGTTATGTCATGTTTCAGGAAAGTACCAAGTAAGCCACGAATGATGGGGAACTTGTCACTTAGAAGTTTCACTTTCCCCTGAACATCACCGAAAAAAGCCCTTTGTTACCCCAAAGCTGCCCTTCTTGATTGAGCCTGATTAATAACATCATCTATCTGCAAAACGGTTTACCAAACAAGGTCATGAAATACAATAAGAAAAGATCATATAGTAAAGAAGTTAACTGAAAGTAATACCATAAGTCTATAACCCTGCAATAAAGGAAAGCATAGAGGGCAATTTACAGTTAAAAGCTATTTTCTCTCCTTTTATCATTTTTCTAGATGCTTAAATTGGAACAAAATCATTTCATGTTAGGGTAACGAATCGGGATTAATTGACCTATACCACCAAGGTTTGAAACAGCACAAGAAAATGTTCATTCCATTTACCTGACCAAGGCCAATGTTTCTGTATCCAAGCATTGATATTATCCACTCCAAATGCTAGTAACACCCTCTATAACTGAAGCTCAAACATTGCTAAACTATTTGAAAGGAAGACTCAACTCTCAAGGGTCACTGCACAAAATAGAAACTATACCATCTTATCACGTAAGAAGATCAACAATTCAAAGGAAGAAGAGAGCAGGGGAAAAGAGCAAAGAGGTAGTATTTTGTACTTCATATATGTTCACTCCATACTCAACAGTTCAACAGAACACACACAGAAAATGCAAATGTGTTGTATGTATACAAATAAGCTCAGTCAAAACAAATGCCGTCCACATAAAAGGTGAGCACTCCGAAAATTGCAAAAATCAGGAGGAAACAATAGAAACAAAACCAGATCTGATGGCATGAGAAGTGTCAGATATGCAACTCTATGAGATGGCCGAAGCTAGAGAAATGAAGTCAACATGCTACAGATCTGATGGCATGAGAAGCAAAAAGGTTGATTCCCCACCTAGGTCCTCAAGGGGCCTGCTAAAAGAGCATGAATGATTGCTAGGGAACGAGGTTTGTAACGAGGTTTGTAACTTCCTTTCAAAGAAAAAAATAGCTCAACTTCAGTCGAATTGCTAGATTGTCATCCCCAAGTAAAAGCAACAACCAAACATAGTATAACATAATGATCGAGACTGATCATTACTAGTAAATCTAGACTTCCACACATGCTAATAAAAGTAAAGGAAAGCCCATGCTAACCAGCAAACTGCCTGAAAACAGGAGTGCAGGATTGCATTTTAACTCGTTCACTTCAATAGCCAAGTTCTTCAAACTTCAACTGTGCAAGGCCAAGTCCATGTACATTCTTAGTGTATCTTAAATTCTATACTCAACAATATTCTGTTACCTAATCACCTACTTTGGCATAAACTAACAACCTCTTTGTATGCACGTGAGTCCTAAATATGTGGGATGCATTGTAATTACAAGCAACTATGTACGGACACTCATTGTGTACATAGAAGTGGTAGAGAGTGGAACAATAAACACATAATGAGTCTAATGCAATCAAAAGAACTATTATACAATCTGAAGTTCTGTACTACAAATTCAGTGTATGGAGATTTTTAAAATCCTAGATTATGCACATTTGGAATATGCACATGTGAAATAACGAAGCCCCAGGCCAAAAAAATCTATAAATAACTGGTCAAATCTCTTTAGTTTCAAAAAGGAGATAAAATGATAAATATATATATATATATATATGAAGTTAGCCGCTCTTTTTCCGGCTGCCGTATGTTTTTTTTAAACTATTCCTGGGGTTTTTTGTAAACGCCGGGAACGAAATGCGGGGAAAAGTCATTTTTCTTGTAGTGTGCATTGCTGGCCAGGTAAAGAGTTCAACTTTGAAAGGACAGAGGTTTTTCCAGATCTTCACACTAAGTGCACCAATGTGATCATCTGCATTATAGAGCTCTTCCCATTCCCATAGAATGATTTAACAGAGAACAAGCCAGATTTACTATCCCACTTGAGTTCAATCGAAAATTACTCAAGCCTTCTTCTGAAGTAGAGAGTCCAGGAAAAGTTGGCATGATCATATATTTCAACCAATTGCAATTAACTCAACTACATATAATAATGGAAAAGTAATAATTCATAGAGGGAAGGAACTCACGATCTAACCATTAGAAGCCATGCAGCTGATATCTGTTACGAAGTGATTAGAGAGGGAAAAGTAATAGTATGTGTATCGAACTTCAATTTGCATGTGGTCAAAGAACAAAGATACCTTCAGGACCACGAGACATTAACGTGAAGAATATATTGTTGAGCTTCTCCATCTTCTTAGCAGCTTGTGCAAGGTCCGTCTTAAACTTGAGACACTAGTAAGAAAAGGAAAAAGACCAATCTGATTAAAGAAGACAAGACTTCTAATGGAAAGTAAAGAATTAAAGAAAAGACATAGCAAGAACTCGGGCTTTCACAAGTATAGTAGTATCTGGTATACTTGTAGGTATCTAAATTTTAGCATGTTTTTTTGTAAGTCACTGTTTGTGTATAATTAGCCAGCAGCAAGATAAATTAGGGTGCTCCAGGGACTCACTCCAGAGAATCTCCTGGACAAATCTTGGACAAAGAGCAGCGTTAACCTCCACACAAAAATTCTTCACATCATAAGAAAGCTGCAGATTTTCACTAGAAGATTTCGGCTTTCGTTCGTGTCAGAACTATAACCAAAAGATATAGAGAAGTTCGTACGTCAACAAAGAGAAAGCATGTAACAGAGCAACTCTCAGAACTCTAGGCATGGCAAACTTCAAGAGCGAAAACATTTGTTACCTTATCTACAGTTGGAGACAGAGACACAAAATGGAAGCCGTACTAGACTTGAGCCACAGTTGGAAAGCATTTATGTACAAAACTCAGCTAATAGATTAACAGAGAACTAAAGACAGTAGGCGATATAGAGAAGGCTTCCTTCTACTTTGTCTTACATGGATATAGGCAGAGAAGTCCCTGTTCCTCTCTGTTATTGCATCCCCTTGTTTCTTAGTCACATTCGAATAATCCAACAATGTCAATGTAATCTAATAAAAAAGCACAAAATCATTGATACCGTCAATACTAAGATGAAGTACAGATATCCCAAAACATATTCACACCAATTAAGACATAAATTGTGGAAAAGGGCAAAAAAATTCATAAACGGGGACCAAAATGGGGGAGAAGTAACGCGTACTTCACGGTTATCAGTGACCTTGAGCACTAATTTACCATCAGTGTCTGTACTTCATCGTATAACGAGTCTGTATCCCATTGTGATTCAACAAGACCAAGAATAGAGTGAAAACATATCAGGAAAACGGAACAATCAGTAAAATCAAACGAAATTGACACCTCTACACAAAATGGAGCAAAGTAGACTGAAAAAGTAACTCCTAGTCTCCTACACATATCAGATGGAGGGACACTTGGAACCAGAAACTTGGGTTTAAATGATAATCATCCAGTTTATTTCATGTTAAATAGTTAGGGGTTATTTTGGTATGCGTATCAACAGTCAACTCAATGTCTCAAGCAAGAGGCATATCAACATCGTCTTATGGATCTGCTCACCAAAGATTTAGTAAAAACGATGTTAAAAACCATACTTAAAAAACAGGCTTTCGAGGATTGACTATTACCAGGCCCCAAGCATAACATGTGTAATCATCTTAATCAAGTAAGAAAAAAGCAAAGCCAGTATCGAAAGTCAAAGCTAATACATATAGGTCTTGAATGAGAAAATCTTCAACTGAGAAAATGCTGTGAGAAGCGCAGAACTGCTGGAAAGTGGAGTCGACTATGGGATACTCGCGCTCCAGAGATTTCAACGGTGCCATCTCCCTCTGTGGAAGATGCACTCGAGCTGTAAGGGATGCCGAAAGGAATGGCTTGAATGCAAGAGAGGCAATCAAAGCTATATTAAGGAGGATTCAGAATTTGCTTCTGACGATGATGTCTTCGACTATTCCGATTCAGGTTAGCATCGTTTCTTCAGCTGGGGAGCTTAATTATGGGGGTCGTGTCTTCCTTCTGTTTTTCACAATTCATAGTGCTCCTATAGGTTATGTTGTGCAATATCTGTTCGGCTTTGTTATGTATTCTTTATGGCTTTATTTCGTAATGCTCCATAAGTCATAACAGCTTTGTTATGTATTCTTTATGGCTTTATTTCGTAATGCTCCATAAGTCATAACAGCTAGTGATCTCCAAAAGGTCTATTGTTGCCTTCAAAAATGATTTACTTTCTGAAATAAGAAAGAACTGAACTAATATTTGAAAGAAAAACATTTTGAGATCCATGCAACAGCCTTTAAGGTTTATGCAAACACCATTAGTTCTTAGAGGTGTGTGCAGACACCACTTGTTCTTAGGTGTTTCCGTGTTTGTGCAAACACCATTAGTTCTTAGTAAGTATTTTGCACAATCTTTTCCTTCTCCTAATTTGACTCTCCAACTTTTTGGATCATTTTCAAATTCCTTCTTTGTAATATAGACCAATGGTAACTTTACAAGTAGTGGATAAGGATAAGGTTTCAGGAAACTCAAGCTATAACTACCCAAGCTTCCATGGCTCAGAAGCCGATGGGTAGGTACAGAGCCTAACCTGAATTGTTATACGAGGTCGTGAGAAGTTACATACACACCCCCACATAAATATACTAATACATAAACATGCATAAAAGGAAAAAAAAACTGACATCCTCCACAATAGAATGTGTCTATAATTACATGGTACAATGGAAATACCTTGTTAGGTTTGTCACCCTATGTCATGTTCAATTCAAAGGTTGCTTGCTAATTAGCTTTAACTTACCAATCTGCTAATGCTCTTATCCATATGCCCTATATTTTTTCATGGATCCCATAAATGAAGATTCGAAAGCCAATACAACTAATGACAAAAACATACAAGGAGAAAGAGAGAGAGTTGAGAACCAAGGTAATGTGCGATACCTTAAACAAATTAGCTTCCAGGTCGGATTGAGAGCTGCATAACAAGCAATGAGAACCTACGTTACACGGACACGGGTACGTGAATCGGATTCGGGTACATATCTAAGGGTCAGACACGTCAAAGCTAAAAAAAGAGGATTCGGGGATATGTATCCGAATTTGGATACGGGTGCGGGGAACCGCTGAATATTTATATATGTATAAAAATATTTATATTTTCTATATAAATATACGAAAATTATCTCATAAAAAATATATTTTCTTTGCAACAAAAAAAGTAATTTCCTCAAATTATAGGGTTAAATTGTATTATTCTTACAATTTAGGGGCCATACTGTATTATTCTTAAAGTAGAAGGGTTATACTATAATTACAGTTTATTTATATAATACGGTTTCTAACCTAATATCAGATCTAATCTGCTGCTGCTGCTCGCTCCCCCTCTCTCTCTCTCTCATACGATGAAGACCAAGACGTCGGTACCCCTCTCTCTCTCTTCGTCTTCTTCTTCTTCCTCCTCTTGTTCTTGTTGCAGCAGCTGTTGCTACCACCGGCGACGACGACGCGACAACGACGATGCTCCTTCTCGGACGAGGCGACGACCACGAAGACGATCTTCTCCGTCCTTGTGAATCTCAGATCGACAGGTTCTCCCTCTCTCCTCTCTCTCCTCTCCTTCTTCTTCTGGCTAACGTGTCCAGATTTTTTGGGCGAATCCGGTAAGGGATCCCGTACCCGTGTCCGTGTCGTGTCGTGTCGACACAGGTACGTCGGCCAAAATCACGGATCCGTGTAACGTAGATGAGAACCTTTAGTATCTAGAATAGCATATAAACTGGACTGAAAGTAACACAGATAGAAAACAAAAGGTAATTGGTGATGACTTACATGTCGAGAAGGCTATCATCTATGAGCAGCTTTTTGAGTTCAGGAGCAATTTGAATGGCCACATGATTAGGAATCTGGAATAACAAAATAATGATTCATAACTCGAAAGTCCTTCAAACAAGGATTTGCAATAAAATGGGATCTTGTTATTTCATAAACCAATTAAAACCACCAAAGTGATGCATCATGGAGGTTTTAAGATAATTTAATTGCTCTAGCACCCACATTCTACTAGACAAGACAATTTTCTTCCTCAAATGAAGTGGGTTATGAAATAGAAATATTAAACCACATCCAAAAACCAAAGGAGTGTGACATAAATCTTATAGAGTTACAACAATACTAACCAATATAGTACTCCATAATTGGAAACTATATCCTTGCTAACAATACGTACATAAAGCATGCACACGGACCCAATACAAATGTATAGGCTTCAATCCCATCAAAAAAAGAGGCGATGAAAGTAAATCCAAACTCTCTAAGTGCATAATCTGTATAAATCCAAAACGATTATCACAGGCTAAAAATCGAAGATTAAAACCCTACCTTTGTATTTGTGCAAAAATTAAGAAAATAATCAAATCATACCTATGGAGGACTCTCCGAACAATGACCTCTTTGCTTCAACTGGTGCAAAAGGTCTGAATATGTCTTCGATTCTCGCCAATAGAAGAAAATAAATCTTCGATTCTTCTCCAACTAAAGAATGGGAGAGCGAAAATACGATGAAGTCCAAGATTAGTACAAAAACAGAGGTTAATCATCAAATACTAGGAGAACTGAAGAACAAGGAACTAACCTGCAACTCATGATTAAAACCCTAGAATTGCAGCCAACACTAGTTCAGGTGCCACCGTAAAATCAAGTGAAAAATAGAGGCGGTGTACGATTTGGGGGAGATCTGGATTCGGGCGGAAATCGATTGAAAATTTTGAAGCGGTGTGTGATTTGGGGCGCAAAGTCATTTTTGCGCCTCTTTTATTGAGACGGAACGCTATGGATGGATGATGGAACGCTGTATAATGCCTTCTGTGTGTTTCCCTTTTAAAAAAATGCCATAATTGTTTCCATTTTATAGCATTCTTAAAAGAACGCTATGAAGTTAAGCTATAAAAAGTGAGATTTGTGGTAGTGCAAAATACTAAATTTAGTTTATACTCCAACAACGTTAATCATAATTAATATTAATATTAAAATACAATTAAAAAGTTGATACACCTGATAACAACGTTAATCATAACAAATATATAATTAAAAAGTTGATACACCTAATAACACCAACAAACTATGTTTACTTTTAAAAAAAAAGTTTTTAGAATCAAAATTTCAAGTCTTTCAACTGGAGCCTACTACATTAACACTCCATGTTCCCTTTGCTAGGGAAAGAAAAGTCAGGCAACAAAACACAATCGAAGTACGGTTCTTTCTTCTATACAAGCTCTGCATTAAGGTTGAATTTTATCAAATGGTTTGAAAGATGCCATAATTAGATCAAATGGCTTAAATTAATGCATTTGGAGTTCCACTTTCAGAAATAAGGTCCGACTTTTTCCCAATAAGTAATCGTAAGATACGTACCGAATTGGGATACGCGTATAAATCGTAGGATACGCAGTCATATCGTAGGATTTCTATACAAAAAGGATACATGACTATACAACAAGGATACAGGGTGGGATACGTATCGTTCTCCGAAAGAAACGATACAAATCGTAGGATACGTATCGTGTATTGTAGGTTTTTAACAACTACGTATGCGAGACATATTCTTTCTTATACACGAATCCTTCTAATCAAGATTTTCTGAGAAAATAGATGCATCAAATCCACTGCACCAAACAGTAATAAGAGGGAACAATTACAATTTAGGGTCTCAATTCGCAAACAACGAATCGATATTAGTCATGCACCAATGACCAAACTAACACAACATTGTTTAGAGAACATAGCACCAAGATTGAGTCATTCATACCTTCACTTTTCAACCATGTACTTAGTATTATGCATTTACACAATCACATAAACCATACCAGTAATCATATCCATACCATTTGCGTGATTACGTCTGCATAGAAAAATTGCCCGCAAAATAACAGAACTAAACATTCCGTTGCAACTAGGGATCATCAATTAAATGGAATTCCATTACAAAACCCTCGATTGTACTACTTCTGCAAAACCCAAAAGTTTTACGATCGGAAAAATTGACTGTACCGCTAAGAAAATACTACTAAATCTATCTTTTTTGTATTTCGCTAATCCAATCAAACGACATTAGTCACCTCTCTTCGGCTTCCGATACTTCTCCTCGACGTGCTTGGCCTTAGAAAACGCATCGTTGAAAACCTTTTTGATGTTAGGCACGTCGTAGTTCTGAGCTATGTAAATCCCACACACCGTGCCCGCTATGAATGGGAAACTGCTCGTTATTAACCCCATCACTTTGCTTCGATCTTCTTCGCCTAGGACTCGAATTTCCACCGGTGGATCGTCAGAGTTTCTACTTCTCTCCCTGATTTATGGTTTCCTTGGGAGAGGGTTTTGGTTCTGGAAGCAGTGAAACCTGCATGGGAAGAAAACGAGAAATCGATTTATTTGGGGATGCCGTCTTAAATTCTTTACTAATAAGGACCTATACTCAAATTGGTTCAAAAAATGGGGCCAAAGATCAGATTTTGGGGCTGGGTCAAGGGATATTGGGAATGTTATTAGGCCTCTAGAGCAGGCTTTCTGGGCCTTGGTGATGATACTTAGTGAAAATTTCCACTATGACCCTCTTGGAAAATGGCTTACTCACAAGTGGTTTGGTTGGTTAAAAGGTCTAATGTTCGAGCCGTGCGGTTGACACCATTTCGAATTTTGTCTTTCTATGAAGTTCGGCTATGATCCACTAGTCCTGGGTGATGAGCAGAAATCTATTGATATTGATCCTCCACGAGACTCGCTGCAGGTCAAAACTACTTAACGGTTAACGGTTAAGGTTGCTATGGTCGGTCCCTCCCTCCTCCTGTTGACTTAGCAAAAAAAAAACACAATTGACAGGTAATGCATTTTAGAAGAATAACTCCATCACATATTAAGAACAAGATTTTAGGGATTAAGCCCTAGATTCAACAATGTTATTTATCATCACATTAAGAAAAGAGAAAGGAGAAATGGTTCAGCCCTTAATTTTTTTCAATGTTCTAAAAGGCGTTTGGCGGGCGGCCAACCACCTCCAAGCTTCGAGACCTATTAATCGCTCATTAATCGCCTTTAAGCAATTAGTAGGGTTTTTTTCATTATAAATATTCTGGATTTCCTAGTTGATGTGATATATCTTCTCTCCCAAAAAATTTCCTAGCTCTCTTTGACTATCGGATACTTAATGTGAATACTTCTGAATGTTAACAGTTCTCTACATTTCAAATATAGAGACATAGAAACTACATTTCAAAGATTTAAAAAACAATTATTGTATAATTACTAGCCCTACCAGTATAGACTGTATAATTACTTTATTTATTTATACACCAAACAATGTTACAATACTACACTTTGTGTTAAGATTTAAAATAAAATAAAAATACTACGTGCCAATAACTCAATATAAATGATACAATATACAGCAGAGAGAGAATTACAGCAGAGAGAGAAAGAGACTGCTAGGTGGGAGTTCTCAGAAGCCGGATATCAAGCATCCAAAAAAATTGGGAAGAGCAACTCCCTCCTTCCCTTCTGCTTACAGAGAGAGAGAGGGATCGAGAGAGAGAGAGAGAGAGAGGGGGGGGAGGGATCGAGAGAGAGAAATTACAGCAGTGAGGCGATCGGCGATTAGAGGCGGCGGCGTTGACTAGCGTCGGCGATGAGAGGCGATCGATCGACTGGGCGTGGCGTCGGCGATGACTGGGTTTCTTCCCAGAGAGATGAGAGGCGATCGGTAACAAGCCCTAAGACTGTGATTCGAAGGTTATTAAACTGGTATCCCCCCCCCCCCCCCCGTTTTCAAAAAATACAGATTTACCCCAACTAATCGCCCATTAGCCGATTAATCGGCCACTAACTTATTAATAAATGAGCGATTAGTTGGCCATTAAAGGCTTGTTTGATAACCTAAATTCAGCACTTAAAACTGAATCAATTAAGTAATAAGTAATTCAGTAAGTTTGATAACCACATTTTACATTGCTTAACAAATTAAATACCACTTAAAATATAGGCTAAAAAGTTGAAAAAAATTAAGTAGTTTTGAGCTACTTAATTTTGGCTGAATTTTTGTATACTTGCATTTAACCATCATACCACAATCACAACCACTCTCATCAACACCTCCACCACAACCACCATCACCTTCACCACTCCATCACCACTACCACAACTACACCACCACCACTAGTTCCACCACTCCCCACCGCCACCATCACTTCATCCACTACCACCACCAACACCACTACCACCACCACTACACCCCCACCACCACCTACACCACAATTCCACCACCACACTTCCACCACTCACACCATTCCTCCACCACCACCACCGTTCATACCAACTCCACCACCATCATCACCACCACTCCACCACCACCATCACTCCACCACCACTATCATCACTATACCACCACCACTCCCACGTACCACTCCACTACCAACAAGATATGAAAAAGTTAGATGATTGGATCGAACACCTATAAGTATCGAATTGAGTTAAATTTTTTGCGAGGGCCCTTGAAAAAATATTTTACATTTAGTGAACGGCTCGAATCATTTGTGTGAGACCCGTAATAGGCCCCACAAAAAATTTATGTACAAAATCTGTACCATTTTTATGTGCGCATAGACTTACCGCTAATTTTGGGTACATAGACTAATCTCAAGCAATATTAGACTATATCGTACAATTTATGTCTGACAATAGTGTTTTTTTTTTTGTTATCAGCAAAAATATTATGCTATTATCTCCCCCGAAAGTTTACTTTTTTGACTACGTTCTTGCCATTGAATTTTAGTATTCGTGTTTACGCCACTTGGTAATATGAATTTCTTGTGCCTTACCTTTGTTGATAAACGGGAATTTTCCTTAATGTACCTAATTTGACAATTGAAGAAGAATTATCGAATATCATCCTTGTAAAATTCCGAAAGTATATGTCACACCCCATCCCGGAAAACACCACGCAAAATCATTTTCCAAATGGGATGGACCCACACCTTGGCCCTGCTCAAACAGTAAATAAAAACACCAGCCAGGTGCCCAACACATAAAAACTTAACTTGCATTGATACGGAAATAACTGTCATACAAGACGTGGCCACAGATATTTACAACATATACAAACTCCAAAAATAGGCACATAACCAAAAGATTCAAGAACACTAGATTACTATATCAACAACTCCTGTCTAGACTCTGCAGTAGACCCACGTGCCGTCAAGCACATGAAAAGAAAACACTGTGGGGATGTGAGCTATCAACATGCTCAGTGAATGTTCTTATCCATAATAAGAGAAGCAATAAAGACAAGTGCTAGCAAACAATTTAAACAAGAATATTCAGCCCCACAATAACGTTCCATTACGTAATACTCATAACGCCACTAAGGCAATTTCCATATCTACACCGCTAAGGCAATACTCTTTACGCCACTAAGGCAATAGTTGTCACGCCACTAAGGCAATATTTATCCACGCCACTAAGGCAATATTCAATAACGCCACTAAGGCCATATTATAACGCCACTAAGGCTACGATCATATTCTCGCTTAGGAGCTCAAGCCAAATATTAACCATTTCAATACGAAAAATAACTCTACACAGTATCTCATCTTCCGCTATTAAAAATAAGAACACCCACCTCAAGGTCCAGCCACAAAGGTATCAACACGAGATCACTCCCTACGTGGAGTCACGGTGCTCGTCGCCGCCTCCGAACCTGGCGTATAGCACATAAATCCATACATGAAAGTATTAGTATAGAAATACCCAAAAAGTTAAACACCGGCAACCATTTTCTCTGTACTCTCTCCTTAACTAAGTATCCCAATTGATTTCCACTTCTCTGATACAGGTTCTGACAGTTCAAGTTGCAATTCAGCATCCAAATTCCAATTTCCAGCAGCTATGTTCAGTTTTAGCACCAAAAGTACACATTTTCTGCGACTAGGTTCTCATTGGCAGTACATAGAATCGCATTTCAGCACATAAAATGTAATTTTTGCACTAAAAATATACTTCACAGCTTCGAAATCATAGGTTCAGCACTTGTTTTTTTTCTAGTTTCGGCACTTCAAGATTCGTTTTTCCAGCAAATTCACATTTCCAACGACTATAAGAGTAGGTTCCAATCCTGTCATTCCACTCCAACCAGCTAATTAGGTATCATACATCAAATTCCTCAAGAAAACTTCAGGTTAAGCATCTAGGAAATCAATTCCCAACGCCTAACCACGTAATAAAATTAAGCACATCGGATCACATAAGAAAGTGTCATTTTCATAATCAAAAAGTTACCCGATTAGACAAATAGCAATTAGTGTGTAACAGACTTCCATAAGCTCGACCACACATGATAAAAATACTTATTTGACAGCCTTGGAGAACTACTTTTCCTGTTCCACACACCACACTCAAATCCAGCATATAATTCTTATTTCCAGCAACCAATATAAACTTTCATACACGTAACCAACTTATAGTAACTTAGACACCAAAATCAACTCTTAACATGCAATTGTTTTGCTTCTAGTCACAAATAACAATTTCAACAGGGATAAAAAAAAAAAAAATAATAGCAAAGAAAAACGGTAACTAGGGTATTTGAACCTAACTGATATCAGAACCCCAAAATTACCAACTTCAATTGCAAGATTTACGTTAATTAATCAATATACAAAAGAGGCTAAGAGTTACGTACTGAGTTTAGAACTACCGTCAACGCTAATCCTCTCTTCCTCTTCCTCGTTCCCTCTACTCTGCGCCTTCTCTCACTTTCCAGAACGTTTCTTCTTCTTTTTTTTTCCTTCCGTTTAGTTTTTTTTGTTTTGTTCTCTTTAGCTATACAAACCCACATGCACACAAGCACTTCCTTAACCATCCACGCGCACACCAGCACACACACTTTGTGATTTTATTTTATTTTTTACAACTACCTCCCTATAGTTTTAGGAATCTACATTGGAAACCCACGTAAAGAAAATAAAACTCATTTTTTAACAAGCCTACTTCTTTTCTTTTCTTTTCTTTTTTTTTTTAAAAAAATAAAAGAAGTCGGGTCTCACATTATATCTTTTAGACTATGATTCTATGAAGCATAGACGGACCTAAATGATCTTGGCATCCATGTCACACACGTCGCGCCCATGTTTTCATTTGTTTAGAATGGTCGCGTCGCATGTTCATATCCATACAGTACACGTACAAATTTAGGAGTTGAAAAAACCAACAAAAAAAAAAAAAAAACAAATATGTTTGACGAAAATGAGATTACCTGTCGACATGTTACACATTTAAGTAGAAACCTCTAAAATTCTTCGCCTTCAGAAGTTCAAACTAATTAAATTCATACAATCAAACTTATTGAAATTTTACGGCCCGATTGGATCCGGAACGAGTTTTGGAAGTATATTAGTAGAATATTGTACTTCATTTAAAGAGTAATAAAAAGAAAAAAGATTCCGTGGTCGTGAGCTTCCAAAACAACCAACCGCCAGTGGACCCCACCAGATGTAAAATGAAAACTTCCAAAAAAAGGCCGGAAAATCTCTCTTCCGCCCAGGTTTTGACCGACTTTTTTTAAGACTTTTAAATGAAACCGTCGCTTTTGCCAGCTCAAGTTCGGGCCCACCAATCCTTGATTCGAATCATCACCGCTGATTTTGCATCTGGTAGCAATCGTTTTGCTCGCCTATGAGCCGTTGGATGTCTCGTTCATCTCCCGGCTCTTTCTCATTGAAGTCTACTAATCAACAATTTAGTAGTACAAACATAAATTGAGTGCTGCTATGTGTATATATGAAATGAAATGTATATCAGAATTTATTGGGATTCATTTTGGATCCTATAAAATTGATTTGAACCGTTCATTATTTTTAAAATATTTTTTTATAAAACCCTATAAAATATCAGCTCAATCCGATATAGGTCAGGTTTTTTTCCTGAATTTATGGGGGCGAAATTATGCAGTTAAGTAGTTCCGCACTCATAAATTCAGAAAAAATCTTTATCGATATAAGGTTGAGTTGATTTTTTAAAGGCTCCATAAAAAATATTTTAAAAATAATGGAAGCTTCGAATCATCTTTATGGGACCCAAAGTGGGCCTCACAAAATTTATATGTACATGATATGTACATTTCATATGTACCCATAGCTAAATTATAACATAAAAGGGCAAAAAATTGAATGAGGTAAAATAATAATTTAAAAAGATTATTAAAATGGGTTTTGGTTTACATGTTCTTATACAAAAACAGTTAAATCCCAGTATTTAATGAATATCCCAAAAAAAAAAAAGGTCTAAAATACCTAAAGTAACCTAATTACCCAAAATGATGGGCTGGATTTTGATAGTAGTATGATATTTTACTAGGGCTAAATTATTAAATTGTTATACATGGATTCAATGCGCATAATGAGACGGGATTACCTCGTGCCAACCCCAACCTCAACCATTACAAAAAAAAAACTCCTACTCCTAGACTTTCTTAAAAGGTAGAGTAATTGATTTTCACTCTCCCATTTTTTAAAATCACATCCTTTTTCGTCTTCTTATTATGTGAATTTACAATGTCTGTCATTCCAAGTGTAAAATAGTTGCCGATTAAAAAAAAAAAAAAAGTGTGAAATAGTTCACACGTAGAATGACAAATGTAAACTCACATCACAAAAAGACAAAAAAGTGTGGAAATTACTACTCAATTCTCAAACTTTGAAATCAAGGTCCTTAATTTTGTAGGGTGTTATGCTAAGCATGCATACAAACATAAGCGCACATTACCTATAAACCCATACAAAAAATAGAGAGTGAAACTTTTCAAAATTAAAGTTGATGAAAACTTGTTTTCGCTGAAGTCTTTAACAAGAAAAGTTGGATAGAGTTATGCTACCCATTGAAAAGCAAACCGTGGAAAAGATTTATTTTACCAGTATAATCACTACTCTTATCGCAAATAACTCAATAAAAAGTGATATTCTAGTGATGCTTTCATTATTTTTACGTTCTTGTAATGCTCTATACTTTTGAAAATCTAATCTATCTTAGAATTTTTCTCATTTTATAGATTGAGATTTAATTCTCATTTTATTTTTTCCATAAAAGTATGTAAGCGGTTCAAATCTCAAAGTTTGCCTCACCCTAAAATCCTAGGGATAGTCATGCCCTTAGTCACATAATAATCCTTCAAAAACCTTTGCACTCAGCGCTCTTAATTCTTGCAAAGACGCTTTCACTCTTGCGCTTTCGCTCTCGTATTGCATGCGAATTATGTGACTTAGGTCCTCCCTCAAGGACTACTTTTTGAAATTGATCTCCCATCAATCATTCTGACACATTGATTCATTTAGTGCCCCAAGCCTCTTCCCACTGCACCTTACATTGGGGTCACATACTCACAGGGTGTTTTTGGCAGTGAAATTTTGAAGATTTAAGTGAATAAAAAATTGAGAAATATCAAGTTACTAGTAATGTCCAAATAATAGAGAATTCATAAACCGCTGTTCCATATTATATAGAGATTACTTTTGATTTTCCTTTGGAAAATAAGGAATTAAATTTCAAAATAAGATTAGGAAACACCTATTTTAGGTTTCCTTTCATCTTCCTTCCAAATTTTCATTCTTTTCAAATTAAAAGGTAATAAATTGGAAAGGAAAGTGTGCGTATATTACCACAACAGGTCAAAGTATAACTTAAGAAAATATTCTTTTAATCGAACGGCTACGATCTTAGCTTGAAGGCGATCAACGGTTGTAGAGGTGTTCATGTTTGTATGTGTTGATAAAAATAACTCTATTTTATAATATAGATTTCTGGTAGTGAATAAGTTGTTGATATGTTTGCAAATAGAGTTACTGTAGCAAAAATAGTTTTGTTGACAACATTTTTATTAGTGAAAAATGAGATGGTAAAATGCTAAAACTTTTTTGTTAGTGAAAATGAGATGGTAAAATGCGTTCAAGTTTTTCGTGTTTTTTGTTAGTGAAAACGGGAACTTACTGCCTTAGGCTCCGTTTCGGAATTAAAAATAAGTATTTATTTTTTCAGAAGGCAAATTCAAGTTAAAAACTAATGTTTTTATGTAAATAATTTTTCTAACAATATGAATCTTGTTTGATAGATCTTATCAATATCTTTTATACGGTGAAAAAAAATAAAAAAATAATTTTTTATTTACATTATTTTTGATTTGAAAATGTGAAATAAGTAGTATTTTTTAAGAAGGTGTTTTGAAACAGGGCCTGCCTCGAATCTCCCAGAATTACGTGGTTGAGGACTCTGCGGCACCACGTGACGGTGTCTGAGGAGCAATGAATTTTTTTTTGATAAAATACTATTTCCTTCGTCCCTTTTTAAGTGTCCTGCTTCGTATGTCCAACTTATTAAAAAATATCATCATTATACCTTTCACATCAATTTTTCCTCCACTTTCCTTACTTATCCATCATCATTACACTTTTACTCACTAACTTTTCAAAAGGGAATCTATTTTTTGGGGACAAAATAGACAATGCACAAATTTTTATCTACTAACTTTATAAAATAGACACTTATTAAGGGACAGTCCAAAATAGAACACTGAATTATAAATAAGGGGCGGAGGGAGTATTTCAATCCTGCGGGCGCTATTGGAGGAAAGCAACCGCAGGGATCCGGACAGATTCCACATCGATGCTGCGTAAGCAGATTTGTGTTGTGGGCCCCACCTACCGTCACCGACGACCACTCAAACCGTGACGGAAAGGGACTTGACATCTCGGATGGCTCCGAACTTGGGCGGTGGGCCCCCGCTCCGAATCGTGGCCACGTCATCCTGACAGTGCCACACAGGTGTCCTCTGGCCGGCATTGGTTTGCTTGCACGTGTCCCCGGGGTTACTGAAGTGGGGACCCCTGCGGTTTGGCGGTTTTTATTGTAGAAAAGTAAACGAAGTCGTTGGGCGCATATAGTATTCGAAAAAGATACGAGAGACCAACGGTTGTGCATACCGACTTTGTACAAACAGTTACGCGGGGTTCACTATGGGCTTCGTATAGAAACTTTGAGCCGTTCAATAATTTTAAAAAAAGTAATTGTGTGGGCATCACAAAAAATTAACTCAATTCGATATGTGTAAATACTCGATCTGATCTTTCCATTTTGTAAAAATTGAGAAAAATGGGAAGGTTGGAAGAAAAATAGAAACTTTGGATCGAGTATCTACACGTACTAGATTGAGCTGATTTTTTCAAAACATTTGCTTAATTTTTCGTTTTAATATTATTGAACAGCTTGATTTTCCGTACAAGACCCATAGTGGCCTCACATGACAGTCGGTTCGCCGTTTGTGCGGTACCCAATCGGTACCTATTGCAGTACTCTAAAGTATTTGAGAAAAAAACGAAGTCCTTGCTTTGCGCGCCTCAGCCCTTGATGTTATACCCTTTTTTTTAAAAATAACTGGAGTCTCGGTCAAATTGCTCACAGCTCGACTAATTTCAGAACTCTAAAGGTAATAACTGAGCATAACTACCACTGTCTACCAGTGGCCCAAATATTTAAAATATTTGATTTCCGTGAAATTGGAACCTTCAACCTCGTGGAGGAACACTTATTGTATGTATACTTTTATAAAAATATATACGTTTATACTTTTATACTCTCTGTTTTTTTAATGGGTCAAATAGGTATTTTAAGTTATATATAAACCTTGTATATTTTGAATTCTGTGAGATTGCGTGACCTCACGAGGTTAAGTGTGGCGTGCCATAACATGAAGAGGAAGATTTCCCCAATAGCAAGACTTGAATTCTTTATTTTGTGGCGAAGAAAAAGATCTTGCTCAAATTTGTTAATTAGCATTAATAAATTAACATATTAATCGTCGTACCAAATACGAATCTTGTATCAATGGTGATTGAATCATTTTTTTTAATAATAAATAAAAAACTTCCCTGAGTTTTGCTTTCAAAATTCTGAGATTCTGATGCCGACAAAACTTGTCCTATCAAGTATAATTTGAAACTGCAGTCATTTTAGAATTTATACATTACTTCTTCGTATGATAAATTTCAAGCAAAATGGGCATTTTTTATTTTTTTTAGGATAAAGACAACCACCACAAATTTATTTTCCAAAATGATTAGATAATTGGATAATTCTCTACTTCTATTTGTCTTTGTTTTGGACCGGAACACACGATGCGATAATTCGATCGTCTATTTTCTCAATTAATGGTTTCGAATCCTACCGATACAAAACTAATGCTAGTACATCCCCTTGCCCATTGATTGTCAATATTCTTGAATTGTCCCGTCTAGTCCAAAATAGTAAGGGCTAATCCGATACGTGAAAAGTGAAAGCAAATCGAAAAATAAGCTCGTCGGATCCGTTACCACACGCGCCTTGAGAGGAGCGTGGGGAAGTAATTCGGTTGAAGATTCTCTGTTTTTTTGGAGATTCAACCAAATTCTCCGCCACAACGAAACCCCCTATATAAACCCCCCACCCCCTTCCCCCCTGTTTTCCTATTTTTCCGCATTCAAAACCTATACATACACGCCTTATATCTATATCCCCCCCCCCTCCCCTCGTTCTCTGCAATTTCTAGGGCTTGGGTTCCTTTTGCCGCTCTTCTTCGGTTGCAAAAAGGTGACATCCTCTCTCTCTCTCTCTCTCTTTTGTCCTTAGCGTTTTCGCTCGTGCTTACGAAGATTATTTATTTGTGGATTTTTTGTTGAGTAATGAATCGTTTCTATGTTTGAGGTTTTGGATCTGCATTTTCGTATATCTGTTGACATTGATCTCTCTCGCAAACAATGTTGCCAAGAATATTATTTTTTGAGAAAAACGTTTATTCTTTTAATGTTTTGGTTGTTTTTGTCCTTGGATTTGACTTTTTGATTAATCGTCTATTTTGTTTGTCATCAACACTTTTTCCCCATCAAAATTGGGTAATTTTTTTTTGGCTTCTTTAAAAGCTTAATTTGACATGGAACGGTTCCATGGTGTTTCATCGTTATTACTGCTTAAACTCTTTTTTTTTTTTTTTGATCCACGATTAAACTCTTATTCGGAAAGCCTATTTTGACAATTGTTGACGAAAAAATTGAGTTCTCCAATCCATATTCATTTAAAACATTTCATCAAATTCTTTGAAATACTCCAAAATTATTTGCAAAAGCTTTTCCCACCAAATTTGGCGAAATCTTGGTCTTTTCAATTGATGAAAGTTCCTCCCTTCAATTGATATCAATTTGATGAAAAATTTAGTCGTACTTGTGCTCTTTACAATTTGATATTTGGTGTTTTCTGAGTTTTGTGACTAGGAAGGAATACTTTACGAAACTTTTAAAAATTATACCACATTAGAAAATTATTTTGTTGGTACCATCGTGATTACCTTGTCAATGACCACATTGGAATATGTTGATGTGGTCTGGGCGTTGTTTTACTATTCTATACCTGTTAGCCTTTTTTATAATCCATGGTTTGTCGGTGAATGTGCTAAGATTATGTCAATGAGCATTAGTTGGTTACAAGTCCCAATCGCTTTCTCACTTTTCTGTTTGGAAACTGGTGAAAGAAAGAGAAAAGAAGGGAAAATGATTAAGAAGGAAAAAGTAGAGAAAGTTGAGAGAAAAATTTACATCTGATGTTCTACTTTTTCATGTTTCCTCTCTTTTTCCACTGCCAACCAAACAAAAGATGGAACTTTTTTTAATTTTCTCTTTCATTTTGATGCTCTAGACTATCAATGTAGGAAGTATGGTAATATGCATATAAATTGATTTGGGTCTCTAGGCTTGTCCTCTCTGATGCCATTTGGCTTTGATTTGGGGACATGGTGCTATAACAAAACGTCCCTGTAGCTCCTCGGTTCTTGGAGGTTTAGGGGGGCCACTGTTTCAGTGGTATTCTGAGAGCAGCCACTTTGTGCATATATTGCCAAAAGTTATGTCTGTCTCCAATCATCCCCGCCCATACCCCCTATGATTGAGGACTAGATGGGTTATGTTATGTTGTTGTTGTTTCTCTTTCGTTCCGCAAGTTCCAACACACCTCGTGGAGCTCTCAAACATATCGCTTTTGTTCCAAAAATTGGCAAAAGGTGTGCTGAAAAAAATGGCGAAGTTGTGCTTTTTGATGTCACAGTTTAGTTTTGTTGTCTATATGAATTATTTCACTAATTAGGATTTCTCTGGTCTTTCTTTTTCCTCTTCTCACATAAAGGTTACGCTCGTGTGGGTTGCAACAAGTTTTGAGATAGCAACAAAAGTCGGGTCCATATGTTTAGCTTTCCAATGCTTTTCTATATTAGTCTATTGTATGTGGTTGCATATGCTGTGATTTACTCTGCGCCATTTGGGGTTGGAAAGCTTTACTTCATACAACTTTTTAAGACAAGAAAGATTTGAATACAACAATCAATAAAAAAAAATGAGTTTTGTACCGTCAGTCGTGGGCCATCTTTCCAAAATGAGAACTGTTCATCACCCCTTCCCCAACCCAAGGGAAAAAAAATGATGTGCTGTGTGCATTACACTGTCTATTTCTTCGTCACAACATCGGTGTACCTTGCTCAATGATCCTTAATTCTAAGTAAGTCTACACTGTATTTTAAAATCCCCCAACATTGCTGTGGCGTTCGTGAAGCTTTTGGGGATGAATTTAACCCAGATGTAACTGATGTAAATTTTTAGTGTATGGCTATGTGTTATTTGGGACCTTCATGCACAAATGTCCTCTTATAAGGATTCAGATTTGGGTAGTCAGACTGCGGGATGAAATCATTTGGAGCTGAATTACAGTCAAATAGCAGACCTCAGTCACCTGACCAATAGATGAAGCTGATGATGATGTATTTCCATTCATTAATATATGAAGTACTTTAACTGTTCTTCTATTGAGAATAGATGGCGGGTCGGGAGGACTTTTGTCAATATTAATAAGTCAACCTCTTTTGAGTTTATGTAATAAAAAGAGGACTAGACCACGAAAAGCAAGGAGTGTGTGATATATGTCTTGAAAAGTGGAAAAATGTTCTTTCTCATCTTCTGTAAAAGATATTAATGATTTTGGCCTATTTATACATTAGATGACGCTATAAGATTAGCTAACCAGTGGTGCCAGAAGGCAAGCCCGAGTTCCAAGTTTATTTGCTTCATCCTGGTAAACAAACTTGTTTGTCAATAAATTTGAGATATACTCCAATTAAGTATTCGTTTGCAATTTATAGATATTTTTAGTTCATCAATATCTGTATATTATATTACCTTCTGATTGGTTTTCTTCTGCAAATAATTGTTCTCGTGAGGATTCTGGTTTCTGTGGTAACTCTTTCCTGTCACCTATGCTTTGTCGTTTAGTTGATCTCAACTCTCATGTCGTGGTATCTGTGCCAGATATTGCCAGATTAATTTATGAAGCCTTATGCTACTGCGTGTTTTTGAACCACAATTTTACTTTGTCACAACTATTTTCATATGCTTTTCAATTCTCAAATACCTTGAGGCTTCAAGCAGAAATTCTCTGTTGCATCTGGAAGCTGCCCCAATACTTATGTATTCTTTATTGGCAGATAGCACACCATTGTCTTCTTTTGTCGTACATTTGTGGCTCCTGAGATGAAGACTTACATGCAAGACCAATGGTGTTTTGTTTGACAACTTTCCCAGCTCTAGAAATCTTTATTTTCTCTTATTTTGACATCTATGTTCATTAGATTTCAAGAGGCTACCACCAGTGTCAAGAAAACTTGGAAGAAGTGGTTCTATATTGACAAGAGGGTTGGATAAAAGGCATTTTTTGGTTCTTTTTCTGACATTGGGGTTTGCGAAACAATTACTTAGTTTTTCCTTTCACCAAGGGCTAATCATTACCTAGTATTTGAGTCACTCTCTTGCTTAACAAACCTGGACATGGTGGACCGGAAATCAAGTGATAGTGCTCCTGTTCTCACTGACCCTGCACCCATGAACAATTCAAGATTAGGCCTCCATTCTAGTCTACATTCACCCCAGGGTGTAGTTTTCTCTCCAGGACTCTTCTTGACTGGCTCAAAGAAAAAAACAGTTGCTCTTGATGATGTCCGTACCAGTTCTTGGCTGGATGCCATGAAATCCTCATCTCCCACTCATAGGAAGTTAGCAAAAGATTCTGGGACTGAACTCGTACCAACAGGTGCTGATGTTGCTTATTGCAATTGGATGGTAAATTTCCCGTTCTTTTAGGCAAAAGTCAGGTTTTGTTTGGGTGAAGCCGTGAAGCATTAGACAGTTTATTTGACCTCCACTTTTGGTTGTGCAGCTCAAGTATCCCTCAGCACTTGCTTCTTTTGAGCAAATAACTAATCATGCCAAGGGAAAGAGACTAGCACTGTTTCTGGACTATGACGGGACTCTTTCCCCTATTGTGGACAACCCAGACTCTGCCTTCATGTCTCTAGCTGTGAGAATCCTAACGCATAGATGTTGGTATCAATTTTTTTCCTCCGTCAGTCCATTAAATTCTTATTGATGCTTCATCACTTTGTCTTAGATGCGTGCTGCTGTGAGGAATGTAGCAAAATGTTTCCCAACGGCCATAATTAGTGGGAGAAGCCGCGACAAGGTACTTGTAGTATTTATATTAAGACAAGTGTCTTGCTAACGATCTCCTTATGGATGTTGGTTTTGGTGAGAATAAAGCCAAAGCAATTAGAATAAAAAATTTACCACTTAAATGTGTTTTTGCACATTTTCAAATACTTTTGTACACTTCTCATGGCGTTCTATATACTTTTGAAACATACATCGAGGCTATTCACCGACCTAGTGGCAGTCGTTGCTAGAATTTTCCTTTACTGACCTTAGTTTCAATTTGACGGCCTCTCTGGCCCTAATATGACTTTATATTCTGCTACTCTGTTGACTCTTTGCTTGGGCTAACACTTGATCCAATAACACCACTTTATTCAGGTGTACGAGTTTGTAGGGTTAACAAACCTCTATTATGCTGGTAGTCATGGAATGGACATAATGGGCCCTGTTCGCCCAACGTCTAATGATCAACCACACTGTACTAGGTCCACTGACAAGCAGGTAATTGGCCTATCCACCAATCCTATTTGCACATCACTTCCAATTCGTTTGTCTCTCTTCAGATGGTTGTTGACTTTGTTTTATGATTTTATTCCTTGAGTACATAGGGTAAGGAAGTTAACTTGTTCCAGCCTGCCAGTCAGTTTTTACCCATGATCGATGAGGTTGGTAAAATATCTTATCTTGATGAACTAAATTTTGAGACTTTGTGGCAGCACATTTGTAATTTTTCTTTGTATAGAAAATGATTTCATTTGTCTATTCTTGAGCAGGTTTTTAAATCCCTTGTTGATATTACTAAAGAAATTAAAGGAGCAAAAGTGGAGAACAATAAATTTTGTGTCTCCGTACACTATCGCAATGTGGATGAGAAGGTAGGGGTGGTTCTCGCAAGCTATTTCAATAGCATTTTATTTCAACTAACTGCAGATCCTCTGTTTTTTTTTTTTTTTTTAACATCTTCTCTCGAATTATTTCAGTGTTGGATGAAAATTGCAGAATCTGTTGACAAAATTCTGAAGGACTACCCTCGTCTGCGATTGACACATGGCCGGAAGGTTTCTTGCAATGCCAATTTGCTTAGAAATCCAAATTTGAAGTTTGTTAGTTGCAGTCCCTTAATTCTGTTCTCTGTTCCAATCTTTTAGGTTTTAGAGGTCCGGCCTGTGCTTGATTGGGACAAGGGTAAAGCTGTTGAGTTCTTACTTGAATCACTTGGTAAATTTCTGATTTTTCTTACAGCTTTGAACAATTACAATCATTGACGGTTGTAAACTATTTCCGTAAATTCAAAAAACTTCTATTGGTGTAGGCTTAAGCGATTGCGATGATGTGCTCCCAATTTATGTTGGAGATGACCGGACCGATGAAGATGCATTTAAGGTAATTCTGGACTAACCCCTGAAGGATACATATGTTTTCATTGGCTCTTGAACCTTTAAAGAACCTACCTAATTGGCTTGTTACAGGTTTTGAGAGAGGGAAACCGTGGTTATGGCATCTTGGTCTCTTCCGCGCCTAAGGAAAGTCATGCCTTTTACTCTCTCAGAGACCCATCAGAGGTACTACTTAAAACTTTTTCTCTGCAACTCAATATGGATTCTGTTTTGCTCTGTAGGGGAGAAAGCAGCATGTTGTTATCTCTACTCCAATTGCTGTTATTTTCAGACATCGGAAAACAAGATTGATAATCTCTAAAAGGAGCTAACTGAATTCAAAAGATGAGGAAATTAGCCTCTTTTAAAGAGAGTAAAGTTTACAAGAGAGAAAAAAATGAGAAGAAGCAGCACCCATGCATGTTTCTAATGTGAATGAAGATTGTTTAATTATTGCAGGATGCTGTTTAGATTGATGATTTGTTGTTAAAGATGAAAATCGCATCGCAACTGCTTTGATCGCATTCTCCCAATAAAGAGACTCACATTTCAGTTTATTGACTTACTATCAAATTCGTCGCAAATACTCTTTATCGACAAGTAAATAGCGAGGAAAATATGTCTTCCACGCAAAAAAACACCATTAGTGAGGAAACAATAATTTCCTCGCCAAAACTCTTCCTTTAGCGAGGAAATAGACATCCTCGCTAAAAATTTCCTCCCAAAAAGGCTAATTTCTTGTAGTGTACATAAATCTGGTCCTTAAGCTAAAAGATAATAGTCAAGCCACCCGAAGATGTGGAGTACACAAGTTGCATAAATCTGTCCCATTGATGAAAATAGACCAGGCATGCATGTTTCTGAAAAATTTAGAAGCACTGTTAAGTCTGTTTTGGGTGGTATTATTCTTGTTCAAGACCATGCAATGCTGGAGACACGGATATTAAGACACAAATCCGAATATAGATGTGTTCGGAACCGTCCGATGCACGTGGATCCTTCATGGAATGGCTCTAGATACACCTGTGATATTTGTGTCCTAAGCATTTTCCTTTCTATTGTCCTCGGTTCTGATTGCATTTATTCATATGAGCAGGTCATGGAGTTTCTCAAGTCACTGGTCTCGTGGAAGAAGTCAAGTCCACTGTAGACATTCTACAGAGAAGAGAAGTCTGATATTAACAAATACCACTTAGGAACTAATTCCCAGTAGAAAGATATATTTTTCTGAGTTTTTTTTTTTTTTTTTTGCATAATCAGAAAAGGGTATCAAAGCAAAAGCGGGCTGATCATTTTTGTTCAAAGGTTCCTCTTTTTTTTTTGGAAAGCCTTGAGAAATTGTCTTAAATTATCGACTCAAGTACATCCTCAATAGTCAATACCATTTAGGATCAATTATTTATTTTGTATTGTCATCCCTAGATTTAGTTGCTAAGATCAAATATGGAAATACACGTATTTGTTCATTTTTTTTATTTATATGCAAATCACTGTAATACTGTAGTAAAGTTCTTCTCCCATGCTGTGATAACTGTGTCCTTATTTTGTGTCGTGTAAAGTTTGGGTCGTATGCTGTTAAATTGATCTTTCGTGGCCCAACTCCGGCCCCGTAGCTTCAACTTTTTTACTGGAAAACTCTTTACTAGGAGTACAAAATAGAACACTGCCATTAGGAAGAAATTTTAGTTTTGTTGCGAGGTTTTTTGTCAAGAGAACATACACAAGAAAATAGATTTCATTTTTATTTACTTTACCTCACTTCACTTTTCGGGAATTTATTTCCACGCAAGAATCCCGACAACGGAACGGAGCTTTCATAATTTTTCCATATATGCAGAAATAAGTGCATTCATTTTTGTTGGGTATGTTAACTGTTAAGGGTCTGTTTGGGTAATCTTGGAGAAAATGGGCTAGGTCAACCACTATTATGATAAGATACACTTTGAAGGATCACACCTGTTTAGTAGGATATGTTTGGGCAAGTGTTTTAGCCGGAAGAGCGTAGACGTTTCTTTTCATACAGATATAGATGCCAACCTTCGACTGTTCTACGCACTGACCTGGAGGAACGAATGAATTCTCTCTTTAGATTTTCATTTGTAAATGTGCTCCATGCAGCTGTAGGGTTGTGTTTGGATTCCGAAATTAAGAAGAATTTAAACAGAGAATTTTACTCGAAAACTTTTTAAAATAAAAGGCTCTGAATTTGTTTGACGTTTAATATGGTTTTCATTTCATTTCGTTCCGATAATATAAATCACAATCAGATTCACAACTCGAATAGACGGATACGAGTTTATGCTTCGTTTATTGTTTCTGATCAAAATTATGCTTTGTTTGGATACTGAATTTGTCTTGGAAGTAATTTGCACAGGTAACTGAACATTTTTATTTTTTATTTTATTCTTTCTTACAACTAATATATTGTGTTAAGAAAACTCCAACATCCCATGAAGCTTTGGCAACTGGCAAGCCAGAACGATAACCCCCAACTAATGACCGGTTTGAACTCAGACAAGATCTTGTGGCTCCTATCAATAGTGCATGCAATTATTATTTATCAGACAAGAGCACCTCAAACTTTATTTTGCAGTTCCTGTGATTTATGAGTAATTGCCGTGAGACACGTGGGAACGATAACAATAATGGTCCCAAAATTATTGTACCAAAAATTGATTGGATGATTGAATGAGAGGGTAGATGACACATCATGTGGCATGATCCTCATGGTAATTATTGTTTGATTCTCCATAATTGTCCCGGGTTTGGTTAGGTGGGTATGAAAAAGTTAATAGGTGTTCGTTCTTCATAAAGTCGCATGATCGAATCTCATGAAAGTCAAACATCTCAAACTTTTGGGTCAGTGGATGATTTGTCCGGTCGTTAATTTCGAGCCCCGAAATTAATTGTAATGTGCGTAAATTGATCCGGACGTCCAATTATAAAAAAGGGGGCCTATCTTTCAATGAAATCAATTTCCATTTTCATGTGGACACGATGGAGGGATAACGTAATCCTTTTATTGCCGACAGATTCCGCTTAAGGGGACGTGGCAAGGGCACACGGGCACGTGGAAATAGTAACAAATTCCACCAGTGCATCTCCAAAATTACTCAGGTTTTTTTTGGAATTTCGATTGTTTATTAGTTTTGCAGCTTTTGCTTTGAGTTGTGCAATGTAATTGAAGCTCAATGACTAGAGATCATATTTACGTTACATACAAAGCACAAAATATATACTTTGAAACACTACAGAGAGTTTACGAGACAATCGAGTCCAACAACTCAACTACTACAAGAAATAAACTCATTATATAGTGTAAAAACAAAGAAAGAAATGTTGAAGATAAGCCTTGGATTCAAGACGTTCGAAGAAAGGTGCACAATTTAGTGCGCGTAGCAAAAACAGGAAAATCAACCTTCAGCCACTTTGGCCCGGTGCTGGTCCTGTGTGGCGAGTTCTGTGGGTGTGTGGTAACTTGGAGCTTTGGTCGTCCGAGACTGGTCTGGCTTGGTCCGGACCAGCGGGGCTGGTTATGTGCGCGGCTGCGCGTGTTTAATTAAGTAGCTTTTGACCTAATTTTTTTGTACTTTCTTATAAATAGGAGTCTTGGGGGCTGCTAGGGTTATGGTCTTTTGTTCAAGGTATTAGGAAAATTGGTTCATCATTTTGGGTTCCACATAGGGTTTGTGTCTAGATATCTGTTGGGTGCCTCGAGTAGAGTTACGGGTATAACCGGCTCTTTGTTTCTCTCTCCGTTTATAGTGACTCCTCTTGCTCTTCTCCCCGTGAAATACGTTCTTGCTTTGTGCTTGAACGGAACCACGTAAATCTCGTGTTTTGTTTTATCTCGTGTTGATTTGTTATATTCTCAATTTCCTTTTCGGCACAACAAGAAAGACAGAGGCCCTCCCAATAAAGAACACCAACGTGCAATTGCAAGCAGGTGAAGAGATCCAAACTCCTTACTTCCTAATGAGATGCAAGAGCCCTGTCCAACCGATCAAGGCCCAATTGGTCGACTACAGGTATTTGGCTGTTTGTTTGCTTCCCTTTCTGACATGTTGATGTACGAGGTTTTGCTTTGATTCAAACAAAGCCATGTGGCATCGTAGTTGCTTCATACAGTAATTTGCTTGTTCTGACCTTGGAAAGAAGAATTTAATTTCGAGTTAGACTCACTCAAGGGTGAGTCAGTCCACCGTTCTGATCCGATATCTGTACGCCTAAGCTAAACATAATTACTTTCGTCGTTACCAAACATAATAAGTGAAGGGGGACTCAGCTCAACCATATCTCTATAATTCTATAATTTCTATATTTCTGGAAATAGTTCTGGACTTTTTTTTTTAGGGATAAAAACCAAAATGGTCCCTGCATATAGTTTAATATTTGTGTCAGTTTGGTCCCTGCAATTTGAATTGGCTCAATTTACAGGATGCAGTTTTCATTTTGTTCCAACTAGGTTCAATTACTAACTGTCGTTAGCCTCCATTAACCCCAGACACAAATTGGTCCCTTTTCTAGTGAATTACCGAACCCTTTCTTTTTTAACCTCGCAGACCTAAAGCATTTTCCTAAAATGCAAAACAGAGTCACTTTCTTTCTCCCCCCCTAAAAACTGGATTCTCTGGCCCGTATTCTTTTTTCTAAAGTACTTGAATTATTCTTCCGATATTCAAGAGGCGGCCAGGTATTCCAAAACTCTACGCCCGGTGGTGACTTTAAATTTTTTTCCTAAACTCCTTTTGTGGCCCGAACTGTGGCAGGACCTGATTCTTTTTTAACCAGGTATATGTAGGCGGCTTGATGAAGACTCGGGCCCTTTTTAAAATAAAACCCACATCAATTTCTAAATTCAATCATTTTTCATCCGAACCCTTTTTATAAAACACAAAACTCCTCATTTTTTCTTGTTTTTCAAGAACCACGTCACAATCCATAGGAATCGAATCACTTATGCAGGCCCTAATCCCTCTCACTCTTTCCCCCCGAAGGCGAACGAGACACGTTGCGGTCGAATCATTGATGCAAACGATGGCCACTACGGCATCAGGCGCAAAATGGTGCGCATCCAATCCATCACGGATTGGATTGGTTAGGTTGGCGATGTGTATCTCACATTGTTTATACGTGGTAGACTTGAGACATCCGGAGAATTGATACTCTAGTCTACCTTCTCTCACATTTCTAGCTTGTACCGACGTAGAAGGGGAGGACTACTCACTCAACTCAATCATATATATCTCTATAATTCTATTTTTGGTATAGTTTTGGATATTGTTATTACTACTCTGTTTCCCAGAACAGTAGAAGGGGACTTAACTAAATCTTATCTCTATAAAATTCTATTTTTGGTATAGTTTAGGATATTTTTATTTACTCTGTTTCCAGAACGGTAAACGCTTCCGAAAAGGAAGTGAAAGATTTAGATAACTTCTTTAATTTGTGTGTGATTATTAAACGGAATAAAAGTACTAATCATTGTCGTAAGTTTCTTCGGATAAGAGATTAAATCCTTTTCACCGGCGGTGGAAAACTCCATTTTTCCACCACCACCTTTTTCGGTCCTACCGTGTGTTTATTGTTGATATGAACCGTCCATCTTGTAGACCCCACATAGCAGTGTATCCAACCCAAAAAAATAAACTTGATCGGACATCGATAGGAGTATCAAAAATTAAATTTTGCTTTGTAAAATTGATAGTTTATCTTTACTAGTATTATTAATAGAAATTAGATTGTCCATTTTATAAACCAAAATTCAAATTTTGATATATCAATCGACTTCCGATCAAGTTGATTTTTTTGCATGGCAATACTATATTGTGGGTCTTAAAAATATGAACGGTTCATATCACAACAATAAACACTTGGTGGGGCCCATAATAGGTGGTGGTAAAAAAATGAGATTTTACACCGGCGGTGGATAGAATTTATTCTCTTCAGATAAACTTGAATAATGGTCAAAACGTGAGCAAACCGGATAAATGAAAAATGGGCCGGAGCCGAGTTCTCTAAAGGATAGCTTCATACCCATTTACACGCCCACGTTTACAAGGATGTGGGCTCGACACACACTACACACGTCCAGTGTGCATGGAGCTAGTCTACACCCTTGTGAGCGTGTACCTGCGTGTGTAAATGAGTGTAGTTGTGGAATGATTGTTTCGGGAAATAGTTACAAATTAATACTCGCTTTCATTCTCGCTCGTGCTCGATCCCCGGCCCCAGGATGCATTAGTTCATGAGATAGGGAATCTCAGAAATCGTTATCTACGGGCGCACAACAAAAAATGCACTAGTTTGAACAAATATTTTGTCCAAATACATGGGTCCCATACGATAGACGAGGAGCTTACACATATCAAATAAGTTTCGGATAGATTTGTGTCCAAATCTGTGCACATTTACGTGTGTCCGTGGCATATTGGAATGAGCCGCACTATTGGTACCTACTTGTAAAGTACCAATGAGATACCGACGGCGTGTGGGGAACCCACTTTTGGGTCCCTCACGGATAATATAAACCGTTCATGAACTTTAACATAATTTTCGAGTACCCTTGCAAAAAAAAAACAACTCAATTAAATATGCATAAATGGTTTATTCAATCTTTCAACTTTTTATTCAGAGTTTAGGATCTTAAATTCTAAATCAAAACTTAGAAATTGGATCAACCACGCACTTACATATATTCCATTGAGCTGATTTTGTTGCTTCAATTGAGTTGATTTTTTGCAGGGCTACTCGAAAAATTATTTTAAAATAAATGAACGATTCAGATTATTCGTGTAGGATCCAAAAGTGGACCCCACACGCAGTGGCGACTACAGGATTATTATTTCATGTGGTCGAAAATTTCCTCAAACTTGAATTACAATCAACCAACGTCTAAAATTGTTACTTAATTATAGGTCAATCAAATTTTTAAAGTTTTCTTCAAACAATTACATTCTAAATTACCTCTTGACCAGCCAAAAAAAAAAAAAAAAACACTCTCAAATAGGAGTAACATGCTAAATGATTAAATAGGTCTAAAATGGAGTAAATAGATCGATCTCGATATAGCTTTACATACTCCTATATATAGTGTAGTAATTCTCAACCCAAAAAATCTCTCCATTTTCAATTTTTCTCATCCCCACTTGAAAACATGAATTTAGTTTTCCATGCCTTGTCAATTCAAAATCTAATTTTTCTTTACACAAATATTTTTTAAGGCGAATGAAATTAACTACTTTGTTTCTTTTTAAAACAAGAGGATGCGTACGGTTCCCTTTTAAAATCTCAAATTCGAAACCTTCTGAGTTAGTTTGTACAAAGCATTGCCCTAGCTAGCTTTAATTGGGCTCCATACTAGTTTACAGTAATTTGAGTCTCCAGTGATCAACTGAAGTGTGCGCTAACTAATATAGATACCCTTAGAGCATTAGCAGTGGAATAAGCAAATGTGAATAATTAAAACATGCCACATTAGATTTTGATTATCCATTTAGAGGTTGCTAAAGTTAGCAATGTCAAATTCCACATTGGTTATTTTTTGCCCATAATCAAAACCAATGGATCCTCCAAACTTTTTCCCTTCATTTCACGCATATTTTTTGAAAAAGCGGTTTTTGAAGGAAAAAAAAAGTTTATGTTAGAAACAGTTCAAAAAAAAAAGTTTTTCAAAACAAAAAACAGTTTTTCAAAAAACACATACTTTGTTCACTTAAAAACTGGAAATACAATTTTGAGAAATTTTGAAAGAATTGTATTTACACAAATAGTTTTGAAATTTTTAAAACTATAAATACAGTCTTTTAAAAACAGATTTTGTGTAAAAAATAGTTTTTTGAAAAACACACTTTATTTACTTGCAGTTTTTAAAATTTTTGAAAAATTTGTTTTTTGTAAAAAAAAAGTTCTTGAAAAAAAAAGAAAAAAAATCTGAAAGTTACAATTTTTTAAAATTATTTTTTGAAAATATTGTTGAGAGAGAGAGAGAGGGAGAATGGAAGAGAGAGAAGATTTTTGTGTAATGTTGGTGTACTTGATTGAGAGATCAAATTTGATTATTGACAAAATATTGCTAGCTTTGATTATTGAAGAGTCAAAATTTGATGAGTTGTTAAGAGGTTGCTAGGTTTGGTTATTCCAATGTGAGCACTTTTTTTTATCAAACATTGCTAATTTTAACAATTTTTTGTTTTGCTTATTCTACTGTGGATGCTCTTAGAGAGAGAAACTGTGTATTGCTTTTAACGGAAACACACCAGGGTGCATGGGGTCATAGAAATGTACTATAGCAATAGTAGTAGCATTTTAATTTCTTCTTTTTTTTTTCCCAAACGGAAATTCATTTTAATTTCTTCGCATACGCTATCGTTACTCTCACTAGTTTCCTTATAGCGTCGGGGAAAATTTTTCAGTGCGGAGCGGGTACCACGTGGTGCCCGTTCGCGTATCCGAACCGTCCATTTCATTTTTGAACGGCTCAGATTTGGAGAGAGAAAAGGAGAGAGAAAGCGTTGGGGTGAGAGGAGAGAGACTGTTTTAATCCGAGCCGTCCAAAAGTGTATCGGACGGCTCGGATGCGCAAAGCGAATGTCACGTGGACAATACCCGCTCGGCACTGAAAAATTCCTCGCAGCGTCGACCACTGCCCACATGCTATCATTACTCTCCTCGTACTCACACGCTATAGGTACTTTCCTCTTCGCTGCCTCTAGCATTTTGGTTTTGGAATACATAACCCTAAGGTGCCAAGTGTCCAACTGTCCTCCCTCGACGCGCCTTCTAGATCTCTCTCTTTGTTTATCTAATTATTTTACGACTACAAACACTTACATAAATTCACTCACATTCGTAATAGTGCGCAAAGTATTTGGGGTTATATAATTATTGTTGTTTTATTTTTATCTTTCTCTCTCTGGTTTTATTTCCGACCAAGCTGGACAACCGCCCCCATAATCAGACCCACCCTCCACCTCATCACCTCTCTCTCTCTCTCTCTAAGATCTCTATATAAGGAGAGAGAGAGAGCATCTTAGTTACTCCACCGCATTACTCCATCCTAAATCCCCAACTACACCCTCCCAGGAAAAAATCCCTACAAAAATGCTCACCCCCAATGATCTCGAAAATGCCACTCCATACACTCCGCCGCCGGACTACGCCGCTTCCTCGGCGGCTCGCCGCCGGCTCATCAAGGGTCTCGCCCGGATATTCCTTTCCGTGCTTTTTCTATCTCTTCTAATTGTCTTGATTTTTAACCAAGACCCACGACCCTCCCCTGATAAAGTCAACGAAAATGATCAGCCAACGTCTTCTCCTCTGATCCCAATGTCGCCAGAAAAGTTAATGCCGCCGTCGAGAAGGGAGGCGCTGGGGGTGTCGGAGAAGACATTCCGGGACTCCTCCGACGAACAGTCGGTGTATCCTTGGAGCAACGCCATGTTGGCTTGGCAAAGAACTGCTTTCCATTTTCAACCAGAAAGAAACTGGATGAATGGTACGTTACATACAGCATTTTTCATTTTTCCTTTCTACCCTTTTCATTCCATTCCATTGTGTTCCATTTCCAATAAATTACTATATACATGCTTGTTAAATTTTTGTACTGAGTCTAACTTTAATTGTGGTATTTTCCATGGCTGCTGTTTGGGGAATTGGACTAATTTCTGCTTCAGATCCTAATGGTATCTCTCTCTCTCTCTCTCTCTCTCTCCGTGATTTCCTCTGTATGTGAGGTTGATTACACAGTCGACAAAGTGTTAAGGGCTTTATCTCAACTTAAAATTGAATAATAAGCAGAAAAATGTTTCTTTCTTCGTAAAGAAAGTGCAATGAATCATTGTTACGAATATACTTTTCGAACATGTATAGACGCATGCGTCCATACCTGTACGATTTGTTTGGATCCTACGTATATCGTGCGGGGTCCAAGGGCATTAAACCATATACACATTTGATTCGGACACTCATTTACTACTACTTGAAAGCCAGAACGATAACAAGATCAATTTAGGATTAATAGCAAGAGTCACAAAAGGATTAATAGCAAGAGTCACAAAAGGTAGAGGTGCCCACACACAGTACGCTATTCTTTATGAGATTAAATTCTTTCCACCGCCAATGAAAACCCCACTTTTTTACTACTGTCTTTGTCGGTTATATTGTGTATTTATTGTTAATTTGAACCGTTCATCTCGTAGACCCTACATATATACTAGTGTATCCATGCAAAAAATAAACTTGATCGGATATCGATAGGAATATCAAAAATTGAATTTTGCATTGTAAAAATGGACAGTTTATCTTTATTATTATTGACAGAAATCAGATCGTCCATTTTATAAACTAAAATACAAATTTTAACATATCTATTGGCTTTCAATGAAACTGATTTTTTGCATTGCAATATTATACTGCGAGTTTTACAATATGAACGGTTCAGATTACAATAATAGATGCTTGGTGGGGCTCATGATGGACGATGATGAAAAAGTGGGATTTTACACCGGCGGTAGATAAAATTTATTCTCATTTTTAATAAGCGATATCAATAGTTGCAGAAAAATGCGAATCAAGGGGAGAAAAAAATTGCAGAAAAATGATTTGACGTAGCTGGGATAAGGATTCTGTTTTGGTTTTGAGCTAATTGGCGCAGTGAGTGAATTGTGAACCCTTTTGAAAAAATTAAAAATAAGATGACGCTTTAGACAAATAACATAGTCGTCTTAGTAAACTTTTTGTTGTTTTCCGTCATACTTTTTAAATTGCCATATTCAAGACGAATGATTATTAATCCAAAAAATATGACATAAATCTACCAATAATTAAAAAAAAAAAAAAAACGAACAAAATACACAAAACAAAGAAGAAAAATAAGTTTACAGGAATAGAGCCCAAAGTGTGTGAGAGGTTAATTGGTTCTGGCACTAATACTGATGCTGGAAAATAAAAGTAGTCCTAATAATCTCTTTTAATTACCAGATCCATGGGGTGATTAATTATGAGGGTAATGTTACTTAATTTCAGAGCACACGTGTGTGGCTGGCAATTCCTAGCTAGAGATGCCACAAACCTAGCTACCACATGTGCGTTTCACATTAAAAGATAATATCGTGTTGTCGTCGGGGTTAACAGATACTAAAAGAAATTGGAGTACTAATCATTAAGCTTAGTTTATTCATAATTAACATGCACATGGCTGGGAATTTTCTAGAGTGATTAAGTGTGTAATAATTTTAAAAGAGCGTTAGGCTGGACAATGCTTGAGAAATACCTACCAAATAACTTAACTTGTCGCACACGCATAGGGTTGCCAACCAATCGAACCGTTCATGACCAATTATGGATTAATGTTATGCTCGAGCCTTTGTTGCACTGTGCACGTAGTCGCACACCCTGTACCTAAATAATGCACACTGGCTTACTCCAGTTGATTGTCATGGCCCTCAAAGCCCAAATGATTAAAGATTACTTATGGTCCATGTCTCTAATTTTTAATCATGTGCCCAACGTTTTCAATTCTTCTGGCAGGTCCACTATTTTACAAGGGGTGGTACCACATTTTCTACCAGTACAACCCGGAATCCGCGGTTTGGGGCAACATTGCATGGGGCCACGCAGTTTCGGAAGACATGATCCATTGGCTCCACCTTCCCTCCGCCATGGTACCCGATAACTGGTTCGACGCTAACGGTGTTTGGACCGGATCTGCTACGATCCTACCCGATGGCCAAATCGTAATGCTTTACACCGGGTCCACCGACAAAAAAGTGCAGGTCAGTCGCGACTCTAGAAAAATTTCTAGTGATAGTATCATTCAAAAACCTCTACTCACCAAGTTTACTCGTAACAGTGCTTGTTTTTTGCTTAATTGAAATTTATTCAAGGTGGATTGAACATAAATTGACTAAAAAACTATTTTGATCATCAAGAATAGATAGTTCTTGTTCTTAGGAATTTACAAATGCATAATATTTGTATTGTTTGTTCTTAGGAATTTGTAGGGTCTATTAGCTCATACCGAATATACTAACGTGGTCTGGTGCAGGTGCAAAACCTTGCCTATCCCGCCAACCTATCCGATCCGCTCCTTCTAGACTGGGTCAAGTACTCTGGTAACCCAGTTTTGATTCCGCCACCCGGTATTCATCGGAAAGATTTTAGGGACCCTACCACGGCATGGGTCAACCGTGATGGAAAATGGCGGGTTGCTATCGGGTCAAAGGTTAATTCCACGGGCATTATCCTTGTTTACGAAACCACCAACTTTACTAGTTTTGAATTATTGGATGGTGTTATGCATGCGGTTCATGGTACGGGTATGTGGGAGTGTGTGGACTTTTACCCGGTTTCAACAAGTGACGCAAATGGGCTGGACACGTCGTTCAATGGGCCGGGCATTAAGCACGTCCTAAAGGCAAGCTTGGATGAAAAGAAGAAGGATTATTACGCAATTGGGACATATGATCCTGTAAATAACACGTGGACGCCCGATAACCCGGAAATGGATGTGGGTGTCGGGTTGCGGGTGGATTACGGGGTGTACTATGCATCAAAGACGTTTTATGACCAGAACAAGCAGAGGAGGATCTCGTGGAGTTGGATCGGCGAAACTGATAATGAAAGTGATGACCTTTTGAAGGGTTGGGCATCAGTTCAGGTATCCCCTCATCTATCGTAAACTGTCAATTACATTCACTTCAATTACTTGTAAAAAAGATCTGTAAAGTGTTCAAATTGAAAGTGTTGGACTAGGGTATATGGCTCACAATACCAAATTTGAATCCATACCATATGGTAGTACTTGCTTTCGGGGATATGGGTTAGTTGTATAATCAATTTGCACCAGTTGCTAGGGAATTGATGCTAACACTCATGAATGGAGCATCTATAGGTGACTGATTTGGTTCCTGTTGTGCTTGTGCAGACCATTCCAAGGACGGTAGTGTTTGACAAGAAGACTGGAAGCAACATACTTCAATGGCCAGCGGAAGAAGTGGAGAGTTTGCGATTGAACGTTACTGAATTCCATGGAGTGGAGCTTGGTCCGGGATCAGTCGTGCCACTGAACATAGGCTCGGCTACTCAGGTCTCTATTACATTTCTAGTATTTTTCACGTGCTTGTCGAATTATTATTGTAACAGAAATGTTAATGTAGTAAGCTTACGAGGACTTGTTTTGTCAATGTTGACAGTTGGACATAGTTGCTACATTTGAAGTAGACAAGGCGGCGCTGGAGGCGACAACTGAAGCCGACGCTGGTCACACATGCAACACCACCGGTGGTGCTGTATCAAGAGGCGCTTTGGGACCTTTCGGGCTGCTGGTTCTCGCTGATGAATCGTTGTCCGAGTTAACGCCTGTCTATTTCTACATTTCTAAGGACATTGACGGCAGTTACAAGACCTTCTTCTGTTCCGATGAGACGAGGTTTGTCTTTTCCTTTGCCTAAACGACGTTCCTTCGCCTATACAAAAGCCTAATATTCCTCAATTTGGAGATATATCGTTGAAATACGCCTGATCAAACGAAAAAAACATTGAAATATTGCAGGTCATCAAAGGCTTCATCAGTTAACAAGAGGGTGAATGGTGGCACGGTCCCTGTGCTCGAGGGCGAAAAATTCTCTATGCGATTATTGGTATGTTGGAATATCTCATTTCTCACTCTGCTTCAAACTACTGTTATTACTACAGTTTTTATGCTCAATGGATGTAATTGAATTGGTGGAAAAATCAATCCAGGTGGATCATTCGATTGTGGAGAGCTTTGCTCAAGGAGGAAGAACAGTGATCACGTCTCGAATTTACCCGACGAGGGCCATCGATGGAGCAGCGCGAGTATTTCTGTTCAACAATGCCACCGGAACAAGTGTAACAGCATCTCTGAAGATATGGCAAATGGATTCAGCACACATTCACCAATTCTTGTTCGATCAGATATAGTTCGCTCTGGTCAATTCATCCCTTTTCCTTGTTTGGTTGTCTGGAAAATGGAAGAAAAAGGGGAGAGAGAAAAAAGTCTGGAATTTCGCAGCGACCAAACTCCGATAATGCGTATAAAATCCCATTTTTTTGGGCATGTCCAAAGGCAATATGTAATTAGTTGTAGATCATTTGAACATTGAGTATTGGAATGTTGATGGTTTTCGATCTCCATTCATGTATGCGTCCGCCCGATCTCTCGTTCTTATCCCACTTGAAACGGAATTACTAGCTCTTTGAGTTTTAATTTCCTAAACTGAATGGACTAAAAAAGTCCCTAACTGATGTAGAACAGATCTCTACAGATTTTTTGGAAAGATTTGATAGGATCAAATCAAGGAAGAAGTATTGATCAAGACATTCAAGTTATGGGAACTTTTTATTCTCTAGTTTTGTTTTTAATTTATGCCACTTGTTTTGGCAATTTTTGTTAGGGAATAATAATAGTAGGAGATCTTATTTAGTGCTGCCTATTTAGCACGATTCTAGTTTCCTATTTTCTAGTTTTCCTAGAGTTTTTATTTCCGTATTTTGTTTTGCTTGGTCCTTACTCCAAGTTGTATTCTTGGTAGCCAAGCATTACCTTATTAGCTAGGCCTACTACTAGTATAAATAATGGTGCAACCCTCCTTGTTATTCATTCAATAAAATTCAGAGTTCTCTCTATTGTGTGTTTATCTCTTTCTTGTGGAGTCAAGAAGCTCGTCTGTTAGAACGATAGCTAACCCCCATTCGTCTACTAGAACGATATCTAGTCTCTTTTCTGTTACAACGCTACGTCACTAACATATGGATCATCCATGCGGGTCCAAAGTGGGCCCCGCGAATGGTTGGTACAATGGTACGTACGATTTGTTTGCTTGGGTCGGTATCCGTGACATCCTTCTTTCCTATTTCTAGGCTATCAAACGTACATCATGGAAATCACTGAAAAATAGAATTTTCTATACGTTGTTCATATGATTTTCTCATTCTTCTTCTTTACTTTTTCTACTCTCCCCTCCTTTCTCTCTCTTGGGAAGTTCAATATCACCAAAATCTACTTCACTGAAACCACGGGTTGGTATATTGCACACAATTTCAGTATTAATTTGCGTGTTGTGATTGTTTGAGCCATATATTGCACGCGAGTTCAGTATTTGTTTCCGTGTGCTAATTGTTCGAGTTGTGCTTTCAGGCACATGCATACGCTAGTGTGTGTGTGTATATATATATGGTCCAAAAAAAATTGCACTAGTCTCATTTACACAAAATAGGCCCAATTGAAATTTAGGGGCCACAAAATCGGCCTAAATGATGGAATTACTCATTAGTAACACTAACGCGTTTAAAAGAAAAAAAGAAAAAGAAACAGCCGGAGCCTGGAAGATATTTTCAGTTTGGTGATTACAAAGTACTCAATCAGGCCCTATCTCCTACGCTACCATTTATGTTGAATTATCAAATTTTTTATAGTTAGAGGGAATTAGAGAGAAAAAGAACTCCTAAAAGAAAAGCTGGGCAGTCGATCAAAAAAGAAGCTAGAAGAAGGAAATGCAGACGCATGAGGAGTCGAAGGGAAGGGAAGATATAGGGAGGCCTCATTCAAGAGGTTCACTTCCAGATTCTAAAACTTACGAGCCGACCCTGGTTACAAACAACTTTTTTCTTTCTTCCTTTCTACCCTTTTCATTCCATTGTGTTCCATTTCCAATAAATTACTATATACATGCTTGTTAAATTTTTGTACTGAGTCTAACTTTAATTGTGGTATTTTCCATGGCTGCTGTTTGGGGAATTGGACTAATTTCTGCTTCAGATCCTAATGGTATCTCTCTCTCTCTCTCCGTGATTTTCTCTCTATGTGAGGTTGATTACACAGTCGACAAAGTGTTAAGGGCTTTATCTCAACTTACAATTGAATAATAAGCAGAAAAATGTTTCTTTCTTCGTAAAGAAAGTGCAATGAATCATTGTTACGAATATACTTTTCGGACATGTATAGACGCATCCGTCCATACCTGCACGATTTGTTTGGATCCTATATATATCGTGCGGGGTCCAAGTGCATTAAACCATATACACATCTGATTCAGACACTCATTTACTACTACTTGAAAGCCAAAACGATAATAAGATCAATTTAGGATTAATAGCAAGAGTCACAAAGGTAGAGGGTGCCCACACACACTACGCTATTCTTTATGAGATTAAATTCTTTTTACCGGCAGTGAAAATTTCACTTTTTCACCACCGCCTTTTTCGGTTATATTGTGTATTTATTGTTGATTTGAAATGTTCATGTTGTAGACCCCACATAATAGTATACCCATGCAAAAAATAAACTTCATTCGACATCGATAAGAATATCAAAAATTGAATTTTGCATTGTAAAAATGGACAGTTTATCTTTATTACTATTATTGACAGAAATCATATTGTTCATTTTATAAACCAAAATTCAAATTTTAACATATCTATTGACTTTCGATGAAACTGATTTTTTGCATGGCAATATTATACTACGGGTTTTATAATATAAACTGTTCATATTTCAATAATAGATGCTCGGTGGGGCTCATAATGAACGGTGGTAAAAAAGTGGAGTCTTACACCGGCGATGGATAGAATTTATTTTCATTTTTAATAAGCGATATCAATAGTTGCAAAAAAATGTGTATCAAGGAAGAAAAAAAAAAAAAAAAAGAGTTGCAGAAAAACGATTTGACGTAGCTGGGATAAGGATTCTGTTTTGGTTTTTTGTTGTTTTCTGTCATACTTTTTAAATTACGATATTCAAGACGAATGATTAATTCATAAAACATGACGTCAATTTAACAAAAATTCAAAACAAGATGAACAAAATACACGTACAAAAACAATGAAAAAAAAATAGGTTTACAAAAATAGAGCCTAAAGTGTGTGTGTGAGAGAGGTTGGTTCTGGCACTAATATTTATTTATGCTGGAAAATAAAAGTAGTCCTATATAATAATCTCTTTTAATTACCAGATCCATGGGGTGATTAATTATGAGGGTAATGTTACTTAATTTCAGAGCACACGTGTGTGGCCGGCAATTCCTAGAGTAGAGATGCCACAAATAGTGGGGGACAGGGCCAACTAGATTGGAGTCCCACTGGACTGACGTAGGGGACTTCCTGTATCATTGGATCGATCAGGTTAACAGTTTACAGTATATATTGGGATTGTTCGATCTGTCCACCGAACCTACCACATGCGCGTTTCACATTAAGATAATAGCGTGTGGTCGGTGTTACCGATACTCAATGAAATTGGAGTACTAATCATTAAGCTTAGTTTATTCATAATTAACACGGACGGCATGGGGAATTTTCTAGAGTGATTATGGTTACGTACCATGGTATCCGCACAAGTGTGTAATACTATATCCTATAATTTTAAAAGAGCGCAAGGCCGGACATTGGTCGAGAAATACCAACCGAATAGCTTGTCGCACACACATAGGGTTGCCAAACAATCGAGCCGTTCGCGACCAATTATGGAATGTTCTGCTCGAGCCTTTGTTGTGCTGTGTGCGCAGTCGCACACCCTATACCTAAATAATGCACCTCTAAATGCGCTATTATCTCCGGTTTTTAGTCATGTGCCCAATGTTTTCAATTCTTCTGGCAAGTCCACTATTTTACAAGGGGTGGTACCATATTTTCTACCAGTACCATCCGAAATCCGCGGTATGGGGCAACATCGCATGGGGCCACGCAGTTTCGGAAGACATGATCCATTGGCTCCACCTTCCCTCCGCCATGGTACCCGATAACTGGTTCGACGCTGACGGTGTTTGGAGCGGGTCTGCTACGATCCTACCCGATGGCCAAATCATAATGCTTTACACTGGGTCCACCGACAAAAATGTGCAAGTTAGTCGCGACTCTAGAAAAATTTCTAGTGATCATTCAAAAACCCTCTACTCACTATGTTTAATCGTAACAGTGCTTGTTTTTTGCTAAATTGAAATTTATTCAAGGTGGATTGAATATAAATCGACTAAAAAACTATTTTGATCATCGAGAATAGATAGTTCTTGTTCTTAGGAATTTACAAATGCATAATATTTGTATTGTTTGTTCTTAGGAATTTGTAGGGTCTATTAACCCATACCGAATATACTAACGTGGTCTAGTGCAGGTGCAAAACTTTGCGTATCCTGCCAACTTATCCGATCCGCTCATCCTAGCTAGACTGGGTCAAGTACTCTGGTAACCCAGTTTTGGTTCCCCTGCCCGGTATTCATCCAAAAGATTTTAGGGACCCTACCACGGCATGGGTCAACGGAGATGGAAAATGGCGGGTTGCTATCGGGTCAAAGGTTAATTCCACGGGTATAACCCTTGTTTACGAAACCACCAATTTTACTAGTTTTGAATTATTGGATGGTGTTATGTATGCGGTTCCTGGTACGGGTATGTGGGAGTGTGTGGACTTTTACCCGGTTTCAACAAGTGACGCAAATGGGCTGGACACGTCGTTCAATGGGCCGGGCATTAACCATGTCCTAAAGGTAAGCTTGGATGAGGAGAAGAAGGATTATTACGCAATAGGGACATGTGATCCTGTAAATAACAAGTGGACGCCCGATAACCCGGAAATGGATGTGGGTATCGGGTTGCGGGTGGATTATGGGGTGTACTATGCATCAAAGACGTTTTATGACCAGAACAAGGAGAGGAGGATCTCGTGGAGTTGGATCGGAGAAACTGATAATGGAAGACGAAGTGATGAGCTTTTGAAGGTTGGGGCATGAGTTCAGGTATCCCCTCATCTATCATAACTACAATAACTGTCAACTTACATTCAGTTCAATGTTTTATGTATACTTGTAAAAAAGATCTCAAAAGTGTTCAAATTGAAAGTGTTGGACTAGGGTATGACTCACAATACCTAATTGGGTAAAGTACAGATTCCCTCTCTGTGGTTTAGACTTTTTGCATATTACCTCCCTATCGTTGAAAAACGACAAATTCACCTCCTCCTCGTGGTTTCGGACTAAAGTCCCGAGCTAACACCATTAACAGAAATTGTTGAAATGACTATAATACCCTCTGTCCCTTTTAGATACATCCTAATTTGTCGTGTACCCATTCTCTCCCAATTTGCAAATACGGAGTACAAAGCAACCCAAATGTACCCATTTATTCTCTCTCTCTCTCACCGACACAATAATTCACAGTTCAGATCCACCGTCTCCTTCCACAGTTCCACCACCTCCTTCTGACCCATTATCCCGCAACTGCTTCATTTCTCTCTCTACCTACCAGACCCCCACATGCACAAGTTAAAATGAATTGGAGAACAATTTTTTTCTAATTTTTAGTCCAACTATTCTTTGATCCAATTTGAATTAAAATGGTGGTTCAAATTTTGACCAAATATATATTCATTTGTTCAAGAAACATGTATCAGAATGTAGACACCCTATTCTGAACTTTTTAGATTAGTTTACTTACGGTATTTGATTCCCCGATGATAAATAAGATCAAGAACACCCTGGGAATGTTGGTGTGAATGAGCTTTGAGTGATTAGACTCCTTTAAACCTAACCCAAAAAGTCTCAACCAAAACCCTACCTGTATACGCTAGTCTAACACCAGCGTGCGCCCGTTCAGTTGCCACGTGTCAGTCATCGGTCAGTTTTGACCGTTGACCAAGGCAGGGCAGTTTGGACTTGTGCACGCAGGTCAACCACCTGCGTACACTGGTCAAACCTTATCCCATCACCTTTATTCAGCCATGATCACATGACTTTTAGGGCACCCCTACTCCCTGTATATCTGTCTGAGGTTGACTCTGGCAGGGGGATGTTCCCTCCTCCTCTCACGTGCCACCCATCACCTTTCTTTCTTCATTTAATGAAGGAAGACTTCTTGGCCAAGGCTAACCAACCTTTCTTGGGCTGGTTACACTCCATTCCCCTCCTATATATACCCCCTTTTGTATCTCATGCAAGGGGTTACAAGGTTACAAGTTTAGTTACCAAGTTTTAAGAACCCTAACCTCATTTTTTCATCTTTTTCTTGCCAAAGAAAGGTATTGACAAGCAACACACCACTCATTCCCATACACTCATCCATTCTCCATTAAATAAGCTACAAGCTCAAGCTCATTCACCTTCCAAACTCAAAACCAAAGGTATATCAGTTGTGTAATACTCTCTATTCTGATCTCTTTGGGGGGGGGGGGGGGCTGACAGGGTCAAGGCTGGTAATCAATACCAATCCTGGCCCTAAATCTGGCAAGGTTTTAAAAACCGTTTTTGGCTAGAACCAACGTGCGCTGGTCATAAGCACGTGTATGCTAGTCCAAGGTAGTATGTGCAAATTTTGCTTGGGGATTGGTGTCTCTTTGTTTTATGCTTTTTACATGTTTATACATCACCTTGAAGCATGTAAAAATTAGTTTACTGCTTTCCTTTGATAGAACTACTAGTTTTTTTAGTTTCAATACTCATATCTGCTGCTATGGAATTCGTCTGGGGTCCTTCTGAATATGTCTCGGAACCCAAAAAGTGTAAAGCCAAGCACTGGTCATGTGGCTTAAACTGGTGTACTGCAGTGGTTTACCCGTGTATGCCAGTCCAGGCCTGACCTATGGCTGACCCTTGCATGGTAACTGGCATTGGCCTTTGTATTATCCCCACACTATTTATGGGGTGCTTTATTTATTTTGTGACTTCGTAGCCCATTAAACTATTTATAGCTGTACATTATTCGTATTATAAACTGTTTGGTTTATCCTAAGTGTGCACTGATCATTTCCAGAGCCCAGAGGGTTGAAAATAAGAGTTGTAGATTTAGGCTTACTGGCGTACGTGTGTCTATATGTGGCGTACGCAGGTTATGTCAGCATGCAATGACTTGATTAGTGCATGTTGGTTTCTTCCTCCGTACGTCGCTTCAGAACAGTGCCTTCCATGATCTGTTTAATACTCTCACAGGAGTTTGTTTTCATCCTATACTAACTGTTTCAATAAGCAAGCATGCCAGTTATCACATCATGCCAACATGTTACAGTTTTAAATCCCTTTAAGCTGTTCCCCCGCCCTAAATGGCTAAAAATTGATTAATGAGAGAGAACCGTAAATGTTTTGCAAATGCCCGAGTAGTGACCGATCTTTGGATTAGGCGAGAGGGGTG